>JBANAY010000003.1:4234411-4834411 GCA_037952775.1 Clonostachys chloroleuca | reverse complement strand
CGCCGTTTTCGAAATCGGGGAGGGACTTCTATCAAACGCATACAATACCCTGAATATCTGCGCTCAGCTGTGGCGCGAGGGCGACAGTAATTACCCGGCCGCAACTACCGACCGTCTTGCAAAAAATGATGAATCGAGAATATTACAGTCTGCAATCTATCTCTTGGATAGACTCCATTATTTCTTCAGTGAATCGCCAAGGCCGTACCTAGTAGAAAAGCTGCCTTCCCATCACGCGTTCAACCTTCTCGAAGCTAACATAGAGCACCCGCCGGCCATTGAATTGGCTATGGCATCTCTCGGAACCAAGAGCAAGTATCAGCGGCGGCTAATCCATTTTACGCAGCAGACACAAGCATGCGGACTATTAGAGAGAGTGTCTCTATTAGAGAATCCGAACCAGAGCGACGTGCTGACCCTGGACACTTTACTCCGGAGAAAACTTACTGAGAATTTTGCTGTAAGAGAGGATGATTGGATCCTACCTTATTTTTCTACGGCTATTCTATTATTGTATGTTGCATGCCGAGGTGAACGAATCTCCGCTAATAGTTATATAGAGCTTTGGTCGAGTTGCATTTGAAGGCCATCAAGTCTTGTCCTAACTCTAGAGCGTTCTCTTTATTAGCTATTGATTCAGTCTTGAACACGACCAGGGATATTACAAGAATGGACGACGTTAACAATGTCAAGAGAATGCCACTGGCTGCTGTATTACTGCTACGGAGGACCCTAAAAGCAGTCAGCATGTTCAATTCAACCCTTGCTTATCATCCAAATCCGGAAGTGCTAGAAGATCTGGCTGGATCTTTGCGACGTGCCAGATTTCAATGGAGAATAGCTGGCGATATCGGCATATCATAAATCTATCTAGTGTTGATTAGATGTTTTTAAAGGTTTTCGGTTTTCGGGCTGCTCCATGATACTTCCATGGTCTGGTAAGGAAACAGATACCACCTAATAGAAACCATGTGTGCTTTGAGCCTGTTGGTGCCAAGCGGGCGATAGAGAGATATCGTCAACTACCGAGATAATCTATGAAGATTGAAGCCCGCAGCCCAGCCTGTTCGAACGCACATACAATTCACTAGTAAATACAATCAGGAATTCCGTGGAAGCCGGACCGGCCGCGAATACAGAAATAAGGTTCAATAACCGGGAGGGCCGGTATGAACTATCGCGAACTAAGGCTCTGACGATCAAACCTAATACCGAGCTATCGGCGCGGTCCCGATAGCCCGAAGAGCGTTCTGATCCTATCAAACGCGCACGTTGAAGGAAGATCATGAACTCGGCCTTATGGATATGAAGATCCCTAGTAATTCATATACTAAAAGGATGCTTGAATAACCTCATAAGACCGAGACCGGGCTACTCTCACGAGAATACGAACAAGGGATTCCCGAGGATATAAGGGGCCACGGATCCCCTCTGTAATTACTAGTTAGAATCAACAGTCTCAATATATCCCTTTTACCTGTATAACTGGAAGCTGTTGGTGGTGACACCAACAGAGCCACAGTCGAGAAGCCGCTGAACTAAGGCGATTATCGGCATCCTTTGATTCCCTTTCGATCCAAGCCTTACTCTTTTTAAGCACAGAGCTCATACGTTAGTAGTCTTGAAGCCACCAAAGAGAGATATAAAGCGGTAGGATGTAAAAGAACACAGCAACCAGTTGGCCAAAAAAAGACAAATATTGGCGGCATGCACCAGACTTTTGGTTGTCTGAGAAGCTTCCTTCTAGCCGAAGTGCAGCATTGGCCAAATTTTGCTACCAACAACGATCCACAGCATCAGTTTCACCCCAATTAACATGTCAGAGTAAGCCCCCTCCCTTCAATCAATGAACTGTACTCCGAATTTCCCATGTCAGCAAACTGCCGAATCTGGGCAACTTGCTCTCACCTTCCAGCGCTTGTTGTTGTCTATGTATAGTGGGTGTCGAACGGTTTCCTCGTTGGTCATTCGCACACGGGATATCTTTTCTTGCTGCCGGCAGCGCCATTATAACATATCACCAGCAAGCTATCTCGAATTACAACCGGATTACATCTGCAGTACAACCCCATCACAGCAACGTATAATTCGTTGACTCGCAAAAGGCTGCATTGGCACCCCACCAAAAACTTGGTCCGCCCAGTGAGTGATCAGGGAAATGGTCAACATCGAGTAAGCACATACGGTCAAGCCATGAAACGTTGAATGTCCTCCGAGGAGATCAATACGATCTAGCGTGTCTTTAGTTTCTGCGCACCTGCTGCTATCCGGCTGACGGACCCTGCATCCGAACCCGCTACCCGACATGCGCACCACCCACTTCCTCCGCGAATGCGGTACGTGTTACCCCATGTCGGGATCCCCGACTCCTTGGGGTAATTTCAGAACATGGTGTGGTTGATCCGATGGTTTTCCCGGATTTGTTTGCATGGTCAGACCACCGTGATCGTCAAGCATGTCTTGGCCCGACACCATCCTAACCAATGTATAAAGCGTCCTAGGTACATGTAAGCTTAACCCTCCTCAGCTTCGTCTTTCAGTTCTCCCACAAAAGCATTACGTCAAGGCAATAGTCACGATTATCAACCGCTACGCATTCATTCGTGCCACTATTTGACAAGACATTGTTCTCCATTTCACTCGAGGAGATACATCATGGCGGAAGATCATGTTGATGTGCTCATCGTCGGAGCCGGTCCGGCCGGTCTGATGCTGGCCACATGGCTAGCCAAGTGCGGTGTCAAGGCGAGAATCGTGGACAAAAGAGGAACCAAGGTAGGTAGGGTCATACGCTCGGCGTACTCTATCACTCGCTGACTCAGATCGGTTAGATTTTCAATGGCCAGGCAGATGGACTCCAGTGCCGCACCTTGGAAATCTTAGATTCCTTTGGGATCGGCCACCGAGCTTGGAGGGAATCCAACCATATGCTTGAGATTTGCCTCTGGAATCCCGATAGCAACGGCGTCATTCATCGTTCCTCCCGTCTGCCCGATACGATCCCTGGTATAAGCCGCTTCCAACAAGTCGTTTTGCATCAGGGACGAATTGAGCGCTTCTTTCTCGATGCCATCAACGAATTCAGCAGCGGTGGCGTTGCAGTGGAGCGGGGAGTTCTGCCTACCAGCTTGGAGATTGACCGGACCTGTGTGGAAGACCCCGAGGCCTACCCAATCACGGTCAATCTTAGACATCTGAGCGAGGAGGACGCCACCCCTAAGCAGAGCTCGACCATGTCAAATGGAATCTCGGCACAGGACGGCCTTTTCAGAAGCAACTTGATGGCAGACGACACGGCCGACATGCTGAAGACGTCCGAGCTCAACCAAAAGGCCAACACCACCGAGACCATCAAGGCCAAGTATATGGTTGGTGCTGATGGAGCCCACTCCTGGGTGCGAAAGGAGATCGGCCTGAAGCTAGAAGGAGAGTCCACCGACTACATCTGGGGTGTCCTAGATATCGTCCCCATCACTGATTTCCCGGACATCAGGAGCAGATGTGCTGTTCACTCGGCCAACTCTGGCAGCATCATGGTCATTCCTCGTGAGAATAAGCTGGTCAGACTTTACATCCAGCTTACCACGACATCCAAGACCCAAGGCCAAGATTCACGAACGGACAGATCGTGGATCACACCAAAAGTTATTCTAGAGTCAGCCCAGCGAATTCTCTCCCCATACAAGCTAGACTACCGAAAGCTTGACTGGTGGACAGCCTATCAGATTGGTCAACGTGTGGGTTCGAGCTTCGGAGTTCACGACAGAGTTTTCCTGGCTGGTGACGCTGTTCACACCCATAGGTATGCGCTTTATCTTTGTTTTCTATTGGGCGGTTCATCGCAGTGTTAACATCTGGTTGTAGTCCCAAAGCCGGTCAAGGAATGAATGTCAGCATGCAAGATGGTGAGTTGCGCTTCTTCTACACTAAGATACATGGGACGTCACATCTAACATGTGCCTAATCTAAAGCGTATAACCTTGGATGGAAGCTTTCCAGCGTCATCAAAGGACATTCAAACCGTTCAATCCTGAAGACTTACGAGTTTGAGCGTAAAGCTATCGCCCACGCTCTCATTGAATTTGACCACAAATTCTCCAGACTGTTCTCTGGTCGCCCGGCAAAGGACATCATGGATGAAGAAGGCATCAGCATGGACGAATTTCGAGATGCTTTCCAAAAAGGAAACTTGTTTGCAAGTGGAATTGGTATGCACATTTCCAGATTCAGGGATATTTGCAAGGTGAATTTTGCTAACCATTGACTATAGCTGTTGACTACGGTAGAAGTCTCATCGTAACCAAGCCAGTGGCTGAAAATGGTGCGAGTGAAGCAACCCCGGCAACCACCTCCACGCCAGTCACTGGCATCCAGGATCTCGCGCCTGGGTTGAAAGTGGGACAGAGGATCCCAAGCGTCAAGGTCCTAAACCAGTCCGATGCGCGCCCATGGCATCTCCAGGAGCTTCTTCCGAGCAACGGCACTTGGAGACTCCTCGTAGTTCCTGGCGACGTGAGCCAGCCGGGTCAAAAATCCAGGTTGGAGAAACTCTGCGGTCAGCTCTCCAACCCAGAATCGTTCCTGAGACGTTTCACACCCAACACAGCTCGCTATGACTCTGTTATCGAAGTCATTACCATCCATGGAGCACCCCGGCAGAGTGTCGACGTTTTTGACTTCCCGGAAGTTCTTCGACCGTTTCATGATGTTGATGGCTGGGATTATGAGAAGATTTTCGTGGATGATCAGTCATACCATGAGGGTCACGGAGAGTTTTACAAGACATTCAACATCCGCCGCGATGAAGGATGCCTTGTTATTCTCCGACCTGACCAGTACATCTCATACGTAGGAAAGCTTGACGACTATGAATCAGCTGATCGTTTCTTCTCTGAGTTCATGCTACCTCAGAACAATCTAACCCTGCCCAATGTCTAACTAGCCAGGATAGGATAAAAGGTAGTTGTAGTTGAGGAGGCGGAGGGCATTAGTGATACCTACTAGTAGATAGCTAGAAGCTCCAATAGTGTCATTTCTGGCACATGGTCTTACTCGAGCTGAACAAAATATATGTGTGTTCAAATGTTCTTTTTGACGAATTGGATCGCTATTAATCGGCCTAATACATAAAGGTAGGGGTGAAGGAGTTTGAGTCCACTGCATCCTTGTCAATCGCATGTGCGTCAACAACAGGGAAAAGAGACATGTTATTACCCAAAGAGTCAAACCACAGCATGTTTGGAGACATTGAAGGCACCATTGTAGCCAGGTTATCTTCTGTCTGCACACTGTCCGACTCTCGTGTGCCATTTGTTTGCGCAATGCTCCTCGCTGCTTCATTCTGCGCGTCGTTCCCTGTCAGGCTCATTAGTCCCATGCTGATGCCCTGTTCGCCTACGTTATAAAATGCCGGTAGAAACGAGGCATAAATATCATCAGAACTACTATCTTTCAGTTGTTTTTCCGTGCTCCTTTGACCACTATCTGAAGCATCCTCTCCGATCGTGTTGATACACCCGAAGAGTCCCTTGACGAGATGGCCGTGACGCTCCATCTTTCGTCGAGTTCTCATTTCAATGTATTCATCGCAAGCCTCTTGGAAGTGCTCGAGGATGACCGAGTGGCGCTTTGCGATGGCATCATGTTGGCCAAACCGTTTGAGGGCGCTCCTCGCCAACCTCAAGCTATGTTTAAGCGGCAAATTTGTGTCGAGGTCTCCAAAAATCGCCGCCCCGATCACCAGACCTGACACGAAGATAGAGTTCATCACAAATGGGAGTCGTTTTGGAAGGCTCTCAGAGTCCAGCAGTGGCTGGAAAAGATCAATGCTCCCAATCGCAGACTCCAAACAGGCAAAGACGAGTGCTTGATTTGAGGGCAGCGCTTTGCCTTGATCTGGTATGAGATGGTCCCCCACAGTAGAGTCTACGTGCGATGAGACCATCTTGAGAAGAAATGGCAGAGATAGTAGAATGATGGTCCAGTAAGCTGTTTGCTTGAGATGTAAGAGCCCAATGTTTGGCTCCTGACCACTGATCTCAGTCTCACCACCAAGTGGGATGCCGTCCAACTCTAAACCTTGAGAGGATTGTGCAGCCCAGCGCCGGTGCTCTTTACTGATCCTTTCCAAAACCTCTGTAGAGATTACGCGTTTGGCATAGACATCGAGCAGCACGGATTCGAAGATGTTGGAGAGATCGTTGCATGCAGAATAATCCTCTACGCTTGATGTGTTGCGTGTCTCGGCGGTTGAAGGGGGCCGGCCAAGAGATGCGCTCATGAACAGATCCAAGATACGAATGGCTTTCCAAACCCTTTCTCGGCGCTGAAATTCGTCTGGCGGATAAAGCGCCGAGACATCTTTGCGATGAAGGCCCAGCGCATATGCTGCGCGAACAGCCATGCCCAGATACATGAAGGCCGAGTTCCGCCGCGATGCTCCCAGCAGATACATGGCAATCAGCGCAAAGGCTTGGATGGTTGGAATATCAGGATCCTCCATCAAGGTATCGACAGTCAAATATCGGCCATAGTTGAAAAACGCCTGCGCCAGATCGTCCTTGTCATGAGGGCCGGTTTGAGCACCAATTGCAAACACGAGATAGTAAACGGAGCTGGCCGGAGTAGCAGCGTCATTTCCATTCTGAAGCCACTCTGTAATCCGGTGATCCAGATCTTGGTCGTCGAAAAGAAGCAACACGCAATTGGCTGATCGCCGATACCAAGTCTGGAGGTATTCGGCTTCAGCAACAGATGGTCTAGGTGGCGGGTTTCTCGCACTGGACATTATCCAGCCTCGGTCAGAATCAGGCCCAGAACCAGAGCCAGAACAAGGCGTTGCTTCCACGATCAAATGGCGTAGCGGGTCGCTCACAAACGCGCAGCTCTCCAATGAGCGGCGAACGATGCGACGAATGTTCTGAAGAAAGGACAAGGTTGCCGAGTCCCCTATGAACATGTAGAGTCCCTTGGCGTCCTTGACAAGCCGGGACATCGGGGGGACTCTGGCTCGGTGTGCTTCTTGGAGAAGCTGTAATGAAGACGGCGTGTCGTGTGCAGGCGGCGCCTGTTCGACAGACATGGGGAAAGGTGATCCAAATGCCACACCAGGCGCAGTTTGCCTGGAACTCTGATGAGACGGATCAACCTGGCTACTCGACAACCTAGACATAGGATTCCCTCCATGCTCGGTGTCTGGGCTTGGAAGGGAAGATGCTACCAAGCCAGAGGGCATCGATGGGGATGTTGCCATTGATAATCGTTCGCATTCACGCCCCAGTCCGCGCTTCACGCATCGCCGACATGGACGCAGACCGTCACATCGCTGTTTTCTATGCTTACAGGCTTCGCAAGCTTGAGCACAGCGTCGCCGGTCGCTGTCACGTACTTTCTTCGTAGGCATTCTCAGCAGCGGCTATCGAGACTGGCTACCTTGCTGGTGATGCATGGCCAAGGCACCAGTCGTGTGAATTTTTTTGGTATGGGCCTGTCGCTCTGTCCTACGTCGTTGCAAGGAGAAGCTCGAAATAGTCAGTGTTCAAGTTGGCCCGTCGTCAGGGGAAAGAGGCGGCGTCAAAAACACTGCCAACCGCCCATTCTCTTGGTCAAGGTTATTGTTTCTTTTGCTGGCCAATTGGCTTTGCTCACTTCGTAAAGCAGCAACGCACGGCTGCTGCTGGCGTCGATACTAACGAGTAGTTGGTGTGGTTCCAGCTCACTACCAGGATCCCCATGACGCCTGGTGCCTTTGCTCTGGCCCACAGAACCGTCATCCGATCCCGGCATCCGATTCCCATGCGGTCAGAGGGAGAGAAGATGGCTGCGAACCTGGATATCGTGACCCGTCTTCCGACAGTATCTTACCTACTTCCCCACGATTTGGCCACTCACCCCGCGTTCTCCAACATCTCTCCGTAAGAGCAGCGTCAGCTTGGTGTTGGATCATCGGAGCACCAATGGGGACGAAGGCATTAATTATTTCACGTCCGGACCAGTGGATGTAAGAGTCATGTGTCACGGCACCCTTGTCTGGCTTGCTCCTTTGTCCCCTTCACGCTCATGAGCGAGTAGCCGACCGCTAATCACTCTCCCCTCACTGTTCTAATGTCTAACTATGGCTTCGGGGTGAGATCCGACCCTTCGTGCTCGGCTGGCAGTAGATCAGTGTCATATGTGCCTTGGTTCCAACGACCTATTACTGTTTGCGCGTGGAAGTCGTACATATATCGAGAAATCTTCTTCGTAATCTGACTTTTTTGTTGCCTTAATAATAATACAAACGCTGGCCTGGATGTGATCACACCGGATATCGGTGCTTACCTGCTGGGAATTTAAGCACGAGCCACCCATGATGCTTACATGTAGCATTCCAGGTTCGGAATGGAGGAGCATTGATCCGTGACGTCCTTTGACACGACCTATATGTTTCTTACGCAGGATCCCGTTGCAAGATTAGTTGTTTGTATTCCATTCACAGGGAATATGGAGGACTCATCGACTGCTCTGCAAATACATGATGGGGAAACAGAAGATGGCGAAAAGTCAACTGAGAATGGCGGCGGCGCTGGGCAGATTCGCTCAATCCACAAATTGACGCGCAGAGGGCACACCAAATCGAGGAGAGGATGCCTAACTTGCAAGCGGAGGAGGGTCAAATGCCCAGAAGACCAGCCCGAGTGCAGCAGTTGTGTGCGGCTCGGTTTGATTTGCGAGTATCCGCTTAAGAACAGTCCATCTGCTCCTCTACAATCCACGGGGGCCAGTTCAACTTGAAGGACCTCAGGCTGTTCCATCATTTTGTCCTCCACGCATACCCACCACTTCCGCTCCAGGGGAAACCTGTATGGGACGACATAACATCATATTCTCATAATGTAAGCTCCGATGTAGTATGACAACATAGGCCCATGGCTGATTTAGATTTTTAACAAGTATGAGTTCCTCGTCCATTCTATGCTTGGTCTAGCGGCATCGCATCTTTGTCTTAGTGGCAGGGGAGACCACGAAGCTGAGGCTCTAGAACATCGCGTCAAGTCGATCAAGTTGTTGAACCAAGCGCTATGCAAACCTCCAACCTCGAAGACTGAGAGTGATGCTAGATTCTCCACACTCATGGTGCTTACATTCCAGTCATCCTACATGCCAGATGGAATGCTGGAGATATTTCATATGATCCGCGGCTGCATGATTCTGACCAGATCCACGCTGCCGAAATATGCCATGTCTTTATTTACGAAATTCGCCTCGGGGGAGGTCACAAGAAAGTCCATGAAGTCACAGAAAACAGTCCACAGCCAGCGTCTTTATTTCTTACCAATGCTTCCACCTCGCTCGAATTATTGCGGGATCTGTGTCGCACTAAGTTCGAGAAACAATATCTCGGTATTTTAGAAAACCTCGTGAACATGGCCTCAGTGTCCAACATGGATAGTATGTCACCTTGCTCCTTATATACGGAACTCTCTGACCTTGCCCTTTTCCAGCGTTGTTAGCAATCTCCTCTTCATATAATGTATTTGGAGAGCCCGACCAGGTTGATTTCAATCATTTCATGGATAGCCAAAACGACGTCGCTCAGCTACTAGTTGCTCATTTCTTTATCATCGAGTATGTGATTGGGCGAAAAGTACTTGCCCCATTCATGTCGGCCTTTTCCTTCAGAGAAATTATGCTTCGGACGTGGATAAAAAGACTCGCCACAAAGCTGGCTCCGGAGCATGTCTCATACTTGAATTGGCCACTTCGAATGCTGGATGTGATGGAGCTGGCTTACCTGGATCTTCCAGACATCCCAAACTTGAGAATATCAGACTGACCCAAAGTGCGGATGAATATCAAACTAACCCACCAACTGCGAATGGGAGGTCTGGTTGGGCGGTTTTCTTTTTTTAAAGAAAAGCTTTCACTGTCACTTGGATTTAGATCTCAACTTTCCTGGAAGATATGAATACATATGAGGCGGGCATGGATTAGTGATGGAGTGGCCTCCATGTTGCTACAGGGTTAATTGAACCAAGCACACGATGATGATGCGATACTGTAATAAACACTATTTTATTAGCCATAGACTTTGAATATAGTATATATACACGAATAAGGCATAAGAATTATGCGAAGAAACACCAAGAAGTCCATCAACCCATTGCGCGCTGACTTCCTCATCCATTTCCCACCCAAACTGGTCCAATTACCCAAACAATCTGGAATGATATCTGACTCTTTAACGCCACAAGTAATTCGAATCCCATGTATTTGCAGTGTGTCATATACATCGATGGCTTCGCCAAATTCCAACATCCAAGCGCATTTTCATTTCCCTTGCCTATTCCCCATCCCTTGCTTCGACCGTTCCCGACCGACAAGGTGATGTGTATGGGAGGTTAGGGAATTTAAACCAACGTAGATATCTCATTCGGCTTGGATACAAATTATGAAGGAGCCTCGTTCTTGGATGTGTGAGTCGCATCCAGCTCGGAATAGCGCATATGAGTAGGCGCCTCGGACGGACCAGGAGAGGAGGGCGGGATGGTGCTGAAGGTCTTGTTATGCTGCGATAGGGCACCTCCGTACACCGACGCCGAAGTGATTGTCGAGCCGCCGCCAAAGTCTTGGTAAGGATCGATCTCATCCCGGTGGTATTGTCCTCCGTGGGATGCTTGCTGCATTGCTGGGGTGGGAGCCGTGGCAGCAGCTCGGGCCTCGTCGAGTTGCTTGTGTAGAGCAAGGTTCTTCCGGTGAAGGGCGAAGACGGCGCCGGCGGCCGCCAGGGCAATAACGCCCACCACGACGGCGAGGCCAATTGTTGCGTTCTTGAAGGTGGCCGACTCGGCAATTGCTGTCTCGGTAACGATGGCGGTGGCGGTCTGCGTCACGTTTGCTGCCGATGATGACCCCTTGACGTTGACCAAGGTGGGAAGCTCGAATGCTCGACTGGTGCCGCAGCAGGTGAGGTTATTGTGTCCACAGCAGTACTTGCCGTCGGTGCAAGGCGTGATCTCGACTGTGCCATTTGACGATCCGCCAACCTATGTTTCAATCGTTAGTTGCTTCATCCTGGAGGCTGTTGGGAAGCGATACGCACCGACTCATCCATGCACACCTTGACGCAGGCGTCGCTCTCCCAAGTCTTGTCCGAGCAGTATCCACGGAACAGTAAACCCTTGTTCAGACAGAGTCCGGTGGTCGTGCAGAGGTCGCGGTCGCCGGCTTTGCCATCTAAGTTGCAGCAGCTGGAGTAGACGCCTTCCTGGGTGATGCCCAGCTTGTTGCAAGGGACGTAGGTCTCATTGTCGGCCAGGGTCTTGCCATCGGGTGCAAAGCAGCTCACTTCCTGGGCGGAAACAGAGACGGGCAAGTAGGTGACTGCAAGAAGCAGGTTGACGATGGCCGAGCCGAACATGGTGTATCAAACAACTTATCGTTTACGCGCGGAAATCGCCCAGTCAAAGATACACGCGCGCGCCAACTCACACACAAGGGGCCGAAGATTCAACGAACGATCAAAGAACAGAAATCGAAGACAAAAGGACTGGGGAGGCGCTGGCCAAGTAAGTAGGCAATCAGCTGCCAATTCGTACGGCCAGCCGTCCGTTTGTCATACAGGGTCCCAAATTACTACATATCAGATGCAACCACGCCGAAGCCATCCCAGTCAGCCCGCATGAAAGCTGACAGTATAGCGTCGGATTGCCCCGGCCTACGGGTCAATGCGTGCTGACCAAGGTGTTGTGCAGAGCAAGAGAGTGTATTAATATCGCAGCTAGCCATTTGCTCACCACGCTAATGCCCTCATCAGGCCTTGGGGGCTGCCTCGTGCATGGCTAATTCCAGGACAAGACAGATCTCCGGGCTGAAATCCTTCAGAATGCTCGTGGAACTAATAATGCGCTGGCACCCACGGTTACGGCGCAGCAGCCCCAATCTTGGGATTGCTCGACCCCTCCCTCGGGTAAGCGAGGGGACCGGAGTCTGCCAAGTTTGCCCGTCCACCAATTCGCCCGGGTACGACGCTCGAGAATACGACAGTCTGTCATGTGCGACAGTTCACCGTCCTCAACTACCTACATAGTACAGATAGACAAAGTTCGGGAGAGGCGTCGGTAGAGGCGACCAACACGTGGCGGATTGCACATGGATGGCATTGCATCCTGATTAGCAAGTGGCCAACAGCTGAAGCCAGCCCTACTATCGACCTCCCTTGTTCGCTTTAGGTCGGCTGCTAGACATGGGATGAATCAGTAATGCCAATATCATAGTCCCGCACGAAAATCTTCGTTTTGTGGGCCTCGGCCTTTTTACAGTGAGATTAGCCGAGGGCAGCTGCTGGAACTTTTGGGCAATTGGATTGGCCACCAACGAAGACCCTTCACGAATCAAATGTGGGCCTTCCCTGGGGTTGCCACTCCGGCTAGACAATCACGTGCATACGAGATAAGGGTCGGTGATGTCACGTGATATGGCATTTGTATTTTTCCGTTGACTAATTTTTCCGATATTTCTCCCGTGATTACTCAGCTTTGTCAAAGCTGCCTCGCTACCCTACATCAAGGTCAGTTACAGCACCTTTCATCTGAATTGATGCAAAGAATCCATCTGAACACTGTCGGCAAGTCTTGTCTGGTTTGTATGGAGTCGACATATACACCATGAATCAATTCAAGATCAATCCCCCTCGCGTAACATGAATGATGGGAAAAAAGAAAAAAAAGTTGGTCAACTTGAAATTGGGATGAACATCGCTAATCAAAGCTACCGTCCTTACTCGCTTTGCAGGCTTTTTAGCTTCGTCTTAGGCTCGATGCGGGGTAACAAGCCGGGTCTATATCTGCCGTGTTATTACTACTGCACGTCCCACAATGTAAATGCAAATCCCGGGGCAGAGGATGGGCCAAAATTCCCAGCAGCAGGGACGCGTCTGATATCAGCTCATGACTCGGGAACGAAGCCATGGCACAACGCTTTCTCTCCAGACCTTGTTTGGCTCCGTGATCCCGCCATGGTCTACTAGTCATGTACCGCTTTCTTGGGTCTAGCACTCGGATGAACAGGAGGGGAACTCATGAATAGCGCTCGCATCTTTGCCGGATTCGGCCCAGTTTCACCGCCGCGTGTGCTGCCGGCCAATGAGCCAATGGGGAAACCAATAAAACATGTCGCCCAATCTCCCCTCTAGCTCAATCGAGAAATTTGGGAGGCGCCTTTCTTGCAGCCGAAAGGGGTTTATATGGCTCTGCCCTGGCTGCCTCCATCTTCCTCTGCATGTGCAACACGCACGGAAAAATAATGACATGGACTCAACACTGAGCTCAACGTCGGGCACTTCGGGGACCGCGACGGTGGCGGGCCCCCAGACGCAGAGAGACCTCCACGCCCTCCAGCTGTGCGAGGAGGCTTTCCATGCCGAGTTTGAGGGGAATTTTGTCCAGGCATATCACTGCCACGCACAGGCCGTTGCCGCCCTCCACACCCTGGTAGAGGACTCGAGGTTCCTCGATCGCGAGCGGAAGAGAGTCGCGAAGAAGCAGCTGAAATTCCACCAGGCCAGACTCAATGTCGTGCGGCCTCTCAAAGATGGAATTACCAACCCCTCATTCGTCATGCTGCCCTCGGTATGGACCGCTCGCGAGGAATTCCGCGAGATGCGCACCGGGCCCCTCGGCCAATCCCTGATGGCGATAACATTTGTAAGTTCCAACTCCATCATTTTTACTCACGTGGTCGTGGTGATTTATGTTTTCTTTTCTTTTTTTTTCATCTCCACGAATTTAACGCGCTAACTCACACTTCACTAGGATGACATCTGGCTCGCCAATTTTCAAAAGCAAAAAGAGGAGGAACCTGGGCTGGCCCCAGAACAAACCATGGCCCATTTGCTGCAAAACCCTGTCCCCTACTACTCACCAACTCTACCATCCAAAGAGCCCGCCACAGTATATCACATCTCCGTCAGCCAGGAAAAGTTCAAGGTGGGCTCCTTCATGTACTATATCAAAGTCAAGAGCGATACGCCGGAGCGACAAACGCTCTACACCCTCCAGGCCCACAAGCGCACCAAGCACTCGATAGACAAGACCAGTCTCTACCGCGCCACCGAGTTCACCAAGAGGTGTCAAAAAGTCGTCGTCACCCCGGTCAAGCCAGGATTCACCGAGATTGAGGATTCCTTCAAGGGCCGGCCAATGACTGTCTACAACGACATGGGAGGCCGCATCGAGGAGCAGCCCGACCGTCTGGAGAAGCCCGGTTGGGGGCCGCGACGGTTCGTCTACGGAGGCAGGAATTTCGTGTGGGTGACGGAGGGCACGAATGAGTGGGTACCCCAGACGCTCTATGAGGTGAGCGAGATACGGCCGAAGCCTCGCAGCCGGACGGGCAAGAAGGAGCACACAGTCGTGGGGTCCAAGATTTGCTGGGGAGAGGGCAGGTTTGGGTTGAGGACCAGTTCGGTTCTGTGCATTGCGGCCGGGGTGGACCAGGTATTCCGCGAGCACATCTTGAGCGTGCAGCTCACTAGACTTGCAATTATTCTGCATGGGCATGACAAGTGATCATAAAGGTTTTGTTATATGTATGCATATGGTTTCTTCATTCGGTGTAAATAGTATACGAGTCGTTTCTCGGTGGTTTCCGAGAATCATAGCAGAGCCCAAGAAGCATAATAGTAATCTAATATCCATTGATTCTAAAGCCTCTTTTTTGAAACTTTTGCCAGATTCCATGCATCTGATTCTTGGAAACTCCCAACAAACTCTTTTTGGCATTGCGTCCAAAATCAAGATGAGAGTTTTTGCCTGCTTCTTCTGAAGTAGAGGGTACAGGGTTTCTGACCAGTGGCAAGTGCATTCTGAGAATAGACATCCAAACCCGTGTCATTCATTAATCAGCTATCAACATGCCTTTCTGGAGAGTTAGTGGAGAAGAAGAGTAATTGAGAATTGTATGATTCGTTATCAATAGGCTGGGTTAGGTGTTTCGCGCGCGGTATGGTTCGATCTACAGGGGCATGTTACGCCACGTTGTAGGATCTGCGAAGGAGCATGCTGGCGGGGCTCTTTGATTTCAATACGTGGTATCTTTTCTTTGCTAGAAACTGATCTCAAGAGAGAAGGCGGTCTCAAAGGTGTTTCAACGTTACATAGGGGTAGGCTAGAAGAGAAGCCGAGCATATTACTTTGGTCACCTATTGATATGATGAAATTCTGACGTTCTAGAGCTTTTATAATACCTACTGGTCAAGAATTTCCATGCCTTCAACAATAATTTACAGTAGATCTGAAAACATCTGATTAATACGACGAGGGGAGATATGCCGTTTACACTGGGGTAAGCACCTTCACTCACTGGGACTTTATACACAAAATTTGAAATCAAGCTCGTTAATTGATCAATTAAGTTAAGGCCTCGACAGTCAGAGGTGATTGTCTCACCTTTCCGACCTGCCGAAACTGTATGGTGTTCGGATTGTGGGAGCCAAGGAATCATGTAACAATCCAACAAGTTATCCACTGATCAGGGGCCTGGGCAAATTAATCTTGCCAAACTAGGCTGCTGCTTAGATCCTTCTCAGAGTATATAACTCAAGATAAGCATCCTTTTGTCTGTGTGAATTTTAATTGTAGTACTCTTGTATGGAGGTTGGATAATCGCTCTTGTTTGTTTTTGAGGCGAGATGGTTCAATTTCCGCTGGCAGCCCAGCTGCTGTTTGCGGCATTCTCCGTAGCTGCTATCACGCCAGAACGTATTCCAGGTGCTTATATGATTGAATTTGATGATTCTCAAGTAGGGTCACCCGACCAGATGATTTTATGCGAAACCAAAAGCAATGAGAGGCTGATAATCGTTAGGACCTATCAAGCTTAGAGAGCCTTGTTGAAACAAATGGCTACGTGCGGAGAAGATTTGATAGTCCAGTTTTCAAAGGATTATCCGTCCAACTCAATGACGTTGAAAATGCCGAGGAATCAGTTAAAATACTGTCGATGGCCACTGCAGCAAAGAAAATATGGCCCATTTCATTGCACAGCATGCCAAATGTCACGATCCACTGGACTGGAAATGGTACGGATAGCTTTGAAGCACAGACTCTTACCAACCAGACCTCGAAGCCATATACCCCTCATGCGATGACCCAAGTGGACAAAATCCGGGCCAAAGGCTATACCGGTAAAGGCATCAAGGTAGCTGTCATAGATACTGGGGTACGTGATTCATTATCCTTTCCAGCCCAGGCTACTTATAGGAAAGAAACACACTTGAACAGATTGTATTTATCAAGGTATTTCGCGAGGAAATAATGTCCTAATAGAAACTAGGTTGATTATAAGCATCCAGCTCTGGGGGGATGCTTTGGCGACGGTTGCTTGGTGTCTGGTGGCCACGATTTTGTTGGTGACAATTACAGTGGTCGAAATGATCCAGTTCCTGACGATGACCCAATGGATTGTGATGGCCATGGCACACATGTGTCCGGAATAATCGCGGCACAGAATAACACCATGGGGTTTACAGGAGCTGCACCTGGGGTTAACCTTGCGTCCTACCGTGTCTTCGGCTGCTACGGCTCTGTGACAGATGATATTCTTGTTGCGGCTTTTACTCGCGCGTATGAGGATGGAGCCGATGTCATCAGTCTGTCACTAGGAAGTCCAATTGGCTGGTCGGAACACCCTTGGTCTGCCGTCATCTCTCGTATTGCTGAAGCTGGCGTTGCTTCCGTCGTCGCGGCTGGGAATGACGGTGCTGCCGGTGCCTTTTACCACAGCAGTCCGGCCGACGGCAAGAATGTCGCAGCTATCTCGGCAATTGAGAACATAGTGACCCCTGTGTTCATGCGTTTATCAAACTATACTGTCGATGGAAAAACCAATGACTTGCTTTATAGCGTCACCTATCGGACACCGTTAGAGGGCTCGCTGCCGCTCTGGGCTCCAGCACTACATTCAAATGCCACTACTGACGCCTGTGAGACTTTACCAGAGGACACTCCCGACCTCAGTCAGTATATGATTCTAGTGAGAGCCGGAGGATGCGCATACGGGCAACAATCGACCAATCTCCTTGCAAAAGGCGCCACTTCGATTGCTCTATACTACAACGACGCCGGTATCCCTGTAGTCCCTACAGACTTGGTATGGGGCGTCAATACCAACATAGTCGTCCAATCAACCACTGGAAAGGCTTGGGTTGATGCTCTCAAAGCTGGAAAAAAGGTGGTGGTTAATCTTCCAAACTCAGAGAAGCAAGTCAACACCCTCGTCGAAATCGAAAGCAGCCAAGGAGGAGGTGCGGTAACAACGTTCTCAAGCTGGGGTCCTACCTGGGAAATGGACACAAAGCCGACGTTTGGAGCTCCTGGAGGAAAGATTCTCTCCACGTACCCTCTTAGGCGGGGCGCATACGCAGTGTTCTCTGGAACCTCGATGAGTACGCCTCTGACGTCGGCAATCTACGCCTTGCTCAACGAGGTTCGTGGTAAAATGAAGCCTGAGGTTGTCAAAAATCTTCTATCATCTACAGCCAAACCTCAGCTTTTCCATGACGGGACTCACTTCCACACTTTTCTTGCCCCGGTTGCTCAACAGGGTGCCGGGTTGATTCAGGCGTACGATGCTGCTTTCACTACTACACTACTGGAGCCATCTAACCTGTCTTTCAATGACACGGATTTCATGCCTAAGTCACTGAACCTCACTCTCAGGAATGAGGGCCAAAGTGAAATTAGCTATGATCTGTCATATGTCTCATCAAGAACCGTTCTGACTCTTGACGAGTCTGGAAAGGCGGCTGCATTCCCCAATGAGATGGTGGAATCAGCGGCATCACTTAAATTTAGCCCCTCTCAAGTGACTATCAAGCCAGGGCAGTCTGTTACTGTTGATATCTCCGCGACGCTCCCCGAAATTGATGCCAGTCGTCTTCCGCTTTGGTCAGGATGGGTCACGATCAACGGCACAGATGGGACTTCCTTGTCCCTGCCGTATCAAGGACTGGCGGCATCACTTCACAATTCTACAGTCTTGGACGCGCAGGTAGGCACATGGATCAGTAGATTCAATGTAGCAAGCTACGGGCCGGTGCCAAACCATACAAATTTCAATCTGCCGCGTAAAGGAACAGAGGACTTGTCTTCAGACGGCGCCAACGTGCCCCTACTTATCACCAATTACATTCTTGGCACGCGCCTTGTCCACGCTGAACTTGTTCCGTTCAGCAACGGAACGCAATTGAATGATTCTATTGGCGAACACAGCGGGTTTCCAACGGTATGGATGTCGCGTGGGAGGCATATTATTGATTGGGGCGGTAAGCTGGACAATGGAGAATACGCTGCACCTGGTAGTTACCGATTCAAGGTCAAAGCACTGAAATTAAGAGGCGATGAAGGGACGGAGGGCGATTGGGACATTGGCTGGACCCAGCCTTTTTCTATCACATATCAATCTTGAGTTCCATCGTAAAGGGAGTTGATGTTTCCACCTACGAATTGAGTTTATATGTGGTAGCCCGATTACATGTGAAGTATTCCAACCCCGGAAGGATTTTCCTGGGAAATAAGGCCCATATTTTGATTGACGTTTGAAAACGCCCTTCGTCCGCATAGAGTCATTCCTGATGCCCGAAAATTGTTTGGCAAAGATGCTCAATACTGCGACGCTAAAGAAATGGAGCCATCTGGTGTGGAATTGAGGCTAGCGTAAATCACATTTCAATCGGTTTCGTGGTCTAACGGTCATGACTACAGGTTCTGATCCTGTCAGCGAGGGTTCGACTCCCTCCGAGACCTTCTTTTTGCCCAACTCATCAATCAATCAATGCTCTTGAGCGTAGCACATTGAATGTTTATTATTCAAACTGCTCCGCTCATTCTCTGTTCCCGGGCTATATCACCTACCCTAACGCCAAACATACATAATCACTATCGCTACTTGAAAGGGACTTTCTAAAAGTAGCTGTCTGTAATTAAAACTAATTGATAGAGAAAAACAAAACTTATATTAATACAACAAATTGCTGAACTTCTTTTCTTTTCCTCAACCTTGTAACCGCCTTTGTGCCCCAATCATTCATTCGACCTCACGTTGCTTGGGTCCCCCTTTTTTCCCCTGTCCCCGTTTATACTCTATCAACACGTGAAACTTACGACGTCATTATCCCACCTGGAGGTTGGCTGGTCTAATGGCCCGTCTATACCCGACCAGCCAACATCAAGTCGACTTGACTTTGGTTGAGCTTCTGCAGTCCAAAGGACAGTAGACTGCTCGCTCATAACACAGAAGCTTCACCTGTAGACTATGCTTGAACCTTTAACTAAGTCTAAGATGGACAAAGTTATAGTGAATGGGCTTCTCGGCAAGTCATTGTGAACCTCACTGGTATCACAACCTAAGGTCCATGCCAACAGCTAAACCTGGACATCTTCAAATGCTGATGCTCATCACTACTCCGGAGGATTCGAGTCTCTAGCAATAGAAAGGCTCATTGCAAAGTTTCCAGCCCAACGTATGGTCCATGACATCCAGGAAGAGGCCTCTGCTTCTGGGGCCACCGAAGGTGTGCGGCACGTCAAGGTTGAACCGTGGTTCACATCAACATTTGGGCTGGAGTCGCTTCCAAATCCAGAGCTGCTAATCCCCTCAATCGACTCAACCATGGCGGGCTCTGGGGTACCGCATTGGCGGACCGATACATGTTCAGGATTGGCGTCCGAGCTAACACTACTCGGAGAAGCCGCCCACGACCGGTCGAAACCTCTTCCAGGTGAGGAACAACTAGTCCTTACCGATGCTGTGGATGAGCCGGGCTCATGTCCATACATTCCAATGTGTGTAGCGGTATTTGTTTCGGAGGCAGCCTCGGGTTGAGTTGAAGGATTTCTTGTATCAATGGCTTCGATCTCTTGTGAAGGCTCTGCTTCGAAAACGAGTGCTTGGGATGGTTGTGTATCGGACTCTCGATTAGGACTGTTCTTGGACCTGGGCAGATTTTTCTTGTAGAATATCTGTGCCAGGGTGGATTGTATCCTAAAAAGGGGGTTAGTTAGCCAAGTAGGGTAACGTCCACGTTGTCACTTACTCCTCTCTGTCCCGATCAATAACGAGATCTGGCTTGTAATTGTAGTGGCTAGCATCTGCAGGCCAGAACATGGAGCCTTGTTGGAGTAAGAAGCTGTGAGCCATTTCCATCAAGCCGGAACGATGCTCATCAGCTTGGAGGTCGAAAAGGTCCCTTCCATGGATGCCATCCTGGGTGTAAAAGATCTTTTGGAAATCGTTGATCCTTTTGTTGAGGAGGCTCCCTTGGGTTGTCGGTCTCCTGTCTCCTATCTTTTGAGCATGTTTGAGCTGGAAAAGTAGGTCGCCAATGCTAGTGGTCGAACGAGGAGGTTGGAATGGAAGATTTGCGGTTCTAGGTTCCCAAGACATGATGGAGTTTCAACTCTTGTGACTTGCCTACTTTGTGAGTTAAAGAAAGGAACTGTGGAAAGGAGACTCGCAGCTCGTTTTTGTACTAAGAAACACGTGACAACTCTACTCTTTTCTTCCAAAGGGATTCAGCATCTGCTGTTTCAGCTGTACTCGGCCAGGCCGTTCTTGGCCTTGCACTGTGATTTGAACCATTATTGGAAAAGGAGTGCTTCTGCTCCTATGATAGGCCAGTTATGGTCCTCAAGAACGGAGTGGTGTGCTGCGTTGTCACTGTAATTTTAAGACGCGGTGTAAAGTTTTCTTTGGATAGACAAGATATCCGTTGATTTTGATCCGTTTGGTAGTCTCAGGTTCGTCCGCGAACCAACTCTCATCAGCTGAATCTGCCTCGATGGGGCGTGTGCGCTGGAGAACGCACACACCTCTAGAGGACTAATCTTGGGAAATGACGTTTATATCTTGTCTCATTCCGCCACCGATGTGGCATTATATTAAATGCAGATACAGGACATACTGCCTAGCAGAAGGGTATCCATGATCTTGATGCCAGACAACCCAATAGGATACGTTTCCGGGATCCTCTGGGCGCAAGTAACAGGCTGCGAGCGAAGAAACAATTTGGGATGAGGCGTGCCTCCACCACACTCACTACCTTTTGGGATCTGACTGCATGAGACTTCAATATATGGCTTTTTTCCCTTTTCCTTTCTTTTTATATCTCGTATTTCACGAATTGGCAGCCACATGAAACTACCCCCTGTTTTTCCACTTCAAAATATATATTTCCCCACAAATGTGTTGCCCGGTTTGTGTGTAAAGACGGAGTTTGTACATTATTTTGCTTTTTTTGGAAGGATGCAACGAACAGGATTACGGATTAGCCTAAAAGCAAATACTTTATTAAAGCATTGAGTCGAGTATGCCTTTAGCCGAGAGGATCAGACCATCTTTGAGACGCCCAAGTTGGGATAAAAAAATCTTGCCTTTTAGTTCAAGTTATGGAGCAACAATCGTGGCTGAAAGAAGATAAACATACTGATCTAAATTAATCATTTCAAAGACTAGACCCAGATGCACACACTTAAGCGCAATAGATTTGATTTCTGAGAAGCGTATTTCCTTGTCTGGAGCTCGGATTTTATGTGATTAGTACGAAGGAGGTATCGGGGTGTCGGATGGGTGGGTGGCATTAAGCGGTTTGACGGGAGCAAGGGGTAGAGAACCAGTAAATTCAGGATGACACCCCTTTTCCTGGTACAAGTGACAAGCCCCTCTGCTGACAACAAGATATCCGGTCCAAAACAGGATATCTTTTGTGGGCTCATTTTAGACTGCTCAAATTTCCCTCCTCCAATTGCCCTTCTCAATCATCCTTCTCAGTTGGCACCGACTGGAATGCGTTTTTGTAGTCTCGACTTGTTACAATTTACAAGTTCTGCCAACGATGCCTCTTATGCCACCAGCTACCCGTCAGCCCAAGACTGGAAATTCCGTCCCTCAAATTAGGCAGCTTCTTTCAAGTCTCAATTATGACCCGCGGGTACCAGAACAGGAGTTTCTCAAAGACAGTGTCCGGAGATTTAGTCGAGACTTCGTCACCAAGGATGGAACGCGCTGTCAAGCTCTGAACCAATGGTCCTCTTCTGTGCATCAGTCTGGTCTCGAAGAAATGGCCGTCTCTTTCCTGTCGGAATATGGCTCAACGTTTTGGCCTTGTGATCCGACGATGCCTAATCACAATCCAGCCTTGGTCTGGCCGCTACATGAACAAAAGTGCGTAGCCGTCGCTCTCTCAAAGCACACTACGTAAGCCTTGCTAAATAAGCTGCTCATTCTAGGCTCACGGAAATTCTGAAGCAACTGTTTTACCGGAAAAATGCGCATCTGATAAAGAACACGAAAAGAAAGACTAGGTTGATGGGAGTATCGGGATTATGGAACGCATCAACAGGTGAAGAGTCAAGCCCTCACGTGATTGAGGAATCTGGATGTATTGGCCGACAGCGACGAAACATCCTAGGAGGCAATGTTTCCATCAAAGCTGAAATGGACAATTATGACCCAGAGGAACATTCGGAGGAACACTCGGAGGCGGACCTTATCACAGAACGGGTTTCCCATCCCCCAATCTTGGTGACGGAAGACGCGCAGACAGGACCCAGCCATTTCTCTTCAATCCAGCACCCGGAGGAGATGGAAACACATAATGAAGAAAGCGAAACCTCCTGTTCCAATTCTGAAAGTATGATCAGCGCAGATTTAGTCGACAACGACTACTATCCAGCTCCTTCAGCGTCTTTAATGAACGAGCCGGAGTCTTCTCGGCATTCACCGACACCCAAGCAGCCTCCGTCCAGACCTGATGTAATTTTTCGGCTCATCGAGTCACGAGCTCCATTTTACGAAGGATCGCAATGGTACCCCAAAGGCAACTTTAGTGACAAGACTTTGCGTCAGCTCAAGGAAGAGCTGCCTCTGCCCTTCGTGAGTGAGGCGAAATACTTCGGGTTCACCTTGACTGGTCCTCAGTTTCTGATGAGGTCAGTGATCGAGGATACAGACGAGCACAAGTTTCGCGCTACAATAGTGAATTTTGGTAGCTTGATTGGGAAGTGTTTTCTATCTCATACGGACTGGGAAAAACCACCAGTCTTCATCATAGAGATTCAAAGGTATGAATCTCAGGAGAGTGTCGAACGCGTCGGCCAAGGAGGTTCGGCAGTTACTATAGACTTTTAAGGCCGTGTTAAGATTTATGGTAGAAATATGCGCAAACTTTGTTTATTTTTCTGGGTTTACAGAACTGCCAACCAGTTAAATCAAGCACCCCCAAAGCCGGATTGATTATTCAATAGGACGTGTTTTAGATCATGATGACAAGCATGGAAGAAGCAGCCCTTTTTGCCGATATGATTTCTCAGTTCTATTACTGGTGTTGGTGCATGTATGATGTCATTAAATGAAGGCGTGGCTCTCTTCTCGAGAAGAAGGAGGCTTTGTACGAGTGACGACAAGGAGGCTGTTATTTAGGTTGTGGAGCTCCTGGGTTATCTACCTTTGGTCATTGTCCTTTGTGGTGTTAAGTTAAGCGTAACGGTGGAAAATACCGGTAGGAGAGTTCTTGGAACCCTTTCTGATTGTGAGAACTGGAGAATACGGCCTGGATGCTAGATAACACCACGGAGCTAAGCTGAAGGCTACCACTGTCCACGTGTCTATGTATACTAAATCAGAAATTTTCTTCAAATTTACTCAAAAGACTTGAAAGGCCGCTACAGATATTTGAAAACTCTCGAGTTTTTCTCTTGGACAAGGAATCTCTGTGGCTTTGTTGAAGCATGTCTGCCAACGCATTAACAGCAATGTCAGTCAATGTTGTGACAGGTTTGCGGCAACTTTAAAGTAATGCGATCTCGCCTTTTTCTCTGACACTTGTCGACACTACCTGACTTAAACCTGGTTTCCTCCTTGTCAATTCTGCCTACTGAGTCACCTTCCCCCCTCCCTTCAACTTTCAATACAACTTTTGGCTTTCTTCCGAACAAAATATGGATAAGAAAGAAGACTCCTCTGACGCCGGTCTGTATGATATGTTTATTGGTCAAAGCGGTGGACCATCAAAGACATGTATATGGCTACTTTCAAAGATGAGAGACCGGCTTAATCATCCTCCGGATGCCGAGCCATTGCGGAAGCAATGGGCCCTCGCCATGGTGGCAGCCTCATCAACGGCGAGGTCTTTGGGGAAATTTGGCGAAGCTGAAGAAATGGCAAAAAGAGCCAAACAGACGCTCGAGGGTTTATTCGGAGGCGATAGCTACGAGACGACCACGGCCACTGAACAAGTAGCAGAGGCGTACTTCGCCCTGGGACGCTACGATCAAGCTGCAATTCTTCAGAATGATGTCCTCAAGAAACGGGAGAATCGATTCGAGGAGGATCATTTAGAGACTTTAAGCATAAAGGCAGCATTAGCCCGGACAATCTGGCACCAAGGTCTTTACATCGAAGCAAGAGACCTCGAGTTTCAAGTGATGCAAACTCCTAAAGTAAAACATGGCAAAAATCACCCTTTCACGATAAAGATTAAAGGCAACCTGGCGGATACATACTCCTACGAAGGCCACTGGCAAAATGCAGAGAAACTCCAGGTTGAAGTTTTGGAATGGTGTAGAGAGCACTTGGGCCAAAATCACCCGAATACTCTGCATGCCATGTTTGGTCTGTCAAAAACATACCGCAAGAAGGTTCAATTGAGGGCAGCCGAAGAGCTTCAATCGTGGGTACTTAGCCTCAGAAGATCGATTGTTGGCTCAAAGCACCTTGATACATTAGCCACCATGGATGATCTGGCATTGACATACTTGGATCAATGCCGCTGGAAGGAAGCAGAATGGTTACTCTCTCAGGTATCGGAGATAAGGAAAAGAGAGTTGGATAGAAGTCCGGCCATACTAGCCAGTGAAAGTGCTCTGGCAATAGCATACAAGAACCAGGGACGTCTCAAAGAGGCCGAGGGCTTGGAATCTGAAGCTCTCAACTCAACAAGAATGATATATGGAGAAAACCATCGCCAAACCTTTGGATGCATGTCAAACTTAGCAGCAACCTACTTCAACCAAGGACGCTTCAATGAAGCGGAGGCCCTCCTTGAAAAAGCTCTAGAGATTGGGCAGAAGGCTTTCGGAAAGTATCATCCGCGTACGATGACCATGCTATTTCACCATGCTTGGGCTGTTTGGAGCCAAAACCGAAATGAAGAGGGTGAAGAATTGATGTTGCAAGCAGCGGAAATTCAGACCAAGAGCCTCGGGGAGAATCACACTGTGACCTTGAACACTATGGAACTAATAGTGGATAGGTACGAAGACCAACAACGCTTCAGGGAAGCAGAGCCAATATTGTTGAAAGTTATAGAGTCAAAAAAGAAAGCGCTTGGAGCGGGAAACCCAAGCACATTGGATGTGATGGCTAAGTTGGCTAGGTTGTACCACAGACAGGAGCGTTTGGAAGAAGCAGAGAAGCTGAAAGTACAGGTTATGAGAGAGAGTCAACTGGCACTGGCACCCAACAACACAATGACATTGTCACTCATGAACAAACTATATCATGTAATACATGGAAGAAACTGGGGCGAGAGATTGATGTACCTACCCTCTTGAGAGGCTTCTTGGATGTCATAGGTAGAACTGCTGAGCTACACCACTTGAGAGACGAATATCTGGAAAGTTTCGGAAAGTGATCTAGTTAAAAGGATGTTGAAATCACAGAATTGTAGAATTTCTTTCGGAGTAGCCTGGCCACCGAATACCCTCCGATTGGGATGAAATCTCGATGCCGTTGAAGGAGACTTTGTCTTAAGTGTGTCATTTATCGATGATCCTTGAATAGTTGTTCTAGATGTAGAATTTCTACTTGGCCATAAGGTAAATGCTTTTAGGTCAAGAGCATACATCATATTTTAATCAAAGGTAAACATCAGTAGAAACATAGTCAATAATGGTGACTTTATTGAGTCATTTTCTGAAACAGTTATGCAAAACCTCATAGGGGTAAGAGTGAGGTTCTCGTTGGGCGAGCAGGATCTAAGTGAGAGAATGAGAACCCTCGAAATAACACCATATAATCATGTACTCTTGTTATTTGGTAGAAAGTCCCGTGTTTGATCAATTGAATGAGACCATCTTGGCCAGTGTACAAGCTGGGTTGGTCGTAGGATAACTAGGAAAGATCGCTATTTTAAGAAATCCTTACTGATATCCCTCTATCTGGGCAGCTAGGCCCGTACGCTCTCAGTATCAGGCTGGCTTCACGTTACTCTTCAATTAACTAGGAGGGGCTAAGAATTTGTCGTCCTATCCGGACTCCGCTACTTATCTAGAATTTCATGTGTAGCCTCCTGTTAGCTGGATGACATATATTCTTAACAATATAGAACACATAAGCTTGACCTCATATTGCGGGAAACTAGGACATGATGTTTCTTTTCCAATCGTTAATTCGTGTTGCTATCGTGCGCTATCCCCCAATCGAGACATTATCTCCCTAAGAGGTTGAGGCACACAAACACCAGGAAGTCCGGCTACTGGCTTATATCCAGCTGGACATGGTGCTTGACGAGCCTCAACCTCGGTAGCTCGCTTAGAGTTGTGCGGGACACAGACGCCAGGAAGTCCAGGAACAGGTTTGTAGCCGGTTGGGCATGGAGCTTGGCGAGCTTCCAGTTCGCCATCGCGCTTAGAGTTGAGGGGCAAACAAACTCCCGGGAGTCCAGGGACGGGCTTGTATCCGGTAGGGCACGGAGCTTGGCGAGTCTCGAGCTCCGTGTCCCGCTTGGAGTTGAGAGGCATGCAGACACCGGGAAGTCCAGGGACTGGCTTGTAGCCGGTAGGGCATGGAGCCTGACGTGTTACAGGGTTGGGAGCGTCGTCTAGAGGCGCGGCTTGGGCAGCGAGTGCTGCGGAAGCAAGGGCGAAGATAAGAGAGAATCGCATTTTTGACTAATATAGGGGTCTCCTGAATAGTAAATTGCTCGAGCGTTGTTATTCGAATGAGGAGTGAGGGAATCTATCGAGGTGGGCAACTTCCAGCTTTATACCTCATCAGAAGGCCTTGAACAGGGCTTGCTTCAGTAGGAATGTTATTGATGTTGTCATCGTTTTTCTCACTTGCTTGGCTGTCTAGGACCGCCCTGGTCATTCTCATGTTCGCTTCGTGAACTGTAGCTCTGGGATTGGAGGACCTCTGAGGCGCTTTATCTTATCAATCACACCTAGCGGGTAACAAACGAATTTGCCATCGTGGCATCCTGGTTTGGTAAGCATTGGCATCCTCTGCGGGCAGGCCGAGACCAGAGGGAAGGTGTTATAGGCGAAGGTACGAATTTGGTGGATCTGAAATGGAGACTCATGAACACAAGACCCAGATGCATGGACCAGCGTCTTCGCCAGTAGTCTGTCACATAACAGTTCGCAGTCATCTTCTTGCGGCAAATCTTGCCCCAGAATGGTGTGGGGAGACCTTCCAGGTATATGTAGGTTGGTGGCAAAAGCGCAAAGCGAGTTCGCCAGCAACAGGTCATATCCCTTATATTATTGAGAATACTGACTAGGCAGCAATGATGTGTAAATTTAGGACTTGGCTAACGCAGCTATTCGGGACTTATGGCATGCCCTCATTCATTGTGTTGAGATGTCAGGTCTGGCATCTTCTATTGTTGTTTTTAGCTTTGTACTCGAACTCTCTTCCATGGCATATCCGCATTCCACGCACTCCCTCGCTTGCCTAGCTTAATTTATCTTAGTAACGGGGATTCTCATACGCAGTTAGGTACTGTCAAAATTATGTACGTGCAGATCCACCGAGTCAAAACAGGAGAACTTGTAGGCAATTCTTCAGCACATATTTTAGAAGGAATTTGAAGTTTTGTTACTTTGCTTGCATATACATCTTCTAGGAAGGATTGATCTGCCCCCAAGGCAAGGAACTAGCCAACACGGCGGTCATAGTATGGTTTCAACAGGGCTTCTAATTCGGCCTTTCCCTCTGCCTTTGCCTTCTCATAAGGGTTGCCTTCAAGCCTCACTGCCGAGCCATTTGCAACCTCCGCGCACTCGAGGAGCATCTTGGCACATTCTACATCTCCTAAGCGAACAGCGATATCAAGAGCTGTGTGGTCAAAATCGTTTTGTAGTTCCGGGTCAATTCCTGGAACTGCTAGCAGCCGACGAATCATGGAAACATTTCGCTTCTCCACTGCAGCTCCGAGAGCTGTGTATCCGCGGCTGCATTTCTTGTTGATATCGAGCTTATTGGATGCTAAAAGTACTTCGGTTGCCTCCTCGTGGTCGAGATGAGCTGTAATTAAGAGAGGCGTGTTGCCATTTTCATCTGTCGCGTCAACGATTGTGTCAGGATATTCCAAAAGCACCTCGATAATACGTGCATGGCCCTGGTGAGCCGCCACTCCAAGCGGCCAACATGAGATACCTGGTTTGGGGTTCACCTGGGCGTCTGGTACGCTGAGAAAGAATTTGAGAGCCTCAACACACCCCCGAGCAGCAGCAAAGGTTACAATTGTGTTCCCGCACTCGTGAGGGTCATAGTTGATATCCACGCCTCCTTCGACCATTGCTTCCAGTAATTCAATATCTCCGTTAAGCACAGCTATTTGGATAGGGCTATACCCCAGTCGGTCTCCAATATAGCAATCCACACCTGGCTGCTTAGCGAGGAAAAGAGTTGCTTCTCGTCTGTTGAGATAATTAGCCCGCCAGAGTGCCGTAGCACCACCCTTTGTGCAAACATTGAGCTCGAGATTGCCAGTCGCGACCAGCAGCTTGAGAATCTCAACGTCGCCGTTTTCTGCCGCATTATACAATGGTGTGAAACCACTATCGTTTTGGGCATTGACGTTGGCACCATGTTCAAGGAGGAAACGAACTGGTTCGACATGTCCCCAGCCACATGCCCCCATTAGTGGAGTACTGCCACATTGATCTTTAGCATTTGCATCAAACAGGGGCGACTTGGCCAAGATCCAGAATATATCCGTATTTTTCTGAGAACAGCTGCAGATGAATGGGTTCTTGTTGATCTGCGGATGCTTTTCTGGGTTGAAGGCATCGTCAACGGCAAGATGTATCTTGATGAAGTCGGCTTGGCCAGCATTTATCACTCTATAGAGTGTTCGATCTGCAAGCTTCTTAGACCGGCTTGTATCTCTGGCGTTGATGGCCTCCAATGCTTTCCGATATGTGGCTTCCGGGCCGGATTTGTCGGCTGTCTTTACCAGTGCGGCGCTATTTTCCCTTATATCGTCAAGTTCCATGCGGTGAAGGTTGTGTGAGTAGAGGTATGTGTCAAGGAGGTTGTACAAGCGGCGGTTGGTGCGGAGAAAAGCATTCAGGTCGGCTTCCTCCCATAGCCATTCTGCAATCTCCTTGAGGATTTCATTGGGAAAGTCGAGAAGCTCCATGACCATTGTCAACTAGTATGCCTCCTCTCCATTCGAAGCATACCACTCTTTTAAAGAGAAGGAATTTGAGACACGTAATATATAATTCGGTAGGAGTGCGGGGTTACACTCATGGCAGCCCTGTCGAAAGCCTTGCACGGGTAATCGGCAAGCCTCGGGCGACGCCTTGCATCGCCTCATCAGCATAGTAACCCGCATCACCTGAACCATTATGATACCTACTCGTACTCTTTTGGACATTAATCCGGTTCTGTATACCATACCTATAGATTACCGCAGTTAGTTAAGTTTACAGATAACCCTTGTCGATTCCGGCAGAGTTGGGTGCAACATCAGTTGATGACATGGATGAATTTGGACTAGGTTGCTCGCACTCGGTTATATTGGTTGTCAGGTATTACAAGACCTCCCCATGCGAGATTCAGGATCCGGGAGGAGAGTTTACATAAGTCGGAGATTCTCCAGCACGAGACAAGCAAATGTCATTTGTGTTGTGAGTTCTAGCAAACGGACTTATTTACTCACCTGCCCTGATCATACATATTGATCAACATTTTCGCCAGAGCGTTCAACAGACATGGCTGAATCATGGGATGTTATTGTAATCGGATCAGGTATTGGCGGCCTTACTGCTGCTACGCTTCTAGCCAAAGCAGCCAACAAGAGGGTGCTCGTGCTAGAAAAGCATTTCGAACGCGGTGGCCTGACCCAAACTTTTCGACGTGATGGGGCTTCCTGGGACGTCGGCCTTCACTATGTTGGCGGATTGAACGAGGGCTCGAGAATCCGAACTCTGTTTGATTACATGTCAAACAGTGCGCTCGAGTGGATCAAAATGCCAGATGACTTTGAGCGATTCATTTACCCCGATATCGAGTTTTTGGTCCCCTCAGATCCTCTTGAATACCAAAAGCGACTCATAGACCTCTACCCTGAGGAGGCGGCGGCGATTCGTCGCTACTTCACAGATATAGACGAGATCTACAACTGGCATGTGAACGGCACGATTCAACTTGCTCTGCCTTGGCCGGCCAAAGACCTGACCAACCTGTCACGCCGGCGGAAAAACAAGAAAGCGACACAAACGACTAAAGAGTATTTGGATAGCCGATTCAAGTCACCACAGCTCAAACGCCTCCTCTCCACGCAGTGGGCGGATTATGGAATGGTCCCGTCAGAGAGTGCATTTGCAATTCATGCCCTCGTTGCTCAGAGTTACATGGATGGAGCGTGGTATCCTAAAGGAGGCTCTAGCAGAATCTCACGGACTTTTGAAACCAATATCGAGGCTGCTGGGGGAGTCATCAAAGTTTGCAAGGAAGTGACACGCATTATTACCGACAAGAATGGGAAGGTGTGCGGGGTCAAGGCTGTTGATCTCAGCGGCGACAAATTGACAGAGGTCGAGTATCACGCGCCTGCTGTCATTTCTAATGTTGGTGCTGGCCTGACTTATACAAAGCTGTTACCTACAGATGGAGATATTGGCCGTCGGACGGCTGCTGTCCGCAAATTGATCGAGCGAATTGGTAGTGGAATATCTTCAGTGACTCTCTATCTTCGCCTCAGCAAACCAGTATCTGCCCTTGGGATTAAAGGCGAGAACTATTGGATTAATACAACGATCGAGCAGAGTGATCTGGATTCTCAGACAAAGTCTGTTATCGCCGGAAACCCGGGCTTCGGTTATATGTCTTTCCCGTCTTCCAAGAGCGGTGAAGATCGTTTCCACACAGCTGAAGTCTTGGCTTTGGTCAAGGCAGAACATTTCTCGGCCTGGAAAGCTACACAACACGGCAATCGCGGGAAAGAATATCTGGATCTCAAGGATCGTATCTCACAGGGTCTACTGGATCTTGCCGAGACCGCCGCACCAGGCCTCAAGTCGTTGGTCGAGTATGCTGAGCTTTCAACACCACTATCTGTGATTGATTATATATCAAGCCCCTCCGGTGATATTTATGGACTCAAGGGGACACCAGAGAGATATCATGGCGCTGCACTTCTGTCAAAATCATATGTGCCTGGCCTTTATTTAACCGGGCAAGATGCGGCGTCTCTCGGCATTGCTGGCGCGCTTGTCGGGGGTCTCATGACTGCAAGTCGAGTACTGGGGTCATTTGGTCTCATTAGCATCATGAAACAAGTAGAGAGTGAGGCAAAGGGTGGTCCGTGTATCCTCCCAGATGGAAAGCGATGCCTCGACAAGATGAAGGCAGTTGTGATTGCTAAGACTGCGTTGACCTCGAGTATTTGGAAACTCGAACTCGATCTGCAAAATATAGTGCCATTCGTTCCGGGCCAGTATGCCCTTCTCAAGGTGGCGCCATTCGACTGGAGATACTACTCAATCGCCGAGATTGAGAATCGTCGTTTGACACTGCTTATCAGTACTCGGACCGGAGGATACGGCTCAACTTATGTCGAGAAAGTAGAACCTAGGGCCGAAACAGAAGTTGAACTTCCGTTTGGAAGTTTTAGGCTGCAGAAGAACGACTGCCACAAGGTATTTGTAGCAACGGGGACAGGTGTCGTGCCTTTTCTCCCAATGTTCAGAGCCATGGAAGAAGCTGGCAAGCTGACATCTGCTGAGCTATACTTCGGGTGTCGCTTTGCAGCAGAAAATATAACGAGAGGATTTTCACCTCTCCCGAAGACGACTATATGTCTCAGTGGTGAGCCAGGGGGTGGCGGTGGGTTTCGTGGCCGAGTGACCCAGGCGCTTGATTTGCATGAGTTCAATCCTAATACGACGGAATTCTACCTTTGTGGCTCACCTGCCATGGTAAGAGACTGCCAAGCTTTACTTACTAGAAAAGGAGCGAAAAAGATATTGACTGAGCCGTATTGATATCTGAGGGGTCTCGTTAACAGCCAACTCTGTTGTCCACTCTGGGGTATCTAGTGTATCATAGCATTCCAACAATTAAATTAAAAACGAAATGCGTTATTCAAATCTTTACATGATAAATATTTTACAAAGATTGCTAACAAGGGTGATATACATGTGATAGTTACTCTTATTAGGTAGGGTTGGCATGCATAACAAAAAAGCTATCGCTCGCAGATCGCATTATTTGGTGAGGTTTTACCATATGCCGATATCTCTCAAGGCATCCTTTACTTGGAACCCAATAAGCTTCTGGATCTCAATCCCGGGGTGATAGCCGTCCTTCCACAACTAAGGTGTTTGAGTTAGCACATCTTCAAGTGAAAGAGATGACGAAGGCTATTATCTAACTTACGCATGTTCTTCCATCTGAGTTGGTACATTTGTTATCCTTGGAGCCGTATTTCGTAGGGTTGTCGAGAGCGGTATTGAAAGCCGCATGCGTCTCAACAAGCTTGACCTTCAGGTCACTGTGGTGGCCTCTCCATCTTGTCGTCTTCTTGTCCAGGTAGTTGTTGTAAAAGGTAACAGCCTCGGTGACATTTTTGACTGTCGCGCTGCCTCTGTTCCTCATCAGTGGGGTGCGGTTCGTAGCTGCGTGAAGGATAATTAGTCTGCTGAACCACTTGTCTGGGCGCGTCTAAGAATACACCTACGTGGGACCTTGATCAGGAAGAATTTGCGGACACCGGAGTTGTAGAGGTGTTCCAGATGCGAAAAGTATTTGTCGACGACCTTGGTCAGAATTTCTTCCGTGTTGCTTTTCATATAGGTGGAACCGATATCATTAATGCCGATCCAGACGCCCACAGCCGCATTGCTGGACGTCCACTTGGCATAGCTGGGCTTGTTCTTCAGGTTATTATCCCAAATCTTGACCTGATCAGTGACTGTAGACTTTGGCTTTGACCCAGTGATTGCGCGATCGACGGTGGCACCACTAACGGCGAAGTTGTAGGTGAGGGTGTCGTTCTTGTATTTGCTGAGAAGCCTGTCCGTAAGGGTATGGGCAACCCAGTTCTTTCCACCGGAGGACGTTACCCCGGGCCATCCGGGATTTCCAAGGGGGTTCTTCGAAGAAGGCTTTGTGCCCGCAATATCAAAATTGGTCCTGGTGTACGAGTCGCCACTGTTGTTTGTTAGGACCATAATCTACGCTGAGATCCTAGATACTGAATTTTGAGTTGACCTACAAGATGAATAGATACTTTGGCTCTGTGGCTTGGATCGCGGCATCATCTCTGATGCAAGCTGCGGAACCGAATGAGGCCAAGGCCACGGCCATTGATAAAACGCTGACAAGATGCATCTTGTAGATGGATAATGAGAGAATAGCAACAAAGGCAACCAACTAATAGTCCGAAAAAAAACAAAAGAGTGTACAGGCCTAACGGGAATGGCTGCGCTGCTCGTGGTGGAATTATTCTCCTGCATCCGCCGTCACTATATAATCTCAAGCCTTGCACCGATGGGAGGTTTTTGTAGTATTGCCATTTCAGCTGAATGGATGAAAGAGCTAAAAATAACATGTAGGCTCAGATAAAGTGCCAAGAGAATGGCCTACATTGCCACCTAAAGATCCAAAATCCAACCAAAGAACCAAGAATTGGCCGAAGTCCTTCATGCAGTTGTAATTGCTTGGCCAGAAGTGGCAACGCCGAATCCGTCTGCCTCTCGGCTTTGTCCCCTTTTGACATTTTGCGAGCAAACGAGCAGGCATCTCCTTGAACAGACCAAATTAAATGGGATTCAAACCACAAGCGGTAAGTCACAAACATGTCTAATCAATAATTAGTTTAGCGACCTACCGAATGAATCTAACCACTTCACCAAGCGAATACTAGAATATCGTATGTTCAGATGCTCCGTGCTTAGGGCTCAAATAAAGACGTCAGTTGGAGCTCGAAGGATCGGATTTATGTTACACGATCTTGGCATTTTGGGAACGAAGTTGATTGGCCCCCAATATATCTTTGCCGCTGGTCAACTGATCCTGATAAAACCACTCTTGACGGTATAGAGGGTGTCATTTGTATTTCGATTCCACACATCATGTCAGCTTGCCCCGGAATTTTTGGACCTAAGACTCATAGCGACGATCTCGCCAGCGCCAAAGCCCAATAAGAACATGACGTCTTCTGAGATATTTTTGATATTGCCACCATCTTGTGTTCTTCCCTTACCGCATTGCCTAGGGCGGGCTTATCTTCCGGGAAATTTAGAATTAAGCTTGAAATAGAACACCAGAGCAAAAGATAGGCTCGCTTCGAGAAACAAGATGCTGCTGGCTTTGAACTGGTGCGTTTAAGTGGCCTCTGATTTTTGTTTATTTACTACACCTTTGGCCTTCTGATATGCCATAAGACCAATTAATTCATTTCTTGTTGTACATAAGGAAAATGCTTGTGGTTTTTCAAGGCTCATGCCATGAATCGCGGTTCTAACTACGTTTTCTAAACTCCGAACATACCTCCGGCACCCTCCAAGGTCCAATTTCCGTTGATTCTCAGACTCTCGATGCGAGCAGGAGCGACTTTAGTCAAGCTCACAGTTACCGTGGGAATATCAAAAGGAAGCCCAGGTTGAAGGGTTGCCAAACTGTCGTACCAAGAACAGCTAAGAGATGTGTCGGTAGTAGTGCACCTGTAGTATGGATCGACCTTCCAGTCAAATGTGCCGATACCGTTGAAATAAAGCCTTGAGTGTTTAGATTAGACATATGTCAAATGTCAAACGAGAATAGGGTGGGTAAATGAATCGCAGGGAAACAAAGAGAAGAGTTTTCGTACGGGGCTTCTTTATTCTTGTCCGAGCATTTCCACACTTTATTGAGTGAGATAATCTTGTTGAACGGATTAAAGCTGTAAGTGCAGTTCCAGTGATCGTCCACAGGCTTGCCATCATTATAAGAGTTGCAATTATACCTGAGAACATATTAGCGATCACTGCTCATGATGTTGGCGTGGTGTATATACACTGTCTCTATCCCACTGCCGGATAGTGCCTCGTATACATAGAAGAAGTAATCGGCGAAACCTGGGCCTGTCAGACCACAGGTAAAGCGGCTAAGAGTGGCACTCTTCGGGTTATCTGCAGGATAATCATTCGTCTCAAAGAACATGCCGCGCATGTACCAGGTTGGGTTGACAACACTATCAAAAGTGCAACCGCCCTTTGCAGGATACGCTGTCACAAGCGAGAAATCAGGCAAAGAATTCTTAGCATCTTGTGTTCCCTGTGCAGAGTGACTGCTGGATGGATCGGTGCAAGTGGTGATGATGTCGTCTGCTGAGCCGGTAATTCCTGCACTCGATGCGCATTCGAGTGGGAGCGAGGTATTTCCGCTGGCGGTAATGACGGTACTGATTCAAATTAATTTCAACAGATCAGATATGTGAAGAATCACGGAGAATAGCGAGGAAGCGTACGGAGACACGTTGGTAGAAGGGTTTTCAAGACAGTACCAAAGCTGCTCAATCTGCAAATCGAAATTGGGTGCTGTGCCAGTCAAGGTCACGTCCAAGATTATTTCATTGAACTCTCCACCGGTGCAGCGCAAGGGGCTGGGTGGTGAGGAGCTTCCGTATGACGGAGTGAAGTCACAGGCGACCTCGTGTGCAATTGCGTTATTTGTAACCTTGAGGTGAAGATATATGCCCTTAGATAAGAAATTGACTGGGTCCAAGCAGATGCGATCGGGGCTGTACCATTGCTTGCATTGGCCTTTGGTGTAGTTCTTGTATGACACTTCGCTTACAACCCACTGGTCATCGCCGATGTTTGAACATGAAGGCTGATCAAAGCCAGGTGGTGGCACGGGTTGAGTCGGCGAGAGAGGGACTGGCAAAGTAGTACTGCCTTGAACGAGGTATGGTATAGGAGAAACACAATCGCTACCTTGGCATTGAGTTATGGCTGTACTGCCACTGGCATAAAATATGACTCTTTAGTGAAGAGCTTGGTTAGTCTCATATGGTAAAACATGCGAATGAGAACCTGGACTATAACTCACTTATCACCGGCATCGCCGCACACCCAAAGTTCAGTGATGGTAATTATTGTGCCTCCTGCTTCTTGGGATAGAGAAACGCGCATTTCATCGCTGCCAGAGCTGCCCTGGCATTGACCGGTTCCCTTGCATTCAATATCAGCGTTGAGGCCAGTTGGGTCTGCGGCGCGGTTTTCGACCCTGAAAGTCGCAGTGCCGCCAGACACAGTGTATTTTGTGATAATCCAGCTTGGGATCGTCAGTGATTTGTCAGTACATCTTCCAGAAGGCCATGTAGGAGTTTGGGGAATCTCTATGCACAAGGCCACACTAGAAGCCCATAGAGCTCCTATGAGAAGCGACAGCATGCCCATTACTGCCACGATAAATATCAATATGTGGGGGATACAATGGTCTTGACCTATAGATGAAGGATACCACAACAAGGATGGGTATCGCAAAACACCGAGACGGGTCAACCCGTTTTTATATCTACAAAGGCAAGGGACTTATTTACCACTACATTCTATGACTAGATCTCACGTGAAGACTCCAATGTGACACGGATTCGGTTGCTGAAGCCGATTTAAGTATGTCTTCAATTACGAGGGGCGTATACCACTGTTAAAGAAGCGGAAGGTAGTATTCCGGAAATGAAAGAGTGAATGCGTTAATGCCGCGAACCAATCGGTTGATTGGGGCTGAGAAATCAGGGTACCATCCAGAGTTCAATAGTGAGCTTTTAGTTCGGCACGGTGAACATAGAAAGGCCCGGAGTAGAACAATGTTTCTAGTAAGCATTAGTCAATGTCGCACTGGCCAATATCGGAACAATGCAGCTCATCGGCGGGATGAATCTGAAGTTGAGGTATTCTCAAGAACAAGACCTTGCTTGTCAGTGAACTGTATGCTAGCGCCAGATTCGCTGCTCCTGTAACTCCTTTGTTCATCGATGAGGCTTGCCGGGTCGTAAACATCGGGATTTTTTACCAAATCTGTTGGATTGGTATTAAGTTCTTTGATTCTCCATTCTAGCAAAATCGAAGTTTACAGACAGAATTCACAGGATTGTGTCAGCGTTCACTGGCCTTTCAATAAAGTTGAGAAATAAATGATGATTAACGACTTACTTATTGGGGGAGCTACTACCCTTACGGGATTTGATTAGTTGTGACTCACCAAATGGGATATGATGTTGCTCCAGGATTTCGGCATGTGGCAGTGTGGTCAGTGTTTTGACCTAACACACCAACAAGGATTACCTTATCCCAATATGTAAGAAAATGAATTACCTATTAAAAACATTTGCTGACTCCCGAGAGCAAGGATGTGGGATAGAACGGCTAAGTGGTGTGTTATCGAAACTGGGGCCTTGCTCCACGGCTACACCATACCCAACACCCAACTTTGCAGCTGATCGCTGATCCTCCTGTGTCAGAGCTTTGACCACTGCCGCTGTTGATTTGAAGACAAAACTTAGATGTCGGAAGGACGATCGTGAAGGTTTCAGCCTAGTCATTTTCACGGAATATTAACAAGAGCCCGTCATTTCAGCAAGTTACAACAAAGGCTAGGATGGCTTACCCAACAAGTAGAGCATTCATCAACTCCAAGGCTAATACAGCACAATTTAGAGTAAAAAAATAACAACTCTTGGTAGCATCAAGATGGTATTCTTTCACGCATGCAAACGATACTTCCAATCAATTCGGTGTACATTCGTCTCGAACCAACCATGAATAATCAACCTCTGTTCCTTAGGAGCTGTGAATAGCATCTAAGTGGAGTGGAACAGTTTACTATTTATCTTACTAGTTACAACCAATTTACATCCGAGTTTCTGCTACTTAGTTGTATTAAATCCCCTGGCTGTCAACCAATCAACTGCGGTGCTGTGGCTCTTTTATTTTGATTCATTAAACCTTGTCTGTTCTTGTGGTTTTGTGCTTGTCTTATGTCGTGATTTGATGCTTCTGCAACATTGTGATGTGGTGTCGGTGAATAGTTATGACTGTGACTCGATAACCGCTTGAAAATGTGATTTCATCTGAGAACAACAAAGATTCTTTCTTCAACCCTCCCAACCGTAGACTCGCAAAAGTCTATAAATACTAATCTAGATTACCGGTTTGGCTGCTGGTTTCTTCTCTTTTCTACACCAAAGTCCGATACCTGCACTGCAAAGATACCAAGAAAATCGAACTGAACCTCACCACAACACGACAGCTACCACAGCCTCCGCAATTTTCAACCGCATCGATAAGGAATACGCCTTGAATTCCTATCAGCATTTCCTAAGCGAACCAGCAGAGTCTCCGTATCCTTTTGAACAACTGACAAGAATTGCCAAGATGAGCACCGAAAATTTTGACGCAAAGTGGGCTGAGCTGCTTAAGACGATGGCAGATTTGAAGGAACAGACCAAGGAGTGTAGACAAGAGCTCGAAAAAGCTCAAGCATTGTCCGATGAAGCCCTGGCCACGAAACTCACGTCTATCAAGGCTTCCAATGACATCGCCAAAGACCAGATGAAGATGCTGGATGGCGAAGAAAAGAAGGTTGAGGCAACTTATCGGTCAATGGCGCGGTTTACATTCGTGAATGCTTCGGTTGGAGCCCACCGAGACAGTGAAAGGATGGAATTTGGGGCCAAGATAACCGATCTTGGCGCCGAAATTGAAATCAATAACATGCTTATCAAGAGCCTGGAAGATTCGCGTCGGCGAGACGGCGAAAAGTCAGGCGGATCCGAGGCAAAATAGGTGCCCTTAAAAAAATCTCTTGGTCATTTCTAGCTACCTAGGTAGAACCAGCACAAAAATCTAAAGATTTTCAGCAGAACCAAATCTCCAAGCATGCGAAATGAATGCAAGTGAAGTTTATGCGAGCTAACTAGATAAACTGATGAGGCCCAAAGTCTATTAACTATAAATCTTTCCGCTGACCCATTGGTTGCGGCTATTGAAGGAATATCAGTAACGCGTAGTTGCACTACCCTGTAGCAAATCAAGCAACATATTCAAGGTCAAGAATTCGTTCCTAGTTGCTGGAGAGCGAAGTCACTTGAAAAGTACCATTGGCTTGGAATAAAGACCTCAAGACTATTCCCTGTTCTTAGGGAACTGGAAATATCGAGAATCGTGTAATTCTATAATCTGTAAACCTTGTCAGCGACCGCTTTCGATCAACGGCTGAGTTAACTTAATGAAAGAAGAAAGGAAAGAAAGCAAGGAAAGAAAGAAAGAAACAAAGAGTTTTTGTGGACCCCACGCGGTGTCTGAAAGGGAACGCGATTGAGGGCTCAATGTATGACGAAAGATTTGTTTAGTTGCTCTTCATAGCCATTTCTATTAGGGAGGCACCTAAATGGAGACGACTGATGGTCTTGTACCGAGTCGTGAAAAACAAGGGTGGAAGGAATGTTGCGGCAACAGTAGTGGAATGAAATACGATGAGCACGTATTCAATGTCTCACAACTCGTCCAGGCCCCGCGAGGGAAAGGCAAAGGGTAATGGCGGCCCACGACTCTAAAGATTTTCTTCTCCTCATTATGTATCCTATTAGCTGAGCGACTGCATCATCAAATAATACCAACAGACGAGCGTTGAGCGTCATGGCGAACGAGGCTCCGGCCGTGAGCTCGCCTCACCCAGAGGGCATTGCTAGCAGGTCGAGTGATACAGTCATTGTGGAGCTCCAGGCAATCGAGAACCAAGAAACCCCAAGAGCAACATCGACGAGAGAATCCAGCCGGTCGCGTTCATCGATCGAAGACACAACCAGCCTCAGCAGAGAGGAGGCAGCAATCATCAAACGCCAGACCGAGGTCCCCGACGACAAGAAATATGGAATAATTGACCTCGTTCGGTATGCCAATAAGCTGGACATTGCCGTCATCGTTATTTCCACGCTCTGCTCGGTCGCTTCGGGCGCCGCATTGCCGCTCATGACTCTGGTATTTGGTGGCCTGCAGGACGTGTTCCAAAAGTTTACCGCCCTTGGCAGCCTCGACTCAGACGGTTTCAACAGAGAATTGGTTAAGTACCTGTTGTACTTTGTCTATCTCGCTGCTGGGACGTTTGTTGCTACATTCATCTCAACCATTGGCTTCATTTATGCAGGCGAAAGAATAACAGATGCAATCCGGAAAGATTATCTCGAAGGGTGTCTGCGCCAGAACATCGGATACTTTGACACACTTGGCACAGGAGAATTCACGACGAAGATTACGGCCGATGCCACGATTATACAAGACGGAATCTCTGAGAAAGTTGGCCAGCTTATCACATCATTCTCTACATTCATTGCCGGCTTCGCCGTCGGATACGCCAAGTCGTGGAAGCTAGCGCTCATCTTGACCTCGACCCTGGTGGCCTTGGTCATAAGCTCGGGCATTACGTCCTTTTTTGTTCTTCGGTATCAGAAGCCGCTAAATGACGCTACTTCACATGCCGGAACTGTCGCTGAGGAAGTGTTTTCCTCGGTCAGAGTAGCTATCGCATTCGGCTCTCAGCGCCGACTCGTTGACCGGTACGGTAAGATTATCGATGTCGCCCAGAAATGGGGAATCAAACTCCAAGTAACGGTGGCCTTCACACTTGCCGTGGCATTTGGACTCGTCAACCTGAGCTATGGTTTGGGGTTTTGGCAGGGATCGATATTCCTCGCTCGTGGTGAAGTAGGCCTATCTGATGTGCTCATTTGTGTTATGTCAGTCATGCTCGGCGCTTTCAATGTTGGAAGTATCGGGCCGTTTTTGCAGGCTCTTCTCAAATCCATAAGTACGGCAGCCAAACTCTTCGTTACAATAGACCGACGGTCTCCTCTTGACCCGACAAGCAACGCCGGCGATACAATTCCGGACCTTCAAGGCTATATACGTCTTGAGAAGATCAAGCATATCTACCCTTCCCGCCCCAACGTCGTCGTTATGAAGGACGTGTCGATGGACATACCTGCCAATAAGGTCACAGCCCTCGTCGGAGCATCGGGCAGTGGTAAAAGCACCGTTGTTGGCCTTCTTGAACGCTTCTACGAGCCAATCCGCGGAACTGTATACCTGGACGAGCATGACGTGAGTACTTTGAACCTCAGGTGGCTCAGACAGCAAATTGCGTTCGTGGGCCAAGAACCTACCTTGTTCGCCGTTTCAATTTTCGAAAACATTCGTTACGGCCTACTCGGCACTAGGAATGAAAGCGCCGACTATAGTACACAGAAAGAGCTGATAGAGCAAGCTGCCCGACAAGCAAACGCTCATGGGTTCATCATGCAGCTCCCAGAGGCGTATGGAACCAACGTGGGCCAGCGAGGATTTTTGCTTTCAGGTGGCCAGAAGCAGAGGATAGCAATCGCGCGCGCAATTGTGTCTGACCCGAAAGGTAAATCATCTGGTGAAAGCATTTTCGGACCTGGCTGACAAAGACCAAGTATTGCTTTTGGATGAAGCAACTTCAGCGCTTGACACAAAGTCAGAAGGGGTTGTGCAAGCCGCGCTTGACAACGCATCTACTGGCCGCACAACCATTTGTATTGCCCATCGGCTGTCCACCATAAAAAATGCGGACAACATCATCGTCATGGATAAAGGATGTGTGGTTGAACAAGGCACGCACAGTGATCTAATTGAGATGAGGGGCACCTATCACTCTTTGGTTCAGACTCAGAAACTCGAAGACGGCAAGAAAGACGAAGAAGAAGCTGCTGATATTGTCGAAACTGCTAAAGAGCCAGTTCAAGACATGCGCGTTCACCATATGTCGAATGAAAAGGAAGGAAATCCTGTTAACTCAAAAGAACCAGACTCTACAGTTCTAGAGGTTGAGGAAAGCGAAAATAGTTCAAAGGATATCGGACAAAGTTACTCGGTTTTCACTCTAATAAAATTCATATACGGCTTCAACAAGTCGGATTGGATATTGATGATTGTCGGTTTGGTCAGCGCAATTATTAACGGTCTCTCGAATCCCGTCCAAGCCGGTGAGTCTCAAACACTCATGAGTAGTCTCCTCTGGAAATACTGACCCCGAGCAAAATGTAGTCTTTTTTGCCAAGCAGCTGGTTGTGTTGGCTCCAATTGAACTCCCGGGAATCGACAGGTGGGCAATCCAATCAGAGTCCAACTTCTGGTCATTGATGTACTTGATGCTCGCCGGAGCCCAATTCCTCGCTCAGGTGGTTCAAGGTTGCGTGTTCGCCCACACTGCCGAGTACCTTATTCGGCGCGTTCGAGGAAGCACCCTGTCCTCGTTTCTAAGACAGGACATCAGTTACTTCGACAAAGATGAGAACAATCCCGGCGCGCTGACCGCATTCTTGGCTGTCGAGTCAGCTCAGGTCGCAGGGATCAGTGGGGTCACTCTGGGGATGATCCTCAACTGCTTGGCCAATATTATCGGAAGCCTTGCCCTGTCCTTGGCAATCGGCTGGAAACTGGCGCTTGTGTGCTTCTCCATCCTTCCAGTGGTGCTTGCATGCGGATTCTTCCGGATTTGGCTTCTCATGAGGTTCCAAGCGAGGGCAGCGAAGATTTACGCATCTTCTGCGGGATTCGCTGCAGAGAGTATCGCAGCGATGAAAACTGTCGCGGCCTTGACCAAAGAGAAGCAAGTGGCTGAAAGATATTCGCTGGAAATAGACGAACAGCAAAAGAACAGCCTCGTGTCTGCGGCAAGATCGAGTCTCGCATTTGCTGCGGTGCAGCCAATTGTATTCCTTTGCTTTGCCTTGGGGTTTTGGTACGGTGGCACGCTTATAGCGACTCGAGAATACGACATGTTCAAGTTTTTCATCTGCTTTATGTCTGTAATTTTCGGAGCCCAGTCTGCCGGGTCGTTTTTCTCACTTGCGCCTGACATGGTCAAGGCCAAGCATTCAGCTGGCCAGTTGAAAAGTCTTTTGGAAAGAAAGCCCGTTATCGATACTTGGTTCCCATCGGGAGAAGAGCTTCCTCAAGTTGATGGCACTATTGAGTTCCGAGATGTCCATTTCCACTACCCAACACGACCTAACCAACCTGTATTACGCGGGGTGAGCTTTAAAGTTGAACCGGGCCAGTACGTTGCTCTTGTCGGGGCATCAGGATGTGGTAAAAGTACGACAATATCGTTGCTGGAGCGGTTCTATGACCCAGTATCTGGGCAAGTTCTGATCGACGGCACCGATATCACCAAAGTCAATGTGAACAACTACCGCTCTCATCTCGCAGTCGTCAACCAAGAACCGACGTTGTATCAAGGGACAATACGTGAAAATATATGCATTGGGAGCGAGCTAGAGAATCTATCTAACGAGACGATAGAGATTGCTTGCCGAGAAGCCAATATCTACGATTTCATTATATCGCTTCCGGATGGTTTTGAGACCACAGTAGGAAGCAGAGGTGCTCTTCTCTCCGGTGGCCAAAAACAGCGCATTGCTATAGCTAGGGCCTTGGTACGATCCCCAAAGGTCCTTCTCTTAGATGAGGCTACATCGGCACTTGACTCTGGGTCCGAGCACGTGGTCCAAGCTGCCCTTGACCGTGCGGCAAAGGGCAGAACTACGATTACGATTGCACATCGGTTGAGTACGATCCAGCATGCGGACACAATTTATGTCTTTGATCAAGGACGTATCGCGGAGTCTGGAACGCACTCGGAGCTAATGGCGATGAATGGACGGTATGCCGAGCTGGTCCGGCTGCAATCCCTTGACCAGAAGCGGAAGTAAACCAGAAAGGAAACTAGTTCGACCATTGTTTGAAGATCCAACTGGTTGGGGATATGTTAGATTAATAAAAAAAATATCAATATGCTCCTACATCTTTCTCCGCTGACATTTCCTCTCTTCTTGCTGGTGTTGCATTTAAGATGACGATCACGGACTATCTCCATGCAGCTCCCCGACTTCGGACTACTGCACGCAGACGGAATCGAAAGAAACTAAGCAGCCTCAAGCAGACGGCGAGTCTTTTGCTACAAGAACTCGCAGTCGGGTGCGGCGGCGAGGTCGGAGTGTAGGGTGTCATCGGACAAACGCCCTGAAAGAGGACCTATAGGCGCCCCATTTAGTGGCTACAACCGCTGCAAGGCGTCGGAGAGTCGAGTGCGGGGCCGATCGGAGTAACCTCCAGATTGTGCGGAGAATTGGTCGGCTCAAGACTGACTTCGGGAATACATAACCAGCACCGGCTTTCCCTCTTCGGAAGTCGAGATTGATACTCCTGCATCTTCTCTTTCACTTGTTCCATCGCCACTGAATCCCCTCTTTAATTTGCACATTTCAGTTCGTTCATGATCTACACTACAGCCTAGCCTGGCCTGTCTTAATCGCCCAGCATGACACAGACGATTGCCCTGACCGAATACCTCTTTGCTCGCCTCAAGCAGCTCGGCGTCGGTGCTATACACGGTCTCCCGGGCGACTTCAACCTCACCCTCCTGGATTTCGTAGAGCCCAGCGGCCTCACATGGGTGGGAAACGCCAATGAGCTGAACGCAGGCTACGCCGCTGATGGCTACGCCCGTATCAAGGGTCTTGGTGCCCTCATCACCACTTTCGGAGTAGGCGAGCTGTCGGCCATCAACGCCATCGCCGGTGCTTATGCCGAGCGGGTGCCTGTCGTACATATCGTCGGTGTGCCTTCTCGTGAGCTACAAGACTCCAGGGCCATGGTGCATCATACTTTCAATGATGGCGATTTTGGCAGGTTTGCACTGATGGCTGCCCACGTCACTGTCGGCCAGGAGAAGCTCTGGGACCCGAGAGACGCCCCCCAGCAAATCGATTCCGTTTTGCGGAAATGCCTTGTCCATAGTAGACCAGTCTACATTGAGATCCCCGTCGACATGGTTGACGCGCAAGTGTCGCGCGAGAATCTGAATATCCCCGTCACATCGGGCAACGTTCTTCCAGGCGCTGGACAAGCAACAGCTCTCGAAAAGGTTCTGCAGAAGATGGCCTCAGCCAAACAGCCGGTGATACTTGTTGACGGAGAGACGCGGTCGCTTGGAATAGTCGATGAGGTTCGCGCACTAGTCAATAAAACCGGTTGGCCGACTTGGACGACCGGGTTCGGGAAGAGCATCATTGACGAAACACTCCCAAACTTCCATGGCCTTTACCGTGGCGGATTTGCGTCTCCTGAAGCAAGAGAATTTTTCGAAGGCTCTGACCTGGTGCTGTTCTTTGGCGCACACCCCAGCACCACCAATTCATTCCACCTCAGCGCTCTACCTTCAAAAGAGAAGTCAATCTGGTTCAAGGATACCAATGTTCTCCTGGGATCAGAAATTGTCAGAGACGTGCCCATGAAAGCACTGATGACTGAGCTATTAAAACAGCTGGAGGCATCTAAATTCACCGTTTATGAAACCTACCCCTCTCAAATTCCAACAGACACCATCTTGTCCTTTGACGGCTTACCTCGAGATCAGCCTGTCACCCAGGATCGGCTATGGAAGGTGCTTGCCAATTTCATTAGACCTGGAGATATTGTAATGGGAGAGACTGGCACGCCGGGATATGGAGTCCGGGAGTTCAAACTACCAGAAAACACGCGGATGGTGACGTTCTCAACGTGGCTCTCCATTGGGTACATGCTTCCAGCAGCACAAGGTGCGGCTCTTGCGCAAAGAGAGCTGCAGAAGGACAAGCAAGGACGGACTATTCTCCTCATCGGAGACGGAAGCTTTCAACTCACAGCTCAAGAGATTGCGACAATGGTGCGGCAGAACCTTGACATTGTCATTTTTCTGTTCAATAATGACGGATACACAATCGAGCGATGTATCCACGGGGCAAATCAAGGGTACAATGACGTGTCGCCTTGGAGATATCTTCAAGCTGCCAGTTTCTTCGGAGCCCCGGAGGACAGCTACACGAAACGAGTCAAGACGTGGGGAGATCTTGAGGAAATCCTCGGAGACAAAGAGCTTTCCGACGGGCGGGGGATCAGAATGGCCGAGATCATTTTGGACCGTGATGATGCTCCGGAAGGGCCATTAAAGGTCCTCATGTCCAAACAAAAACCTGGCATCTAGATGGATTATTGAATGAAATGGATTTGCCGTACTAGCTCAATGATAGGCCTTCCAATACAATGCTAAATCTTCTACCCTCGAAAACCTTTCCCAAATCCTAGAAACCTCGATAAATCGCCGTAGTCAACAGTGCCTGGGGAAGCTTTAAAGCTCAGTCGGGACTCCATCTGGGTAGCGCCCACCAGCGATCGTAAAGTTCTCCAGTATATCATCCAACTCCTTCGACTCCTGTTCCGCCAGCTCAATAGCTTTGCTGTTCTCCTGGACCCGGGACACGCTGGTTGATCCCGGGATAGGAATGACGTCGGGCATGCCAGCGCGGGTTCCAACATGCCTGACCCATGCGATGGCCATCTGGGCAGATGTGCATCCCTTCTTCTCGGCAAGAGCCTCGACCTTTGCTACAAGCTTCAGGTTGTGCGCTAAGCTTTCATCCCGGAATCGCGGGAATGAGGCGAGTCTTCCAAGGTACTGCGCGTCGGCATTGGTCTTGAACCGACCGGTGAGCATCTGTTGGCATGGGGAGATTAGTAGTTGCTTCGTGAAGTGAATTAAATTTAGGGTTACTTACACCTCGAGACATGGGGGAGTAGGCAGTGATGGGAATGTTGTGCTTCCCGCAAGCAGCTGCGACTCCATTGTGTAGGATATCAGGCGTGAACATGCTGAGCTCGACCTCGACTGCAGCCACGTCGATGATCTTGGCCGCTTCCTCGATCGTCGCGGCGCTGCACTCTGAAAGCGAAACACCTCCGATCTTGCCAGTATCGACATACTCCTCCTTTAGTACTCGCAGGGTGGTTTCAAAGGAGGAACTGTGGTCTCGCCTGCCGATTCCAAAAGAATCCAGCTTCTTCTTTCCACCAAGTTGCTTTAGAATGTTATCCACAGATCTCCTGATACCCTCTGGACTGCCATCTGGTCGGATAGTTATGGGGTCTACGGCGCCCTTGATGATAAGGGTGACCTTGTCGGCGTGCTCAGGGTACTGCGTGAAGTAGCGATTGAGAATCGTCATGCTGTTGTATTCGGGAGTGCCGTAGAATTCGGCGCCGTTCCACACCGTGGCACCGTTATCAAAGGCCGCCTTGAGGGTCTCAATTGCCTTTTCAACTGGGATGGGATCCGGGCGCCAGCTGAAACCTTCATCAAGAGAATTAGTATTTTGTATCACGGACCTTTCGAATCTCTGAGCTTACCCATGAGGCCGAGGCCAATGGGGCCAACTTTCTTTCCGAGAATTTGGGCCATTGCGTATAGAGTCGGTACTTTGATATGTAAATAAAATGTCTGAGCAGTTCAGGACTAGTTAAGCTGGATTGTTTGTCTGGGTGATTGCAGCGAGGAGATGAATGTGCTTCTTGATCCAACTCATCTTCCAAGATTCATTCATATTTATATCATTCCTCGTGGCGCGCATTTCTCCCATTATCACGGGTTTATAATCTCCGCCTCGATTTCCTCTAGCCTTTGGTTTTTTAAAGTCCGTAGATATGCTCTGGCATCTATTCTTGCCTCGCATAGCGCCTCGCCTAAGATGCTGATTACTTGTGAGTCGGACTTAAGAAGCGCGTCCTCGCGAGGCGAACTGCTTAATTCCGGTGGGCACAACATTCGCTACTGACACAGCGCTTGGTGGTGATTTGTTATCATCGAACTACGGGTCATACTACCTCTTGACTTTCTCGTGTGTGAGTTATCTCCGAACGCGGTTGATAATCCTCCGATCGATCGTGGTTCAGCTTGGAAAGGCCACGCATATTTCCCTGGGTCTGTGACGAGGCTGGATATTCTGTGCTCTGCATCTCCAAGTATGAACCATTTTTCTCTAGTCATCTAACATATTAAAATACAATAGAAAAACTCGCACCTATTCAGCCTATTCCACCACCACCAGAGGTTCAGATTCCTTGTCTTCATTGATGGGAACGTCTGGAGTCCGCCTCCATGGCAAGGGGGCCGAGACCCCCTTAAATGGAACATAAGACAAAATCTGGCCTCTGCAGATCAAGGGGTTCAGGTATTTCCTTACCAAGAAATCTGAACCAATCCAGCGCCTCAAAACCCGGTCGATGAACCAATTCTTCCATGAGTCCCACGTTAACTGACGCATGCTTGAGTGAGCTTGAATGTAGATGGCCTGGAGCTCCCGTGCGCGGATGCGCTGATAACGGGCAAATGCCTCTCGGAGTGATTCGGTGCTTGGATTTCCGGCCGAGGAGAACACGGTTTGCTGAAGCTGATTGGCGAGTGCTACGCTCGAATGCAGGCCGCAATTGACGCCCAATCCATTGACGCTCGAGGTGCACACACTCGCGTCGCTGGTGATCACAACCCGGCCGGTATGCCAATGTTTGGCGAAGCCCCTCGTTTTGATTTACCAGCCGAGCCGTGTGCTTGTGGAAGTCGGGCCAAATCTCTCCCAGTGTTACCCCTGGAGTGACTGCCATGTCAAAAAGGGCCTCTGCGAACTACTCCATTTGTTCTGCCGTATACGAAACTGGTCCAGTCATCTGCTGAGGAAGCTTTCTGTACATGACGATTCGCAGCTTATCATTGTCTGCCCCCAACTGGATGGCTCTTCCCGTGTCTCTGGTCTCGTAGAAGATGCCGCTAGGGATCTTCTTAGTGTTGGTACCCTCGGCGTAAATGCTATAGTACTGAGAAGTCGTTGGAATATCAAACAAGGGGGCTCCGGTGGCCTCCGTCGTGGTTTTGAACACGGCCTCTTCAATGTATTTCTTGGTCATACCATGGACTCCGTCGGCGCCAATCACAACAGACCCAGTCTCAACTGTGCCGTCTTCCAACTCGACTTCAACGCCTTGGTCAGTTTCTTTTATGCTCACGGCCTTGGCTCCTGTTTTGATGAGGTGTTCCCTGTTTGGAATGCTTTTATAGAACATCTCGAGCACATCGTATTGTTGGATTGGTAGCGTGGGGTAGCCGTGCCTGGGACCTGTCAGCAAACCTGCGAGAGAACTTCGACATGGTGCGGTGAAAAAACGGACCTTTCTTCCAGCAGATGCCACATGGTATAATCACTTAGTACATAACCAGTTTTCGTCATGTCGATCTTCCTGCGCAACTTGTACGAGCGCTTCTTGGCCTCGTCATAGAGCCCTATCTGATGAAGCAGACGTATGGTGTGAGGGAAGAGTAGGAGGTGATTTCCGCGCTCTAGAAATGTCGATGGAGCTCGTTCAAGAACGACGTAGCCAATTTTGGCTGCGCCGAGAGCCCGGGCTAGATACAGTCCAGCTGGCCCAGCGCCTATGACAATGACACGAAACGGCTGGTCCTGTATCTTCTCGAGAGAGTAATACCAATAATGTAAATTCGCAACAAGTCCGAGTGTCAGAATCTGCTCCAAAGTGCGAAGGCGAGAGAAAGGAGGTTAAAACAAAGAAGACACCGGGCTCGGAAATTGAGTTGAAGAGTAAACGCAGATAGACATCCTAGCCAATTGTTCATTGTGTCCATCAGGCTATTGTTTCCAACCCCTGTTTGCTTTGTTAGGCCAAGAAATAGAAGTGACGGGGAGAAGCTGACATGGACTATTTGATCAAATGAGACTACACACACACACCAGAACCCCATTTAGATAATAGCTATTGTGGAAGGTTGTTTAACTATGGTGTGGTCAGCAGCTCACATTTTAAAGTCTCAAGCCCGGGTTCCCTTGCCTTTCCGATATTATGGCCCGATACTCGCAGAACCCTTTCCTATGTTGGCCTTTGCGAGCGGTGTAGTCACACAAGCGCGTCTTGCGAGTACAGCAAAATATACGTCGTTTCAAGTACCCCTCAAGATACATTACACATGAGGGGCAATTAATCCATATACTCCATCCTGGTAATTATATTACGCATATATCTCTTTGTCTTGGGCAGAATGAAGTACCCTGCATGTGAACTATCTTGGCTATGCCATACCTATCACCTCGTTGGCTGAGAGCTTGCTCGCCAGCGAGAACTCCTGTACCTATCAGTGAGTGGATTCTGACGCTCCTGGGTGTGCCCTGAAATGCTATCAATTAACTGAGCTTTTGGATCTGAAATAACTAGTGAATTTTTTTCAGACGCGTCAAGATGGGAAAGAGACCACCCTCCCGAGAGCGGTTTGGCCGTCGAATACCTTTGTAACGCTAGGGTTGGCAGAAATGATGACTAGACTAGCGATCTCCCCAATAGCCCTACTGAGTTCACTGTTACGATGTAGATTGTGTTTTCACTATGCTCTAGCGCATGTTCGATCAAGAGATTCATAAAGGGGATATAAATGTAATTACTCAAGATTGTCTTCCACAATCCCAGGTCGAGATAGGGAAACCACGCATAGATGTGATGATTGATCATAAAGCTGTGCCACGTTTTCTTTATAATGAAGATGCTGAATGACTAATAGAGAAAGATGCCTAAATCCCGAAAGTTGCCGCTTTTTTACTATGATTTCAGAGACGAACTACAATATTTTCAAAAAACTATACCCTCATGGCTCTTTGTCAAATTAATAATTAGGTCATGTCAAGCCAAGCCTTCCAATTCCGCTTTGTGTGCTTTTAATCAACAATCCTCATCCCAATCGAAAAAGTCCGAGACTGGGGTGTCTTGAGGTTAAGTCATGAATTCTATTACCATCCTCTTGTCGTGGAAGGTTCTCAAATGAGTCTTCAGGAAACAACCAAAATCCCGCAGCAGATTGTTCTTGTCGCTGCCTGGCTTCGGCCTGTCTGAGAAATTGGGTCCAAAGATTTCGACGACTTAGATCGTTCTTCTCGTAAATTAAATATCGTTTCAAAGAATCAGAATCGCAGACTCGTCGAGAGACACAGACGTCATGAGAAGTAGATACACACATCTCATGATTGCTGGTGCCATCGACAGCAAGAATATAAGAAATTTTCCGAAGTAGCGGTTCCGAGGCTTCCTCCACGTCGAGTCCGAATCTGGCTTCCATCTCCTTCCAATAAGTCACAACCGGCCGGGGGTCTAACCCAATTATTATGTTCTTGAGATCAGGTATAATAGGACGAGGGTCGGGATTAAAAATCTTGTAATCTGTAACTTCAGCAAGAATAGGAATGGCGGGAATTAGGCCTAGTTTGAAGTTCATGGGTGCTGAGAACGAACCCAGCATTATTCGATTACAGTCATCAAGAAGGTAAACCCCCCAAAGCGACCGGAGATTTCTCAAACTTCTCACGAAAGATTCAAACTCTACTTGAAGTAAAGTCTCTGGTTTGATTGATTCCAAGCATCGTAAGATGTCCGGAGATCGACAGTCAAGCGCCAAGTGCAGCAGACCGACAGAGCCACTATCGTAAGATCGTAGATCATTTAAAAAGCCTAATAATGTTTGAACTGGCGCTTTCAACGATTGGATGTAGATACAATCATATTCCGGGTTCAAATGCAGTAACGGCCCAGCTCTTTCTCCCAACCCTTTCCTGGACTTCAAAGGGGCCTTGATGGGGTATCGACATAGCACAGAATGTCGCGCTTCTCGGTTGACTCGTAACAAAGGACAAATGTACAGCGGATCCCTCGGAATTATGTCGTAATTGCATCCTGATACGATATTTCCAAGATGGTTGAGATTTTTATATTGAAGGCTTTGTCCGAGTTTCCCGCGCCGGGAGCTCTCTTCCGCATTGACGACATGCAACAGCTTTATCGTGATCAGCCGCCGCATCTGGTGACCAAGGTAGAGATGCCAGATCCGAAGCCTAAGCTCTGTAGGAAGTTCTTGGAAATATTGAAAGACTGTGGGATCCGACCGCTCTTGAATACGCGGGATGTACTGGGAGTGGTCGCCAAAGAAAGCCGAGTTGAGCGTGCCAATTGGAGAGCCCATGACGCAGGCATACCACCTCGGTATAGCAGAGGGGAAAAGAGAACTAAGAGTGGACTTAGCAGCCCGACTCAGGTCAAAAAGTAGTAGTAGATATAGATTTATTCATGCTATCGCTAAATTGGGGGCTAGCCGGTCCATGTTACGTTGGGTGGTGTGAGCATGGGCGTCAGCTGGCGATCTCGGGATTCCTCACTCAGCAACAAAGAAATTGAATCCTTATAGGTATATGGATGGATTCATGCCCCGCCTCACCACGCCATATTCTTTCAGCTGACCATCGGTAGCGATTAACATCGTAACCTGTACCACATACATTACCCCAGTGTCAGCCTCACCTTGGCACAGCCAGCTGTGATGTGGGACTGGCAGGTGCCTTACCGCAGGAAGTGGAAAAAAGGCAAGGGTCCCATCATTGTTTATTGGCGCGCAAAGCAATCTCTATTCGTTGGGACTGCTCTGTTGGCCTCCCAACCGATACCGTGCCTTTCCGCGCCGCCAAATCCATGATGATATTAAATAGTGTTTCGCTTTTGCACGATTCGGTTTGACGGCGATTGATGGAGCTAGGATACCCGGTCTCATCTTTGAAAAGCTCAAAGAGGGAATCCTTACCAAAAGCCGTGGATGCAACCGCATTCGTAATTAGATGATTGAAGCGGTCTAATCTCCGAGGAGAATCACCCAACCAAGGGACCTCTTCAACACCAGCATGGTCCAGAAGCAGGTGGTTGGTATGGACCAAAATGCCTTCATTATTCAACTGAAGTTCCTTTGTACCAACACTTGTGCACTCCAATCCGAGGGCCTCTGACTGATCAGAGATGAGAATATGGCCGCTCCCGGCTGTTCCGATGAGACTAATAGCATTGACAGCTGCTCTCGCCGAGCCGGACTCGAGCGCTTTTCTCAGTGCGACGTGGATGGGGTATCGGGAGACATCTACTCCCCGCGCTCTTATTGCGTTCAAACAAACTCCCACGCCGCTCGAGTTGAACCCAATCTTCCCGATGACCCCGCCCTCGGTGACCATGGAAATATCGGGGAGATTTGTACCCGGTTGACTGATGTGGCAAACAAAAAGGTTGGCAGCTTGTTCCCTCTGCCAATCCCAATTCTGGGCGAGTAGAACGTCGCCTGTCTTGTTCTTGTATGCCACGCTCGTGCATCCGTCGCTTTGCACAGGCAGTGACTGATCTGCAGTGAAAAGTCCAAAGTTGATCTCGGTTCTAACATTCAGAGCAACGATGTCCAGGATGTCCACGTTGGCGCCTTTGGCAATGCCCTGCATCTCCTCATAGTATCTAGGGCAATATCCACGCAAGAATTCGACGTATTTGGCGGCCTCTTGGAGAACAGACGCCCAATCCAAACGGCAGCTGGACCGAAACAAGCCTCTGTAAAAGGCAAGGGATCCTTCTACCTTGTCTCTGGCGGCTGTACCATGCTGGTAGCCGATCTGCAAGTTGAGAGCCATTAATCAGATCCAGTCCACGACGTCGGCATCCTCTTTCACATACCTCAGATGGTGTTCCTGAACACCGTATCTCAATCATGGTGAGTTTTCGGCTGTTTGGTTGTGCTGAAACTTAATGATTGAGGTTCAAGGTAACTTTCTGTGCACCTTTGAAGGGATTCTGTTGCCTTCGTACCGGCGACTATGACGTGCTTTAGGCGTCGGCGCACGAATGTCCAAAACAATGCATCCATAGTGGATATGTTTCTCCAAAGCCGAACGGGTTCTGGGGGGGACAAAGCATACGCAAACCTTACCATAAGCGGGATTCCGTTCGTACCTCCGATCTCGCTACATTCTCTACTAGGCCTAATTTTCCCAAAGTTTGTCGTATTTCTTTTGCCCAAAAAAGAATGATCAGGGGCAATAAAACACCTGAAATGTCTCAAGAAATGTGAGTGCAGTAGATTGGTCACAATAAATCATGAAGATAAGTTGAACCCCCTTGAACTCGACCGATTTTATTTCCATATCGAACCTCGGCCGCTTTATTTTCAAGCATTCCCATGCCTGAGTCTTTTCCGATGCTGTAAGCGTGGACGATTGATTGGTCGGATGATCCTCTAGGGTAGGGTGCTTCGCTGGAGTTGATATTCGTTGAAGAGTTATCCTCAACGCGGATCGCGCCTTCAGAGGTAAATGAAGTTATTGAAAGCCTGGAATTAGTCAAGTTACTTTGGTTGATTTTTAACCGTCGTCTCAACCGTCTGTTTATCTTCGTTGCACATGGCATATTTGCTCGATTTGCGCCGATCGCCTTACCATGGATATGTGATGCTCGAGGTTGAATACGATCTATGACGGGGGAAGATACTCAACTCTAAGAAGATTTATCCAGAGTTGAGGCATGTATTAACTGGGTTGAGATATTGGTGGTAGGTTATCCTTCGCGTAGCTTCTGAATATCGAAACGGCGTGTGTGCGTGCGTCAACTGATGTGCTGATGAAATTGAGCGGACCTGGCCATCACGAAAACAGCACGAAAGGTTGGTCGACCAGATATGCCTCCCCCTCCGCCCAATTTTGTCCCTTTTTTTTTTGTTTGAACCGTGAAGGAATTCATGTTCTCTTTCTCGTACGATGACCCGCTTCACGTCTTTGGCATGATGCGGAGGTGTATTTCTCAACGAATTATTCTGACGGAAGAAAGCTCACGAGAAAGGAAGGGAATAATAATTCATGCATTAAGTTTGTGTTCGTAAAACTGTTCTCTTCCACCCTACCTAGGAGAACAGGCATACAGCTGCAGCAGGGTTGGACAAGTCCAGAACGGACAATCGGAGTACCGGGCATTCAGAGATTTGATTTTTGTTGGGGGTACTCCAGCTTCAAATCTACAAGCAGGTCGATTTCGGCCTTTTCTGACTTTTGTCTCCGGCCGGAACGTCCGGGGGATGACTGACAACGCTTACCTCCTGATATCACCTCCGAAGCGTCGGCCGAGTCATCTAGCCGAGACTCGCGAGGTGCCCAATGCACGGGTACACCCTTGTTGGTCAATTTAAATTACTCTCTGAAGAAAACGAATACGTCATTAGGCTCGGGTCACATTGACTCATTAGGATCTACAAGCAGATAGACGGGGGTAATGTGTCTGGTGATGCGCGTTATTCTCCTCAGCCCTATCACCGAACACGGTTCCCCCCGACATCGCTTAAGAGGTGGACAAGCTTGATCCGACAAAGGGACCAAAGCGGGCCTACTTGACAAATCCTTTCATTTTCGGTGATGAGATGATGTGATCTCGCAGTCAGTTTCGAGCAAACTTTGTGACACGTTCCCACCGTGGATGCCGGAGACTACGGAGAGCTCACGAATAAGCGGGCACCGCTCGGCTGCAACGGAAATCAAACCGCCAACCATCGTGTGATCATCCCACATTCCTTGCTCCGGATTTCTCAGCGGCCAGTCACGCCGAAAAGGAGGTGAGCACACATACTTGCAAGGATATGAAAACCCAAGAATTTGCCCATTTGTAAAATTTGGGGTTGGTATTCGACCAAAGCACTCAAACCGTTCAGGTTTATGCTCGTTTATTTTGTTCTATCATGTCCGTAGCTGTTTCGCGCTCTGCAGCTATCGCTGCCCCTGTGGACAGCCAAGCAACACCTATAAGTGGAAGCTCGCGGTCTAGCGAAAGTGTCGATGAGAAGCCTATCAAAAACGTAGGCCGGGAGACGGCAAAACAACGCCATGTGGACCGCTCTGCCTCGACTAAACGATGGAAGACATTTGTCAGGTCTTTCAAGCACATCTACAATCTTACCCCAAAAGAAGTTGAGGATTTTATGAGATCTTATAGAATATATGAGAACGATTGGGCGGATGAGGAGAAGATGATTTCAGCTTTTGGCCCTGATTATCAACAGCAGGTTGGCGACTCTCTCAAAGCATACTACTCGGTTCTGAACCATCTCTGCAGCTTAGGAGATGTCGAGAAAATGTACATCCCGCCTGTCATGGACAAGAAAGCATCTGTCCTCGATAACCAGCTCTTGAATGAGGAGGCGATAGCAGAAGAGATTGGGTTGGCGCCCTCAATGACAGTGCTGGATCTGGGCTGTGGTCGCGGAAGGGTGGCGGCACATATGAGCAGCTATTCAGGGGCTCAGGTCACTGGACTCAACATCGACGAGAACCAGATCAACCAGGCGCGACAATGGAATACGTCCCTTGGTAACATGAACAAGTTCGTGGTGCACGATCAAAATAATCTACCCCTGCCTTTTGAGGATCAATCTTTCGATGCATTCTACGAGATACAAGCGCTTAGTTTGTGCAAGGACCCATCCCTCTTATTCAAGGAGATACACAGAATTCTCAAGCCCGGCGCCAAATTTCTTCTCTTGGATTGGGTAAGCTTGCCTGCCTACGACCCCGAGAATCCGACCCATGCGAGCTTGATGCGCCGGGTGAAACCCCTGATTGGTGCCGTAGGTACACCAACACCAGCAAGCTTCGAGAAGGCATTAGTAGAAGCAGGGTTCACCATCATAAAATCAGACAATCCGAGTATAGACGGCCGCCAAGCCGCTCTCATTGACAAGGTCGACTTTTACTTCCGTTCTCTCAGACGGATGATTCACGGATTGGTCCATGCGCATCTCCTACCGCCTCACTTCACTATGCTCATCGACCGTTTTTGTCTAGATGGAAAGGCGTTTGAGCAGATGGACGACATGGGACTTGTTACGACTACATATAGAATTGTTGCCCAAAAAATCTGACCTCTCCGCTAAGCATCATGTTTTCCCTTTCATTTTTAACAAAATATGTTTTTTCTTCCCTTTGCTTGAAAGTGGGAGTTGTATTCTAACTTTGGAGGTGATATAAAGATATGGTATAACCCCCTATGGAGCAGTTTTACAAATAGATAGAGCGGTATCCCTTGTTTCCGTTTTAGTTTTTGGAGGTGTTAGAGAATACTTAGACTTATTCAAGATGCATTCAAATTTGTGAGAATAGACTGTGAATGTGTGTCGAGAGGCAACAATATTAATTTAGAAAAAACACATCCTTGAGAAGGTAGGTTCCATGATAGGTATCCAACCTCAGAGTGAGCGTTCCTAGACTATGGTATTGGTATTGACTATTATTAGCCTTCACGTTGGCTTTATGTGTAGGTATGTATCAAAGCGATTCTTTTTTTTGGCTCTAATGTATCCTTTTTACTCTTTTCCTCTGTCGCGTTGGGGCTTACGGGAAGTCATTCTATTAGCGCATAATAATGATATCGTGTGCAAATTTGTTAATCAATAAACGTTCATCCAATATACAATTGCTTTCAAAATATTTGCCCACTCACTATCATTGCAAGGGCCAGCTAGATGAAGGGAGAAATCTCGATATCTCTCCAGATCTTATTTGAAATAATAACCCTTATACTCATTTGCGGGCTGGGCAGGCTGGGGAGCTTTCGACGTTGTGTATAGGTGGTCCATCCCATTCCCCTCCTCCTCATCACGGCGTTTGTCGCGACACCGTTTGATCATCAAGCCGACGCCTACTAACACGGCTATTGCCGCAGGGACACCAACTCCCACGCCTATTTTACCCGCAATGCTCAGACCGCCGCTGTCGTCATTATTGTCTGAGCCCCTGCCTGCTAGTGTTGTTGGATTATCGATTGATGATGTTTCTGAACGTGAAATAGGTGGAAGGTATGCTGCCAGGCAGCTTTGTAGTAGGCAGAGAAGAAGATATAAAGATATCAGTGACTCCATCGCGATGCTACGCGGCATGTTGAATAGATGTGTGGCTGTTCACTGTTGGGAATATTTTTGCTGGTCTTCAGTAATAGAAGAGATTTTTGTAACCATGTCAAATAGGAGGAAGAAGCGGATGACCGGAAATCTGTACCACGACTAACTCGGCATGAAATACGTCGCCTTTTCTATTGAAGAGAAGATCCTGGCCGGGAACACGGCGAGGAGCACATCGAATACTACTAACCGCTGTCTCCACTTGCCTGCAGCCATCATTCTGGACACTCCAATCAGCTTGGAGGCGCTACAGCCAAGCCGGTCCAGGCCTTCTTGCCGTTGTTCCGACTTGCACCAGCTGGTGATCGCGTATAACCTCAAGTGTCCAGATGCCCTGCCCTCCACCTCGTTATCAACATCAATATGACTCAATTTTGGAGTTTTATATATGTAGTAAGTGAAAACTTTTCCTTGAAACTACTTGACGTATCAAACTCACAGCGTTGGTTGAATGGCTTCGATGTATGAACATCCGGAAATGCGTAGCGGATATAAGGCTGGCCGATCTGCCGATTAAGCGCCCAACTTTCCACTACCGAGTGCTAAGATCCGGCTTTGGGCTCTGATAGGGCATTTGATGCCCCTTAAATTCAGGGATCACATCGCATTTCTGTCTCTCATACGCCTGAGCCTATTGGACTTCAGTCCAGATGCTGGAGTCCATGTGCCATTTTCTCATCGAGCTTGATGACGCGTCCTCAGCTATCACCTGCGGACCTCACGTCATGTCGTGCCTTTTCCAGCCGTCCTATAATTAGATTGTCTTTCCATATGTACTCAGATTTCAGCCAATAGGGGTTTTCATAATCACCCAAAGCCCTTCGTATTGGAGAGAAGGGCAAGGTCTCTATATAGTCTTCTCGTTGTAGAATTAATATCAATCTCTCGATACCATAATTGTTCTTCTAACTTAGACCTGGATAAGTGATACAGAACTGCAAGCTCAGGCTCCAGTCAAGTACCACATCCTTCATCCGTATAGATCATCGTGTCTACTGGTTCCTACTATGTGCTCTGCGCTCTAGGCGAGTGTGCCATCTTTTGGGTAACTTTCGTATCAATGACGAAACTTCCCACGTTCGCGTGGCCTGCCATCGGAAATTCATGACCCCGATAGTACACATTTACCTAATCATTGCGATGTAAGAGGCTGACATTTGGAAGACCTCGGTCGCAATAGAATGGATCAGGCGAGAATGTCCTGAGGTCAGTGCTTCAGGCCACACTGTCTAGTCACAGCCCATAATTGGGGTTGAATCAATTCACACAAAGGATCGCAGTCTGGAAGAGAAATACTGAAAATTATCAGCGGATAGGCTACACAGAACTGCGTAAGTATACAGATACCGTTACATCAAGCTTAGCCGAGCAGCCATCAAAACACATTGTACATTCACAAGGGATTCCAGTTCCTAAGCTGCAAACAACCTCGTTTGGTGACTATGGAACGGTCGCCCAGACAAGTACATCCTGCCCTCCTGATGATCAAAGACCAAACCGAATCCGGCGCACCCTGTCCTGAAGACCGGCCATCAAATTTGTACCTGGCCAGTTGGTAGCTCGGTGACGCACCAGGTACTCCTAGCTACGGTTCAGGCTTTCACCATACTGAATGAACTTTTCTTGCCTTTAGCTCGACATTGCTAGTAGGCCCGTCCATCGAGAACAGATAAGATTCAATAGCAGCATCACTTGGGAAGATCTGGGCAGTAATCGAGACTTCGCCCTGCCCACCAAATACCTCAACGGAAGACCAGTCGCTGAGGACCCGAATCGTGACGGTGCCGTTTCTAGAAGGCAACGGCGCAGAATACACTCCTGGAAATGATCCATCGAAGTCGGTCACTCCTGACAGTGTCCGGTTGACAAAGAGCTGCTCTGTTGTGAAATCGTACCCAATACGGGTCTGCTCACTAAAATCCGCCGTAGCCTGGACGATTATGCCAAAGTAGGTCGACTCTGATTTGGTAAATGTCAGAGTGGTGTCGAGTGCCTTTCCAGTAAGCTTGAGTTTAGTAACTCCAGCTGGCACAGAGTCCCAATGCTGGGAAAAGCATGCTCCAGCGTCCAGAACCGGACTCTGCACGAGAGTTACGGTATTGTCAATAGTCGTGAGCGAAAGTTTTCGTGGGATGCTCATTGCGCTTCGCCAAGGATCAGTCGGTATCACCCCGCCGTACTTCCAGTTGTTCATCCAGGCAATATCAACTCGCTCGGTATCAGGAAGACCCGAAAAGCTAAGAGCTGCGTAGAAGTCGGGGCCCCAATCGAGCCAGTTTGTCTGCTGCAGGCTTTCAGGATCCGCAGTGAAGGTTGTTCCATCGAAGTCTCCGACGAAGTATTGAGTCCCTGATCCAGGTGTACCTGGCGGGCCTCCAGGGTTGAGCCCGACCTGCGCAACCCATTTCATACTACCATCCCCATCAACAGGGAGAGGGAATAAGCTGGGACATTCCCACACACCGCCAACGGCATTTTCTGGTCCGAATTCGCTAGCAAGCTCCCACTCCTTAAGATCGTCAGATGTGTAAATAAGGAGTTTGTGTAGTTGGGCTAAGGAGATGACTGAAACCCATTTACTACTAGCGGCATGCCAGAAGACGCCAGGATCGCGAAACTCGCGGATCTGGTCGGCGTACTGGGGAGGAGGACTGAGCAGGACAGGATTTCCCTCATCATAGGTGGTCCAAGTCAAGCCATCATCAAGGCTGTAGGCGATAGACTGTGACTGCTGATTTACCTCTACCGACTTCCCGCTAGGTAGGGTCTGTGCTTGAGGGTACTGAAGGCGAAGATTGGTCAGATATTTGTTTGTTCCACTAGATATTATGGACGCTTACATAAGATGTATACATTGCAACTAGAGGAGCCTTATCACCAGCACCAAAGCCGCTCGTGTTATTGACGTCTGCCACAGCAGTACCAGAGAAGAACATCTCTGTGATATTATCCGGGAAGCCACGAGCTTCAAGCGCGACTGGTTGGTGCTCCCAGTGAGCTAAGTCGGAGCTGGTTGCGTGGCCCCAGGACATGGCTCCCCATGTTGTGCCGCCTGGATTATACTGATAGAACAAATGGTAGATGCCGTCGTGAAAGATCAAGCCATTTGGATCATTCATCCAGTTTTTGGTTGGAGTGTAATGATATTGAGGGCGATACTGCTCCTTATAATCCTGGGCAGAGACCATCTGCAGCAGAAAAAGGCCCAGAACTTGGGCAGCACGGAGGCAGGCAGTCATGATGGCGATAGCGATGGGTGAGAGGAAGTGCGACTCTGACTTTGCTGGTCTTCTTCTTTTCGGAGAACACAGTCTTCAGGCCATATATATATAGATTTTTGGTGTTAGTCTGTTTTGTCGTATTTCCCATCCGTGCTTCTGTAGAACTGTTTGCTTCGTGTGTGTTGTGTCCACACAGTGGAGATTGCGAGTCTAGAGTCGGGATTTCCCTTTAATGGAAGGAGAATTGTCATGGCTTGGGAGACCTTGGCTGCCGATCACTGAGTTATCCTGCTTTCAACCCTGGAGTTACTGTAGATGACGGTGACGGTGTTACACGACATCTCAGCCACCAGTGAACGCTATTACCTACTTTAGCAATATGTCCGCCGAGCATACAGCCCGTCATGATCCTGTTTCGACACCTGGGAGCTTAGGACACAGATGGATGTGTGATGACATGCCACATGCTATCCATCCTGCATCCCAGTCCGGGGTCTGTGGAGGCAGCGTGGTTTCCCGCTTCAGGCAATGTCCGCCCCCCACAAACGGGTACCCCATATTGTTACCCCGCGCTCCCACCTGTAACCTAAAGTTCTTCAGCAAGGGTATTAAGATGACGAGAGTTCTGGAGCACACAATAGGGGCTGTTGGATGATGGCCTTGGACCTGTATTAGCAGCTTAAAAAAGGAAGCGAGGTGAAATTCAGGGGCAAGAATGGAGGAGTGAATGGCTCGATCTTCACCGATGGACGCGTTCCTAGACACTATGAATATTAACAACGATGATCCTGATGCCCGTTGGTCTTAACTTGGTTCAATAAGCTTGGAGCTTGACCTAAAATAGTAAAAGCAACGAACCACCGCCCCATTCCTCCGCCAACGTGTGTGTTCAGAGTTCGACATTTACGGTAGTACGCGACCAGTCACTTCCCACTTCTACTAACCCTCCAAGCCCAAGTCGTCTGGTAACAGCCCGGAATTCATAAGCAGCAGTGGTGCTATTTCCACAAATCTTGCGGGGTAGATGCGTCATTTTGTGGTTAAACTAGCCTAGCAGGAAAATAAAGTAACGGCGTACGGTATGCTAGACGGGATTTCCCGTTTATAGAAGGAGATTGACCATGTAGTCTGACGGGAACGACAACTTGGGAAGAATGACTTAACCTTGGGGAAAATCTGTGCCCGAACCACTTCGAATATAAAGAGGGCTCCGGTTGCGTTGAGTAATGTCACCGCCCCTAACCGAGTCTACCATGAGCCTCTTGAAGCTTCTGGAATGTCTGGTCGATGGTGAGTTTGGTCTTTAAGGAGATTTCTTCGATCTCCTCTACCGTACTTGTATACGCTGGTGCGAGAAGAACGTGGTCCCCTTTCACACCATCCTGAGACCCGGTGCCAGGGTATAAGCTTATCCCTTGGTCTTTGAGCCCGATTGTGTGAACAAGATTGGCAACACCAAATGAAGGCGGGAATGGATCTTTTGTCTGCTTATCAGCAACAAACTCAATCTTTGGCTCTAGTCAGCATGGTTTTTCTAACAACTTGATTGAGGTCGAATAGCTTACTCCCCAAAATAGTCCCCTTCCTCGAATATTGCCAACATAAGGATGGCCGTCGAGGTATCTGTGCAAAAGCGAACTCAAATGCTGTCCACGCTCCTTCACGTTTGTGAGGAGATCATCCTCTCTAATAATGCGCTGGACCTCGAGCGCGGCAGCGCAACTCACGGGATGCCCCTGATATGTATGGCCATGTGAAAACGCTCTGATTGAGATGTTAGCGCTGCATGAATGTTCATTGAACCTACTTACCCAGTCCCGTTTTTTAGGGCATCAGCCACTCGGTGGTTGATTATCATCCCCGCAACAGGAGCGTATCCTCCTCCCAACCCTTTAGCAAGTGTCTGAATGTCGGGAACAACACCTTCCTGCTGCCAGGCATGGAGTGTCCCGGTTCGACCCATGCCAGACATGACTTCTGTAAACTAGTCAACGGAAGAGTTTCTATAAAGTGAAGGGTATCCCTGTGAGAGAGTGCAGAAAGCCTACCATCTAGAATCAGAAGAGCGCCGTACTTGTCGCAGACACCCTTCATGGCCTTAAAATACCCTTCCACGGAGGGAACACACCCAAGAGCCTTAGAATATCGTGTTAGAGTAGGAAATGTGGCTTTATCGTGGGGAAACATACTGCTCCAACAACCGGCTCCGCGACGAATGCGCAGACTGTCTCGGGACCAACCTCCTGAAACTTTCGATCCAATTCGTCCGCTAGCTGCGTGACATATTCCTCGGTTGTTTGTCCCTTCTTCATTCCGCGGTATGCGTTACAAGCTGAGACCCGGTGGACATTAGGTAGAAGCATGTCCAAAAATAGGCTGCGACGAGCAACGTGGCCGCTCATGGATAAGCCGCCGATTGTTGTTCCATGGTAAGAGCCTTCTCTAGCAATGAAGTTAATCCGTTTGTTCTCCTGTGGACTTATTTCGGTGAAGTACTGCCGCGCCATCTTCATCGCAGAGTCCATAGCCTCAGATCCTATCATCGGCAAGCTTCCCGTTAGTGTATGATCAACGCATCAAGCGAGCATCGGGTACTCACCTGAACACATGATGTAAGCCTTTGCCATGGCTCCTTCAGTGCCCCGGATCAATTCTGCGCACAGCTGTTCCCCTACTGGATGCCCAAAGAACATAGAATTGCAGTACGAAAACTTGTCAATCTGCTCAATCATGGCCTTCTTCACTCGGTCATTGTGGCTGCCTATACATGCCACGGCAGCTCCGCAGGTCGAGTCAAGTATCTCATGGCCATCGGAAAAAGTAAGGTGTCTCTCTCTAGCAGAGACAACCAGCATCGGCGGGGTTTTCAGGGACCGGTGCAGAACGGCACTATCTTGTTCTGCCGTCGAACTAGCAGTTGCGGCAATGGATGCAAATGTTCGTTGACGGCGAGGCATCATGGATTTCAGACCGAGCGAGGTAGAACACAATATCTTGGTCCCTGACATAGCCCTGAAGGACCCTAGAGCTACCTTTTGGGCAATCATCTTGGCTTCGAGCAAGCGGTCTCTGAACTGATGCAGATGGCGTGATGCGGATCGCGACTTTGTCGCTTGTTCCAGCGAGATGGCAAGATAGAATAACCCGATAATGCCACGTTTGTGATCGTGAAAACTCAAATACTATCTTGTCAATTCGGAGTTCACTCGTTGTGATTGTCGTAGCTCAGATGCCTGAAGATTAGGAGATAGATATTCCACGATCGGCGAATGTCTTGAGCGTGTTGGGCGTATCTCGGGCGCCTGACCAGGTCGATACCCCGCCAACTCTCTTCCACACATCCAATTGTTTACGAGAAATCCTGCATCCTTAGATAATGCTACGCCAAGTCGAGTTAGCATTGTCTCCTCCCGTCTCTAACTTGCATACAACTGCGGGGTGGTGGCTGGGCATCTAGATAAGGGGCCGGCTAGCATCGGATACTCTGCCCCGATCTCGGTGCCTATTCTGGTGTGATGCATCTTCAAATCCAGCTCTTGTTCAAGTTTCTGTCAGTTCAAGCCATTGCCATTCAAGGGCCTATTTCTTCCTGTTTAAGCTGGACCACTTAAGTCTCCTTCGACGCCCTCTTCTCGATACCACATTAGATTCTATACCCTGCATTTTCATTAGAACAATTATTTTTGCAGCTATGCCTACTTCATCGTTTTCTACTTCCTCGCACCTTTCGGTCTAGTGTGCCAACTCCGCCTCAGGTCAGCAGACGTAGGCTGTCGAACCTTCTGCAGGCTTATCAATCAACATATTTACTAGAAACTCTTTGATTTCAAAGAGCCAGGAAAAAATTGTAAACAGCTGTACTACAGCGGTCCAAACTAGTCCAACTACAATATCTTGCGATCCTAAGCATTATGATCTGTCCTATCCGTGTAACTGGCACTGATAGCTACAGCACTCAACACACCAGCAAAACTGCCGCCTTGAATGATGATGTTAGTGACCAAAATGATAGTGGACACGTCGGCAGAAGTCGTGAGTCTGATAAAGGTTCACGTTGTACGTTAAAGTTCACACAAACCTCTAAAAATTCTCCCTTGGGCACCTCTAAGACTTATAGAAGTCCACACGTAATCGATGCTCCCTCTGCACCAATACTTCGTCAACTTCACTCCCTTCTGGGACTAGAGGCGCCTCAGCTTCCCCATAATCTCATCCCGCAGGAATATCCCAATCTACCGCGATATTCAAGCCATCATTTAGTGTTTCCATAGTCATTCTTACCCTACTCTAGCTCCGATCCTGACTTACAGCACAAGGGTAGACATTCAAGACATTTTAGGCGCAAAAGCCCATTCCGCGGTAGGTTTTCTAACTGGCTGTTTCATGAGTAGCTCTAGGGCCTTCAAAGGCTACGTCCGGTCCCAAGATAGTGGTTCGTGCCCCGTTTCGTTTGATATCTACAATATCTCGCCAAGGGTGTTCTCTTCTCGAAGACTTGCAATGATTCCTTTCGTAGATACAGCAATAATGATTTCTGAGACCCCTTTTTAAGTTGTGGGTGTTATTATTCATCGTGTGAATATCTATCCCGAGTTACGTTTCTCAAATGGGTGAATCTAATTCAGCTTAGTAAATAGAACCGGCAAGCGAAAGATAGGCATGTTTGAACAATCAGCAATATCGCAAGAAGATACCACAAACCAGTTTTTTTATATTTAAGGCCATTCTAAATCCAAAAAACACCATCCCGAGAACTCACAGATCACACCCTTGATGTCACCCCCCTTTCGCCCTTTCACCCTGCCTCCAACTTGCAGATTTAGTTGGTTCCACTCCGGTACGCCAACCCGAAAGAGGGAATGATGGTGAGAGCCACCAGCAGTCAAGTCTTGGGAGAGCCCGCCCATCAATGCAGAATGGCCATGCCCATCCGATCCTATCCTTGATAGGCCATCCGATTAGACCTTGTCTGCCGTTCTAATGGCTCTGGCAAGATCCTTTGTCGGGATCGCCTTCCGATGCCAATGGATATGCCTAAACCCATATCAGCTGATTCCTATGGATAACTCCCTGTTTGGGGACACTTTTTAAGCTTTATTTCTCCTCGCTACCGAATGCCCCATAGAGGCCACTCAGCGGTGTGTCTACCCCAAATCCCGTCTTGGTAATATTGATGAGCGCCATGAGAGCCATCCTCCGCCTCAGACCCGGAATCGGGGCCGCGAGTGTCGGAGCATGGCCATTATTTAGAGCAGATGAATCAACGCTTGTTTCTCCTTCATTGACTGCCCTTCTATGTGGTGTTCTCTCTATCCATTATTTCGCCTCATTTTGCAGTGAAGTGCTACAACATGTTGGACCTTATCGTCATCGGTGCCGGCTTCAGTGGCCTGCAGGCCGCCTACTCAGCCCAACAAGTCGGTTTGTCAGTCGTCGTCGTCGAAGCTCGTGATCGTGTCGGCGGAAAGTCATGGAGCGTGCCATTGGCCTCAAACCGAGGAACCGCTGATCTCGGCGCTGCCTGGGTCAATCCTTCCAAGCAGCCTCGCATCTGGGACTACGCCAAGCAATTCGGCATGGACAAAAACACCACGGTTCAACGACTCACCGGCAAGGCTGTCATGAATGTGAAGCCCGGCGAGAGGATTGTGTACCCATTTGGAATCACTCCAGAGGTAAGTAGGTCCATGCATTGGCTTCTTTATGTAATCGTGGCGTTGCTGACAATTTTCTATTCACGTCGTCAAGTTCGCTCCTGAGGTCAAGAAGAATCTCGAGTACATCCGTGACCATGTACAGGCAGAGTCGCTCAAACCCGGCCCTCCCAAAGTTGAAGATGACAATGTGTCCATGGACCAATATGTCCGCGCACTCGGTGCTCTGCCCGAGACTTGCAAAATGGTCAATGTATGGACGAAGGCCATGCATGGTGTCGAGTCTCATGAAGAGTCTGCAGCGTATTTCATCGACTACTGCCGCAAAAACACCGGCCTGTTGTCCGTCCGGGGAGATGATGATCAAGGTGGCAATTATATGCGACTCCACGCAGGTACGATTGGATAATGCACGATCCAGCCTTCAAACACAAAGTCGAAGCAGCTTCAGCTAACCCTTCATACTCGTGTAGGTACTCAGAGCATCGCCAAGGGCATTGCGCGACTGATTGGTGCCCACAACATCCTACTCAGCAATCCCGTCGCTTCGATAGAGAATCTCGACAGCCACGTAAATGTGTATACCACGACCGGGAAAACCCTACGTGCACGTAAATGCATAATTTCTCTCCCCAGCACCATGTGGAAGGAGCTCACTTTCAACCCACCCCTACCTCAGGAGCTCAAGACAATCTCCGACAACACCAGGTTGGGCAACTACAACAAAGTCATAATCGCTTGGGACAAACCCTGGTGGAGGGATCTTGGCTTCAACGGATTCTTTATGAGTTTCGAGGGAGGCCCCGTGGCGCTTGGCCGCGACACCAGCGTTGAGGAGAAAAAACTGTACGCCTTCACCCTGTTCGTCCAAGGTGACGCAGGATATGAGTGGTCGCAAAAGCCCGCCCACGAGAGACGAGCTATTATTCTCGACCAGCTTGCTTCCATCTTTGATGTAGGGTATGATTCCGAGCTCTACAAGCCCATTGAGATCTTCGAGATGGTCTGGAAAGGGGAGACTTTCAGCCGAGGAGCTTTGGTTCCCATCACCAAAATCGGTGACTTCACAAAGTACGCTTCAGTGTACGGTAAGCCCACTGGCAACTTGCACTTTGTTGGCACAGAGTTTGCTCCTGTCTGGAAGGGTTACCTAGAAGGAGCTTTGGCGTCAGGTGAAGTTGGCGCCAAGGAAGTTGCGGAGGCTATCAGCAGCAGTCCTATCGCCAAACTGTAATTTAATGCATGATTTGAATTTATGATGGCATACGAGGACGAGGGTACGTCGGGGTTGGGACATCTAGTTGCTGCGATGGAAATTTTGGGCTTATAGCAGCCTGGGTCTTATTCTTTTAAAGCATAGCAGTTTGCATTTGAAACTACGGATGGAAAGATAAAATGCTAGTCATACGCATCCGACATAAAAATAAATTTTGAGATAACAGCACTACACACATCGATCTGGTGGCCCTGTTCTCAAAAGTCGCCATTGCGGTGCAATCTCTAGCTCATGAATCATATTCTTCCACAGCTCGCCCTCCAAACCAGGGCGTGCAGCGGGGTCCAGCTCCTGGAACCATCGACTGACAGCCTCGTAATCCCTTCGGCTGCGATCTCGAGACCACCACAGCCCCTTGAAGCGACACATGAGTCCGCACCAGTATCCATACAGCCATGTGGCCTTCTCGTTCTGGTGATGGAGCAATTCCCGAAAGTGTGGGTGAGCTTTGGCCAAGAACGCGAAATGGTGGAACGAGTTGGTTGGCAAGGGTTCAACCTGCCGAAGGAAAGCCACCAACATCATAGGAGCTCCGAGAACTTCACTCATCGGCAGATAGGAGACCACGACTTTAGAACCCTTGATGTCATTCCCGGGGGCGCAGGTGCTAGGTGAAACGGCTGCAGTGCCCAAATCAAAGAAATTGATCCAAATCTCGGGGACGCCTTGCAACCCTTGGGACATGGCCATATGACGGCTTTCGTTTACCCCTAAAAAGATTGGCCCAAGGAGTTCCATAGCTCCCTGAAGGCGATGTCCACCGGATTTGAGGAGTGGTCTGAGACCAGATTGCAGAGCTAGCCAGCCCAGTGCCTCAGTTAAAATGTTTGTCCAACAATCCCCTTGTGGGCTTCTGTCCGTATTATAAGGAGAACTTGGGGGCAATGGAAAGCAGAGAATATTCAGCAGCATTCCACCTAAAACCAGCTCGTTAAACTCTGCTCCGCTCATTTTTGAAACGGGCACAGTAAGTCTGCTGAGATACTCCTGCACTGCCAACGACTGGTAGAAATGTTCGGCGATCTGGTGACGCAGGTTGTCTTCAGAAAGGTGTCGAAGATGGCATGCTGTGATACCGATAACGACATTGCGAATCAGATGGCTGGATTGAAACATGAATTTGAAAACATCAGTGAACTCGACGTGCAGGATATCTCCCCAGCGACTGTCGCAATACTGCATGAGTTCCAACATCGAAGTGCCATTCTTGGCATTCAACAGAGGAAATGGAGAAGGCGTATTCAAAGTGAAAAGGGACAGAGAGAGGCCGCTAGTAGGAATCTCAACTCCTGCTCTGGATCTCGCGATCTGTTGATTTGACGGGGCAGTTTCGCCTTCGCTGTAGTGGCACTGACGTCCATTTCTCACGCACCGGGCACAAATCGGTCTCTTCTCATCGCACTTGACAGAAATCAGTCTCACAAACCGCTGAACAAATCGGTGGCAAGATGACCAACCTTTACTTTCTTGGACTTGCAGGTGGAGAGCCAGATTTGGTTTTGGGGAATACTTTGCGCTTCCGATAACCGGGAATGCGGGCATCCCAGTCAGTCGCGAGCACGACATGAAATTGATCCGCCATACTTGCTGTCCGTTGTAAGCTTGCAAAATCAAGCGTAGCTCAAAGCAGTAACCGAGCATGGAGAGTGTCGGCGTCTTTATGCTTTTGTTACGTCCGTCATCTCCGTGATCTTGATGACGGATGACGGTTGCAAGGGGGTGGAAACACAGCTCGGTTACTTATTTCAGATTAGCCTCTCTCCAGCTCGGTTACTCTTCCTGGCCTAGTCTCAATGATGGATGAAGGCGTTAGATATGTCTACAGAATAATGCGAATATAAAAGGGGATGCAAATCCTTTTGGAGTGAATATTTTTCCTGAGACGCTTCAGTAGCAACCTTTTGTATCTATACCTACTTTTTCACTCAGAAAATATGCCCAGCTCGTGCAAAAAAACCACCAAACAAGATGCCAAACCGCTCAAGGCATCGAAGGACATGGAGCCCTGGGAGAAATTCTGGGGCCCAGTCTTCTATCAGAATCAGTTTAAAACCACGCTCGAGGTGCCCTCCAAAGGATCATGGCCTGATGTGACTGGGAAGTGCGCTATAGTCACAGGATCAAACTCAGGGCTAGGCTTGGAGTCTTCAAAGCAACTCCTCTCCCTCGGATTGTCACATCTAGTGATGGCTGTACGGTCGCTCGAACGGGGCCGAGCTGCCGCCGCCAACCTTGTTGAGCAGAATCCCACCGCCAAAATCGATGTTTGGAAGCTCGACATGGAGTCATACGATTCTATTCAGGCCTTCGTTCGGAAGTGCCAACAGGAGCTCACGCGCATCGATTTTGTGATTCTGAACGCCGGAGCTTCACCTGTCCGCTTCGCCAAAGTCCCCGCCACGGGCCATGAGAGAACCATCCAGCTTAACCACATCAGTACCGCACTTTTGGCTGTCCTTCTTCTTCCCGTCTTGAAGAGCAAGACCTCAGGCCCTGACCCACCTGTTTTGACCGCCGTTAGCTCAGTCATGGCTCACTTAACGAGTTTCACAAACAGGGACCAGCGGCCGCTGCTGCCATCCTTTGACGACACATCCATCACATCTTTTAGTCCCCCGGACAGGTATGGTGTATCGAAGCTACTTTGCCAGTTGTTCTTTGTGAGACTCGCTGAGAAGGTGGACCGTAACACTGTCACCATCAATCTCGTTGAGCCGGGACTCATCAAGGGGACTGGCCTGTCGCGCGAGGCAACAGGGCTAGCTGGGGTCTTCTCCAATATCTTCCATGGAATTGCCGGTAGGCCTCTAGAACAAGGCGCCGCAACATATCTTGATGCAATACTTAGACATGGGAAGGAATCCCATGGCTCTTATATCATGAATTTCAAGTTCGCGCCGTAAGTTCATCAGCATCTTCAAATTCAGAAGTCATTATATCATATAACTTACTTTCTCATCAGCCTAGCCAAATGGTATTACTCGGATGGAAAAGCTTTGACCGATGTTATCTGGACTGAAACACTTCAGGAGCTTTCTTCAGTCAATCTCAATGATATCATCGCCTCTCTTTAACCTCCCCTTCTGTCCAAGCAAATCTCCAGATCCTGGTTTTGTCGTCGAAGAAGGAATATTAAGGAAGGGTCCATAATTTCTAAAAAGAAGTCGGGAAGTTTCCTCTGTACAAATATTCGTCATCAGTGTAGTCAATCCACAACTTGTCATGGGTGCCCGTCATATCACAATGTACCAGCCTCCGGGTAATAGTAAACATGCTCTTTTTTCTCTAACATATCTAATTAAATCCAAAGCATTAATAAATTCTAATCAACAAAAAGAAATCAGTACGTCCAGTATGATAGCCCAAGAGGTCAAACTCAGAGTAGTGATTCCGAAACGCCTAGCCTCCTTCCACTTTAGTAATACCGTCGAACTCACCGGGCCTAAACAGTGATCATCATAGGGGGAGAGGATAGAGTTGAGTGTATGCTTATCCCAGCAGGCTATGTTGCCTCATCCAGGTTACCTTCGACGCTCAGCATTTTAACTAAGAATGATTGCGTCGTCTATATAATAAACCTGGCCCTGTTCATCGCGCATGATGAACATCAATGGATATAACGAATGAGACTCCCCAACGTCTGTGTTCGCTGTATAGTCTTGGACTATGTGACAAATCCTGGCCTCCTTCTGGGGCCACTCATTCCATCTTCCAGTCTCCATTGGTATCTCAAGCCCATCCCAGGAAATATCATGCTCGATTTCTATGACGCGCTTGCAAATCGAGCACATCTTGTCTATCTCCCAGAGTCCTTGCCTCGTGGAACCGTATTGCCTCAGCAATGAGTAGGCATGAAGCCTAGTGGGAAGATGACGGCATTTAAGAATGACAGCTAGTATATTCGTGAGATATCCTGTCTCGAGCTGGAACACGGGCTGGTCTGGGGAGCCACCATTGCGCCGAATCATGGATGCACCGATCTCTTCCATGTGTGCAACTATGCGCCGATAGGATGGGATAAATTCGTCAAATGGCATTTCGGAGGTCTCGAATGCCGTCATCAACCCGATTTGGCACAGATCCAGAGTTACGAGACTGCCGAGGTACATTAATCTTTGGTCGTCGGATTGTGAGCAATAAGTTCCCAACGGAATAACCTTATCTCGAAATCTCTGGGTCACGCATTGAAGCTCGTGTTGTTTTGCGGCCAAGTCTGCGTGAACTGGTTGATGTCGCAGTCGTCCGTGACGATACTCTGCTCCATCAGCTGCGAGTTGGAATATCTGAAGATACAGTTCGTCGGTCATCACTCTCGCATCCTCCAAGGTTGAAAAGTCTGCATCGACATGGAGTGGTCGAACTAATGCATCTACCTCATCACGACGACCAAACTTCAGGAGCAGGATTGACTGTCGCTGATAGAGCGGCAACAGTGTATTTCGCACCCACGGATGGAGTCCTGGTGTTGCTCGTATGATGCGGAGCCCAGCTTCGAGGTGGCTCAAGGCCTTGCTTTCGCTCCCTTGCATCAGCTCGATACATATAAACAGCAGGCATGCCAACAGGATCAGATGGGCGTCCGTGAGGTCTTTGAGCTCATGTATGGCTGCATTGTAGTGCCGAAGTGCTGTCATATTGTGCCGTAGTTGGGGCATCAGCCTACCATTACCTACGAAGTCTTCATACAACAAACTGATTGCGACAACGCTGCGCCGGATGGCTGGCTCGTGAGTCCCAATCTGCAGGATGGTGTGAGTCCAGAAAGAGGATGGGTATGGGCCAGACAGCCACGGCGCGACGCCGAACTGGAAGAAATGAAGAGCACGAGCCTCCTCAGGGTGACAAGAGCCCCCGCCAGGAGATGGCACAGTCGCTGGCGTTGATACCTTGTATGCTTTCCAGTGGAATACAGGAGCGAAGCCGTCGCATTTTCGTCCTGTGCTGGTACAGCGCTCGCACTCAGGTCGAGCCTCATCGCACTGGCATGCCCGAAGTTAGATGGTGCATACATGAAAGTATCCCTCGTGCGTACCTTGATTTTTCTTATCCTGGGTATATATCAGCACAAGTGGTACCGTATTCCACCATAAGTGTAAGCTTACTTGCATGTGTGACACCCCGTACGAAGCCTCTTGATACCTGCTCGGGGCATGATGCACTCATGTGGAAGCCCAGGAGACAAGGTCCTAGGCACCTCTTTGCAGCTCACCTAATATGTCGCTTCGTTGTAGACAAGCTGGAGGCAAGGAATGTATTCACAACTTGTGTGTCTCAAACTTCGGATCCTGCTCATGTTGCTCGTGTTGCGTAACGAGAAAGGAAGAACGACTGCTTGTGGCCGGGGATTTGTAAACATGCGAGGTGGATAAGCAGGCTAAGCTCGAGAGAGAATGGCCAATTAATAATCATCAGTGATTGCCCAAGTCCTGCCATCAAAACATTCAGGGACGGCCAACTTCCTCAACCAGCCAATTTGCACTCGAAGTTTTATCACTGCTAGAAAGTAGCTTACTATTCGACTCATATCCCACGTCATCTATGTGCCAGCTGTTAGCAAAGAGATAGTGCCAAAAAGGCCAGCTGTACACACTGAAGATGCAAGTTAGGTCGCTCGAGCGGTTAGGCACAGAGAAAATAGAGAAAGGCGTTCATTCCGCCTAAAATATCAAGAACAAACTAGCTGCTTGGCTACGGTAGTGAGCCGATCGGAGTAACAAACAAGTCATTATGCTTTGCGGCCCAAGCTCATGCCTCCATCCATAATGACACTAGTTCCTGTTGTGAAGCTCGACCTCGAACCGCTCAAGTAGAGAACTGAGTCGGCGACCTCCTCCGGGGTTGCGAGCCTGTTCATTGGGACACCAGAAAGCATATTCTCCTCCAATCCCGGAACAACGTCGAGGGCTACTTGGATCATTGGGGTCTTGGCCCATGCTGGGCACAGACAGTTGACGTGGATCCCATCGGATACCAGGTCAATGGAGGCGGTCTTAGTAATTCCCAGGACAGCATGCTTTGATGTCGTGCACTGCACCATCCTGGGTACAGAGATGACAGCAGTAACTGAAGCCAGCAGAACGATGGATCCCCGGGTGGTGCCTCGCCCAGGCTTAGTTGCATCGACTGGTTTGGCCTCTGCGCCTTCATGGCGGCAGAGGCGGCGCTTGTCACCAGAAAGCGCCGTCACTTCCTGAACCTTTTTGAAGTCGGCGAAGTTGGTTTCTGATATCGGACCAAAGGTATCAGCCGCCACCTTGAGAGAAACGACGATCGATCAGCACTCGCAAAACATGGGCTGGAGGAGGGGCACGACTCGCACCAGCTGAATTGACAACATAATCTATGCGGCCAAAGAGCTTCGATGTATATGCGATGGCTGCCTTGACGGCCTCTTCAGACGTGACATCGAGCTGGATTGCCTCGGCCTTGAAATTGGGATAGGTGACTACGGCTTTAATTGCCTCGACTGTCGCCTGGGCCGTTTTGAGATTCATATCGGTGACGACCACACCGCTGGAACCGTCCCTTGCAAAGGCTTCAGCGCTTTCCCTACCGATTCCGCTCCCTGTAATGTCTCAGTACTTGATTTAATTACGGAAACAAAGACTTGTTTACCTCCGCCGGTGGTGAAGGCAAATCCAGGGACATCCATTGCGCGAAAACTGGTCGAATATGAACGCAGGACTGGACTAGTGAATGAAAGAGGAATGAACCAACCTAGTCGAACTGGAAATGAACACTTGGTAGCAACAAGGTAGAAAGAGGTAGAAAGGGGCAGAAAGAGTTACCAACAAGAAGAATAAGCATTAAGTAATTCATGTTATGGCCACAACCCTGATACTAATTACTGCAGTCGGCCCACCGGAACTTCAGGCTGCTTGTATTGTCACTGTTGCATGTGGTCTGAAATTACTTAAGGGACACCTGTTGGTCCTTGACAACCAAAATTCCTAGACCAAGGACTATCAAGCGTGGCCAGATTGGCCGAGCCAGCCTCCTACGACGAGACTTTCGTTCATGCACTGTGCGGCATTGATCCGGCATGCCAAGTGGGATTAGGGATTATCCTATGTGGTGTTGGCGTTGTCATCAACTCTCTTGTTGGTGATCTGATGCACGCAAGCTGGCGTTGTGTCGGCGATTTTGGCCGTTTTGTCGAGGTAGGGAAGGGCTGCTTGACGCGGGTAAACTTGACATGTCGGTTTTCGCTCGCGGCGGAACTTTCACGCCTTTTGATAATACGGAGATGCTGTTTCATTATAATTACTACAGAAAAACATACATCAGTTTTGTTGGTCCTGGACTCACTTTCCACGTTGGCTGTTGCTAACGGACTCACCAAGCATGGTCGAAGAGATTCTCTCCATGTACCGGTCAGGAAAGATCAAACCTGTGCCTACCACAGAATTTGGTGTTAGTGAGATCACAGGCAAACCGTTTCTTTTCGTCCAAGGACAGAGTAGGCAAAGTCGTCATCTCGCTTAAAAACCCTAACAACATTATCAAGGTGAGGTTTTTCCTGTTTTTTGTCTTTTTTTCCCTGATCTCATGACAAGAGACCGGTTCCGATCTCACGAATAGGTTTTCGAGCCAGGTTATGCCTCTCAAATACACATCAAGAATTACGTCACACAAATCATAGCTGCTCATTGGTGCGCTCGGCGGTCTGGGCCGAAGTCTAAGCAGCTGTATGAGATCCCAGGGTGTCCGTAATTTTGTGTTCTTGGCATATCTGGCGCTTCCAAAAAGGAGGCTTAGGATCACGTCAACTATCTAAGACCCTCTAGATCACGTGTCCATATTGTCCAAGGAGACGTCTCAAGCAGTTCGGATGTCGAAAAGGCTGTCACTGAGTTCAAGGCTCTGGGTCCGATAAGAGGCGTCGTCCACGCCGCCATGGGTCTTCACGAGGATCTATTTGGTCGTATGAGCGATGAGGGCTAGCACACAAGTATTTAATCTAAATGGTGAGGGGCGTGGAACCTCCACAATGCCCTTCAGAGCCGGGCTGCGTCCCCTGATTTCTTCTTCCTTGCGTCTTCCATGACTGGGACGGTTGGAGTTGCCACGGAGACCAACTACTGCGCTGCAAATGCGTTCTTGGATGCCTTTTCGTACTGGCGTCGTTGACAAGGTCTCCCTGCCGTGTCCATCGGTCTTGGAATGGTGTCAGAAGTCAGATACTTGCACGAAAATCCTCAAATAGAAGCCTTACTTTTGAGACGAGGTATCCATCCTTTGAACGAAGACGAGTTCCTTCAGGTTGTTGATCTTGGCATTAGCAATGCTGGCAGAGATATAGGAAACTCCATCGTGACCAACTCCCACATGCTCACTGGTATAGAGACCTTCGGTGTTCGTAAGCTTCTCGACAAGGGCTTCGAGGTGACTCGCACGGTGATGGACGATGAGCTATCGTCGATTCTGTCTGCAGCCTTGGGCTTTGATCGAACTAGAAACACAGGCGGCCCAAACAATATCTCTGGCGATGCAAGTCTTGGCTGGATCAAGGGGCTTCCCGAGGTGGCAGCCAAGTCTCTCATGAAGGAGACGAGCGCCTCATCACTCAAGGAGGCACTCAGCCTCGTGATTAGAAGGAAGTTCTCCAACTTGATTCTCATGCCCTTTGAAAGGATCGATTATGCACGGTCATTTGCGCAGCTTGGAGTCGACAGCATGATCGCGTCTGACTTCCGTGCCTGGTTTTGGAACGGTTTCGCTGTTGACATTCCATTCTTGAATTTTTTGAGCCCAGACAAGAACTTGGAGGCTGTATTATCGTTTGCGGAGGCCGCACTAGCAAAGGAGTCGGAGGGAAAGCAGAGAGGGTAGCGGTATCAAGTCCTACAGGGTTCAAAGTAGGTAGCAACACCTGGCCATACTCGCATCTCGGATCTCGACTTCCTTCCACAGTTAGTAAAGTTAGGTGCTCTAGATTCCAAGCCTACGACTATTCAACCGATTCAGTATGAACCCGTGCATGTGGTGTAGGGCAATGCGGGATTCAGACCTGTTCCGGAAAAGTAAGAAAGTCCGAAAACATTAATTCCGGCTGACTGCTACATAACTCCGCACACATCCCTGATTGAGTTCAAGAAAGACGCTGAAGAAGATATATACGGCTTTCGGCTTTCATCAACTGAAATGCCGTGGGTTAGGGATTCGGACGACATCACAGGAAGCTTCGCGGAGATAGCTAAACTCAGTTGCGTCGTAACATCCTCAACTAGGCATGGGTAGGTATAAGTACGATTCTTTCGACGGTAGTAAAAGAGTAAAAGAAAATAGGCAAGATAAATAAATAAAGCGAATGGTAACTGAACGCTCTACCAATCCAAAATATTCAACATGGTCTTCCCCAACCACGTCCTTCTTGGCGCTGCGTCCATCGTCCCCGCCGCAGATCATATGATGGTTTCGTCCATCAGTCCTGTCGTTCTGCCCTATCCCGAGCGTGTAGTTGATATGGAACTCCGGGTTACTGCACCTCTAGACGGCGACGACCTTCCAGTTGTCATCCTATCCCATGGCCAGGGCAACAGCAATTGGCTTTCTTCCATCGCTGGGTATGAGCCCCTCTACAACTATTGGGCTGGTCAAGGTTTTGTCGTGATCCAACCAACACACTTAGGTTCGGCTACATATGGCCTCCAAGCGCCTCCAGGCCAGGAGTACTTTTGGGAGGCGCGCTGCGAAGACATTATATGGATTCTTGATCATCTGGACGAGATACAGGAGGCCGTACCCTCTGTCAAGGGACGGCTGGACAGGGACAACATTGCGATAGCCGGGCACTCGATGGGTGGTTGGACGGCCTCCATGATCCTCGGGGCCCAGAACAGCAGCCCGCTGGGTAACGGCACTGTTACCAAGTACCGCGATACACGTATCAAGGCTGGCGTCGTCCTCGCCGGCACGGGCAAGGGGGGTGAAGATTTGTCGGAGCAAGGACGTCAGATGGTGCCAAGCTACAATCCCGACTTTCAACAATGGAGACTCCTGCTCTCGTGGTATACGGAGACAGCGACTTATCCCCTTACTTGACTGTCAGAGGTGCTGACTGGCACGGGGATGCATACTATCTTGCCCCGGGCCCCAAAGACCTCTTTATCGTCCGCGGCGGAAAGCACAGTCTCGGCGGTGTGGGTGGCTGGGATGCTCTGGAGACAGAGGATGAAAGCCCAGAGCGATTGGCCTCGGTGCAACGTGCAACCTCGGCTTATCTCAGGACTGCTCTCTATGGAGACGACTCTTGGCAGAAGGCTCGTGCTGCGCTTCAAAGTAATTCGACCTTGGGCACAGTGGAGCAGAAGTTCTCGCAGTAGTTCTTGGAAACAAACCTTGGCTGGTGGGTGAGGATCAAACTAAGTGCCCGGATGATGCCAGTCTCCTGGGGTTGATCGCGGATCTTACGCCCTACTTGGGCAAGAAGTGTAGATAACTTGGAGGGAGTATAAGGCGCTCCGATGAAAACGTAGGTAACTTGTCTCAATTACTGTAGCAATCTTCATTCTTTAAGTAGGGTCTTGTATTGGATACATATATACAGCAATAGAAATCTGATCAAAGTGCCCTTGAGAATGAAAATGTGTGCATATTACAAGTATTAGGATGATAATAATTACTATGATTGTTACAGGCTTGTATGACCAACAAGCGACCGATGATGTTCTGATGAATCAATTGGAACAAAATTGTGCAACTCAGATTCTTGCCCCTGTGCCCTGCAAAACCCTCACATCTCGTTCCGAAGATCGTTCCGAAGATGAGAGACTCGATGGCAGCCTCGCATCGGAGAAGATAGCAGCAGATCACCACATCGTCTGGGAAGTGTCAGGGGACCAATGCGGGTTGGCGAGGTGTCCAATAGAACCTTGACTGGTGCGATAGCCCCCATGATTTGATGCTTACGCCTGGATTGCCGGCCCCTGGAAGTAAATCCCCGCCCCCAGGTCGTTTCCGAATGACCGGTGCGATGGCTGCCTTGGCGTCGATCAATCCCTTGTCCTTGGACTTTTGCTCGTAGGGTTAAGGGGGAGGCTGATTCCTGTTCTTCTCCTCAGATTCATTCGATCGATTGTAGATGGTGCGCCCAACGAACGAAACATGCAGTGGCGGATCGGCAGAGATCACCGGGGGCACTGCCAATCCGCTCAAAGACTAATGTGAGGGAGCTGACGCCCGGCGGTGCTGTCATATTTTAATTGGGATCAGCTTGGTCTCAGCTGAGGCTTGGCTGAGTCAACTGAGGCTTGTCGCGGTGTTCGTACGCAATCCATGTCGTTTGATTTCCGCCAATGTCGGTGACAGAGACTTTTGCTGTGCAAATGATCTCGAAGCCCGATCATTTTCGGTGAATGTGGCGGTCAGCGGGAGAGAGAGCGTGCTCGATCGAGGCCATGACGAAGAGTATTGTGTGTTCCCCTCGGTCGCCTATCAGCCTACCATCTCTCCGACGGCTGGCTGCTGCGCCCTGCTCATATCAGCCGAGTAGGTCCTCGTGAAACCAGATATCCCGCCGTCGTGTAACGATGCGCCGCTGGCAGAGTGGGAGTGCCCGCGACGGCCCCCAGCCGCCAGCTCAGCTCTGGCTTTCTCCTCCTCGTCGTTGACCTCGATGGCCGGCATGGCCCCGTAGTACTCGCTCCCCGAGAGATCGGTCGTAGAATACGCAAGGGCGTTTCCTCCTCCCGGCGCCCCATACGAGAGCTCGCTCCATTGCGATGGCGACGGCTGCGGCAGCGACGCGAGTTGCGTGTGCTGCAGCGAGTCGTATTTGTATGTGCGGTCCAGCTGGGACGGCGTGTAGGATTTCGTGTTGGTGGTGTGGTAGGACTCGACGGAGAGGGAGTTGTGGTTTACGCTGCTCGCACTCTTGGACGACTGGGCAGCACGGTTGGCTACCGCAAACGGCTCGTAGGATGTTGAAGGCAGAGCGCCGGATCTGATGCCATTCTGGTATCGTTTCCTCCAGAACCACCAGACGAGGCCGCAGATGAGCCCTCCGCCAACGAGTGTCGCTGCTACAGCGATGCCCGCGACTGCGACGTTGCTCAGGCCGCCCTCGTCCGCGCGTGTTTGCAGGCGAGACTGTGCCATGCTCATGTCGTCGCTCACCTCGACCAGGTTCTCCTCGGGACAGTAGCCGTTGGCAGTATTGCAGGGATCGATGGCGCAGCAGCCGACGAAGCGTGTCGGTTTATTGGTGCAGACGTAGAAGCTGTTCTGGCCAGGGCACGTACCGCCCAAGTTCGGGATCACGGTCATTGATTAGCAGCAATAAAGGTCGATTCGATGGGGCAGGCAGGCTGTGACGAGGGTCGCCTTGTCGGCTTGGTGTTGTTTTGAATTCGTATCGTCGGTTGGGCTCGCTCGCAGAAGTTTCTGGTGGGGATGGTCACTGCTCGACACCAGGAGTGGGCACTTGGATGCTTAAATGGACCCGGCGATGCGGAAAAATTAAATCAATCTGAGCCAAGAGAAGGAAGGGAAGGGCTTGGCCTCACGTACGGATGTACCACATGATTTGATACGAACAATTTTCACCCAAGTGTACACCTGGACTGCGCCCCTCCTCACGCTGCTCCGTCTCCGGATCCAGGAACACAGGTACAAGTACGCGCCAGCCGCCCCCAAATACGACTTTTTATTAGCACCATCTTGGGAATGGCCGTATTGTGAGCATTACGATATGAGATGGGCGGGGCTGACACATGGCCCTGGCCCAAGCTTTCACTCGGGGCAACGAAGGGAGGTTCACGGGGCCTGGAAACTTTGTCCAAATTCTGACGGGCTTGGCCTAAGGACAAAGCTAGAGACACAAAAAGCCTCTTGGGGGAAATCATTATGTACGAGGGGAATTATTGAGGGCAGCGCGTGTCTGCAAAGCCCTTGTTTACGCCCCTGCATCACCAAATTCCAAGGTCAGGGCACCGGTATCCGATCCATGTCTCACCCATTTAGCTCCCCGGCGCATGAAAGACGCCAGCATAGCAACCCAGGCAAGAGTCTAGAGCCTCCAAATCGCCCAAACGACGGCTCTGTGCGCCAGTCCGGCAGAGCATAGCCAAGCGGTGTGCTGAAGCGAGGACAATCCTCGCCTCCAATCGCACACTGGAGGGCGACATCACCCCTGTTTCTCAGCCCCTGTCGGCATTGTCTCAAATCTTGCCAGTACATCTTAGCGGCTCACGATTGTGATCGGGTCCTTTCCTCCTTTCCCGTTCAGGTTCCATTTGTCACGGCCTCTGCCAATGAATCTGCTCATCTGCTCGCACTCTTCTCTCCTCCAGGGTGTCAGCCAGGGGTTCACACCACACAGGCTTTGAGAATCCTGTCCGCCATCCGCGCTTGGAGACAACACCTCCGGAACTTTGTTGGCGCGCTCATAAGCGCGCCTCTCCTGTAGGCTGCCATCAGGATGCATGCGTAGCGGGCTGGGCACTCCTGATGAGCCCCCAACGCTTCCTACCGTCTCTCGCTACGTGATAAGAATGACCGGGTTGGGCCACAGGGCGGCAAAGCAAAGTCCACCAGCAGGAACTGCGCTTCCGAGGGCGCCTATATGGTCTAGAATGCACTGGAAATGGTGGTGTGTGCCTGGAAGGATGCGTCGCAAATGCAACTACCAGCTACTAACGCGTAGCGCACAGCTTATTTCATGCAGGCTGGTGGGATCCCCCAGAGGCCAGCCGCGAGAAGTGAGAACCTCTGTAGCCGATCTGCCCAGCCCAGACCAAGACCTTGGTAATAATTACATATGCGCTCTGGCCATGTGACATCGCCTACCCGAAGGAGAACTGCCTTGCGAGCGAACCATCCGCACGTGCTATGGTTTCGGCATTGGTATGGGAAGGGTTCTCCTTTTCCTTGCCCTCTGGTTGACCTCTGAATCCCAGCGCGTAGCAGGCAGCATTCGCGTGAATTCGGCGATCACCGGATCCTTGTCTAGCCAGCTCACTTCGTGCAAAAGCCCGCCTCAGCAGAGATTGCCTGTAGAATTCTGATGGAACTGCCCACGAACTAAAATCACAAGCCAGATCAAGGTTCTAGCCGGTAGGGCTGACAAGAAGGAGAATCCTTTCTGTCTACCTACTAAAACAGCAGGTAGAATGGATCGATCACTGACCTGTGTCGCAAGATCGGTTCATCGGACAAGAACCCCGGCTCACCCTCCAGGATCTGATTAAGAATTATCCACGACTACCTACTACCCTACACCCGGCCAAGCTCTTGAGAGGTGACTTCCTTCTTTCTCAAGTTAATGAGGGCCTGTAAATACATGTGATACTCGTTCCAAGTTCCATCAAGTGGGGGCATTCGCATGTCGCTGCAGGGTTTGTTGGTTGTGATCCATTGTGTTGAACGACCTACCCTGTACCCATAGCTGTAGCCACAGCATAGCTGATCGTGTAATGGCATCTTTATTTCTCTTGCCGGAATTTTTATTTTTATCAACGCAGCAGAAGAGTTTTTTCTAACTTATTGGACTTACAGGCTGGTAACAGTTCGTGGTCGTGAGTTAAAAGGCTACCTATCCTGGAACACAAAAGATGAACGGGACCCTGCCAAACTCGTTGCTTGAAAAATACTTGGAACATATTGAATCTGAAGCATCAAGAAAAGCTCACGTATACTCACCTTAGTAATTTTTCATATTCAACCCTAGTAAAATAGTAGAGTTGCCTAGTGTATGAGCCCTGGGGAACATACAAGTTGTTCTCGAAGATAGCTAGAGTGTGAGATATCCTTGGCTTAGTCTCGAAGACCATGCCAATGCCAACTCCTTCGACAGGTTCAAGCCACTTTCGACATTAAGCAAGAGCTTATTCATGCTACCCACTAGCAAAATCAAACTAGATCCCAACAATTTGCTGGGAGAATGGAGAAAGAATGGGAGCATTGCCAAACAGGGGTGGGCATTATTATTAGTTGAGCCCCTTCCATGACCATCCGCAATCCCAAATCTCGCCAGCAAGCCGACAAACGGCTGAAAACACCAAATTACTCGAATTGACAATGAGACATGACTTCTGACAGGGTTGCATCTTTCGATCCGTTTGTGAGTCAGGCCGTCATCTGTTGCGGCTTTTTCGATATAAACTCCGTCTAACTCCGGGCGTGGATTCGACAGGTTGTTAATCAAGATTTGCCTTTTTCTTTCCGCCATGGAAACAGAAATAATCAAGGCTTTCTGATCTCTTGGATTTGAATGTACCCATTCCTCTGATCAAGCAGTAAGATCACCTACAATAGGCTAGTCCACAATCCCACATATGCTCTCCAATATGGCGGCGATCAACCCCGAGGACCCCGAGTTCCCCCCTCTACCAATTGATCCAAACATGTTCCATCGACTCCCGGAACTGCGGGCCCCGGATGACGACTGGACAGGCATTAGTAGCTCCGCGGAGCGAAAAAAGCTGCAGAACAGACTCAACCAGAGAGCTTGGCGTATGTCCCATGCCCGGTGTCCCATGGACTTGCATGCTGACCCACCCCGCAGGCAGAAGAAAGAGGATGGAACGCATCCGAGAAAAGTCTATCCAGGCTCTTGCCAACGGGGAGGATGCCTCTGGTGCCTCACAGCTGACTATAGAGAGCGATCTGGGGCCGCCGCTTGACGTTCTTCAGCTGTTCCGGGGTTATGACATGCTCCACAATGCCAGGAAGAAGAATGCAGCGATGAATCTAGTGAGGCGGGTTTACGAGGAATACACCCTCAAACTTCCTCGCCCGGACAGTCTTCCCTTCCTGATTAGACTGAATCTGCTCAATGCCATGGCGAGCAATGCACGCCATATCGGGATATCGCCAGCGGGTCTGTGCTGTGAGGAGGCCATCTCGCCATTCAACCTCGCTGGCCCGCTCGAGCCATGTCATACATTGTCCCTGGCCAACTCACCAGCTGCTTTGGCTCCAACTCCCACACAATATCGGGTGCTTCACCATCCTTGGATTGACCTGATACCTTTCCCGGCGCTCCGAGACAATCTCCTCGAGGCCTTGGATGCCGGTTTCATGGATGATGACGACTTGTGCTTCGATCTGGTAGACATGGGCGGTGTAGAGACGGACATAGTAACCCGGCCAGCAATGATTGTATGGGGGGCTGCTTGTGATCCCGAGGGTTGGGAAGTGAACGCGGCGTTTCTACGGAAATGGGGCTTCCTAGCGAGAGGATGCCCTGAGTTGATCGCGGCGACAAATGGATGGAGAGTCAAGAGGGGAGAAAAGCCCTTTATTATGAAAATATGAAGCTTATTTAATATCAGGTCGGGTAGGCAAAAGGCACTCTGTGCAAACTTACCATATGATTATATGAGGAGCTATTCTGTCTCTTTCTCTTCTTTAAGTAGGCACACCCAAAAACGCCACAGTCATGTGATAAATCGTGTTTCTCTGTATATCAACTACTCTAGAGGTTATGGATGTGTAAGACCTACCAGCCCTATTTTAAAGAGTCTTGAATGAGCTTAAGGAGATACGACTCTGTCCATGTCCAGATGAGCGTGCTGTCGTTGTCTACAAAAGCTGCTCCAGTCCAGAAAGTATTCTTCTGGCCCTCGAGATCGTAGAGCTTACTGTAAAACCCGTCACGAATATCCTCAGGAGAAACGTGGATGTGATATGGTGCATGATTCCCGAAATACTTAAAGTCTGGCTCACCCTGGCCAATAGTTCCTGCGTTTGCCAAGTTGTCCAACTCGCCCTTGACCAAGTCCTTGATGTCCTGTTCGGTCAAATCGGGATCCAAACCACCAAAATATGCGGATATTTTGTTTGTCGAGACATTGCCAGCAAGAAGAGGACCAATTGAATATGACCCGGGGAGTGTTAAAAGGTTGTAGGGAGTATTCGTGCCAATGTTGCCGAAACTCCTCTTGGTGTCGATTCCTTGATGAGTGAAGACAGTCGACCCATACAAGAAACCCTTGAACTTGGAAAATAGTTCCGTTTCTTCTGACGTGAGGTCAAGTCCGATAGATGTAAGGCTATCAATTGTTGGCGGGATGGCAAGCACCAGTTTCTTTGCCTTGACAACCACGCGGCCCTTTGGTGTCTTGACCACAACTTGTATACCGTCCTGGGATCTGGTAACCTTCTTAATCCGCGATTGTAGGACGACGCTCTCCTTATCATTCAAGCGACCCTGGGCAGCCCGGTATAGATCGAGATTGTTTCCAGACGCAGCATTGATGAACCCGGCGGCAGCGGCTTGTACAAGCAGGGGGCTGAACACCTTGAGACCGTAGATGGTAGGTCTCTCCAACAGATTACCGTTGCATCCGGCGATGGAATTGACCTGCTGGACTATGTCTCCGAGGTCATTGTCCTTGATGAAGTCTGCGTAAGGGGCCAGCAGCTCTTCGGGAACCGGGTTGGGTACGGCATAGCCGAGAGAGAGATATGGGTATTTCTCAGTATAAATCCCGGCATACTTTTGAATGGCAGCCCCCAGCGCCTCGGGGGCGACGGGAGTGTACCCGTCCACGGCGCGACCAGTGGACAAATCGACAAAGACTTGCTCTGTGCCTCTGAAGCTGACGTTGGCAAGCGGCACTCCGAGGCTGCCAAAGTAGTCTCTGACGATTGAGGAGTTGTGGTAGACAACGACTCCGAGGTTGAATGGCTGGTTGGTGTCAGGGTCCGTGTACGTGACTGTGTGGCCTCCTAGGTGGTCGTTCTTCTCGAGGACAACGACGGAATGGCCCTGGTCCATCAACCGCACAGCCGCGTAGGTGCCGGATGAGCCGCCACCAATAACGACGACATCTCGCTCCAAAACGGTATCATTGTTGGAGCAGGGGGTAGCTGTAGCCACACCGGCAATTAGGAAAGGCAGACTTTGGGTTAAGAAGCGCATTGTGTCGACAGCTCCCTAGAGACATAGAGAGTTTGGTCTAAGGGAGAGAGGGAGATCGTCGCTATATATTATGTTTTTCCCTATTTGTATAGTCGTATCGTCATCTCTGAGTATGCTCTCAGCTTTGGCCCGCCAATACGCGTATCTTTATGCGGATGGATGATCACTGTAGGGGTTTGTTTCGAGGCTAATCCAGGCCAACCATAAGCCCTAGGCTTGTTACATTCGACTTGGCGGATTTCCCTTGCCGGCTTCCCATTCTAATTTTGCGGCGGCCGCCGCCCCAGACATATTAACGCTAAACGCAGCGACCCCGCCCTTTGTCGGTTTGCGCGGCGTTGTCTGGGTGGCTTTGATGCTGAGTGATGCGGGATATGATGTCAACCAACATGTAAGGAGAGTGGCCCGTGGGGATCGGAACTTTGGCCAGCGGAATACCACCTCTTTCACAGAGATAGTTTCCGTCTTGTCGGTTTGGAAGTAATCTTCGAAGCACGTCTGAAAGCTCAATCTTTCGTGCTTTTGTGGGGACATGCAAGCAACAAGGGACGCGGTTGACACGCAAATGAGTCCCAATATCGAGCTCTCGGCGAGTGCCAGATTCCATGGCTTGTGTCCCAAAATAGATTGACTCGCCGGATCATCCGGTGTCATTCTTTTTTAAACTGCCGTTCAAGTTGTCATCATTTTACTAGGGGCTAGACTACAATTTTCTTGGGGCCTCGTTGGGGTCTCTGACCTCAACTAGAAGCTTCCCGGTATTAACACCCCTGAGCAGATCCCGGAGTCCAGCTTCGGCCGCTTTCAACCCGCCCTTTAGGATGGTCTCCTCCTTCTTCAATTTGCCCTCAGCCAGCCACTGGGCGAGTTCGGTTCGAGCTTGCGGGAACTGGTCCTTGTGGTCGAAGACAATGAATCCTTCCATCCGGATACGCATCTTCATCAGCTGGCTCAAGTTTTGAATACCCTTGGGTACTCCGTTGTATTGGCTGATCATGCCGCATTCGATGAATCGAGCGCGTTCCTTGGCCCGGGTGAGAGCCAGGTCGAGGATCTCTCCTCCGACTACATGCAACGGATTAGTTTGGGACTTTGGTCAAAAGAAGCGTATCAAACGGTCGCCTCCCACTTCTCCGCGTGGGGGTTTTGCGAATGAGAACTGCTTACCATTGTCAAAGTAGACATCAATGTAGTTCTTGGTGGCCTCGATGAATTTCTCCTTGAAATCCTCCGCCTTGTAGTTCAGTGCAGCATCAAACCCGAGCTCCTCCGTCAGCCAGCGGCACTTGTCGTCCGTCCCTGCGATTCCCACAACCGTGGCGCCCCTGATCTTGGCAATTTGACCAGCAACGCTCCCCGTAGCTCCAGCGGCCCCCGACACGACCACGAGCTCGCCGGCCTGCGGCTTTCCGATGTTGTTCAGGCCGACCCACGCGGTGATGCCCGTCAATCCCAGCGCCGAGAGCATGTCCTGGGGCTTCTTTATAGGTGGGTAGTTGGCTTGGGGCTCGAATTGGCCGTCCTTGAGAACCGCGTACTCGGTCCATCCCGTGAGGGCGACGACGAAGTCGCCCTCTGCGGCGAGCTTTGACTTGGTGACGAGGACGCGGGAGACGGTGATTCCGCTCATTCTTGCGCCAATGGCGACGGGCGGCACATAGGATCGGCGGTCTGGGTTTGAAAATTAGCATTGCAGTAATGGATTTCATCGTCATCGGCTTTTTGGACCGGTGGCTGATGGCTTATGCATTGCTCTGCATTCATGTGATAGACCTACCTATTAGCTGCGCGCGCAAGGAGGGATCTAGAGAGAGATATAGAACCTCGACCAGGATCTCCCCATCCTGCAGATCGGCGGGTGACGGAATTGGGCTGGTCTGCTGTGAGAAGGTCTGCCCCGGGATGATCTCCCCCGTCGGGCGCTCAGCGAGGTGAATGGAAAGGTTCTCGGCCGCCATAGTGAGCTGTCAGTGGCTGGAGAGGGTTTTGCTTCGTATAAGTCGTGCAACTGGGGCTGGAAATGGGAGAACCAATCTGCGGCTTGTCTTCGATTCCTTGGGACAGGTGAGTGGTGGCACGACAGGAGAACTTGGAGGTCGTGAAGCCCGGCAGTTGCGTCTTTTATAAATCTAATTAAATCGAGTGGAGTGTCGGCGCCGGTACAGGATGAAATATTGAGTGCATGTGGGCTGGGCACTGGCGCGCGCTCGCTCGCCTCACATTCCTCAGGATCCCAGGAGTTTCAGCCGGGGCCTGCGAGCAGAAACGACGGACATTGTACGGAGCGTAACTGCTTTGAGAAAGTTTCGACCAAGAGCCGCCAACGTAGCCGAGAGGAGAAGGCAGTAAAGCGGAGGAGCAGGTGAAAGGATGCTTGGCCCGTGTTTGACTGATCTCAGGCATATCGCCGTGAAGTGGCGTTGACGGGCGCGGGCAGATGGCCAATTCTGGGCATGTACATACTACAATTTGTGAATGGCATAGGCAGCAGCAAAACTCTTCCAGTAAAACAACGGTTGGGACGGATTTTACGCGTATCAAACAGGGGTCCTTGGGTTAGCCCGGAGGGGCAGTTCATCATCCCCGGCACGTCAGAGACTTCAGAACCACTGCGACAAAACGGTAGGTAGGAAGAAGATGTGGAGAGCTCAGAGATCACGGCCCTGCTCCTTCTGGAAACCAGCCAACCAGCCTCTTGCTCGTCAGGCAGTATGTGCCGAGGCATAACAAAGCTGTAGCCCCTCGCGGAGCACGCCTCGCTGATCCCGAAGACGATGGGTTGGCTAGGCTATCTTGGGGACCTACGACCGTGCCGTTTCTTGGGTGACGCAGCCGCTAGCAGTGCTGTATAATGTTGTTCTGTTGCATCTTGCGGAGGCGGGGACGGGCTCGGGCTCGGTGGGCAAATCCGGTAACAGGGCCGGCTGGGTGGCAGACCTCAGCAGCGCAGAATGACCCTCTGTGGGTGTTCTCGGATATAGAACTGCCCCGGGTTTTGTGTCTAAACGGGACATGTCCGCCTGGAGCTGCACCTCATCCATATTGGCGCCAAGGAGCCCAACACCGCTGGTGTAACACATGATCATGTAGAGCGGTGGTGTGCAATCGCCTGGGTTAGCGTTTGCCCAACACCGATAAGGCGCATGCATGATACCACGTAGCGGTCGATGAGCCAATGAATAGTGGGCTGATGATGCCTGTCTCAAGGCTCGGGCTCCGTGAGATCTGAATGGGCGGGCCGGGATTCGTTCAAGTCCGACAAGCTCGACCGCCCTCTTTTTCCAAATATATCCTTGCTCGATGAGCTTCCCTTTTTGCTTACCAATCCTAGCAAAAGCAAAACCTCGGCTGTCGATCAAACCGCTGAGTTCGGAGAGGAAAATACTACCTGGGACACAGGAGGGTGTTATGAGGTTGAGCAACTCGGAGATAGACTCTTGGCCCGACATCAATTGTAATTGGCCACAATAATAGTTACCGGAGAGCTTATTGAGAGTTCTTTCGCCTAAATATACCGGCTTTAGGTGGTGAGTCATTTTGGTATTCGAATTCTAGATTTGGCGTCTTTTGGGGAAGTGCGATATATCGCATCGTGCGGAGACTCAGTAAACGCCGCACTGGAATCTCATCTTTCTATGACCTGCTATTATCAAGCCTACAACCGGCTGGAAGGATTTATCATAGGACATAAGAGTCATGTATAAGTTTGAGAAAGTATGGCCTCGATGATCACGACAGGTCCCAAGTGCTTATCATAAGACAAACCGGGGTAGAGCTAGGTAGTGAAGACAATCTAATATCTAAATGCAGATAACTCTTGCTATGTAGATACACGTAAATACGAACAATAAAATGAATAATTTAACGTGCTGGTTCTTGTTCTTATTCAATCTGAGGCTGTATTTGTTATAGGCAGTACCCTTGGACGCCCGAAGACATCGGACGAATGCAAATCGGCCATAAGCCACCAATTGGATGTGTCGGCACCGAGATTAAGTCTCATCTGCATGGTTATCACATCTAATTACGACCATGTAGCTTCATGTGTCAGGGATACAAGTTCTCTCGTTTTTGAGACTCTTTTATTCACGTAGACGAGTTATCTGATCACAGAATATCGCTTTTCGTAAACGAAGTGAACAACTAGCCTTGTTGATTTTTATGTACCGTTTTGCTAGCTTCTTAGTCAGAACATCCGGGTAAGCCAAATATAGTGCCAGGTTTCGTCCATTGACAAATTCCTGGTGCAGCTTCAAGTCCATCCATATCTTCGTAATGTATATTTGAGCAAGGGGATTCAATACTACAGGAAATCTCTCCAAGCTTTCCACTCGAAGTCAAAAGATTTCCCGTAAAATTCCGGAAGACGACATTTGAAATCTCCATCTTGCTGGTTCCTTTGGGACCGCCTTGTCGACCGTTTTCCTGTGTTATGAACGGGCCTCGAGAGACGTCTTGAAGATGAAAGTTCTCAAACAAGAGATTGCGGACTCTGCCCCAACCGCCGCCACGAGGCACACCTCCGCTTTCGTAATCGCCGTCGCCCTGATAAACCAGCTCTCCTATCCATGTTTTGATGTAGACACTCCAGCGCATGTCCCAGCTAGATCGCCTCATCTAGCGTTTATTAGGGTAGTCATGGTGTGATGAACGAGTCATAATAGCTCACCTTGGCATTCGTGATTGTCACATTTTCGACGCTGCTATCTTCCAGGTACTGTCCTAGGCTTCCAATAGCCACACCATTGCCACCATCGCAAGTGATGTTGTTGATTCTGATGTCGTATGATCTAGGCTTAATCGCAATACAATCGTCTCCACCACGGTAGAGAAAGTTGTTCAACGAAACGTTTCGAGCATCCATTGTGTCTAAGCGGTGCGTGAGCGAATATGGCACGAACATGAGCTGAGCAATATCTCACTGAATCCATCAGCGTTCTGAACCCAATTCTTCCCTGCTGGGGCATTGTTGGAGAACGCGGTACAAGTAATGTTCTCAAAAGCTAGATTGGTTCCATTCATGATGTTCAGAGACCAGAACTGGGACTGCTGCACTTGGAAGTTATGAATTTCCGAGTTGGTGATGCTCCATAGAACGAACGGCTGTTGTAGAGTGCCATGTTAGCGTATGTATCGTGTTTGGAAAGTCAACGCATACCATGGGGCGTCCTTCAGTCGAGATTCCCTTATCTTCTTCGTACCATACGTCCCCATTGCCATCTATGCCACCCTCATGATAACCATTGAGACGGATCTTATCTCCAGACAAGATGAACCCTGCGCGGTGATTCTGGAACTCGATAAAAAATGAGTTGTTTCTCCAATATGTAGTATTGGGGGAAAACTAGTCTGGTTCAGTGCATCTCCTGTCATTGTATAGAGTAGGTGGACTGACAAGCCATGTTCCATGCCAACTGATATCCACGTCTTCAAGCCTTGCGTGCAGCTTCTCTTCAATCCAATACTTTTCGCCCTTTGGAAATATTATTGTGGACTTTCTGCTGCACTTGCTAAATGCCGTTAAGATGTTTGGAACGTCATTTTGCTGGTCACCATGCGCGGTGACGATGCACGTTCGACGACCCCCGCTGGTAGATATATGGACACTGCCCTTACAGACAACAAGAGTAAGAAAGAGACAAACAATGAAGAAATAGCGAATCATTTTGTAAACTTAGACTGCCGTGGTAGTCCAAGTAACTTGTTCTAACGTAGACCTTTTATAGAACTCAGACCTCGGGCGAATAAAGCAGCGAGGTTCATACTGATCTGCCAATATTTCGTAAACTTTGACCTTGTAGAACATGAATCCACGCCGCAGTTGTGAATCGTATAATTTCAGATTAGGTTGATCGTCCATAATGTGTGCCAAAGAAGAAAGGCTACTTGAAAATCATTCCACCATTTAGCTTTAAGAACGTAAACGTACAACAGAGGCAACGTTGATTCATAGGCTTTTGTGGATATTACCAGGACGCATTCTAGTAATATCGGGGAAATGCACCCCGAGGCCACCATATATGATAGAACGGTTCCGGAGTGTCGGGCTCGGTGGCTCGGTGCAAATTGAACGAAGCCGGAGGGGATGTTGCATCAGCTTGGCCATCTCCGCACATTTAGTCACTGCATTCTCAAGATTGAAGGATACCATACCTGGCACTGCCATTTTCACAAGTTACTATCGACTCTCCTACCAGCTGAAGGCCTCATCTATAAATACGACGCCGCGATTGGCTTTGCCAGAACTAGCAAGTTCGGTCACCACTTTCCTAACATCGTCGGACATACTGGGTGGGCCACAAACTACGACACCTAGATTCCCTTTTACATCCTCCCGGAGTAATTCGGCTTTAAGAATCTCGTCCAAGTGCATACGGGTGCCTATGGTCGTGTGAAGCTCCACCTTCGAATTGTATCGCTCGAGCTCCGGCTTGATGAAGCGCAAGATATCGTCATGCTTCACGCCCCAGAAAACCCTAGCAGAAATGCCGGCAAACCTGCTCGCAATGGGAAGCACGGCAGTGATACCAACGCCCCCTGCGATGCCGACAAAGCTGGAGCATTCTCTCAAGTTCCGGGTGGAAGGAGTTGCATGGTAGGAAGACTCAACCAGCACTCGGATGGAAAGAGTTCCTTTCTGGGCGCGAACCCGGGAGAGAAGGGTTGCAGTTGTACCATTTTGGGCTCGTACCAGGAGGACTGCTTTGGCCTGAGCCCCGTTTGGAACAGAACTGGTAAGTTGATGGTCTTCCGAGGGACTTGAGCCACTGACATCGACGGCCGTGACCGTGTTTCTGTTCCCCTTTTCATTATCAACATTCGTATCGAGACTCGCGCTGGAGTCTTGTGGATTCAGTTCGGTGAAGCTGGAGAGAACAGAGAAGGGGTGGCTTTCCCAGACACGCCAGCTCAGTGATGGGAAGTAGAGGTAAACGTGCCCTTCCACAACGATGTCGTCGATTTCGATTCGCAACAAATCACTGCTCTCGTCCACACTCGTGACTGTTGCTGTACGGTACCCATTGGCGGCTATTCTTACTACCCGTAAGGCCTTGTCCATGAACCATATGCCACCGGCAGCATAGATCCAAATCTCATAGCCCCAATTATACGAATAGAGATACCAGATATGAAGAAATCCTGCTATCAAGATGAGAGCAGCAAGGATCTGATGAATGGCGAGAAAGACCTCGTATATCTTCTGACGGAGAGACAACAGAGACAGCGGGTACATGAAGCATGTTGCCAGTGTTGCAATGATACCCCAGTACCAGTACGGGAGTTTGCTCTCAGTCGCATGATCCTGCCAACCGACAAAGTAGTGAAGAAGAAGGATCGAATGCATCACAGTCTGAAAAATACAGACATATGCTACCCATCGGTGGAGCAGGAGGTATGTGCTGTGGCTCCAGTCTGTGACCCAAAGAAGAATGTTGTTTCGACTCGAAAAGAGAAACAGAGCGATGTATAAGCAGAATGCAAGAACTCCGGCACGATCACCGATCACCTGCACTCGTTGCATATGGTGACTCACCATTCTGACATTCGGCTGCAGAGTTCTCAGAGGTAGGCATAGGAGGATAACATTAATGATAATGATGTACGCAATGAAAATGGACTGGCCTCGAGTTGGCATGTGCCCAAGACTACCGTAAACAGGGACCCGGTGTTGGTGACCCCAAAGAGGCTTGTCAAGGAGAGCATTGATTCGACTAGTTAATTTGGCATAACCAGGAATGAATCGACCCAGAGACAGAAGTATGGGCAAGCAGACGAGCGTGATTGCGATGATCAGACTGGTAAATGTTAGTCGGCGTTCACGTACTTGAGTAAGCCATTCCCACCTGTTGACACCATGATCAAATTCTCCCCACTGGAAGGATACTTGATAGTTGAGAGTTGCAATGTATTCTTTTTCAGCAATACGACTCGTGACGTTCAGGGGCGCCTTTCCGGTGATGTAGGGAACATTTTCCTCGCCCACTTTCTTCACATCATCTCGTGCAAGTTCTAGAGCCTGTTGATAGGACATGGCCGGCTCCATGTCCTTGCTCCAATCGCCAATCGATCCAGTAGCTAAATGTCCTTCCCACCATTTTTCAATGGTAGAGAGAGGGACATCGTCACGCGAGCAATACTCGTTGATGCAGAGGGCGACAGTTCGTAGAAAGGCATCATCAATCAACCAGCATAAGGGGTCTTTAGCTGACGAGGTGTGATGGCTCTGATGAGTGCTGCTGCCGTCGTCCGTCTGGCAGAGAAGAGGGTTGTTGCGCACAATGTAGCGGCATGTGTGAGCACAGGTTGGCTTATAAAGCCATTTACCAGCTCCAAGTATACCAACGCCATCCGCACTGACGACTGGCAAACAGGTTGCCAAGAGAATGAGATACCAGCGCCTCAGTGGTGCTGGAATGGGTTTGGGAGATCCCATCGCAGGACGTGTTGAAGGGGCACACTCAAGACCTCGATTTGACCAGAAACAAGCCTAAAAATGAGTCGAGGCCTAACAACTAATCGATGCATTATTAATGAGATATTGGATGGTTGGTTTTGTTTAGTCTTATTTTTAAGCTTCTTTCAGATTCATGTCGCATTCAAACGACGCTGATAAACTGCCTCATACTTGCTCAAACCCGCTATTTCTTGGCAACGATCCGGGATGGTCTGTTACGGATATCGAAAAGGACTTCGGCCCCCCATTCTTTTTCAGGGTTAGAGTATCAGTAGCCAATAGCTGGACCAGTATTACAGACATGTAGGACCAGATCCTGTTGGTGGTGTCACATTTGTCACAGGAAGGGGCCAGGTAATCGGTAGTCTGCCCAGATCAGGGTTATGAGCTGGAACCTCCGGTCCAGATCAGGGTTCTCGGATGGAAACTCTTTGTTCAGCGGGATGCCATGTGGACCCGTCGTATGGCATCCTATGAGAAGCGATTTATCGACAGTTCAGCCTGAAGCCATTGATTTACTTGCTGTTAGTTAGAAGCTGTTTGACCCACACACCTCCTTTTAGGAGGCGCAAAGCGGTTTTGATTTGGGGCCCTATGTTTTTGGTGAGCTGTTTTATTGAATCAAGAATGAAATTGTTCTGTCATTTGTAAAAGTGGATAGATGTTTGATCTGGGCATATGACTACGCAATAGAGGGAGGTATCGATGGGAGAGACCGAATTTGTGCAAAGTATTGGAGGTGGGCGCCTCTTGGCGAAATTTTCTTGGTAATACTATCCAAAGTACTAAAGGAGAAAGGTCGCTTGAGGCGTACATATATTCTTCGGGAGTAAGTCCAGGCTAAATGTGAAAATGTGAAGACTGCATGTTTCCGGCGATGCTTCTGCACACAGGAGCCTCAAGTGCCGGATCTCGGCCCTTAAAGCCATTTGGTGGTCGATCCGAAGTAGGAGACGCATGTCCCACCATTTCCATTCTCAAGGCTTGAAGCGTATATGACCTTGAGTAGCTGGCGCGCGCCGTCTTCCGGAGGTACTGGTCCTGCGAAACGTGGCGAATAAGCCTTCAGTTTCGCCCCAAATTCACCGAACCTGGCCGCTTCGCTTTCCGAAACTATATGGACCTCGAAGTTAGCTGAGGCAATAGAACATGTGCCACGTAGAAAGACTAACATGAAGGCGTCACTCCCTCGAAGGTGTCAACGCTGCCAGCACAAATACCCATAACGAAAACGCCCTCGCCCTTGTATGTCGCGTTGTACTTTGCCACCAGCATGTTCAGCGCTGCTTTTGATACAGAGTCGGGTATGCCACCATCAATGCCTGATTGATTTACGAAGTCGCAACTGCCCATGCCACTTGTCAATGCAATGATGTTCTTAATGGAGCTGCGTTGGACTAGAGGCATGAAAACAGTGATGGTGTTGATTAGGCCAATGACATTGACCCGATATGACTTGGTAATTTCGTTCTCTAGGAAATCTAGATCATCTGTAAATTCGGCAAGGTTTCGGACAATTGCTTCTCTTGACTTGTATGCCGCATTGAAGATAAGATAATCAACTGCTCCAACGATTTCTTCGATACTTGCACGAGCGGCCTGTCGACCTTCTCTTAGAATCTTTCAAATTTGAAAGAATTTCAAATTTATAACAGGCAGGACAGAATGGGGTGCTAATATGAATAGGCGCATACCTTAAGCTGATCAAGGTTTGTCACATCCCCTTTGAAAACGCGAACAGATGTAAGCTTGTCCTCATCAAGCCTCTTTTGCACAGTATCGACATCCCTCACAAGACCAATCACGACATTGGTTGGATCAGCGGCCAAGACTTTGAGAAAAGTATACTGTTTCGAATTAGAGGAGTGGTTTTGAACGGAGTTCAGGTGAGGGTCACATACACCAAGGCCCCTCGAGGCGCCAACGACAACGTAAGATGGCATTTTGCGGAATGAGTTTAGTGGGATGAGCTTAGAACCGAGTCTGGAGCGACGAATAGTGAGTTTGGACTCGAGACATGTCGAGGTTTTATATGTCTGATTTCTAGGATATAGGATCTATGCCTTTGGTAGTTTCCGTGGAACCCCGTGGCTTAAATTTCACTAGAACTTCTTGATGAGCGGTGTTGGCCATTTGACCCATGCTATCTCTGCTTAACGCTATTCTGGTTCTGGATTAATTAAGATGATCGAGAGCTCGATTGGGGTACTCAAAGATCTAGGTTCAGGCAAAGAACTCGTTCCGTCATTCGTGAGTTCTGGGATCCGAGCTGGCTGCAGTTTGCCCCGCAGATTTGAACAGCAATCTCACGCAACCTTCCCAATGTTGCCTAGATCAAGCCCCTCGTCTCGGAGTTCTGTGTTAGTTTCCCGACATCTTCTCGGGGTTGGAAACTCTCCTCATTCCACCCTCCCCCACCCAGGAAGCACGAATCTTTCTTCACCAATACAAATCGCGCGCAGTGCGTATCGCATTGAAGAAGTGCGACAATATGGAGCCACTGGGTTCGGCACCCGGAGCCTCCTTTACGTGCCCTATTTGTCAGAAAGCGTTCAGTATTCGTAAGTATCCGACCGACGATCCTGATCTCTTTAGACTTACGGGAGATTGCGATGCCTGATTAGAAATTCACTGGCGCCTGATACTGCACGTGTAGCTTTTTGGGCATTCTTTGCGACTTTATCGCTGACATCACTAGGCTCTTCATTTGGACGGCATTCTAGACAATGTCTTGAACGGGAAATCTCACGCCCGAGACGGAAGTCATGCTTGCAGTGCTCTAAAAGAAAGCTCGGCTGTGACCGAAAGCATCCTACGTGTTCTAGATGCGCTTCTCAGGGTAGTGCCTGTGAATATGCTACATCTGGTCGGACCTCGTCAAGGGATAGAACACGGATCACGCCTCCGTCCTCAGACCTTGGCCGCGAGGATAGTGTTGCAACCACAGTTGAGGCAGGAGATCCAGCTACTTCACATGCATTGTCGCAAGTTACAAAGCCATCTCCATGCACTGGTCAAGTTAACCAGCAACTGCGTGGGACTCAATCACGGTTCGACTCGTTACTCACTCACCTTTGTCGAATCTTTCGAACATATCCGCGAATGCTCGCAACTTGCGATAGACTGCCGCCCTTTATTCACAGATTGCAGATAATGGCTTCGAATCTTCCGATGCCGCTTTCTAACTGCCTCGCGTTATGTCGAATGCGGGCAAATGACTCGCCAGTGGAGACTGGGGGTGACTTTCTGAAAGTTTCAATGAAGACAGAACTATCAAGACTACTAAATGAGGTATAGTCAAGCTATGTCTTGAACTTAGATAGTTAAGATCTGATCGGATTCAATAGTACCGGGAGTATGATGGTGCTACTTTGGTTGCCGCCTTTCAGGCGGCCATCATCTACGCCATTGCACTGCTTTTTCCTGCACCACACCAGCCTCCATCCAAAATGTTTGACCTCTCAACCCTGGCAGCTCTGAAAGAGTTTGGGGAATACATACGACCCGGAACCGTCATGATGCCAGAGGAGGTCTCTCACACACGTCCACCCTGGCAACAATGGCTGCAAGTTTCTTGCAAGCGAAGGTCGTTGATTTATCTCTACTGCTTCGAGTGGATGAATGCGATGTTGAACAACTTCCAGAGTTTCCCCTGCACCAACGCGGAGTACATGCCGGCCCCAGCGGGCAAGGTGCTTTGGGAGATTACTGCGCAAGAGAAGTGGGAGGTCGCTTACGATCGATGGTTGGGAAGATGGGCTGGTCTGGACCTGTTCACTTTAGGCGATCTTGAAAATATGATGCCGGGGCCGACATTGGACCTTCGCTCAGAAATGTGGTTGGAAGAGGCTGATGAGCTGGGTATATTATTGATCACTTTGGGTGTGTGATGCTCCCTCATCTTTTATTCACGAAGCTAACATCAGTTACAGGCCAGAAAAATTAAAGGCAAGCCAAAAGACAAAGCGGAGAAAAGGAAACGTGGCGAACGACAAGCCGGGCTCTCACACCAATCACGCGTTGGCCCATGATAGGCACATCTGGGCACCACTTGGGAAATGATAATACCTTATCATGTGACATGACGTGGAAGACTTTCCCCGTCAGAAGAGAGCCAGGATTCGCAGAATAAATTGGCTTGGCTCAATTTATCCTGTGACAGAAGGACGATAATCCTGAGCCCTTGTCAGCAGTAACCAGAATGGGAAGCAAGATGAGTTATTAGGTCAAGCATGTGTGCATCTAATCATGAGGAGAAGAACTTATAAAACCGTAAAATATTGATAAAACTATAGACTAGTTCGGAAATCATGATTTTTATTATAGGATAATACTTCTGAGGTGAAGCGAGGCAAAAGATCTAACCACTCATAAACGGATCATGACTTCATCATGGTGTTCGGAGAACCTTTGACATATTTGGCTCATGATTTGTAATCACCAATCTGGAACATGAGTCATAAGAGCACGTCCCCTTATCGGTCTTGTCCCTTGAGGTTTTAACTTCTATTAACCCAGTCTCGTTTGCGAAGTTCACGTATAGGCTGGGTGACGCTCAGAGTAACCATTCGAACAGACCAAAAAATGGAGACCGAAATGAGGATTTTGTCCACTTCCCTTGATCACCACCATGGCAAAGGTATAAACCTCCCTAGTATCACCTCACAGGTGAGATTGCCACCAAACGTGGAAAAGAGAGAGACACAGAATGAAGGGAGTCAGCCGCCCTCTGAATCAGTCTCAGATCCCAGCCCAAGTGGCGGAAGCTCGGGACTGTCAATTTCCAAGTTTCGTGCCATCACCGTCATCACGACCCTCACAGGCATCAACTTCCTCAACACCATGGGTTCGGGCATTCTCATAGCTGCCCTACCCCGCATTGCAAGGGATCTTGACATTCCACAACCGCTCATTCTCTGGCCTGCCGCTGTCTACGCCCTCGCGGCAGGATGCCTGCTTTTGATCTTTGGGTCCATCGCAGATGTTCTCGGTCCCAAGCCGATGTGGTGCACGGGGAGCTTCCTCTTCATCGCGTTTACTCTTGGAGTCGGCCTTTCCAGATCTGCTGCCCAGCTCATCCTCTTCCGCACGTTGCTCGGTGTTGCTATCTCCATGTGTCTCCCCACCGCTCTATCTCTAGTCACAAACACCTTTCCGAAGGGCAGCTGGAGGAATGCTGCTTTTGCTATTAATGGTATGGGGCACCCGCTTGGCTATGCATTGGGGCTCGTCCTTGGTGGAATATTTACCGACACAGTCGGTTGGCGCTGGGCTTATTATATGATGGCAATTATCAACACCATCATCTCGGTTGCATCTATCTGGTCACTCCCCAACGTCAATGTGGCCACTGAGCGCTCGAAGAAAGAGAGACTGATGTATGATATTGATTGGGTTGGGGCGATCATCATGAGCGCAGCGTTGGGAATGTTGCTGTATGTGTTGGCTATGACGTCTTCGTCATACAAACGTCTCGATGAACCTGTCAATATTGCTCTTCTGGCCGTCTCTTTATCTTTACTGGTCGCATTTCCTTTCTGGATGGACTTCCAGGTGAAGAAGAACCGCCCGGCGTTGATCCCGAACAAGATGTGGCGAAACTGGGGATTTACCTCTATATGTCTGGCAGTCTTCCTGTGCTGGGCATCTCTCAACGGAATCGAGTATTTCACCACACTCTAGTAAGAAACACATGCTGAATATGAGAGTGTAAATTTGGCTAACAATTACTCAGTTTTCAAGAAGTGGAAAGCTTGCCCGCTCTGCAAAGCTCGCTCCGCTTCATTCCCCATGTCATTATGGGTGTGGCAGTGAATATTCTTACTGGCTACCTCATTTCTAAGGTCAATGTCCGATGGCTGGCTGTGACATCTGCTCTTATTAGCATGATCGCAGCCCCTTTGATGGCAACAATTGCAGTTGGACAGTCCTATTGGTATGCTCCATTTTGGGCTTTGTTTCTTTCGCCCGTAAATCCTGATGGTCAGTGTGAAGCTCCAATTTCATCATGATGATTTCTTTAGTGTGAAGTCTCATGTGCTAACTCGACCGCTCCTATAGTCTTGTTTACGGTATCCAACCTCGTAATTTCCAATGCTTTCCCCCCAGAGGTTCAATCTCTCGCAGGAGGCGTCTTCAACGAAGTGTCTCAGTTTGGCAATTCGGTGGGTTTGGCTGTTGCTGCCGCTATTGCTGCATCCGTCACAGAACACTCGGGAATAGAAGACCCAGCGGCTAGTTTGATGAAGGGTTATCGCGCGGCCTTCTGGACAATTTTTGCGAGCTGCGGAACTGTGACCATTGTGCTCTGGTTTGGCCTGAAGCGGAGCGGTATTGTTGGCAAGAAGGACGATTAAGAAGTGTTCATTCCGAGTTGCATTGAGGAAACAGGATGAATTTCTAGAAAACCAAAACAAATTCCCTATGTATATAGCTTCTCTACTACAATCCAAGAGGACAACTGGTCAAGAAACTGGCATATGTTTGGTCTTCAACTCTCACCAAGAGAGAACCATTTGCCCCCATAATCTATCAAGCATCTTCCTCCATAAAAGATCTTCTAAAAATGTGATGAATAAAGAAAAGTGCGCGAAATGTATCCCTCCACGAAGCATCTAAACGCTTTCTTTGTTCTCAACCTCAGTAGCAGTGACGCCCTTGGCCTCAGCAACCTTGTCGGCGAAGGAATTATCCATTCCTGTTCTCCAAGCGGGAAGGTTCTCATCAAATACGCGATCAATCTCTTCGAGTGACTTCTTTGAGGTTTCGGGATACGTGAAAAAGATGTGGAAAGTCATGGCAATACAGAAGGTGCCAAAGATCATATATGACCTCCATTGGATGTTTGTGAAGGAAGGGGGACGAAGAATGCAAGCGCGAGGTTGAATCTGTGAGCTGTATTAGAAACATGGTTTATTTTACTTGTTGAATGACCGAGGATTGAAAGCTTACATCCAGTTACCGGCCGCGGAGAGACCAACACCTTTGGCGCGGTATTTGAGAGGGAAGACTTCAGCGCAGTAAATCCAGGCACCAGGAGCCCAAGTAAGACCGTAAACACCAACGAAGATGTATGCCATGGCAATGATGGACTTTGCCGGTGCACCGGAGATCGACCATCTAAGAATCGTGTTGCCTTCGATGTATTAGCATCGCTCTGATATAAGGGTGCCTCATTTACTTACCATCGACGCTATCAACCGCGTGACCATAGACGGCCATGATAGCACCTGTCACGAAATGAAGGATACCACAGATGATAGCCCCAGTGATGAGAATCCAACGGCGACTCAGACGATCAACAATGGGTAACATAACGCCAGTGGTGACGAGGAAGATGACGTATTGAATGATGGACGACGTAAGAGCAATATTGCCGTACTGTAGTTGCAAATATTAGCGATCTCCAACAAGCAACCCTCATGGCTGTTGAACTTACCACGCCGGCCATGTTGAAAATATAGACAAGATAGTAAAGCATAACGTTGCCGCCAAGAAGCTGCTGCCAGACCTGGACACTGACGCCGACTAGTGTTCGCTTCCAGATCCCGGGTGCAAAGAGGCCTAGGTAGCCGATGTCTTTTGATTCTGAGGCGACCCGGACTGCCTCTCGCACCTCCTCTAGCTCAGCAATCACAACGGAGTTTTCTCTATCGCCTTTGGCATGGAGATTGGCCAGAACTTCGTGGCACTCCTCCCAGCGGTCCTTGCTAGCAAGCCAGCGTGGAGACTCTGGAAAGAACCAGAGGGCGACAAAGAGGATGGCACCAGGGATGGCCTGAACGCCCCATGCGATACGGAAGGCGGAGGGGCCCTTTACATGGAGGGAGCAGCCGTATGAGATGAGATACATGATTAGAATGCCTGCAAATCAAGTTAGCGATGTAGCCAATGAAACCTGATTTAGATGTTGCATACCCCATTCGATGGACCACTGTTGAATCCCTACAATTCTTCCTCTAATCGCTGAGGGAGCCAGTTCAGCCAGGTACACCAGAACCTGAGAACTGGTGATGCCAATGGCTAGACCGCCCACGATACGACCGGCAATGAGGTGGCCAATATTCTGGGACGAGCATTGAAGGACGGCACCGACCACCCAAATAAGCGAAGCAATTTTCAGAGCACCCTTTCGGCCAAACTTGTCGGCGAACCAGCCGGCAGCAATAGCGCCGATGAAGGATCCAGCGGACATAGAGGCAGTGATGCCTCCCTGTGTGGTAGAATCGGGGTGGTTGAAGTACTCGAGATACTGCTCTGAGCCGATCCAGGCGCTCATGGAACTGATTTCGAAGCCGAAGAGCATACCACCAATTGTGCCCAAGGCGGCAAGGACTGGACAGAATTCATGTGAGTGGTTGAGCTTTACGTTCTTTTGGGTCCTTCCACTTACTGTAAATGTTCCAGATCATCATGTTGGGCAACCTGTATTCTTAGATGATGGGACGAGGTGAGAAGGAAGTGTGTCTGCCTGAGAACCGATATGCAGAGTCTGAGACGCGATTCTCCACGTCCTTTATATATCTCTCCAAAACCCATAGCACAGCACTTGGGGTGCAAATCCCCATCCACCTGCTTTGGAGAAACGAGGAGTGACCAGCTGGATCCACAATACAATCACATATTTCCCTCTGTGACACCATCAGCGAGCTGTTTTAGGCAGGGTAGACAGATGAGTGGGGATTTGGGTATACTGGCCCCGGTGGCGGCTATGTAAGCGCACGTATCAGAACCCGAGAAAAGGCTAGAGACCAGGGGCTGCATCAGCGGTCGTTAAGCAATGAATCAGTGCGATGCAAAAAGAATGTAGAAGGCTTCTAGATTGGCTGCTTCGGCGAGATTTTTACGTCTGAGATCGCCGCGAGCTGCCGGCTATATTCTTGCATGACCTTGGCGTGAAACGACAGCTAATTATCAAATGCGTGGATGGCAGCCACAATAAGGTGCGGCATAGACGATCATTGGGCGGGTAAAGATTCAAGTCGTGTCTTGGCCTGCCGAGAATTCCATCCGCACCATGGTATCCATATGATGATATCACCAGTATTATGATAGCCAACAAACGCTCATCGGTTACAGCGGAACCAGCAACGACACGTTCCATTTTCGTTCACGCCACGATCTGTTCCCGGGCCGAATAATGGATACCGGTTGCTTAACAGGAGGCCAAGCACTCCAATGATTCTTGCGAACGGGGCAATGAAACCGGGGCTCCAGATGGCCAAGCGGTGTCTGGCAGGGGAGCCACTGCAATGGGGGATGTTCCCTGAGTCTTCGGGGCCCCAGGGGGAGACTACTGGAGCAGGCTGAATCCTCCAAGCCAAGCAGCGTATAGTTATCAGGCGATGGCGCCGGCGAAGTGAGAAGTCAAGGGCCCGCTAATAACAGGCCGCTCCACAGCCAAAACATCCACTTATCGAAACATGTAACGAAGTGAAGGCCGTCAAACTCATGAAATTACTCTCATTGGGCCGCTTAAGATGAATTGGGCCTTTTGATAGGAACGATCGTCCCTGTGGCTGGCTTAAGAGAGTTTGGCTGGGCTGCGACGCCCGATGCCAGACTTGATGATGCACTAAAGCGATGTGCTTCTGACTGCGTCACATCTCTTGGCAGAGCGAGTTCCCTGTCATTATGCCTCATATACGACTATGACCGTGGTTCATTGCGTGATGTTGTGATTCATGTCCATGGCGCAGCAGGGGAAGCGGAAGCGTAGGGAGTCAAAATCATGGAACTTTTCCACATGGGATTTCCACATCGTGTTGATGCATGGAAGCGCCGACAGCTCTCGCGCGGCTGAAAAGATATCTGGCAGGGATGTTTGATGCCTGCTAGATGCTACTCGTTCGGCTGTGCTTCATGCGAGCGATAAGACTTGCATTGATGCTGCCTTCCAACAATGTAGCATTGCATTTCCGTTCTGTCCGTTTATGCATTACTGATTCAAGTAATACTCAACTGTTCAAATACTCGAGATAAATTTTGCGACGACTGCGAATCAACTAATTTCACGAGCTCCCAGATACGTGCTGACGGGTGGCCTGTGGATTCGCGTATCAAGCAATAACGCAACTGTGATGGCATTCAATCCTAGGGAAGCATTCGCTCCCGGTCATGCAAACTCCTCGTCATCTTGCCATAAGAATCAAGGTACCCCGCAATGAGAGAAGGCTTCGTAATTGAAAACACTTCCGTGTGGTGTCTGTAACTGAGGCTTTGCACGCTTCGTTGAGTGAGATCTTGTGAGATCCAAAAGTGACGTCATCTAAATTCTCCGCATAAAACGCCATTTCATCATTCATAAATTTGAAAGCCTAGAATTCTCACCAGGTTGACACCTTCGCAGGTCGCTGCTTCAGCTGTTTGAACACCAGGCAATTGATTGAAAGGCGGATGTTCTTTAAATCAATATAGTTGATGTTCTAGACTTTCCAGTAGTAAGAGAATGCGAGAATTACCGAACCAATTGGTAGCCAGAGCTGCTCCGCTTGATGTCCTACTGGTTCGGCTGGCTGCTACTGCTGAACAGGCTGGAAACGGGAGGTTGTATTAAAAATAAAACATTGATAACTATAGCTATTTATTAAGAATACTTTCTAATGCAATTTATGATAGGTAATTTGCGAACGGTTCTATGGTGATAACCGTATTTTGCGGGGTCACCTCCGCGGAGGGGCCGCGGAGGTTGTTTCTTATGCATTCAACCTCCACTGCTAGTCCCCATCTCCCATCACTCTCCTCCATGTTTGAAGACGGTCATTCCGATCATGAAACGGAGAATCACCGGACCTTCAATGAGAATGGCGCACCAAGGTAGATACCCACCTTTGTCGTGCCGTCTCTGCCGCGAGAAAAAGCGGCGTTGTGACCGCACCCTCCCATGCTCAAACTGCTCGCAACGGGGGCTCGATTGTGAGTATGTTGGTCGACAGTCATTTGTTCCCGAACAGTCTGGAGAGGCGAGTCTGTCCGATTCGTACCGGGAAAGCATCGCAACTCATCACTCAGGCTCCACGCCATCAACTGTCCAATCGGGCGACCCCGGCAACCAGTGAGTTGGCCCGTCGAGCTTGTTTTGATTTGCATTTTACTCAGCGGCATTGCAGACACGTGAATGGGGTCCTAGAACGGCTAAGGAATCTTGAACAAGCTGTCTTTTCCAAGCCAACCACTTTAGTGTCTTCGAGCCTTAGACTCAATACAAATGGCTCTAGTAAGAACCCCCATGACATAACAATGCCTTAGTTTCTCGCAATAACTGACACGAGACTGGTAGAGTTCCTCCCGTTAAGCTTTCATGGCATGTACGCATCGAATGTCGCGGACAATGTTGAAGCAAAGCAGTGTTTCATTGCCCGCCACGTTAGTCAGTTGCCACCTATCGAGCAAGCAAGAGAACTCCTCGACCAATTCGCTTCCGTTCTCCATCCAAGCATTTCGATTCTACACATTCCCTCTGTACGCTTGGTGGTGGAGAACACATACAGAAGTCTGATTAAGGGACAAGAGCCAAGTAGCACCAGTCTCCTACTATTATTCACCGTCTTTGCTGGAGCAGCACAGTTCTGGACACCAAAGCTTCTTGAGAGATTGGATGCCACAAGAGAGAACGCAGAGATTGCCTCTGAGGCTTATATCAATATTGCCCTATCGATAGTTGAGAATGCCCACCGCCGTATAGAGCCGTCGACTACAGCTCTGGCTTCAATTCTCACACTCGCGCACATCGTGCTTGACTGGGACGACTCGTCTGTGGTCAGCGCTGTGATACTCCGGAGCCAATGCCTCTCCATGGCCCGCGCGATGCAAGTTCATCGCCTGGACACTGCTACAAGCACGGAAGAGCGAAGGGTCAAGGGGGTCAATACGGTAGATGTAGAGGTTCAGCGCCGAGTGTGGTGGCACATGGTAGCCTCGGACTGGCATGTCTAAAATCCCTTTCCAGTTCTCGTTTACTCTCTAACACCCTTTCTTAGGCTGAGTTCTTTTTCAGGTCACCCGCAAGAGGGAGTCTACGCTTTCCACCCGACACACATGAATGTCCGTTATCCGTGTAACTCCGACGATGACTTCATATTACCTTTGGAAACAGCAATCGATTTTGCTTCTTCGACACCCACGACCATGTCCTGCTTTCTACAGCGTATAAAGATGGCTGACATATGCCGCAAAATTACCGACGAAATCTCTCCAATTTCGAATGATTCAATTAAGCCCAACTATCAGGTAGTCCTCGGCTTTGACAGAGAACTGCAACAATTGGAGGAGCAGCTGCCCGAATTCTTCCAACTAAACCCTTCCAAGCAGCAAGTAGAGCTCTGCAAGGATCGCCCATACATTGCCTGGCAAAGACTTTCAGTTCATCTTAGTCTTCATGCCCGACTCTGCCGACTGCATAGATACTACCACTTGGAAGGTTTGTCCAACCCAGAGTACTCGCACTCCCGCAATGCATGCGTCCGTTCCGCGCACAAGATAATAGAAATACGCCGCGCCATGGATGACCCTGCGCTTTCTTCAGCCTACAACCCCGAGCGCTTCTGGGTCATCATTCAGCACGTGTCACTGGCGGCATTCACCTTGGCAACAGACGTGTCGTTCGACCCCGTAGCACCAGATGCCAAGTCTCAAAAGGAAAGGGTCATGGTGGCCTACAGAACATTGGAGCGGTCGAAAAAGAGCTTGAACGGTCTTATTTCGGGGATTCAGAGGAATATCAGAGCAATCATGGCGAGCTTTGAGAAGAACAACTTTGGGTCAGCGCAAGAATTAACGGGGAAAGAGGTGACCGCCTTTTCGAATCAGGCACAGCCAACCAATGTCATATTGGATGGAGAGTCAAAGGAGGATCCCGACGACACTTTGATGAGTGACGGGCGTTGGGAGGAGTCTCATGAGCTGTGGACAGAGTTCTTGGCCACAGTGCCTGATTTGAAGAAATTTGAGTGGAGCTCGCTTCTGGACGATGTCGACCTTGATCCAAGCCATCTATTCCATTAAGAAGCAACATATTACATTGTTAAAAATCCCAGTTATGCAATAAAGGTCTCAATTATTGATAAGCTTTGCCCGAGGATGCCGCGCTCCTCTAGGAAGGGCAGCTTATAGCTTATTCCAAAGTCAGAAACTCGGCAATATCGAGGTAGAAGTGAAAAGGAAAGTAATTAAAATGAGGGGAAAGCACCGAGGGATGTTCCCTTGAACAGCGAGCATTCTATCTGGCGACCCTCGTAATTTTCATCATAAACCGGGCCGTACCTAGGTACCGCTCCTCAAGCAACTAAGGTCGAAGTCTACGAATTCTTCTTTCACATATGTCTTAGTAACATGGCAGCTAAGAAGGAGAGGACTCGCGCGATGTGCCATAATTTCGAGTTAGCGTAGTGCAGGCAATGGGCGTAGATTTGACCGGAAATATAATAGTTGTATTTATCTAAGGAGTGACTAATGTTTGATAATATATCTCGGCGAATTTTATAGCTTTAGAGGTTCTATTCTTGGTTGAAATGGTAATGTCAGATAATCCGAGTTACTAGCATGAGCAGAAAGATCCACCGCCAGATACACATGGGAACATATAGATGTTACATTTTCGAGTGCTAGTCGGCCTCAAGCTTCCAGCAGATATCTATATCGAGTGTTTTGACTTACCTGATACTCTTGTAAGAGTCAGCCTATGTGACTAGGTTGGCCTGAGCAGTCTTGTAATCAACATTATCCAAGCCAGGCACAACAATCTTGGTTGAATTCCAGCCAGCTTCAAAGATTTGCTGTGTGGCGTAGTCCGTAATCGACCCGGATAACGGCTGGCGCGGGTCCTCGAGGGTGACGCGCACTCTGGTCGTCAAAGCAAGCCAGTCATCTGGACCAGAAATGGCTGGCAACTCGCTGACGCTGGGGGTCGTCCAGTTGACAACGGGAAGGGCGCTCGTCGCCACGCTATAAGCCGGATATCCCTCAAACATCTTGCCAGCCAAGTCGACGTAACCACGAGTGCTCGCCCAAAGTCGACGAAGCTCCGTTTCGTAACTCCTCAGGTGCTCGACGCTCCTGTCAGTGGTATTGGGCACAGTGCCGTGGGGGGCGATGTAGATGCGGTCGGGGGTGAGTTCGGGGTTGGATTTGAGGAACATCTGGGCCAGGGTGTTGCTACTCATGACGACGCCAGCCGTCTGACGGCCCAGCTTTCCATTGATCAAAATCATGATCTTCGTCCAGTCAATGTCCTGATCCTTGAGTATATTGTGGGTTTGAATAGCCCCATCAAGTGCCGAAAGAAAAAAGGTCGCCGTCATCACCTTGTTGATTGGAACCGCAGCATTGAACTCTCCGCCTGTCGCGTTGAGATAATTCTCCCGTACAAATTTGGCATTCAGCTTGGAAGGGTCGGCGAGCACAGCCTTGAGTAGGCGCGATGTGAGGTCACAGGCATAGTTTATCATGTCGGCAATCTTGCTTTCACGACCCTGGTATGCTTCGATCTTGAGTGTGTCCTTCCACAGGGCCTCGGAGTTAACATTGCGTGCCGCTTGAGTTGCATTTAGTAGTTGTCTCGCTAGCCCTTTCCACTCGTCTGATTCAGGCTGGGCCTCGTACACCTCGGCCAGAGAAGCTACAGCAGGACCGAGATGCGAAACAGCAGTCAGCTCAATGAAACCCGCGACCCCAAGCCGGTAGTCTAGAACAACGGGGTCTTCTCCATTACCGGGATACAACACCATGGACTGGTCGCTCGCAACCAGCAAGGGATTGGTTGCCCGAGCATCGGTAGATATGTTCTGATATTTGGCGCCAATACCACTGGGCCCTCCGGTGTAAGCAGAGAATAGGCTCATAAACTCGGGAACCACATAGGCATCCTCTCTCTTAAAACGGCCATGGCTTTTTTGTGACAGCGAACGCTTGGCGTCACCGGCCTTCTCCGGCTTTTGCGTGACAAACTGATATACGTGAGAGTCTTGACGGAATCTTAAATCCTCTGTCAGGCTCTCTGATGTGACAACAAATGTCTTTCCATCCTGACTAAACGTTGAGACATCGGTTCCGCCAAACGTAGCAAAGTCACCAGCGACCTTCAACCCGTCTTGATCGACGCGGTAGATGATGGAGGTCATGGAGGTATCGGGGTTCTCCAAATCTCCTTGAAGAAACTTGATATGGAGTAGGTATGAAGTGTTGTTGTCCTCGATCAAGGCAAACTCGCGACCGCCGATGCCTTCAAGAGTCTGATAGTGTTCGAAAGACTCTCCTGTCCATTGGTAGACCACGCTGTCGGAGCCAATAAGCGAAAATGCCAATAATGTGCGTCCATGGGCGGAGAAAAATTCAAAAGCCCTTCCGCCCACGCCATCGAGAGCTTGGAAAGGAACAAATTTATCTTCCTTCCACTCATAGATGCTCGAGAGGTTGTATTGGTCAGCGTAGGCTAGGAAGTCGCGATTTTCAAGGGAGAAATGGAGCCAGTTGTAACCCATCAAGGACGGAATAATCTGGAATGGCTCGAAGTTGTCACCGTTCCATTCAAAGATGGTAGAGTTGATGGTGATTGGCGCCGTGGGCTGCTCAGCGGTCTCACCTTGCCCTTGAGCCAGGGCGAGGAAATGACGGTCGGCGAGATTGAAATAGTGCCACTGCTTCCCGCCCCAAGTGGGAACACATTGGAACTCTTCCATCTTCTCGCCGTCCCACTCGAAGATGCACGAGTCCACGTTAGAGTCGAAGGTTGGATCAGCCCCAGAACGAATACTCGCAGTAGCCAGAAAGGTCCGGTCACCGAGTTGGAAGAATTCAGCATCCTCGCCACCAGGCACATTGAGCTGTTGGTACTCTTGAAACTGGCTGGTTCCTGGATTTGTACGATAAATAACCAGAGGGGCACCACTATCACCGCCATGTATACTGGGAGTTCCGCCAGGAATGTCGCGGGCAAGTTGAGGAATAGCGAGGAAGTAACTCGCTCGTAAGAATATTATTCCAGCGGCTCTAGCCCCGCTGGTGAATAGGCTTTGGGTCAGTTCTAGAGAGGCTGATGTCGACATGTTGAGGCTCTCTTGGATCTTGTTGCTGTTGTTTTTGTCTGGGCCGCATCTCCTCAAGAACTGCCTCGGAGCTTATATATCTCTTTACCCAGGATATTTTAAGCCATGAAAATGAGGCAGTGTTTACTCGTGTCTCCGTTCCTTCATAACGTTCAAGTCCGTTTCTGTCGTAACCAGGGGAGGCCGCGGTGCTACCGCGGGGCCGCCGCGGGACCACCGAATGTAAGATCGTTCCGGAGCATAAACTTAGACTGGGGATTGAAACAAGACTAAAATAAGCTTACGCAACATGCTCACGATCGTTCTATGATATCGTTGCGCTCTGATTGGCAAGACTCGTTGGGGAAGAAGCATACACGGAAATTAGAAACCCCCGTTAGCCACCGAGCGTGACGCGAAAACCTGACAATCCGACCTATAAGCGGAAGGCAAGAAGCAAATTGAGTTTCAATTTCCGGGGGGACTTTATAGTGATGGTCTGTAAGTTTAGGAGGAATTAGGCACACCATTAGATTTCACCTGATGATGGATGTAACTCTACCTTATCCCATAGTCTTTCTAGTTAGGATGAGAGAGTAGCCTATATCACAGGCTTGTTCAAATAATTTATAGGTGATTGAATGATTATTGACTCTCATCTATGGCGCAAAAAGCATAGATCGGTGGCCCATTCAAGTAAACCAAGGTTACGCCTCGATGGGGTTTTTTTTTCATGTGTCTCTTTTAGCAGCCCAAATGATACCTCGGTGTAGATTTCCCAAAAACCATGAATCCTGATATGCCTCATCAAAGTGACCCAAGGCGGTATAATAGACTCTCCCAGCCCCAACAGTTTGGCACCACGATAGAGGAAACCCAGCGGACTTGTCTGTCAAATCATCTTCGTCCCGAGCAGAGAGTAGTACAGTTCGCCCCTCCGCAAGGCGCGGATGAGACCTAAAGCTGTATAGTTCATCAAACCAAAGAAACTGCTTCTCTGTTCCAGACTTTAGGTTAATTGGGCATATAGGGGCCGAAGCTGGCGCAGAGTCTGTGCCAGGGAGAGATTCGTAGCCATTGATGTAATGTTTGGGGTTCTCGACCTCAAGGGCTATCCATTGCGGTGGAGGATGACCATTGAAAACTTCACCAAGGATCTTGGTGTATCTCGCATCATTCTTCATACCGGACGTGGCGGCGTGAATGCCGACAACACCACCACCGTTCTCAACAAAATCTCTTAGAGAAATGGACTCTTCTTCAGTCAAATATTCGCCAGTATTATGACCAAGTGCAATCACATCATAATCGGAAAGCGAAGATAGCTGACTAGAATCTTCAGTATGCTTCACGACGACTGGAAACGAGCCGAAAGCCGAGACCATAGTAGGTATGCAATCATGACGGTAGCCTCGACTCTTGGTGAGGAGTAACACTCTAACAGGGGATGATGTATTGGACGCCATTCTGAAAGAAGGTATTAAGGTTCATAGCTTGGACAATGTACTGAAGGTATAGGCTACGGCATAAATATAAACAGTCACTGTTGCATATTGAGGAAGACTGCGTGCTGACAAAGTCGTATTTGGATGACTCAACGACATCATGACTCACACCGAATCTGAGATTATCCAATATACCCGGACGAATTGGGGTGGTCCAACTTTGTGTGCAACTACCACCCCTACAGCTTTCTGCAACCGCAAAGAATGTCACCATAGGTCAAGAGTGCCATCCTATTAAAGCCGACAAGCGAGGTGATTCGGAAAATGCTTCTTCTCAGATACCACAAAATAATGGCTCGTCATTACCAAGTGGCTGATTAGACTCATCTCCAAATGTCAAACCGCTTTGATTCGCACTTGATTTTTCCTTGCATCAGCACTTGTCGGTAGGTCACCATCAAACTCGGCATCTGAACACTCTATGGTCATGTAATCGGTAGAACTGGCTGTCGGCCTCGTCGGCCTCTTCAGTTACTGCTTAGAGAGTATGCAAGGAATCGACTCCTACAACACCGCTTGGCGCGACCCATGCCTGCTTGATGCTCGGCTGGAAGCTATTCTGCTATTCTGCACCGTTCCGCGTGTTGGGGCGACGGTGTCGTATTAGCGAAGAGAAGCCATTGGATAGCCATTGTCCAGACCTCGACGACCCAAGCACTTACTCGGTCGTCCAAGGTCTATTCAAGAGTATCGAAGAACTCACAGAGAACACCTCCATTTCTTTGGCAGTCACCCCTCAACGCCTCTGATTTTCCAAGGCTGCAAAAGACTGGCTGCAGGGTAAATCGAAGCAGACGAGCCATTTATACTCTACCATTAATTACTTAATATAATTACATGATCAACCCTTCTCTTTATTTTTATTATTTAGTTCAAAGATCTTAGTAATCTCTAAAATCTATAATGCAGTTCGGTGGATCTTATCTGATTGATAACGAGTATTTTCCTAGGCGCTATACTGAAGTAAGTCGTCGGGAGGCACGGTCTCATTTGCTGGCTGAGATATTGGGAATTGCCGGCTTTTATCCAGGGGTGAGCGGTTTTCCACAATCAAATTTGTCTGGCCGTCCACGTCTTGCATCACCGTCACCATTCACCACAAGTATAGATACGCCCCTCGCCGCGGCTTGATACATAATGGATGGGCCATGGGTTGGGTATCAGCTCCCTGTGAGAAAGGTCTCGTGGCTGAAGCGTGATACTCTACTCTTCAACATCAGTATTGGATGCAAAGCAGATGAGCTTCAATTCCTCTACGTATGTAAATCATCGACAGGTTGAGCAACAGCTTGGCAATCGCCCCGTATACTAAGCAGTCATACTCGCGATAGGAACGCCACCCTCAGTTTTCCACCTTCCCGACTTTCCCCTTCGGCTTAGGTGAGTAGCCTGTATACTGTTCTTCTTGGCTAGGCCGTGAACATGAGAAGTCTCGTTTCTCACTTTCATTCCAGTATTCAAGCTCGACAATCAAGAAGTCACGGACTTCTATGCTGCACAGGGGGCCGTCAAGATACCCGGCGTCCCAGAGTTGGACCCGGTGCGACTCGTTGATGGAGATCGCACCATTGAGATGCTCAAACTCCTGCCCGTCACCTCCGAAGGTAGGCAGTTCGAATTTCGATCCAAGATCGTTGGTGTCTTCGACAAAGGTAAAGCAGGCACAGTGGTCCGGACTGAGCACCTGCTTGTGGATGCTGCTTCAGACGAGATCTACACTCGCAACGTGGGCAGCGAGTTTTATGTAGGGCAGGGTAACTGGGGAGGACCGAGAGGACCTCCTGCGCAAAGACATCCGCCCCCGGAAGGGAAAACAGTCGATTTGTCGTTTCAAGTCCACATCGATGCCCAGAGTTCACATTTGTACAGGTAGGACATCATATCCATTGACGGAGCCTCAAGCCTCTCCAGCTAATTCATCTGTCTAGACTTAATGGAGATTACAATCCTCTGCATGCTACCCCAGAGCCAGGTAAACAGATGGGATACGGGGGACTCATTAACCACGGGGTCTTCGCCTACAATGTTATTGCCCATGAATTCGTGCGGCGCCTAGGGAAATCCGATCCACTCAGCCTCCAACAACTATCCGCAAGGTTCTCGGGGCCTGTGAAACCAGGTGACGACATAGCTATCGAGGTCTGGAATATTGGGAGGAACTCAGAAGGGTGGGATCAAATCAGATGGTTTGCGAAGGTGGTAGGAAGCGACCGTCCCTGTCTCTCAGATGGAACTGCGTTGGTGAAACCGCAATACGAGACTGGTAAACTATGAGTGCTAGCAATTCCACCTATCCTGGCAAGAAGCATAGTTTAGCACTAGTCAATCGAAGCACGCGGTGGATATGGGATATTGACGGGCCTAGGATAACAATCCGCCAGTGTAGGCTAAGTCTGCAACGCCGCAGCTCGCCAATGGAGAATCCTTACGAGAAGTAGTCCGACGAGATTGCTCAGATTGCTCATGAATAATACTAAACTGAAGTCTAGTACGGACATACATTTGTGGTGCTGTAGTGTGGAACACATAGCAAAATATGTGACTGTCCCTCAAGCGGCCTTCAGAGTCTTCAGCACACCCTCAATCTCCGTCTTATGACCCTTCATATCCCTCGGTCTCACCTCCGTATAGTCAATCACAATGGCATTAGACGCTTCCAGCATCTTGTTACACAGCTCCTCGAGCTTCTCGATAAGCGGCGTGAACCCCAGCGCATTGACCGCCCGGGTAGCCGTCGTAAGGGCCGGCGCGATCTCGTCGGCCTGGAACTTGGAGATGGTGACACCGCCGGCGCGGATCGTGCCGAACGACTGGCGGTCAAGGTAATGCGTCGTGAGACACGCATCCCAGTTGGTTAGGACGGGCTGCAGCTTCTTGTAGGCGCCGTCGCAGGCGTCATCTTGCGCTTGAAGGTGTCCTCCTCGCTGCCAACGAGCTTGTCCCAGATGGCGTGCCACGCCGCCATGCCTGCCTCCATTCCCAGCCCGAGCGCGGCGCACTTCAGCAGCTCTATCGCCAGCACCTTGCCGAAGTCCTTGGCCTCCGCGTATTCCCCATCTCCAATGGGCGTGCAATATAGAACAATGCTGCCTAATAAGCCCTCCGCGATGACAAACTTGTCAGACGTCATGCGGGAGGCCAGCCATCCCCACAAAATGGCGAAACATGACTGGAGCAGTCTTTGATGTTGTATCCAATAACAGAACTGATATGCTAGCCAAGTATACTTGTTGAGCAGCTTTGCAGATAGCAATATTGCACAATTCTTTAGATTGGGCTCGAGATGATGACATCGTGGCAATTGCTAGACTCATACTTGCTCTCATCACATGCTTTATGCACTGAACTTAAAAGGACCGTACTGGCAGAATTTCAAAGCAAAATCATAAATACTTGATGACACCCTGTCTAAATCTGCTAATACTCAAAATCTCAAAAAACTCAATGTATGGTTAAGCTTTTCCTAGTAAATTATTGACCTTGCGCCAGTCCTGCCACAAATCTCCTCCGATGTCTCCCACTCAGACAAGCTCTTCTAGACGCAAGGGCAAAAAGAGCCACTACGTCGTCGTGAAAGGGAGGGATCTTGCCAAGCCAACAATATTCAACTCTTGGTAGGCCATTTGACCAGTTTCAACCACGTTTGGTTACTATGCTGAACTTGATAACTATAGGGAAGATGCCAAAATGCGGATAGAAAACTTTGCCGGAGGAGAGTGCAAGGGGTTCTATTCTGAGGTCGAGGCGGAAGATTACATTTACAGTCTACGCCGCACCGCTCTCGCCGAAGATGCCGGACAGACCGGCATCGAAGTCACGGAGGAGAAGCCCGTCGAACCCAACGCAAAGGTATTTTACGCTGTTTTTAAAGGTCGCCAAACCGGTGTTTTCACATCTTGGGCGTAAGTCGTTCCTATGACCAAAGAGAGCTAAGGTAAAGCCACTAATAAATTCAAAGCGAAGCGAATGAACAAATCAATGGCTTTTCAGGGAATTGTCACAAAAAGTTCAAGACAGAGGAGGAAGCACGGCGGTTCGTTGATCGAACGCATACATCAAAAGTTATGGGCAAAACTTCAGACGTGCTCGGGAATGTACCATCCAAGAACATTCCACGAAGGGATAAATGTGATGGCGACCAGAAAGATTTGTCCACCATATTCATTCAGCTCAATCTTTAATCCGTGTAGGCTGCCATTGATAGATTCTACGATTGAAATTTGCCAATCCCTCGCAGCCTATTTACTTTCTTTCTAAGGTGGGACGGGCAGAGTCCCCCTTGGACAGATTCTAATGGTACATCAAGCTCGTACGAGATATTTCCGTGCATGTGCGAAGGTGGCCATGTCAGGGTTTGGCCACGTTCAATAAGTAGATGTCCTGTACATCTAATAAACCGATAGCTACAAGCGGGAGTATGACAGTAAGGGATATGTTCTAGGCTAGCGTCGATTATACTATGTTGTGTATCTTTGCGTACTCCAATTTATTGGGGGCACCCAAGAGCATAAGGCACGCCAATCTCTGTCACTCAGATGTGTTGATGTCTAGATGAGGCTTCAATTCCAAAGCCGCCAAGTGGCTACGCCGGCCATATTGACATATCAAATGCCGTGTCCTCTCATCAAATCCTTCATTTAATCCAAAGAATCGGAATCTTGAAGGAAGATTCGATGTGTGCCAGTTAAACTTCATTAGATAGTGGACAGAATGCTAAGTTCCCTCTGTACTCCCAGGCGAATGCGAGCCTTGTGGGTCCTTGACTGAATACGACAAGTGCTTGTAGTGAGGATGAACCCAATATTGAACACCTACACGCTTAACGAATCGCTTGATGTTCAATTTGTCATAGAATAAAAGAATTACGGTGCGGGACCTGAAGTCAACCGTAGGGAGGAAGTTGGTTACGGGCCATGTCGTTGTATAAATCATCCCCGCAGCTATCATCTGACAATCGAGATTGAGGTGTGGAAAAGAGAAATACTTAGATCCCTACTCTAGGGCGACGTGATTTTCTCAATTATTCGTACACAAGCCGAAGCAATGGATGACCGACCCTCGGACAATGCACCATCAGCCTCTCTCGAGGAGAGCTTGATCATGAACTACATGGCATCACAGCTGCCAAAAGTCGTTGTGTTCGGCCCAGGTTCAAATTGCACGCTCGAAATATGCCCCCTCGACTGGAGCGTCTACAAATACCAGCCCTCGCTCTCTGCCAACGCCACTTTTCTCGCCCTCTTCGGTCTAGCTATGGTCATGCATATTTATCTCGGTATCCGTTGGCGGAGCTGGTGGTTCATGGCTTTCATGATCTCTGGTTGCATATTCGAGATGATTGGATATGGTGGTCGAATCATGCTCTACAAAAATCCATTTTCTTTTCCCGGCTTCTTGATCCAAATCATCACCATTACTGGAGCTCCCGTTTTTTATACCGCTGCCATTTATGTTACCCTGTCCAAAACGCAAGTATTCCTTTATTCATCGGTTGACCTCTAGCGGACACTAATTGGATTTTTTTGGGTCATTTGTAGAATCGAACATTTTTCGGCAGCACTATCACGGATCCGCCCCAAGCTGTTCTATTATTTCTTCATCCCTGCTGACATTATTTGCCTTGTTTTACAAGCAGCTGGCGGTGCAGTATCGACTGTGAGTCGTGGTGTTAGCCAGAGGGGGGTTGATATCGCCATGGTAGGGCTCATTCTTCAGGTCGCTGTCCTCGTCATATTTATAGCGCTTTTTGGTGACTACATGGCGCGATATCTTCGGTCACAAGTCACGCAAAGGTTTACAGCGAGAGAGACCTCATTTTTTATCTGCCTCGCCTTGGCAACCGTGTTGATCTTGGCACGGTGTGCGTATCGCTGCTATGAGCTGAAAGAGGGCTATACGCACTCTGAGCTGATCACTAACGAGAGCCTATTCATCGTGTTGGAGGGGGCGTAAGTCATACTTTGTTTTTGAGCTCAGTTGCAAACAGTGCTAACCGTTATCAGTGTGGTTTATATCTCGTCACTACTACTTTGCATTGGGCATCCTGGTCTGATCTTTCATGGGACAGGGTGTGAAAAGCTTGAGGACGATGACGTTTCAGGTGATCAGATTCCGCTGGAACAATTTGTGTACAGGGAACCGGAGACGGAAATTGGAGTAGCTAAATAGAGGAGCGGGCATGAGGAGATCAGGCAAAATGAGGTGGATGTTGCGTACATTTATGCAGTACTACCTAGGTACGATCCGAAGAAGCCAATCAGTAGACACACAAAAGCTCATACTCCAAATGATATGGTTTATAGAGTTCGAGCACAAAGGAAAAAAAAACATAAACCAAGATGTCAGGTCCGAGATCTCCACACAATGAATAAAATCCAAATAATTTACGTCGTATGGCGATGATCCGTCGTCGTGTTGAGGTGAGTATAGGGTAGCAACAGTAGACAGCGGAACAGGTGTGGGGAGCTTTAGTCAGCAAGCCCTGATAAGATATGACCCGATAAGGCGGAGCGATAACGAAAATTCCTTGATGTCTCTCCTCATCGAGTTTCAGGCCTACGCACTCAACCACATCCGTTTGAGCACCTGCAATTAGGTAGTGGATAGGGAGCATTTCGATAATCAATCCCAAAGAATAGATTGGCGATGGCTACCGTTGTACCCCCGCCTTCGAAGAGGCAGCGAAGAGAAGCGCTTGAACGCACACAAGTTCAGCACCAGGATGACCCGAGCGCGCAGGTCCAGGGTTCTTTCAGAACCCGATTCATCGATGGCGATGGCCAGCAACTGGCTGATGTGGTGGAAGTCAACTTCGCAGACGCAACAGAGAAGAATATGTCACAGCTGTTGAACACACTCCTGCAGAACGACAAGGAGGATGCGGTGCCATACAGATTCAAGATTCTCATCTCCGAGTCGAACAAGGTCATCAATTCACTCCCAGCCAGCCCAGCCGAGCTCCCTGAACTCCTGAAGGCACACGGTTTAACGAGCCCTGCGGAAGCAATCCTGAGCTTTGTCGCAGAGCCACAAGCCGTTTTCAAAGTCAACGCCGTGTCGAGGTTGTCCCACCGAATTCCCGGCCATGGGCAGCCTATTCTTTGTGCCCAATTTTCTCCTGCCACGAGTGGTCTGCTGGCAACTGGAAGTGGAGATCAGACAGCCCGTATCTGGGATACCGTGACTGGCACACCGAAATTCACGTTGAAAGGACACACGGGCGCCGTTATTGTCGTATCTTGGAGCCCGGATGGAGAGTTGCTTGCTACGTGCAGCATGGGTGAGTAAAGATGCAGAATCACTCTATCGACATTAATTGACCTGATATACTAATCCATCATAGACCAAACTGCCAGACTTTGGAACCCCCGGACAGGAGAGTCAGTGAACAAGGTCCTCAAAGGCCACCTCAAGGATATCAGAGCTCTCGCGTGGCAGCCATATCACCTTTGGTCTGACAACACACCTTTCCTTGCCACTGCTGGAAAAGACACTACGTGCAGGATATGGAACGTAAACACGGGTCAGACAGAGCACATCCTCAGTGGCCACACAGCTGCCATTAGCTGTGTCAAATGGGGAGGCACAGGCGGTGAAAAGGGGACGATCATCACAGCCAGTCATGACAAAACTCTCCGCATTTGGGACCCTGTGAAGGGCGTGTTATTGCATAACCTCAAGGGCCATGCCCACTGGGTGAACAGTCTGGCGCTTTCAACTGATTACGTGCTTCGGACAGGCTATTTCGAGCCTGGGACTCAAGTTCCTGCCACACCCGAGGAGAAGAAGCAGAAGGCAAAGGAACGCTTCGAGAAGGTTGCCAACGTGAAAGGTACTTTAGTCGAAACAATGGTTTCCGCTAGCGATGACTTCACCATGTATCTGTGGGATCCAGTCCAGTCCAAGGATAAGCCTATTACTCGCATGCTTGGGCATCAAAAGATGGTCAACCACGTGGCCTTCTCACCCGATGGACGACTTATTGCCAGTGTCAGCTGGGACAACCACACCAAATTATGGAATCCAAAGTAAGCAGAGCCCATTCCCAGCAATCAAGCATATCTCTGATCCAGAGCGCTAACGCAATCTAGGGACGGTGCTTTTATCGCTACTTTGCGAGGCCACGTTGCACCCATTTATTTGTGTGCCTTCTCCGCCGACTCCCGCCTCCTTGTGACAGCGTCCAAAGACACGACACTCAAAGTCTGGAATTTGAGAACGTTCCAACTCGCAAGAGATTTGCCAGGGCATGAGGATGAAGTCTATGCTGTGGATTGGAGTGTCGATGGCCAACGAGTAGGAAGCGGTGGAAAGGACAAGGCCGTTCGACTTTGGGCCAACTAAAATTATTATGCTTTTGTTCAAAAACTGGTATATAGATGAAGGAGAAAAGTTGGTACATTTACGGCTAGATTAGCGAATAGAGAGACATGACCTATTGCCACATAACGACTATTTTGGATATGCAGAGCATCAGAACCTTGGGGAAGTAGCAGGCATAATATGTTTTATTCAAAGAATGGTTGGGATTTTTATGCCATATGAATATCTGTCCATTCAACCAGCCGCAATGCGAGGTATTGAGCAACCCATTCCAGGCCATAATGTCCCGGACGAAGCATCAGCTGTTCTGCCCCATTGTAGAGTACACCCTTCACAACTTAGTGGTCTGTCTTTCCATTCCAAAGCCGTACCCTCATAAGAGGAGCTTCGTAGATGCGCATACTCCTCGGAAAATTCCCATTTCCCTGTGTCACCATTCTTGCGTATGTAGCGGAATACGAGTGTCTCCCCTGCATCCTCTAGAAGAAACACCCTTCGATTGAGCCGCTGCCACTGTTCTTGAGGCGTCCCTTCCTTGAAGTTCTCGGCCTCAATCCCGCGGTTCTTCTTTGCAATCTCAACGAGAGCCTGGCTGCTCCAAAGTCCATCCTGTCGAGGATATGTTTCCAAGATTCGGATTGCAGTCTCTCTGGCAATGGGGTCGCGGCAGTTTATGGCAACGAAAACCAAATGCCACGACAGCCCGGTATGCATAGAAAATGTTGTTGAAAAGCGCTTTGCGTTGGATACTCGTTTTCGGAGGAGAATCTCGCATAGTTCCAAAAGCTCTCGACACTCTGGAGTGATTGACGACACGTACTCATAGTCACAGGCTGCGGAGAACATGCTGTATATCGACATGGTCAAGTATTCAATGCGAAGGTTGACCAAACATAAATATGAAGCAGATTCTCCTGCGGAATGGGTCAGAGTTTGTTGATAGAGGGGCCAGAATGCTCGGTGCCAAATCTGTAAATGAGTTTTCACTTTGTTCGTGAAAGTATGAAGCTCTGCTGAATTTCGAAGACGCTGGAGGTATTTTTCGACACTCATGTAGTCTCTGGGATCTTGAAGAAGCAGATCATCGATGAGTTGTATGGCACTTGGATCCAGTATCTCAATTCGGCGGACAGTCGCATTCCAATATTCAGCTGCCGTGTCGGCATCACGAAACAGTTTTGGCTGCCAGGCTAACCCAGCTCGGGGGACCATATACGGAGTTAATCCTGCGCAAAGCTGTTCCCTTTCGTCCATCTCTGAATTTGATTCTGCCTCAATGGTACGGGAATGCAGATTCCGCTCCTGAATTGTCCCGCTCATCACAGTTTGTGCTTGCACAATGAAACGGTTATACAAGAGTATGACCTCATGAATAAGTTCACCAGGACTTGGCGCAAGCTGAGCCATCTTCGAAGAAGCTTCGGGGCCTAAGCAAAGCTCTCTTATGATTAACAGACCATGTGAGATATGCCTTAGCGCCGATTTTATGTCTTGACGAACCCCTTCGAAGCTGGTAAACAGTATCGAGAGGAGGATCGCTTCTTGTAAGCTCCTTGAACCTTGATTCGAGCGGCTAACTGATCGCAGCGCCCGACAATAATAAGTAACCGCATGCTGGTAATAAAGACTGTCCGGTTTGGACTGAGTTAGCTGAGCATGGCTCATAGCTCCAATCGCGAGAGCGGCATCGCGGAGGGTTGTGTTTTGAGCCGTGAGCTGAGGCAGGAAGGTTGACCAAAGCTTGTTTGCACTATAGCCGTAAAGGAGGTCCCGAGATAGATACATCCATTCATCGAAATAAAGCTGCTGAAATTTATCCTCAAATTCTAAGCCAAGCCTCGGCTCCTTGAGGGAATGAGTTCCATAGGGGCCATGGGTTATCGGGAGATTAGGGTGCTTGTGTCTTCGCGCACGAACTTTACGAGGCTTTATCCAATAGCCACCGCATTCTCCGCTCAAAGACAAACAGTTTCGGCATGCAGGCTTCGTTTCATCGCATTTAATATGCCGTTTTCTTGGTTATTAGCTATGGCATAAGAGGACAGCGGGGTTCTACTTACTTGCCTGAGAACAAAACAACGTTAGCAATCAGCATATCAAACTTTCTGCAAAAGAAAACTCACAAGTTACGCAGCCTGTTCGGACTTTGGGTGCCCCAACCCTCGATAGCTTCTGGAGGGCGCTAGCCTGTTTCCCTTGCAGTGTAGGGATTGAACCCTGGGCCTGCTTCGGCTCTATCGGTCTTGGGGCCATACGCGAATGGGTAGAAAGAGAATGAACTTGGGTCATGTCTGATAATACACAGGCAGAGATCAGATATCTGGCTCCACCACAAGAGCGTTGAAGACGAAACTCGTCATCGGCATCGTGGCTTGGCCTCGTAATGATCACGGTGTAGAGGCGAAGAGGCGAAGTGGGGAAATTGATTACCAAGTGAAATAAGCCGAGAGCCCGAATTTACGACGGTTGCATCTGGCCAATCGCAATGGGGAAAGCCGGTCAAAAGAGCTGACGGCTTACTGATCAGCGACTGTTCCGCTCTGGGAAGCAGGAAACCTTGCGTCAAATCCAGCCAATCAACGATGCAAACCAATTTACGATGAATTATACGATTAAATTTACGACAAGGGTGTGATTGGAGGCTTGGTCAACCCTCGCTTATGTAGTGAAGTTACGAACTTGGGATATAGGCTTGAAGAAGCAGAAGTCAAATGAACGTTGCATCAATTGAATAATCATAAGTATCTATAAAAGGACCGGAAGGCGCACCTATTCATCAAAGTCAAACCATCAGGGTCAAAAACTTCTACATTTTATCTATTCGACTTCACCTTCCAACGATCTCATAAAGTTGGTCCCCCAAGCCAACATCCAACACTTCATTCACGCATTCAGCTACAACTTTCAAACATTTATAAAAATCACCACCATTCAAATAGCTTCAAAATGGCCATTATTGCTGTTGCCGGAGGAACTGGGCAGATGGGTCGCGCCGTTGTTGATGCTCTCATCGCGTCCAGAAAGCACAAGACGATCATTTTGAGTCGCAAGGTTAGTATGTTAAGATCTTTCAGGTTCATAAAAAGACTTCTAAAACCTTGATAGGAAAACCCGGCTCTCGAAAAGGAACTTGGGGTTCCCATCATTGCGGTTGATTACAACAACGTCCCAGCTGTTACGAAAGCTCTTGAAGACAACAATGTGGATACGGTCATATCCACCATCTTCATGATGCCTAGTTTCACAGGAGATCTACCCAAGGAGGTTGAAATTATTCGCGCCGCGAACGCTTCCAAGACAACCAAGAGAATGATCTCCAGCGATTTTTCTTTCGATCTCAAGCCCGAGTACGTCCTTTCATTCCCGATGGCAAGAGCTTTCTAACTAACTCTATACAGACATGTCGCTGCTGGATTCCCAGCCACACCTTTTAAAAAAGCGGCCGAAGCTGAATTGGAGGCTTCTAAAAACCTCGAATCAACCCGCATCATGATGGGCCACTTCATGGACTACTGGGGCGTTCCAGGATTCAAATCGCACTTTGCCCCCATGGCCACCTTTATTGACATTGAGAATGATTATGCTGCCATCCCAGGCAGCGGCAACGGACGTGTCACTATGGCTCACAGCACCGATGTAGCCAAATTTATCGTTGCGAGTTTGGACTTGGAAAAATGGGATCCAATCCATTACATCATTGGCGATACTGTTACAAGCAATGAGCTTCTCGCCCTCGCCGAGAAGGCCAAGGGTAAGTCTAAATTGGTTTTTCGTATCCGTTTCATTGAATGCAATACTAACCGACGACCCAAGGACGCAAATTTACGGTTGTTCATGATAGCGTTGAGAATCTCAAGTCTGGAGTCATTACAGCTCTTCCTGGTCAGATTGCAGCGTACGACTTTATGCCGAAGCAAGTCTTTGATATGGTTATGCCGATTCTTGGACTGTGGTTTGAGGAGGGTGCATTCGACTTGGAGAATGTTCCAACAACCTTGAACGATAAGTTTCCAGAAATCGAGACGATCAAGGCCAAGGATATGATCGAACAGGCATGGAAGAAGTCTTAGAGGGTCTTCGCGGAATGCACTCTACTTTGTAGTACTGTTAAGACGATATGTGATGTAAAGGGATTATCTCCATAGTATATCAATTCCACGACTAGCTTACCGTTCTAAATACATTGACCCTCGAGTGATGAAAAATTCGACCTGATTTGGGTGTGATATAGGCTAAAGAATGTAAAGTTTCTTCTAAGCTTTAACTGTAGGAGGCGTAAATTACTGGAAACCCCTTCTTGTCGTCTATGCTAAATTTTGCCTATGTCTATGTCAGAAGACTGATCCCTTCTACAGTAGAAACATGAAAAAATTCCCAAAGTTGTCTTTCTTGAAGACTGGATCATATGTCTTCTTGTCAATACGAGGTGACCGAGCAAGCTTTGTGGTCCCTCATGTCCAATACCTTACTATAAGAGAACGAGTCACATTTTGAGAATTAGACTATTAATTTCGATTTTCAAGCTTAAGATTGAGCTTGTTTCCCGTTTGTTCTTCACATAAATTTGCAGGCATTTTAGGTAGGTAAATAGGTAGGTAAGCATTGGTGAGTGCTCACGTGATCACGCACGTGATGATACTCACCACCTAAATTCCATGTGCCTCAAGCCTCTTGCTCGCTTCAGTCTTCACATTTATCGTCAGTTCTAACTAGATTTGACACTACACCATGAGGGTGTCTAAATCATTTAGGCAGATTGATAGAAGCTACAAGGTAATCTCTGGTCTTCCACTCACGGTTAGAGATTTGCTAAGCTCTCGATCCTAGAGCGCGATCGAATTGCTCAATAGCCGCCGCCGTTCGCAACGGCCAGACGCCAATTTGAAGACCAAAGGGGACGGTTTTCAGCATGACACGAATACACCTCCAACTCCCGGCTTAAAGGGCACCCCGAGCATTGTTGGGATGGAAGATTGGTTATTAAAAATTGGACACTCGGTATGATTCATGAATATCCCACTAGGACCACATGTCAGAGAAATTTACCGTTGCTGAATACTCGTAGCCGACAGACATTGACAAGCTCAATGTGATCCATGTGGCAGGGACGAAAGGGAAAGGAAGCACCTGTGCATTCACAGAGTCATTTCTACGCACGTTTGGGGAAAGAACAGGTTTTCCAAAGAAAACAGGACTCTACACCTCCCCCCATCTGATGTTCCCTGAAGAGCGTATCCGCATCAATTTCCAGCCCCTTGGACGAGATCTTTTTGCGAAATACTTTTTTGAAGTATGGGATGCACTGTCATCCGATTCGCGCGCCAACACGAATATCCCTCGTACTCTCCAACTCTTCGCACTCATGGCATTCCACGTCTTTATCAGGGAAGGGGTGGAGGCTGCCATCATCGAAACGCACCATGGAGGCGAGTATGACGCTACAAACTTCATACAAAAGCCTGTCGTAACAGCCATTACTACCCTTGGAATGGACCACGTTAAACAACTGGGGCCAACTCTGGGCAACATTGCATGGCACAAAGCCGGTATTATGAAGCGTGGCGCCCCGCTGATTTCTGCCCCTCAGGAGTCTGCGGCGTCAGATGTGATTCGAGCGCGAGCATCAGAAAAGGGGGTCGATGTGCATTTTGCAGATTTAAGCCCGGAGCTCTCTTCAGAAGCCGTGCAGTTGCGGCTAGATGTGCAGCGAACGAACTGCTCGGTCGCTTTAGTAGCTGCTCGCCGCTTTTTGGAAGCTAGGGCCCCCAAGAATACTCTGCCACTGGGCGCCTCTGATATTAAGAATGCCATTGATCAGTTCTCTTGGCCTGGCCGTTTCCAGCATCTTCAACAGGGACGCTATCGTTGGTACTTAGACGGCGCACACAACGAGATGAGTGTTGATAAAGCAGCAGAGTGGTATATTCAGGGCTCAACTGGTTCCAAGTAAGCATCCTACAGACATGACAGGCTTCAGCTATTCCCAATTAACACTTGGCAGGCTGTCTACTCGTGTACTCATCTTTAGCCAGGCATCTGAGGCGAGAAATGCCACCGAAGTTTTAGATCAGCTTGCCACTACACTCCGCGACGTAGCAATTGACCACGTCATCTTCACAACTTACTCACCAGATCAGGACCTTGATATTGGATCAGGTAGGCCAACCATTGTATTCCAGACTAGCCCATTTGTTAATTAATTATTTGCAGCCCTGGGGTCAAAGCCTTGGCACGGTGACAGGAGCCAGGCGTTTGAGGAGATCTGGAAGAAGATCCATGGTACGACGAAGGTGCACTACGAACCTGATGTTCCAACAGCATTAGATGTTGCCAGGCAGATCGGTGCCAGATATGAGGAGGTACATACACTCATCACAGGAAGCCAGTACTTGGTGGGGGCTGCTCTGTACAGTCTACAAAAATGAGCATTTATCTACTAGATACAACAATTGGGCCTGTTGGAGACAGCTACGTGGCACAAATAGTCGATGGCCCGGTGCCGTAAATTGGGCCGTTGGGCTTCGATGTGACTTCTTCCTACGGTGACTTTCTAGCCCGTCACCTTCACACGCCAAGCTGATCGATATCGTGGATCAAGTTGGTACGCGATGGAAGGCGGGATATTCCCGTCGGTGGCTAGAGGAGCTGAGGCAGTTTCCTTCCCTGATGGCTCGAAGTCTTTCGAGCTCCTCCCTCCTACATGCTTACAGGTCGTTCTATGTACGGCAGTCGCTGATCAAGAGGGGTGGCGCGCAGCCAGTAAGCCTAGACTGAGTGATTCGATGGTAGCGAAAGTTCAAGAAATATTGGAGAAGTCGGATCTTCCCGACGATACCGCAACCCTCACTTCATTCGGCGTCTATGACTACATGGACCAGTTACAAGATATTGCCAAACATAGGTGCCCATTCCCAACATCCACGGGCCGGATTGGAATTGGCCCGCGCCAGTTGAAGTCTGGTGACCGGATCTATGTACTCGCGGGGGCGCCGGTTCCTGTAGGTTCCCTACGCTATACGTGAGGGGACGGATCAAAAGTTGAGGCTCCTTGGGGGAGTGTATTTGCATGGGGTTATGGACGGCGAGGCGCTTGATAACGGTTAATCACTGGATAAGATTAAGTTGTATTATGGCACCACACGTTATACTCTATTGACCAATTTGAATCACTACATACATAGTACAGATTACGCTTGAGTGTTCCGAATTATTGGATGTTATGCTGCGACTAGATTAAAGGACTACATGAGAATAGGCTTCATCGTAAGCTACGAAGTAACCGTATATTCCGCAATCGTGATCCGTTTCCAAGATGTTGTTTACAAAGTAGACACAAAGTTTGATTCTGTAGACCTACTGAGTACTCAACTGCAATTTCGCTTCTGATAGCCCATCGGCAGTGGCTGTCACCTCAATAGCCCCTGGGGAGCCTGCGGTTCCGCCGATAATTGCCAGTGCCAACCCACCCACCACCTTTCGTTCCTTTGAAGGAAAAGCGACATAGTCCGATTGCCATCCATTATCGGTTGCCAAAATTTCACCAGATCCTGAGATTCCAAACTTCACAGTGACATCAGCATCACGGACGACATCCCCGTTCTCGTCCACCACTTCGACAGTCACAAACGAAAGGTCCTTTCCATCGGCGGAGAACGAGCTTCTGTCGGCACTTAGCCTCAGACTTGTTGCTTGCCCTGTCGTTCGTACAGTCTCCGTAGCCCACTCCTCCCCGTTTTTGTAGGCAACAACCCTCACCTCGCCGGGAGCGTAGACAACGTCATCCCATCGGATACGATACTCATACTCGCCCTTCTTTTTCCGGCCCAGGGATTCACCATTCAAGAATAGCTCAGCCTCGTCACCAGAGGTGAAGACATGGACGGGGGTAACCAGGCCCTCGCGATCCGGCCAATTCCAGTGTGGGAGGATATGAGCTATGGCGTGGTCTGGTCTCCAGTGAGCTTGGTAGAGATAGAAACGATCCTTCTTGAATCCAGCAAGATCCACAATACCAAAGTACGAACCGCGAGATCCCGTATCTCCGTTGGGCTTTGAATCGTAGGGCGTGGGTTCTCCAATGTAGTCAAACCCTGTCCAGACGAATTCTCCCGCAACATAGTCGTATTTATCTAAGACGGAGAAGACCTTGTCAGCGGATGAGCCCCAGTCGACTGAGTATAGCTCATAGGCATTGACTTCCAAAGTAGATGAATTCCCTCCGGCTCCGGCAGAGTCGTTGGTAGGAGAACTGTTGACATCTACTATAGGAAACAAGTAAGAATCTCTTGAGCTGATGGCGGAGGCAGACTCAGCACTGTAGCAGCTTTTCGGGAAACGCTTTGTGGAACTCAGGGTGTTGCGGATATATTGGAGAACCAAGATGGGAATATGCAGGCGTGTCGTATCTCCCCTCTCCCTGATAGTTCAGCGCGATAACGTCAACAAGTTTTGAGACGGCATGATACGGTTTAGCACTATTCTTGGCTATGGTGAATGGCCTAGTCGTGTCCTCCTCTCGAACAATCTCACCCAGCTCGGTCAGAATGGGGGTTGACTCGTCGTCGTGGGTTTGCTCGCCAACTTCATTTCCGACGCTCCAAATGATCACAGATGGGTGATTTCGATCTCTACGAAGAAGAGCACGGAGGTCTGCCTCATGCCAGTCATTGAAGAGAAGGTGGTAATCGAGGCTCTTCTTCGAACGGAGCCATACGTCGAATATCTCGTCGATGACCAGGAAGCCCAGCCTGTCAGCAAGCTGCAAAAGCTCAGGTGCGGGAGGATTGTGAGACATCCTCACGGCATTTGTGCCAAAATCACGAAGAATTTCCAATTGGCGCTCTGCAGCCCGTAAATTGAAAGCCGCTCCAAGAGCTCCCAGATCATGGTGCTGATCTACACCCCGAAGATGAAGTCTTTCGCCATTGACAAGAAGGCCCTCTCCATTTCCAACAACGGTGCGAATGCCGAATTCTGTTTCGTAAGAATCAATATCTCTCCCAGACTCAACCAGTCTTGTCACGGCGAGGTACAAATTTGGAGACTGCGTCGGCGGTGGCCCCCATAGCTGCGGCTGAAGGACCTCAGTCTTGCCTGTAATTGATTCCTTGGAATTTGATTGAACTGTAACAGTTGCCTTTTCGAAAGAGGCTACAGGCTTTCCTCGTTTCTCGGAGCCTGCATCGAACTCGTAGATATCAGTAATGATATCGATTTTTCTCTCCTGGGCATCTTTATTTTCCACTTGTACGGTCAGATTGACAGTCGCAGATTGCTGGTCTTCTGACACCTGGGTCGTAATTTGGGTACCCCAGTGAGCTACATGGATAGGACTGGCTTTAGTTAACCAGACGTTGCGGTATATGCCACCGCCGGAATACCACCGTGATGATGATGGGGGATTTTCAACTCGGATGGCGATTTGATTTTCCTCGCCCGCAATTATTTGAGATGTGATGTCCGTTCTGTACGAGGTATAACCATATGGCCACCCGCCAATGAGTTTTCCGTTAATCCAGACTGTTGAGTACGACATTGCACCGTCTATGTCGAGGTAAAAATGGGCGTTCTTCTCAGATGAATCGACCGTCAGCTTTCGGCGGTACCAGGCCACGCCCTGGACCGGAAGACGACCCATTCCTGCATCAATAGGGGTTTCTTTATCTGTGTAGAATGGCCCCTTGATAGCCCAGTCATGTGGGAGTGTTATGGACTCCCAATCATTATCATCGTAAGATGCATCCTTGTATGGTACGCTTGTGTTGGGCTGCTGATCAGGAATCTCATGATGCTTGCTCTCATCCGCAATGAATTCATTGACGGAGGGTAGAACCCAATCCTTCAGAAGCGTTTCGCCCCCTTCGTTCCAGCTTGAACGGTCCTCGTAAGCGAGGCCATCAGGAATCGACTCGGAGCGCCAGAACTTCCAGTCTTGATTCAAAGAAATGCGCTGGCGGCTGATAGAGTCGACCTCCCGAGGGATGGTGCGAGCGTCGACTTTAACATTCGAAGCCTGAAGAAGAAGACACCCCCATGATAGTTTCCGAAGGACTTGTGAAAGATTCATCGTAGCAGATTATTCATCGCATAGCGAGAATGAATGATCGTACTAACCTTTGCTATCAATTGGAGATTAAACAAGACAGCTCCCTTTTGTAGGCTGCGCTTCGTCACATCACTATTTCGGGTAAATGGGGACCTGATGTCCGTGGAAACAGCCTCAAACCCGGGAAAACCGTTATTCAGAGATGCGCCATTGATTGGAGCGGAAGTACAGGTTAAAAAGTTTAAAAGGCTTTCCCCACTGATGAACCAAGGCAGATCAGTTAATTCATTAAGGTAATATACCGAGAGCCCGAAGTGGCATGAACACCAACTCTTTGACGATATCTGCCAGCTTTTGTCTAAGAGCAAGTTATGAACGATCTTGACTGTAGATAAAGCATCATGATCGGCCCTATCAATTGATAGATAGTTCAAAAGTTATATTTAGCAAGGTGTATTTTACGGATGCCGTCGACATCTCACATAGGAATCGGCATCGTCTACCCTGAGCATTGGAGCGAGCAATTGTGTCATAATCTTTTTTGAGCGCCGAAGATCCAGAAAAGTAAATGACGTTGACTCTTTACAAAATCCACTCTATTCAATCAGACCTTCCATATCTAGTAGCGATGGGATGCGGATAGGATGCAGTTGCATCGGACAACAACTCCGCATCGGGCGAGAGATAGTCCGGGCACCAGATGATGTAATTTCAATTTCAAGGAGACGATAATATGGATGAATTGATCATAATAGAGCAATGAGGAGAAGGCCGTTGATCATGCGTTAACAATTTCTAATCTTTTGCAAATTTGAGTCAGGGATAATTACAGACCTGGCACATCTACAGAATTCCATCGAAGTCTAAGGTCACAAAAGAATCCTGCCAGGGAAATTCTTACCCGGTTACTCTCAACCGTCATTATTAATAACTACTATGAAATTGATTCTTATCACAACTCATCCTGTTATTTTTTTTAGTTTTTATGATAGGCAAGATGATACAACATAAATCAACGGTATTTCGTGGGACTTGCCCATGTTTTCTGGGCTCGTAAGATTCTCAACGTATATGAAGAATGGTAAGGTAGAAGACCTGGATTATATGTTTATACTGTGTGCCAAAGTTCGAACAAGCCCTTGAATTGAGTTTGCATGATAAGAATATATTCAAAACTAGATCGCCTAAAGGAGCCAACGCCTGCAAAAGGTTCACAGTGTTGGATATCGCATGAATTTGCTTCCACCCTTCACAATAGTTAGCCTTTTGCGCGAAGCTTGTGTCCAATTATCAAAGTCTCTGGATTTAGTGGGCTATTTTGTGCTGCTCTGATCCAACAAGCTTCTCCTAGGTCAGCCTTGATTTATGGTAACACCTTGGCCATCATGACGAAGTATATTAGGTATTGCGCGATAGCAATGGTTATGCTGTTGATGCGCAAATGTCTCGGTTGAAAGATCGCCTGAGTTGTGTCAAGCTGAGCCAAATTGGGGCGACGCTGAAATCAGGATCTTGGTTTATGATATGCCGTGGTAGTGTGATACCGATTTGAGTATGCCGGTGTTTACATTGTAAAGTGCGAAACTGAGTGAGCCGAACCCTCCACTTGCATAAGCTGCCGTGTGTCAGCCGAGACAGTTGCCAGGGATAACTTGCCATTATGACCCCTTTTTGACGCCTCTTACGCCCTTCAGCTCTTACTAGGGATTCATGAATGTCGGCAATTCCCGCAGTTCGTACTGAGTTGTCTCATTACCTGGTATCTGAGCTTCACCAGCATTCCAACTAGCCACCTCAATGAATTATGTCTCAGATCTCAACCAGCCCGGTCAAGTTAGGGTTTTGCGTCTTTATTTCTCCATTGGCTCATGGCACTTCGTTTGAAATCGTCTGACAAAAGTGAATTTCTGTAGGTAGCGGTACGTGCCACTGATATTCGAGCATGGGCATATGCATCATCATTACTCCTCCCTGCGGCGTCGCTGAGATCAAATGGCGAAGGGTTGAGACTCCGATGTCCAGGATAATCAATTGCATCATGGGATGTTACACGGTGCTGGATACCAAGGAACAGAGGTAGTTGGTCGGTAAGAAATACAATTGTTGTACCACTGCTGATGTCGATATGAGACCAACAGTGTAGGAGTGTCAGACCGTGACCCAAACGGCTGAGAACCTGCCCTTGATATACTTGCCGTCCCCGCCACCACAAGTCCTTCACTCTATCAAAATGTCTAAATCTAAATTTCGCCTATTTATCTAATTGGGGGGTGACAAAACGGCCGTTGTCCTTCCTCATAAAGCAAGATACGCCAAGCCGCTTGCCAAGAGAGAGACGCTATCTTTCAATCTTCAGAAAACATGGACCGCCGTATGAGCGAAGACACAATTCAAATTGTTCCAACGCACAATAGCCTCAAGGGACGACCTAGCTATCCTCTGGGCCAGGATGAAGCGACCACGACGCCTCTGACGGCGGCAGAGCAACTAGTCGCAAACAAGCTCAGGCGCAAGATTGATATCAGGATTCTTCCCGTGGTGTTCATTGTTTATATTATGAACTTTGTTGATCGTACGAACTATGCGTCTGCGAGGCTCCAGGGTCTCGAAGAGGATCTATCCTTGTCGGAGACCGAATATCAGGCTGGTAAGGTTACAGCGCAAGCGCCTTCATTATAGCAATTGGCCCACCAAGGCGCTGACGGTTGAGAAAAGGGCTCTCGGCGTTTTATGTTGGATACATGATTGGGCAAGTTCCTTCAAACATGACACTTGCCTGGTTTGGACGGCCGTCTGTGCATATGGCTATAGTCGCTTGTGCCTGGGGTACCGTTTCGGCACTCACGGCCTTAGTTCGTGGTTTTTCGGGTCTCCTAGTTTGTCGACTTGTCCTTGGGTTTGTTGGTGAGTTTCTCCCATACTCTCAGTTTTAAATGCATGCCCACTGATGCGAAGTGGTACTGAAGAGGCGCCTTTCTTCCCTGGTGTTATATTCGCGTTGTCCAAATGGTATACTCAGGATGAGCTGGCATTTAGGATGGCAATTTTCTTCTCCGGGAACCTATTTGCTGGAGCCTTTGGCCACCTCTTGGCTGCCGGTATCCTCGGCGGGATTGGGCATGCCCTCGGTTTAACACCCTGGCAATGGCTTTACATTATCGAGGGCACAATTACAGTAACTCTCGGACTGGCACTATACTTTGTTCTTCCGGATTTCCCCGAGACTTGGAAATCATTATCCCAGGAGGAGTATGAGGTTGCTACACGTCGTCTGGCTGCTGAGGCCACCGAGGCCGACATTGACGAGGCGGGCTTCGGGGCTCAAATAAAGGGTCTCAAAATGGCGCTCACGGATGTGAAGACCTACCTTTTCGCAGTTGCCCAGATGTCAGTTCTCGCATGTGGCGGATTGCTGAATTATTTCCCTTCAATCACTGCCACGCTCGGGTATAGCCATTTCACCACACTGCTCCTTTGCGCCCCTCCACACATATTTGCCATTGTCTGGATCTTGATACACGCGTGGCTGTCTGACAAGCTGAAGACGCGGTTCTGGTTCTTCATCTATCCCGCACCATTCATCATCATAGGCTTCGTTCTCCTCTTGACGACGAACGGCGTTGGACCTAGGTATTTCAGCCTGTTCCTCGTACAAGGCACAAACCTCATGGGGTCAACAACATTTGCGTGGGTAGCATCGTCTGTCCCCCGGCCTCCAGCGAAAAGAGCAGCCGCCATCGCAATTGTGAACAGCTGTGCTAGCTTAGCGAGCGTTTGGACCCCGTTCATATACTTCGGACCAAAATACGAACTTGCGATGGCGGTCAACATTGGATTGGCTGTCCTAGCAAGTATTTTGGCCGTTGTGCTGCGGTTTGTTCTTGTCAAGAGCAACAAAGAGCTAGCCAGGATTGAGGATACAAAAATTTCACTTTTGGAAAAGGAGCTTGTCAAGGTTCAGAAGATCGCCGACGTTGAGGGCGTCAACCTTGATACTGCAAGAAAAATGCACAAGGGTTTCCGGTATGTTGTCTAAGTTAATGCTATCCTCATTGAGCACTTAGCCAAAGGTTCAGCCAATGGAATAATCGGGTGTTCCAGCCACATTTTTGCATTTGATACGACATGTCTAGAAAGGATCATTTTGTGATATAATCAAGGGGGAACGGGTCGGTTGGGTGCTCATTGAGATACCACGCAACTTTCGTTAAAAATAGATTTCTCCAACGATTCAGCCCTCTTTCAACTTCCGTATCAAGATCTTTTTCCAAGGATTCGGGAAAGACTGTTATTCAGGGTCAGCAAGCTCGCATAACTTCCTAAGATTCCAAGAGAATACCCACATATGGACCAAAGCTTAGATTCTTGTACCTTCCAAACACGCCCGCTGGCAACTTGATTTCATATTCAGTTAGAATATTCCCCAGAATCATCTTGATTTCAGCGGACGCAAGAAAGCGCCCCGGGCATGCGTGCCTCCCATATCCGAAGGACAATGTTCGAGATTCTGCGGCAGAAAACTCGGTGTTGGTAATAGGACCGTAAGATCCCGTCTTCTCATCTTGATATTGCTGAGCAATGTTGTAGAAACGCAAAGCATCAAATTCATCAGGGTCTGTGAAATTTCCAGCGTCACTAGATACACAGATCGAGGGAATCTCGATGGTGACACCAGAGGGGATGACCTGGCCGTTGGAGAGAGTAAAAGGCTTCGTCACCTTGCGATGAATTGTTGCTATAAAAAGACGAAAGTTAGGAACTAATCGGAAATTTCAAAATATAGGTAGGGCTGGGCTAAGAAAGAATTGACAAACCAGACACCATATTAGAGCACCTCAGGACTTCTTTGAGGAAGCTATCCAATTTGGTCATTTGCTGTAGAGATAACTTTGAAAACTCGCCATCGCTGGTCGCTAGAGCTTGTAACACGTCCTTTCGCATGATATCTATAAGGTCTGGCTTGGCTACCAGCCAATACAAACTATTCAGATAGGTTAGCTCCACTTCAAAATATTATTAGGTTGGAGGAACAGACGCGTGGGTGATTGTCATCGCTGTGGAATGAACGGCGCCAATGTTCAGAAAGAGGAGCTCCATTACTAAGTCATTTTTGCCCCTACCGCAGTTTTTAGAAGCCTCGATCATCAACTGGAGCATATCGACTTGTTCTCTTCGGGTTAGATTTTCAGGTTGAAGCCATCGTGATGTGATCGTTGGGCCGAGCACCTCTTCTGCTTGGACGATTCGACGACGCGCCAGCCAGAGCTGCGGCAAGATAGGCGCAATTAGAGGGCGTAAGAACCACGGGATGAGAGTTATAGAAATTGCTGCAGCCATGACCTCCTTTGTGAAATCGGTGGCTATTTCGATGTATGTGGCCGATCTGCACAGGTCAAGGCCAACGATAATTCTTCCCGTGACCATAGCGATTATTCGAGGTGTCTTTTGGCAAAGGTTTATCTCAGTCCACTCAGAAGACTGGGGAATCTCTTGAAGCAAGGCATTCTTCACCTCATCTTCGATTTCAGATCTCATCCGTGCTATCAAGTTCAATCAGTATTGGCTGAAACTCAAGATTTGACAGGCGTCCTACCTAGAGCCGGGGTTATCCACGATCGAACATAACCGGGCATATGCGTCATATCTTTATCTGGTGTCAGATATCTGCCTTGCAGACGCTTCAACCCACTTCATCAGTAGCCATTCAGATGAGGTTGTTCATTACACACCTCAAAATTAGCTTCAGTGGCATCAAGGACATCCTCAGGAAGCCTTTTCACTTCCTCAAGAAATTTTGGCGCGAGGACTATGTTATCGGTTGCTGGTAGAGTTATCAGCAGATCAGTTGCCAGATCCTCTTGTGGCGGTAGAAAACAAGCATACCACCCGAACCAGGGATCCGAAAAACTCCATTTCCGTACTTGTATGGCCCGTTAGCAATGAAATAAATATGATAGATGAAGCTTTACCTTTCTATACCCCTCCAAATACATCCCCTTAGCATCCCAGAAATATTGTATCTTGCGGATCAAGCTCCCTCCCCTTCCAATAGTTGGTATCCCAGCTAGCGGATCAGGCTTCGTCCAGCTTTGCAAGACCAATATCGCGACCAAGCATATTATTCCGCTGATTATTACAATGCGTCGATCTTTTGAATCATCGAAGCCTGATCCAAATTGAGAAGAATGACTTTCGTTTGCCATTACAGTGGAATTATGTTGCAACTTGGATGTGTAGCAGATACGAAGTACGGCTAAACGATCGATGGAGAATGTTGGAAAAGAAGGATGTTTTACGATTTAGTACATGAATTTTATCAAAACACCCAACTAGAATCAACTGTAGTCATATTTCTTGACTGTTTCCGGCCTGTCCCCCCTTTGGTGAAGTATGCTCAATTTCAATGACTCAGCAACGTAGCCATGTTTCTGGAATGTTGTTCCGCACTTGCGTGCCGGTCGATATCCAATAACTACTGCCAGGATTCTTTGAGTTTGCGGGATTCCTAGAACTTACTAGCAGTAAACAGATGTATCTTGGCGATCCCGAGGGTATAGTTGTGGCTCTTCAACAGCGGGTGTTGCCGGAAGTCATTCCCATTGGTTTTACGTTTTTCACATAGGCTGGTTTTAAAAAGTACCTATTCTGAATTGCTGTCCGGTCCGGCATCTTCCATCGCTGATTTAATTTTCTGATCAAACTCCCTCACCCTATCATAAATTGTATTAGATATACCTTTACTTAGAGTTTGCTACGTATTTCTTCTGAAAAGCCCTGGCATATCTTCCCATAGCCATCAACGGAAAGTAATGCTTATAGAGAGCATATTCCAGATACAGATGTTTCGGGAATCCGGTGGCAGTATACCGAGATGTATCCCAAGATGCCCCAGTTCCGTCTTCAGAAACCAATGTCTGGGTTCTCAGAAGATAGCGTATTCCCATCACGATGGAATCATCCTCTACATTACATAGCTCCAGAAGCCCCATTATGCCCCATGCTGTTTGAGCCGCGGTAGACACGCCTCTTCCTGCTTGTTTCTGATCCTTGTAGGACTCAATGCCTTCCCCCCATCCACCATCTGGATTCTGAACGTGCTTGAGCCACCGCACCCCAGCGGACATCATTTCTTGAACCATTTCATCACTTTCACAGAAGTAAGCCAAAGCAGACAGTACGGCACTGGTCCCGTATACATAATTGATCCCCCAGCGTCCCCACCACGCGCCAAAAGTTTCCTGCTGCACAGCCAGGAATTGTATTGCTCGGTTAGATGCCGCAGTCACGGTCTCAAGAACACACCAGTACTTAGGATCCTTGGTATCCCTGCTCAATAGCTCTTTAGAAAACATGCCGAGAGCCTCAAGGACGTGACCGGTAATGTCTGATGTTGACGGATCGCAGAGCGCATCAAGATCGCTAAAGGGAATCTCGTTTAGCCACAGACGGTCATTGTCGGCTTCAAAGGCTCCCCAACCATTGTCTAAATTCTGCATTCCGCACATCCACTCCACTGCTTTGATCACAGTGTCTGATGTGACGGATGCTGGGTTCTGGCGCAGAAGGCTGATGATGGCGGCGGATGTATCGTCAAGATCAGGGTACCAGTCGTTGTGATACTGGAAGGTAAAACCAGCAGGCTGTAGATGAGACCTGTAATGGGACCAGTCTCCCTTGCACTTTCGGATCTGCTGTCGCTCGATCCAGCTTGCTGCACGCTGTAGGCGATCATCGTCCTTGTCAGCCACCCCAGATTCGCACATCGCTCGTGTCATCAGGACGGTATCCCACACAGGGGACACGCACGATTGCATGCGCTTGCCAGAAGCATCTTCCCATGTAAATTTCTCTATGGCTTCGATTGCAACTCGTATTTCCCTGTCTTTCTCGGTAAATCCTTCCAGAAGCAGTGCCTGGACACCAGCATGCATGGGTGGTGAGATCCCTCCCCAATCGCCTGTCGGCTCTTGATGCTCCAGAATCCACTCCACGCACCGTTTGCGGGCTAAAGAACGAAGGGGAAAGTTTCGTAGTCCGTTGAGATAATAGAGTAGGCTATCAGCCGCTGAGAAGAAGCAGGTATAGAAGCCAGACTTTATTCCACTCCACAATGAGGGGCAGCAGGGGACGGCCTTTCTTGTGGGATCAAGCCAAAGCTCATCCAGAAAGTCATTTTGCTCGTATCTCCCGTTCGGCAGTGCATATATATGCTGATGATGCGCAATGATGAGAAGAGGTACTACTGTTGTTCTTGCCCAGTACGACATCCGGTAAATATTAATCCAGGCATTGGGCGGGAGTAGGATGAGCTCCATGGGGAGCTGGGGTAGAGAGTCCCAAGGGAATAGACCAAACTGGGCCAAGAAGATCCGCGTAAATACGCGAACAGCAGAAACTCCTCCAGCTTCGAGAATCCAACGTCGTGCTCTAGTCATTTCGACCGAAGTGGTGCTCACGCCCAAAATCTTCAGTGCCAGATAAGCCTCACAACTGGTTGAAACATCCCCCGGTGTTTGCCAAGCAAGAGCCCATGAACCGTCATCTTGTTGCTCTCTCAAGAGATATCTCCGGTAGGCGTCGGCATCGGGAATTGGATCTCTGCCAAGGGACTGGTAAAAAAAGACCTGTTGAGCTGTAATGGTGGCATTGGTTCGGACCTCACCACGCCAGTGATCGTCTCTCAGTAACTCCCAGGCCCAGTTCACTGCTCCATTTATGGCTCTCTTAATATCAGATAAGTGATTATCGGTGTAAGGTGAAGAATCGTCGTTGTTTTGATCATGCCGATTGTCAATCGTCGTCGGCGATGTTGGAGAGCCCATATTGCAAGGTCCGGGAATCACTGTGTCCATAGCAAGTGACCTGCTGTCTCATTGGTCACAGCATGGTTTAGCGATCCTTTCTGCTTTATAAATTATTGTTATTTCGTTCAATTCATGTACGATGGCATGTGGTCAACAATCCAAGACTTTACTCTAAGCTGAGAGCACCACAGATCCCTCTGTTTGCGGTCAATAAACTGCTAGATATGTAATGGTACAGATTACCTCACTTAATGGGAATTTGATAGCCAATATTGAATTCCAGGCTTGCCATCCTCGTCGACTTGGACATGTTTCAAATCCGGAAGACGGATGAAAACCCTGCAAGCAAACAACGTCACATTCCCTCAAGTCCCGACCATTCAAGGGATATCCCTCGCCTGGCCATAGCCACGACGGCTCAGGCTAAAGATCATTACCAAGGTTCGCAGCGAATGATAGTAGCATCTTATGCCCATTCCAACCATGATAAGGTCTAAAGGAGTCACCTAGTCTGCCGATCTTCTTTAGTTCCAAAAATTCATTTTTGATACATGATAAGTGGAATGTATCAGCATAATGAGTCATATGAGCCTGGATCACCGGGCATGTATACACCGCATCATCGTCTGATCAGTACGCATGAACTCAACCCTGTGAAGTATGTTACAAGTGTAGGTTAGCCGACGAGTTGGGATCTGAGAGGCTACGGCCAATACCTGATTGACAACAGACACTTCTTGAGATTAGAGCAGAGCCTTAATCTTGATGAGATTACGGGCTGGCTGGCCATAAATATCAACCCAGGCACTCATCATTGACAATGGATTCGACAGGAAAATCCAACAATGTGGTGATAAATTTCTATAGTCTTTTTAGCTTCTATTTACATTTCTATCTTCATGGTTCGTCATCATCATGGGGGTAGAACTGGGGATAGATTGGCAGCGGAGGCCACTTGGGTGCTTGGTAGTTGACCACAAAGTGATATGTGCCTGAAGTGACAGTTTGGGGGCTATCCTCTTCCTTACTCTGACCGGGTAGCTCAATTTCTGCTTTTGAATTGGGAGGTACCTTGACAGTCAAGGAGAACCTAGTGCCTTTTGCCTCCAGAGTCCACTCAACAGAGATGAGTCCATACGGACTCAAGAACTTGCCACTTGCGCTTGTCAGATCGCCGCCAGGAACAGGAGCAACAACGAATGTTTTCCATCCCGGGTCCACCGGTGCCAGACCGGCGATATTACGATGCATCCAATCTGCTACGGACCCAAGGGCGTAATGATTGAAACTGGTCATCTCGCCCGGGTTGATACTGCCGTCGGGAAGCTTGCTGTCCCAGCGCTCCCAGACAGTTGTAGCGCCCATGGTTACCTGGTAGAGCCAGCTGGGTGCCTTTCGATGATAAAGCATCCGGTAGAACAGTTGTGATTCGCCAACTCTTGAAAGCGCGTGGCCCATGACAGGCGTACCAGCGAAACCGGTTGCAATCTTGAACCTCGAGCTGCGAAGAATGAGATGTTTCAATCTCGAAGCGGCGACTCTCTCTTGCTGAGACGTCTCGAACAACTGAAAATGAATGCACAGAGCAAGCGCTGTCTGGGTATCTCCGACAACCCTCCCCACCGTTGAGATATATCGGCTTTGGAATGAGGCCCTGACCTGGGCCCAGGACTTCTTGTAGTAAGCCGCTCGTTCTTGGAGTCCAAGGGCCAGAGATATTTTGTGCATAAGCGACGTGATATGCACGAGATATGCATTCGCCACGAGCTGCGTGTCAGTGACAGAGTTTCCAGGATCATCAGACGGTGCCAGCGGGTCGAGCCAGTCTCCAAACTGATACGAATCTTCATCCCAGAGGCCAGTTGTCTGATCACGAGGGATTCCCTCGCCCAGCCACTTCTCCATACTCTCGAGTTGTTGGCTCAGAATATCCTTATCAGAGAAAGATGTAAAAAGGCTCCACGGAAGCCCAACAAGAACGTCGCCCCATATGGCGGTTGGGTATCGAACGTCATCGACCGGGACATCTGGGCAGAAGAACGGAGGAGCGCTACCGTGATCCTTGATCTGCTCCGCCGCAAGATCGCGCAACCACCCACGGAGCATACCAGACGTATCGTATAAATAGTGAGCTGTAGGGCTGAATACATGGATGTCTCCAGTCCAGCCAAGACGTTCGTCGCGCTGCGGACAGTCCATGGGGATGCTGAAGAAGTTACCTCTCATTCCCCATCTGACGTTTTCTAGTTAGCATGATTTCATCGTCAGCGATTTACACTTTTAAAGTATGAGGGTGTAAGTCTGGGGAGACCTTACGGTGTAGTTGGTTTAGCAGGGGATTGGAACATTCAAACCATCCAGTCTGCTCCATGTCAGTGTGAGCAATAACGCCGGTCAATGACCCCAGTTCGAGATCCTCGACTCGGCTATATAATCCGTCCACCTGGACATAGCGAAATCCGTGAAATGTAAACTTGGGTTCCCAGACATAGTCATTCTCTCTGCCTGAGAGAACGATTGTGTCCCTGGCCTTGCAATTTCTCAATGGTCGCGTGGCCACCTCGCCATCTTCAAGTTCTTCGGCGAACTGCAGAGTCACCTCCTGCCCCTTCTCACCGCCAGGGATGCGGATTCGGACCCAGCCAACAATGTTTTGTCCGAAATCAACAACGATCTTGCCTTTTGGGGTTGTAATGGCTGACTTCGCACCTATAGTTTCCGTCACACGAACGGGTGGCCCATCAGGTGCCCTGAGCTCAGCCCCAGGGAGACCTGCGACCTTGGCCGAGTCCCACGACTCATCATCGAAGTCTATCCCATGCCAGCCAACAGGCTCTTTCGACAGGTCACAGACCTCGCCATCATATATCTCCGATGTGATTATGCTCCCCGTGTCGCACTTCCACCCTTTGTCAGTGTTGATGACAGTTCTAGTGCCATCCATGGCCTCGACGACCAACATTGCTACGAGGCCCATCCGCTCGCCCCAGATGTTTCGTGAACCTCCCAAGAAACCAAGACGGCCACAAAACCACCCCTCAGATACCTGCGCTGAGATCACATTCTTCCCAGAACGCAGAAGGTCCGTGACATCAAAGGTCTGATATGTGAGGTGGTGTTTGTACGAGGTCCATCCCGGAGCCAAGACATGGTCGCCGACACGTTGGCCATTGATGCTTGCTTCGTACACACCTTGCGCAGTCGCATACAGTCTGGCCTTGTATATTGTACTTTGATTCAACTCGAATAGCTTCCGGAAAAGAACAGGCTGTCTGGGGAGTGAGATATCGATCTCCTGTGGGCTCGAAATAAGCGAGCAGGTCCATCCATTGCGATCCAGAATTCCAGTTTCGACGGCAGCTACATCAGACCATTTGGTTGGCTCTTTATGATGAGGTGAGCGTCCGGTAGCTCTGACACGCACCGAGGCGGATTGGCCAGACGATAATGGGCTGCTAGGCCAAGGCACCAGGACTGAATCGTTGGACTGAACCGAATAGAGCTCAGGTGATGAAGCTCCTACGCGTACAACTTCAATCTCATACGACTGTTGGGTCCAATCCACCACATTCTCGCCTGCAAAACGCCAGGAGATGCGTGGAGTCGATTCTCCTATTCCTATGGCATTTCGGTGGTGTTCAAACTGCACTCTGTCGATGCGAGGAGGTCCCATGATTACGGGGAGTCAATGAAAGAGTATATCTGAACAAAGCTATATTTGTGCTTTTAGGGGAAATCTTGCTTTTCAATGTGTCGAGACGAGAATATTACATTTGTTCTCACGCAGCCTCCAGTATTTCCATGAGCTCTTTGACCAGCTCTAAATAGAGGCAGCATGGTCTAATTTGACCCCGTACCTCGGTCGAGGATTGCTCCGAGATATACTAAATCAGATGGCAATGGCAATAACGGGGCTGATAATGACTCAGATGATAAAGGGGAGAACCCATGGTTGGACTCTTGCGCTTAATGCTCTCATCGATGGATATTGCCCAGCCTTGACTCCAGATGCTAACAAAGATGGCGTTAGTGGAGGAAGCAATTTCCCCATAAATGGGATGGAAGCTCTACTCAGGCTTCGGGGGAGAGCCGATCGGAAAACTCCGTTTGAAAAGCTATCAGGTGACTCCAGTATCCACCAGACGAGCAAGAAGGATCTTCAGATCTTTAGTGCCGACTAACCTGGCGTCGGGGGAGGGCCGATAAATATCCAAATCTTTGGACAATGAACTGCCTCGGGGCCTTCCCGATGAGTCCTCGGACACGTCCTTTCATCCGCCAGCTGAGCAGAATACTCCTCCATCCGACAGCTAGGGATAGAGCAATCATTTGAGAAATAGCCCGGGCTTGCTGGCTTGGCGACAATGAGCAGTGGCAGCAACAAGCGTCATCGAGTCAGTGGAGACTCCTCGTCGCCCTTGCGGACGGCCATAGCTTGCCGAGCATGTCGTGATCGCAAGACTCGTTGCAGCGGCCATCAGCCAACGTGCACGTATTGCTCCAAGGCGGGCGTACCTTGCGAATATGGCCCCAGTGTGGTCTCTACGTGAGAATTCTCTCTCTAGCGGTAATACATGAAGTCAGTTTGCTAACCAACACCCTGTTGTCCAACAGCTCATCTTCGAACCTCGATGAATGGGGTGCAAGAATACTGGATGCCATTGACAACATCCCCATACCTCCGGCCCTGCCTATCAATTCCGTCCTGGGTGTAACTCACCCTCCTGTCCAAGGGTTGAATCCTGGCCCCGATTGCATTCCCACAGGCCGTAGCCCAATAGTAGGCCTATTCTCCATTCTTGAATGGCAGATATTCAACATACAAGGCGAAAGAGGGCCTCTGATACGCTACAAGCAAGCCCTGAGTGACCACCCAGATCAACGCCCCTTGTCCCAAGCAACTGGGAGGGAAAGTGCCACTTGTGCTCCAGAAAGTCTACTCAAGCTGGCAGACATCTTCCAAGCTGGCTTCTTACCTGCCATCCCTGTTTTAAACCCGGCAGATCTTCGCCGATATATTCTGCATATCGGAGAATATGGAGACATGTGGAATGTGGAGGCTTGCTTGGTATTGATAGTTGCAGCTCTGGCAAGTATGTTGAGACCGACTTCAGCCTTCCCTCAGCATGTGTCATCCACAATCAGCATGGCATTGAGATATTGGAACATGGCAAAGAAACGGCTCGCCTGGGCTTTGGAAGGGTCTGGAATGGTAGCGGCTCAATGCCAGCTTCTCGCAGCGTATGGACCTCCCCTTCATTCGTTTTTGAACCGCTTTCTGACTGAGCAGTCAGCGTATGGTATATACATGTATCGGAACCTACTGCAGCTTTTAAGATGCTCAACGGCTTATTACTTGCCATTGACACAACACCCCCCAGTCACGATGCTTCTATTGGCGAGGGAGCCAGCCACGGACGGCAACAGGAAGAACTATGCGGCAACATCCGGCACATATGTATCAGTTTGCTGTCGTGAGTTTATTTTGTAGCTTGTGCCCAACCATCTATTAAAGACTCTTGCTTATCATCGTGTTTCTCTGGCTCTCCAGCCGACTACAGTGCGAATTGACATTTTTGCCTACTTTCACCTCTTACAATCCACAAAACGGAAACAAAAGTCTCCAGATACATTTTACAATTACTGAATCACTGATATCTCTCCTATCAATCCGCCAAAGCATAGTGGATGCCTCCAAAATGGTCAGTAGTGAGATGTCTGCCCAAGAACTGGGCACACTCCACCAAAATTTACTTTCAACAGGTCAATCGCTCGATGATTGGTACACAAGGCTGCCTGATAACCTCAAATCTTTATTAGCAGACCCTCTTACAGCTTCTTCAGAAACACCTGACGAACGATCAGAATTCGAGGCACAGAGCAACCTGCTACAGTGGCAGTATCTGGAGGCCCGAGAGCTCGTTCTACGCCCCTCGCTCTATTTAAACCTACAAAGGCTGCCGTCCTTGCAGCTGTCTATGGCCCAGGGGTCATCTAACTATCAACAGGGTCTTTCGGATGTGGTGCAGCAATACTACATTACCCAATTTCACTCCATGATGCTACAGCATCGCAACCTTGTCGTGAGCCGGCTTAGATTGTTTCTCAGCCTTGAAGATTCAAATGCACAGACATCACGAGTGATCGTACTTGATATGGGCTGGTTGAAGATACAGACGTGTTTGAGCCTAGGGCTAATGCTCATCGCATCAATACAATACACGGGCAACTCGGAGTCTCCAAACAGTCGATCAGTGCAGTGGGGATCGGACGAGGAAGACTGCATTCTGATGTTGGGGAACTGGCTAAGAAATAATAATCCAGAGGCACCGGGGTTGGGCATCGTACATGCTGATCTTTTGCGGGATCTCTACACCACTCTTTGCAACAATTCTGCTGTATTTTCTCGAAATGTCTTCTAACTATACCCGGAACTCTGAATGGAGCTCATAAAGTAATGCTAAATATTCTTTGCAATCGCTTGACTCGACCGACCAATATCTCAAGCCTTGAATCAGTCTCTGCGCTCCATCCGCGCACGTCGCATCATCTGGGACTTCTAGCCTCTCTAACCCAGGCCTACGCTGGGCCTTCAGTCGCCGTGAGGCGATGAGAATCAAGGCGCTTCGAACTCCCTTTCTCAACCATAGCCAGGTGTTGTACTGTCTATGAGGAGTGACTGCGGTCTTGAGAAAGATCACATCCAACTTGAGGCATTCGTTAGCCAGGTCTATTAAATCATTGACGAGGTTATGCGACCATCCAGACACATCGTTGTGGAGTAGGATGTACAGCGCAGGGATATAAATATCATGTTGGACACAATAAATGCGCCAGCGAAGCTGATTCAAGGCCTCATCCTCGCAGGGGAGCAACCCGCCCATGGGAAATTGCATAAGCGGGGGCAGGGAGTTGTAGTATGATGAGAGCTGGTATCTGAACTCCTGCAGTGCCTCGGTCATGCTCCGAAAGAAGACCTCAGGCGATCCTCCGGCGAAGTGATAGGCCTCTCTTCTCTTGTCTTGACAGTAGTTGTCGATGCGCATCTCAAGCTTGCAGAGCATGATATCGGTGAGAAAATAGTACCACGACTTGTCTTGGTAAGTCTCACGTATCGTCGAGGTTGCGGTTGTCGCATTTGGGCTCACAGTCCGGCGTGCTGTAGAGTCTTCCATTTCGGAGTTGCTGAAGCCGTTGGGCGGAGTTGGCAGTGACGTCGAATATGCAATGACATTCAGGCCCGATGTCTCCATTCCAAACTCACATGCTACTTCGCTTTGAGGGGCACAAATGTCAGTTCCTCTTCGTACTAGTAGTGGGCTGATACCTTACCGTTCAGTTTTGAAGCAGCTCCAACAAAGACGTTGTTCCATGCTCCTCGATCTGCTTGATTGTCCATTCCTGCTCTCTCGTGCCATTCTCTTTGAGATATAGGTTCGGCAGGCAATAGAAGCCACATTCAATAATCTCCACCCTGCCACAGGCTTTTGCTGATGCATGAGAAAGAGGCCAGCCATGAATATGCACTGAACAGCAATTATCGAAGATTGTGTCAACAGGGCACCCAGCCGCTTTTGACCAGCCGAGAAGTACTCATTGGCAAGAGACAATCGTTCTCTTGAAGGTTTTATTCGGTCGTAGTTTTCTAAATCGGCAACATCCCACGGACATGAAATGGCGCCAAGAGCGCAGGCGAGTAGCTGTCCAATGCGTTATCTGTTAGTACTGTAATATGTAACACTCCGGCGACATGATCCATTTCTAAACTCACAACTTGACAGGTTTCTCCATCCCAGCCAAGACCGTTTTCCATGAGGTTTTCTCCTCGCTCTCGCAGCTCTTGAGGTTCGAGAATGGGAAACTTGGTGTGAATATTTTTCAAAAAACTTTCGACCAATTCCGAGATGATAGCACCATCATCCAGTCCAAGAGTAATTCCTGAAGAGAAGGACTGCTTCTGTCTTTCCCTCATGTATGGACCAGCGTTGTCCTCAGTGCCATGGCCAGCACCGGTGTCTTCATTTCCCGGTTCATCATCAAAATCTCCCAAAATGACATCCAGACAATTGTTTATATTGCCTTTATAATTCAAGATTGGCCATAAGAGCGTCTCTTCGACAGTGTACGTCCACCAGGTACCAAATGGAGGGTTTTCCGGATGCGATAGATCTCGCCTTAATGAGAGTGAGCCCATCACATCATCGTGAGTCTGGGTGTCTCGATGGCTGTATAAAGGAGCGCTCTCGCCTGGGGAGAGGCTCATCTCGCCGGATGGGTCCCGGTCTCTGGGACTCCCATGCATCCCTGGAGCGAGAAGGGAGCGAAGGGCGGCTATGTCTGCGACTGCATCTCTATTGCGGTGACCGCGATGCTGAGATTCATTGATATCTAGGTTCAGGATGCGCTCTACATGAGAGAGCCGAGCTAGAATATCCGGGATTTGATCTTGATGGACGTTTGTTGTCGAATGCCCCCTTGGCAACTGCGAATTTGTGCGCACCATGTGTCTTGCCGGTCTGTTCCATTAGCAGAGCGTTAGTTCTGGTCGATGAATCTATGAAAGATCCCCCTTTAGGTTCGCGATAACATCACAATACACCTAGGGTAGCAAATACCTTGGGCTGAATGACAGGGGGTTTTCCGGCATCCCGGCACCAGACTCTGACTCTGACTCGCCATCAACCGCCATGATGCCCGCGCTTAGCCGAGAAGGTCATGCCCTCGCTCGGAGCATCTACCTCATCATGAGCTTGGGTGTGACGGCTCGGTCGAGTGTGAATGGCAGAAGCATCCCTGTCAGTCTGGTGATATCCGAGAAATCAAGTCCCAGCTCCAAATTGCGGAGCGGAGCAACTCGTGCAAAAGAACGGAGTTACTTGCAGTCTTGGCATCGGGGGAGGCCCCCGAGTTCCACTTTGGCGTCATCTTGATTGGAGTGTAGGCCCATAGGGCATAAAATTCTCTCTCGAAACTCCATCCGGCAACGCTTGGAGGTGGGTGTGTGATAGCATCAGACCCAGCTTCCCCAGTCATGACACCCGAGGCCATCCCCTTTCCCCAATCTGGGGTATTCCTCACTTCTGAAAATTGGAAATCTGAGGCTGCTGAAGAGTGACTCTCGTTGTTCATCGTATCATGTATTGGTCTAGACTCGTGTCTCGGCTCGAAATACGCCGACAACAGTCTCTTCCACCTCGGTCCCAAACTGGCTGAGTATACGTGATACCATCACGGTATATCTAGGCATCCAAACCCAGTCGATATCCTCGTAATCTCGTCCTGCCATCTCAACCATCGACTCTAGGCATACGATCTCCCCTATTCCCTTTCCCATTGTTCTCACCCTCCACCATGTCGTCTGCATTAGATCAAGATGATGTCCGGCGCTTCATGCAAGACTTGCCACCATGGTACAAATCACCCGGCCTGATACGGCTGTACCTGCTCCTGCTGTCGCCCATGGTCACATCCGCGGCATGGGGCTTCGACCTCAGCATGACCAATGGCCTGCAGGCCGTCTCGGTCTTCATGGACAACTTCGGCAACCCCACAGGGGCAACACTGGGATTCTACGGCGCCTCCATGACCGTGGGCGGCATCGTGGCCTGCATCATCGGCGGACCCCTCAACGATCGCTTCGGACGGAGAGCTCTCGTGTTCGTCGGCGGCCTCATCGTCATCGGCATGGTCCTGATGGAAACGTTTGCGACTTCGTTCAGCATGTTCTCCGGCGCGAAGCTGGTTCTCGGCTTCGGGAGCAACCTGCAGCAGATCGCTGCACCCGTCCTCATCGCCGAACTCGTCCACCCGAAACAGCGCGAGACCCTCACCTCGATCTATAATACATGCATCTTTGTCGGCTTGATCATCGGCTCTTGGGTCACGTTTGCCACCTTCAGCATGGAGACGCAGTGGGCGTGGAAGCTTCCTTGTATTCTGCAGCTGATGCTCCCGTGCTTCCAGGCCTTGACTATCTGGTTCTGCCCCGAGAGTCCTCGCTGGCTCTGTTCCAGGGGCCGCATCGACGAGGCGCAAGCGATTCTGGTCAAGTATCACGGTAATGGCGTTAGAACTCCCCTCGTCGAGGCCGAGCTTCAGGAGATTCTAGCCGGTCTAGAAGCGGACAAGACGCAGATCAAATTCAACAAGGAGGGGATCAAGACCGTTCTCGGCTCCAAGGGCAACCGTCATCGTCTCTGGCTTGGCTTTTGGACCGCCATTGGCTCTCAGTGCCTGGGCAGCAACTTTGTGTCCACCTACCTTCCACTTATCCTCGACCAGGTTGGTATGACCAGTTCCAAGGAAAAGACGTTGATCAATGGCCTCGTCAACATCTGGCAGTGGGTTTGCGCTGTCGGTGCCGCCTTCGTCATCCCTCGCGTCGGACGCCGGACTGTCTTCCTTACCTCCTCCATCGGCATGACCGTGACCTTCATCGTCTGGACGGCGCTGACGGCCACGTATCTACGCGACCCCAAGGATGGTTACGGCATAGGATTGATTGTCATCATTTTCGTGTTCAGCTTCTTCACCGCGATTTGCTGGATCCCACTGGTCATCGCCTACCCACTTGAAGTAGTGACCACGAAGCAAAGAGGCGTCTTCTTCTCATGGACCATGTTCAGCATCAACGCTTCTGCCTTCGTGGCCAGTTATCTCAACCCCGTCGCACTTGAGAACATTGGGTGGAGATACTACATTGTCCAGTGCGTCTTCAATTCCGCATTCGTGGTGCTCATCTACTTCACATACGTCGAGACTCGTGGCTTCACTCTGGAGGAGATTGCCGGCATCTTCGATGGCACAGATGACTTCCAGCATGCTAAGGCGGTGGTCAGTGTGGGATTAGAGAAGGAGACGGAAATGACAGTTGCTACCCATGAAGATCATGTGGGCGACAAGCCAGCTGTAGAGTCAAAGGCAGTTTAGATGACCTAAAGCTGCAACTACAAACGCAGCGGATGTCTACCATCCTTAGTTCCAAAGTAAATAAGAACTAGCTACTAGATTAATTTCAGGTTTCATGTTATAATATACTTCTCTTCGACGATCCTTGATCGATCGTACAATTTCTCCCTTCTCACCCCACAAATCACTTGAATGCCTATCACTTATCAATCAGTATAGTATCTGGTCTAGGATACAATACAATCTGAAGTAAATGAATCGCATGTAGAACCTCCATTTCCAGGCCTTGTTTACTCTCCTTTCTTATACTAGGCTCTTTTGCCTTCATCACTGTTATTCTTTGCCGGTAGCTCCAACATTGATGTCAGGGCAGTCGTCGGTCTTTGCCCCTCAAACTCTCGACCCAGGCTTGTAGAGCAACAAAATCTTCAAGTAAAGCAAATACAGTTATCAGATATCTTGCCAAAGACTCAAAAGCTTCATTTAGCAGTATCAATTCAGTTGCTTCATCCCAAGGTTCGAGCTCGGTGTCTGGTAACCCGATGCCCCGCACGATGCCCCCGTTTCCCCACGTTGTAAATCCGCCACTTCACCCGCACCACCTCTACGTTTCCGTTTTTCCACCTTATGGTTGCAAGGTTGGTTGCTTTAAATCCCATCACACCTTCCAAAAACACTCACCAAATCAAATTCAATCATGACTAGTAAAAGACCTGCCTTCGACGAGCTCCCGCTGCGCAAGGACGGCCCCAGGGGCAACGCATGGGGCCTCTGGGGCCCCGACGACCAGCTCGGCATGCTCAACCTCCTCACCCCAGAGGTCACCGCCGCCGCGGCCCGTGAGATTGTCGACGGCGGCCGCGTCTCCGTCAACCTGCCCCTAGGCCACCTGACCCCGCCTTGCTTCGGCCGCGCCCCCTAGAGCACAAGATCTGGCAGAAGACGCCGAGGACCGTCTTCGACGACTCGCTTAGCATCAACACGCAGAGCAGCTCGCAGTGGGACGGGTTCAGGCACTACGGGTTCCAGAAGGAGGGGCTCTTCTACAATGGAAAGACGCCGGATGATATACGGAATTCAAATGCTAATAGCATGCACGGTATATTACATATCACCCCATCGCAATGGCGAACAGCCTCTCACTGACACCTCGTATGTAAGCATGGGTTGAGAGCGGAGGCATAGTAGGCCGCGGTGTCCTCCTCGATTACGCTGCCTGGGCAGATTCGCAAGGCCTCTCGCCTGCCATTTTCGCTCCTACTTCAATAACAGTCTCGACTCTGAAGCAGGTAGCAGAGTCGCAAGGAACCACCTTCCGCCGCGGAGACATCTTGTTCATCAGGAGCGGGTACGTGCGCGCCTACAACAAGTTGCCCGCTCCGGAACGGTTGGCCCTGACAGAGCCAGCTGTACCCAGCGCCATCGGCGTGGAGAGTTCGGAGGAGACACTGAGGTGGCTGTGGGAGAACGAGTTTTCCGCAGTGGTAGGGGATCACCCAAGCGTCGAGGCGTGGCCGGTGCAGAATCGCGAATACTGTCTGCATGAGTGGCTTCTAGCTGGATGGGGCGTCCCGCTGGGGGAGCTGTTCAACCTGGAGAGCCTGAGTGGCGAGTGCAAGAAGAGAGGGAGATGGAGCTTCTTCTTTACGAGCATGCCGTTAAATGTGAGTTGAGTGTTCATCGAGTTGCTTGTAGAGGGTCATGCTGACTTCAGAGGGTCGTAGGTTATCGGAGGTGTCGCCAGTCCGCCCAATGGAATAGCAATCTTTTGAATCAAATAATGGGCAATAGTCTAGATTTCTAATAACTCAATTTGTTACTTGTGTCAATTGGTGGCTTTGGTCATTGAAATCGTCTTGGGAAACCGCTGCCATCATCACTCAGGCACCACGCAGGCTCTACTGTTGATTTTACTGAAATTTTTAGATCTCGTCTTATAATATGCATCAGTTAGAAATGTTTTCCTCCTTTTCAATCTGCTCCTTGCTAGGGCACCACTTATCCTGCAGCTCCTTATCCAGTGACCCAGCATACACATCCTTGGACCACCACTCTCCCCAGCTAGTGAGGAAGATCTGCTCCGGGTCCGAGGGGAAATCGGTCCTCGTGAACGCTTCAAGAAGGCTCTTGGCACCTAGAGGAAAGATTGAGTCAGCACAGTTACGAAAGAGAATAGCCAAAACAAGATTACCTTCAGGCACAGTCTTCGCGTCCGCCATGTTCACACTAAGACCCAGACCAGCGGCGAGGTTGGTAGCGGGAATCAGACCGGGAGACACGGCGACGACGTGGCACTGGCCGGTGAGTTGGCGGCGCCACCAGTGTGCGCCGAGTAGACCAACGAACTTGGTCTGCGGGTAGGTGGAGGACCGGGGGGCGCCCGAGGCTCCGAGGAGCTGCTTGTCGAGGACAGAAACGTCGGGGACATTGCGGACGGCGCCTGAGGAGACGAAGACGAGGCGGGATTTGGACTCGACGAGCTTCTCGCGGAGCAGGTGGACCAGATAGTGCTGGGCTGGTTCAGATTCCAAGTTAGGTTGAATCAATCTCCCAATAGAAAGGAACGAGGCGGAGACTGACAAAGATGGTTCACAATGAAAGGCTCGCACCACTTGGAACCGTGCGGCCCTGGCTTGTCTGCGCCTTCGCTGATACCAGCACAGAGGAAGAGGTAGTCAATCTTGTTGGAACCGACCTGGGTGAGGGAGTCGGTGGCGAACGATTTGACGGTCTTGAGATTGTTCAGCTCCAGCGGCAGGATGCTCAGCGAGTGCAGGGCGCGATCGTATTTGAGCGCGTCAAAAGCATCTTGAGTGCGCTTGAGGTTACGGGCACCAACAATGACCTTGTAGGGCTGGGACTGCTCAAGGAGCTGCTTGATCACCTCAAAGCCCTAGACTTGGCGTTAGCGGGGTGTTGATTCCCTAGAATGGGGCAACGGCTAAAGATACCAGGCCAGAAGAGGATCCAGTCGCAATGACGGTCTTGGCGATGCTGGACGCCATATCTGTTGCTTTACGCGGTGGTCGTGAGGAAGAAAAAATCAATTTCTGGTGAGAGGGGTGAGATTTCTAACTGGTGACGTAGCAAGAGGAAAGTTTAGCAGGTGCTCAATGCAGAGCTCTTTCCCAATCAATCAATCACCATGAAGCCTGAGAGCCACCAACTGAGAAGCCTGTCTCAGCGGTCTCAGCGGTCTCTGGAGGCTCTTGCTGACTGGGCAAATGCAGCTTGACAATCAGCGTATTAATAATGCACGATGCAGAGCAGAGATCCAGAGTCGCTAATACAAGGCTGCTCGGATTGATACGGCACGAGAAACAGAGAGATATTTGGGGCATTGGCCGTGGTTTGTTTGGGACAACACGCGGCAGGCAAATACGAGTGAGCAGCGCCTTGGGCATTGGCATCGCCGCATAGAAGATGGTGTTGGTCCAGCGTCGCATCGAAAAGACCCTCGATGCAGCAGGTCAACGTCACTGACAGACCAAGAGAGACCTCCGCAGAGGCTATAGCATGACAAGGGGCTGCTTAAGTCCGGGAGATGAGAGAAGTCAATCTGATTTCTCCGTCAACTGGGGGTGTTGGGAGCTCTCGGAAGAAAGGAGAAAACACGCCAAACCCCCGCAGGAAGTTATTGAGAGTCTAAAAAGACACGATCAGTTGCTCCTGTGGGCCGGCTGTCTGGGTTCAATGTCAGGCAGTCCTGGTCTCCCCGGCCGGATCACGACGTCAAAATCGGCAGATCCACCGTTCCAGCAGACGAATCGCTGGCTCGAGGCGAGGCAGGGCGAGGAAAGGGGCAGCAACTCTGGCTCTCTGATCCTGCCTGGTCTGTGCCTGCTTGGCTGCGTTGTCGGCACAAGAGTCGATCATTCCCCAATGCCCGCCTAGGCCGTCAGCCTGTGCCATGAGACGAGATGGATGCCCCTCCTCCCAATCCAGCACGAATTGGTTCATATCTCCGTTCACCGATGTGATCGTCTGGCACCAAGTCGTCAACAGCCCACCCACCCTGGCACTTGAGCCGTCAGTCACCTTGATCCTCCTGCTTTTCCCACCACCCCTGGCCTGGGCCCTGGTCGCCGTCGAGGGACGATCGAAGCTCGAAAAGAAAAGAATCAAAGCCTGAAGGACTCGTAAAAGAAGATGAATCAATCGACCAACACAGCGGCGGACGGGTAATTAATTAGAATCATCACCACGCGTAGCACTCGCCGGGGCCACCGCAACGTCATCGCGCAGGAGCCCCGGAAGAACTAATAGTACTACTAATAATACTAAATTCTCGTCTGCTTCCTTGTTACGCTCTTATTTAATCGCCCAGCCTGCCTTCCCGCCTCGAGACACCATCTGAGCCTTGGCCGGTCGTCCCCGACTCTCCCTCCCTCCCTCTCTCTCCTTCCGACCAACCACACCGCATCTCCCGTCCCTGTGTGGTTGAGTTGCTCTCTCTCTCTCTCTGTGTCTGTCTCTCTCTCCCTCGTCTCCATCATCCCTCTCTCGTTCCAGGGCCTCTGCTCTGCTCGGCTTCCCCATCCTACACCGCGGACTCTTGGTCCCCCTTCCCCCCACCGCGAATCACACAGTCTGTCTTTTCCTCCGTCCGCTCGTGCTTCGACACCCGTTCCACTCGCTTCTTCCTACATCCGATAATACTCAAAAAGTTGATCCTCCGCGCCTGATCGCCTGTCTAGATCCCTTCGGATGGCTCACCCCCAGAACCAGTCACCGCCGTGACGCAACACCTCTCTCGCTCTCGGTCCCTCGCTCTCATCCCCGGCATGAGCCTCAACCACCTCTCGGCCAAGTGGCGCCAGTGGCGCTGGCAGATGGAATTCTACCACACGCCCCTCGAGCTGCGCTACTCCTACCGCCTCCTCTCCCGCATCTCCGACCACCCCCTCCTCAGCCTCCTCCTCCTCTTCCTCCGCATCCCGCGCTTCTTCCCCTGCCGCCTCCCGCCCCGGCCCCGCGACATCATGGCCTACCAACCGGAGGCCTACATGAACCAGCACCACCCGGACGTCTACGAGACCCGCCTCATCCCCGCCTGGCGCTGGCGCGACACCCCTCAGCGCGCCTTCTACCGCCTCTACGAGACCGTCTGCGCCTACGACGAGCCCCTCACCGGCTACGAGGCCGAGTACCTCTGGCGGCGGAGCGACCGACCAGCCTGGAGGCCCGAGATGCTGCGTGACCCCCGCGAAGACGGATGCGCCGACCGTGAGCAGCTCGCCGTCATGGCCTCCCTCGCCGACGCCCTCACCGACGCCTTCAACTGGCGCCTCGAGCTGGGTCTACGGCCCGATGGCGAGCTCGTCGAGGGCGGACCGGGGTCTGGGTTCGTCGCCTACGCGAGGCCCGCGTGGACGGCCGCCGCGCCCAGGCTGCAGAGCAGGCTGGTCCTGCACGACTACGGCGACAGCAGCATCGCGGGGTCGAGCGAGCCGTTTGACAGGAGGAATATACAGGCCTCCGCGGCGGCGCTCAGAACGATATGAAGCTTGCCCTTACCGAAAGAAAGAATAAAAATTAAGAAAGAAAAAACAGAAAGAAAAGGGAGTTGGGTTCCTCGTATATTCTCTACTTTTGGAACTGTTGATTGCAGATAAAACCTCCCCGCCCCGGAGATGTGCCCAGACATCTCGAGGGGGCTTTTTTGCCTTGCTTTTGTATTACAGGTCTACGTTGCTCATTTTGCCCGCTGACCGAAAAGACCATGATACCCTCCCATTGCGCCATTGCCGCTCGCTAGAATCGTGTGTGTATATATGCCGTTGCCCATGTCGAATGGATGATAACTCGACGAAAGAAGAGAGACGCAGAAGGGAGATACAGGAAGATGTGAGTGGTGTGGCATGACATAACAGATATTACCAGCCCAAAGACTATTATGAAGCCAGCATGTAGGAAAGATAGAAAAGAAAAGAGAAACGATGTCTAGATAAAGACAGCCTCATTATTCAGGTTGTGGTAGCGCGCGCGCTGAACGTGCGGATCCCAGGTCATCTCCACAATGCCCTGGGTGCCGTACACTGCCAAGTACTCGCGTGCTGTCGCCTCAATTCCAGCGTCGCCGACGGGAAGGCCCAGGCCATTCTCGTCCAAGCTCCTGACGTATGCAAGGCTAAGGGGATGCCCATCTCGCTTCAGCCAGTGGACAAGTGTTACGGCATCGGAGAGATCGAGCTCGCGGGGTCGGCCGAGCTTCTCGTTGAGGCGGCGGAGCTTTCGTTCAAGGGCAAAGTCGAGCCGGCCGGCGTATATGGTCATGTTGCGGCCCTCGTAGGCAATGACACCCTGCTTGACGGACTGGAGGAAGAGGTTGAGGCGCTTGGTGCCGCCAATGAAGATGCGCAGCTCGTCGTTCATCCAGTTGTTGCTAAAGCCGGACTTGCGGGCGACACCGCGGATGACCTTGAAGACTTCGGCGCGGTACTCGTCGACGGCATCGACGCTCGGATCGAGGAGGAAGTCGATGTCCTTGGTGGTGGAGCGGTTGCCAAAGAGCGACACGGCCAGCATGCCTCCGATGGTGATGAAGCGGATTGGCGCAACGCTCATTAAGAGCTCGGAAGCCTCGATGGCATCATCTAATTGTGATAGTGCTGTTTGTTTGTGCACCACATGCATAAGTCAGCAAGGCGAAGACTCTTGCCTTGTCCGTCGCACGGAGCGGGAGCAGTAGGCGAGACATGAAGTGATGGGCGTACCTTGATTGATGTCCTCCCTTGTAAGCAGCCGATCCCTCCTTGGCGTCGGCATTCTGTGTGAAGGAGGGACTCATTGACGGCGTAGATAACCATGCCTACTGGAGGGGAAGAAAAGAGACCACCGCGTTCAATGTGCAGATACAAGGTTAGCCGGCAGAGGGAAGATGGCGAGAACTGCCGGGCCGAGCAACGGACACGGCGTACCAAATACAGGCAATAAGGAGAAAGGAAAGGATGCAATTTGTTGCATGCAGGTCGAGGCGGAGACCAGGCGCGCCGTAAGTCGGAGAGCTGACTGTCAAAGTCGAATGGGGATGGACGTCTATGGGTGGAGGGTGGTGGGAAGGTCGGCAAGCCAAGTCAGGCTCCGTTGCAATCCATAGTAGATACTGACAGGGTGTGTAGATAAAGCCGCAGCAAGAGGAGACTGCCTTGATTGCGCATGCACGCCGATGAGGAAGGGAAAAGCCTTGGGTTTATGTGTTGCCTTGGAAGTATGCTCGCCCCCCGACAGGAACAGGACCAGGAAGAGGGAAAGGAGGAAGAAAATGTGCAGAAGGCCTGAGGGAGGGGGAAGGCTAATAAGGTAAGGCTGCTAGTGGATCGGCTGGGAAGGTTGAGTCCAGCCGAGTCCAAAGGCCAAAGTCACGTCGCTCTGCAGGCGACAGCTCGCCTCAATCGGAGTGAGCAGACGCAGATAATGCACAGCAGGCCGAACACGACAGACGAGCAGACCAGAGCCACGGTCGCAGGCAGAATACAACCAAGCGACATGCCCCAACGGCGGGGTGAGCCGATCAGGAAAATGGACGACAATCAAAATCCAGGGTCCAAGCCGGCTCGCTGAGAGGAACAAAGCCAAGGCGGTAGTGAGTCTTAGTGAAAAGCTTGGTCGGGCGCAGTGTGGAGCAGCCACTGTAATAAGTGGTGCCCCTCACTACAGGCCCGGTAAGCAGCCCAAGCAGGCATAAGCGACGGGAGCAGCGGCAGTTTCAATGGGCAAGAGGGAGGCTTAGAGGCCTAGAATACACGTCTAGCAATGTTCCAAACGGTCAAATCATTTATTTGCAGCAACCGGGCGCTGGATGTGCATGTGCGGGTACCTTCCATAGCATCGCTGGTTGGAGCACCAGCTCAGTGCTCGCCCGTACCACTTACCCAAAATAAACCCCTGCAGCGGTCTCGCCGCCCCAACGAGAGCTGCCCGTGCCCACCAAAGCCACCTCCTCTCCCTAACCTTGCCCTTCCATGGAAGCCCATCCCTCATCCTCCCGTTTCCAACAATCCCCTCCCAAGGGATCAGCCCGTCTACCAATCGAGGGGCCTCACCGTCGATCACCGCCAGGGCCCTCCATCCCAAACGATTCTTTCGTCGCTCTGCATACGCTCATGCGACTTGTTCTACTTCTGGCGCCCACAACAGGTTAACCAACCAGCCACTCGACGCCACTGTCTCATGATTGCATCCCGCCTTTTGTCCACGTATCCCGCGATCTTCGCGCCAAACCCTCGATTCCGTCTAGGCTATTGCGAAGATGACACTCGGCTGCTTAATCATACCCGGCAAAAGCGCGACGTGCACGACGCGATGCGCCGATCCATGATATCCCAATCGACTCCCAACCGCCTGGAGAACCTCCTCTTCCGTCGACCATTCGCAGCCTATCCCGACTACGTATCTTACGACTTATTATTATCTCGGCGCTTGCTTCACGATCGAGGTGTATGGTTACAAAAGATCAAGGACACGGTGACGATGGACTTGCAACACTACCAGCCAACAACACCATCAGAATAACGCGACCCAGCACAGAGGCTCAATCCCCACTCCAGTTCCACCCAACGTACAGAGCTGTATTCCGGGTGTGCTTCCTTGCATGCTACAAGCATCAGATGACTTCTAGGCTAGAAGCTTCTTGATCGAGCGACGGTGTACCGCAATGTGCCAATGATGATGCAGCATACAAGCGCTCCTCACCGTCCCCAATGGTGGAGTGGTTTGGTCAGTCTGTGAATTCATACCATGACTATGTGTCGCGACCCCTCTCTAAGCTGGGAATGTATCTGCCTGCACTGAATGTACTTCGTATGCCAGTTATGCCTACCAAAGTAAGCACTACTATGCGCGTTCAAACGCGTGGTCTGGTAAAATGGTCTTCTCTCGTTTACCCTACACCCCCAATATCTCGTAAATGTACCAGCAAGCCTAACCTCAGAAGCTTAGATCCATTGACACTGGCGGTTAATCCTACACGTATACATCCCTTAACTTCACCTTATGTATTATTAAGGCGGTGGTGTGATCCGCTAGGGTGGAGATCGAGCAACTCGTACTCAATGGCAAAAATTGTATAACTGGCATACGTGATGTCTTACTTCGTGGTTGCCTAGCCACATTTCCCGATTTTGGTCTTTACACCCAAAGTTTTACCTAAAGCCGATTGTCTCTGGTCTCAATTTAACATTGGAGCCCCCTGATGTGCTGAATCTACTGCCCACATGGCCAAGTCAACAAGTGAAAATGCAATTGTATTTGATGCATGCAGGGTATAGGGTAGCTGACGCGATACTGGTGAGGTCATCACCAAGCTGGCTCACGGACCCATTTGGGTCAGCTCCTTGGTGTTTTCTTGCGTTCCAGCCAACCATCTTGATTGTACAAAACTTTTGTTAGCTGCAGTAACTTTTGAATGTTTGAAATTTTCGGAGATTGATCCCTACTTTTACTAATTAGAAAATCCATAAGCCGGACATTTCGGAGGGAGCGCCTCCATCGCGGGAGCAGAAACGCGAGACTTCGCGTTCACACAGGAAAGTCAACAAGAAAAAAGGAGTGGAAAGAGAACTTATACGTATGCCTGCGGCTAATCATGTCAAACACCGAAGTAGGGGCCCAGTCTGCTCCCAGAGCCTCTCTAGAGGTGGCTTTCAAGATGCGAGAAGCAGCACACGGAGTTCCGAGTGCAGTCATGCGTCCCTTGCCGCACTAGAGAGGCAGCCTTGATCTTGGCTGCACTTGGTGCGTATGACCTTGTAAGTCACTGACAGTTGCCAGCAGCAGGTTCCACAGAGCCCCCGAGGGACTATGATACATTTGTCAGCGTCCTTGATTGTTTGAGTGAATCTACCGGTAGGGGACAAATCCTCAGATGTTGCTATAAAAGGGGTAAGATGGCCATACCTACCAGAAAATATTTGATTTATTGGTCAACTGAATTAAACAGTATCAAACTTCACAATGCCCGAAATCACCTTGTACATGGGCAAAGCCGGCTGTGCGCTTGGCGCCCATATTCTTCTCGAGGAGATCGGTATCCCTTACAGCATCGTCATTATGGAAGTGGGACCCAGTGGGAGTTATGTGACGGCAGACGGCAGCATGAGCATCGCCGAGTATCGAGAGAAGATCCACCACGACGGATTTGTCCCTGCACTCAAGGTGAGCGACGAAGTCATCACTGAGAACCCAGCTATCCTCAGCTTTATCGCATCAATGTGCCCGGAGAGAAAGCTCCTCGGAAAGACACCAATCGAGAACGCTCACGTTATCAAGTGGTTGACCTGGATATCTGGCACGCTGCACGGGTACGGCTATGGCATGTTGACCCGCCCTGCCCGATTTTCCATGGGAAAGGACCTATATCCTAAGATCAGAGATATGGGACGGGTATATATTCTGGACTGTTACTCAAAGATAGAGGTAGCTTTGCAGGGGAGGAAGTTCCCGATTGGTGATGCGGAGAGCCTCGTGGACTACTATTTGGTCCCATTTTGGCACTTCGGCGCTACATTCGGGTTTGATATGAGTCTATATCCCGAGTACCTGAAACTGGTTCGCAGAATCGAGTCTAAAGAGGCAGCGAAGCGTGTTCTGGAGGAGGAGGGAGTCGAGCCAGCAGCGTAAGGACACATTGCTTCCCCTTGGAATGGGAAAGGACAGAGATAATAAAGAATGGAAATTCGGATAGTTTCACTCTCGTTTTCGCTCAGGTCTAGATGAACATCAGCGGAAATGCGCTACTTGGCTAAGCAAGCCGATTTACGATGAAATTCTTATGAATGATATGGCTTGGTAAAGGTTGTTGGAGATAAAAATTATATGTATTAATGAATTGTACTTTAGGTATTGTTTCCGGAGTCTATTCTATGTACAAGCAAGGAAAGAGCCGTCTAAGTATGATAACTAACAAAAACGTGCATATGTAGGTGAAAACGACTTCGAGAATACCGTTCATCTGGGGCGCTGAACTGATGACCGATACGGCTCTGCCTGAAATTAGAGAGTGCTGGCGTCAAACTTCTGCCTGATTCTCGCTCCGTGGCGCTGGATAATGAGTAGGATAGGAATTGAAGCGATGCTGATGAATCCAAGCAGCGAGTTTCCCCAGCCGAGCCCAAGCTGTTTGTACATTTTCTGCCCACAGAGAGGAATTATCGCACCCGCGATGGATCTCATGACCGTGTTCGCCGCAAGTGCCGAAGCTGCATACCGATCATAGGCATCAACCAGATAAACTGATATTACCATTATGATGAGGATACTTCCTATTTGATATTAGCCTCTTGAAGATGTAATTCCTTTTGTGCGGCTAAGACCTACCGACGCCATTGATGAACAGTCCAACTAGGGGACCCAGCCAGTGTGTCTGGAAGTGTGTGGTCCATCCGTAGATAAATAATCCAGCAGGTAAAAGGATGGCTCCGGCTGGAAGCAGTCTCAGTCGGACTTCCGGTTCCGCCTCACTCTCGGTATTCTGCTCCTTTGTCCTCTTCATCGCCATGGCGCTATCGACGCCAAACCAAATCATACCGAGCAAACACCCGACGCCTCCGCCCACGAACATCAGGCCGATCTCGATCGGTGAAGAGCCGTAAGTGTCCTTGAAAACAAATGGTATCGACGTACCGATGAGGTACTGGAATCCGAACACAACCATGGCGTACACGGCGAAGACCGTGCAGATTGGGGAAAAGACGAGCAGCTTCATTGGGCGGATGATGGACAGCTTGAAGAGCTGTCGGCTCGTCAAACCCTGATCAAGCTTCGAGCGGAGCTGTTGGTTCCCCGTCTCCTTGCGCAGCCTTTTGGTCCTCCGGTCCAATATGACCGGCGCGTAGCTCTCTCGCAACACCAGGACCATGGCAACAGAGACCGCGCCGCCCAATATGGCAATGAGCCAGAAAACCCATCTCCAGCCCTTGTTCTGAGCAAGCACGCCCCCAACAGCAGGACCGATGATCGGACCGAACAACGGGCCAATACTGAATGCAGCCATTATGACGGCTCGCTCCTCGGGGGGAACATGTCCGCGATGCTGCCTCCTCCATTGGTCATGGGGGCAGCGCCGAAGCATCCGGCGAAGAATCGAAACACAATGAGGGAGTCGAGAGTAGGTGCCATGGCGCAAGCCAAGGTGAATATGACGAAGATGATGTTGCAGACGTGGTAAACGGGCAGGCGGCCGTACAGCTCACTGAGGGGCGCGAAGACGAGTGGCCCGAAGGCGAACCCGAGCACGTAGACAGACATGACGAACGCTGATAGTTCCATGTTTGAAGCTTTGTTGAAATACTTCATTATATCGGGCATGGCGGGAGTAGCAATGTTTGACGCCATAGGCGTGATGAGGGTGACGAGGCTGATGAGGGTGCTGTTAGAGTATTTTCGCCAGATAGGCCAGTTGTGAGGATTCTCGGGGTCGTCGTCGCCCGTCCACCAGACAGTGTTCTCGTCATTGATTTCCGCTCCTTCTTCGACTGACCTCTCGTTGATCACCGGCGGGTCTTTGAAGTTGGCGGGAGTCAGAGTGTCCGAAGAGGAGGTCGCGTTCTCGGCCATGCTGGCACCGGCACCACGGTTCACGTTGCCATCGACTGTCGAGCCAGGCACGGCCATTGCGGCGCCCTTTTCCTCCATGACTGCAAGTTTATTGTGTCGGATGCTAGAAATCGATAATCGCTCGCTTCAATAAAATCCAGAGAATGGTCGAGTACGTGGAAGAAAGGGAGCCTGGAATGTAACTTTGGCAACACCCTGCTCCACTGGACCAGCTGGAACTCTCCAAGCAAAGCTCATGAGGCCGCAGACCAATAAGGACGGTCGCCAGGATATGAAATACGCGTATTGATCGGGAGCGATGGGTGGTATATGACGATCTGAATCCCAGCCCGCTCTGCTGATGACCCCACGGATCAGGTCGTGAGATGATTATGATCCGGGGGAAAAGGTTGCACATTCAGGATCTGGAGTAAGATGATATTTCCCCCTCTTGTAATCATTGGAAAGAGCTGCTCCCAGAAGTCAAGCAGGCAGGAGGTACTTGCCTCAGCATGCGGCAGTTTGACGTAACGCATCAACAAAGATTACACCATGTTGCCGTCCTAGTGACCACTGAAAGTTTATCTACAATCTAATCCTGCAGCCACAAACATTTACTTTTGCCTTGGTCTGTGAGCTTGAACAAGGAAGATGAGGGTCAATATTAATTTAGCCAGGATACTTATGAGATGGTCATTTATGTACATTTCCTCTGATCGTTTAGCCTTGCTTGGAAGTTTTGCTTGGAAGCCCTGCGATGGTACTCTGTGTGGCAGGACCCGCGAGCAGGTTTCAACAAGAAGGCTTAATTGTACAGAGCTAGTCGCTATCAGATTCTATTGGGGTATGACACGGGAGCCGCGACAGGTGCCTTCCGCTATTTTATGAGCTTGCTTTCTTGTTCCGCCTTCCGTCCTGAAGCCGCGTCGTTTACTGTGCCTAATTCTTGATAGAGGTGCTTAGGCAGCCATATCCTACGTCACTCTCTCAACATAAACCTGAGTCTGGAAGGTGTGGCGGATGCTTCAAGATCATGATGATGACGAAACTCACCCGAAAATGAAATGCTGTTATATCTCTCTAACATCGAAGATGGAATAGGTCTTCATAGTTGATCTGATCTCGAATATTGATCTCACTGTCTCTGGCCATTACTTCCTGTTAAGCGATCCATCTACTCAAAAATCTCATCGTTTACATCTTGATGAGGCCAAAGGAAGTGGTTTTAACGTAATCTACTACCATCTTGTCAACTAGGTTGCTACAATCGGTGACACCACTCAAACTAAGCTACCTCTCAGCCTGTGATGCTTATGTGAACTTGATATTCTTTGACTGACTTATTGATGACTGACATACATGATTGGTTTTCGGCATCATATGCCTAATTCTTGAACCAAGTTTCGCGGAAGAAAGACAAGGCCCCTTCTCGCTGGTCCTACTACCTGGGCTGGTCTAGACTCTGGTGGCACACTATTGAAGCCAGCTGAATTGGTCACATTTGGTCTGCGGGCTCGATTATTAGTGCTTTGCGGCCAGTCTATTGGCGTGACCCCCTTGAACCCCAGTCTGTAATAATTGAGGGATGGCACCGCTATTGGACTTCGCCACCTCATTAGGGAGTTCTAGATGCAGGGCTCAGCTTGCATTGGAACGAATAAATATCTTCCTTTGCCCAGTTCCATTTGTCCTCTATCGGCCCCTTTTACTTTAATGATCTACACCTCGATACAGCCCTAGTAAATCTCCGACAAGATGGGATTTTCCAAAGCTTCAACACCAAATCTGGATGTTGAACCTCCTCAAAGACCGCCCCGAACCATCGCATCTAGGCTCGTCGCCAGTCTTCTCGCTGTAGTTACCACCGCTTCTCTGCTGCTGTTTTGGATGTTGAGCCGGTGCCCCAATTCATTTTCCCTTGACGCGCATATCGAAAATAATGCGGTTGTTAACAGGATCAAATTGTTGGACAACAAGCCACGGCCGAGATGGCTGCTGCTAGGCTATGAAGGAGGAGAGAGCTGCAGCTCAGGGTCTGTCTTCTCTAACCAAGGAGACAAGTCTACTTGGTGTATCAATGTACCGACGGAACCACGAGTCCCTGAGCGTGTGAACTGGTATCCTGGGCAATACTGGAAGCTCTGCACCTGGAACTCAGCCAACTGCACTGGTCAATACAGCAGCGCCTTGACTGGACAAGGGAAATGCCAGAATGTTCTCACACAATCTTACATGATCATCGACGCGAGGAGAGAATGTATCGGGCTGGAGGATGATTAGATCCTGAAGTTGTCTTGAAGAGCCATCCGTGATGACGTCTATATCTGGTGGCAAATAGCAGATGGTGTTGATCCTGGTCTTATGAATACACTTCAAGGATGGAGGCATGTATTAGTTCAAGGACGGCGCGCTACTGGGCGGCTGCAAAGGGTTTTATTTCCTCCTGACCGATACGATGCAACTTCAAGTAGTTACATGAGCCTGCTGTACACATAAAAACTTGAGCCTATTCTTGTAATTCTACGGAAACATGAATGTTTTACTCATCTAGTGGCTCGTATCTTGTCTCCTTGTTTTTCGCTTTGTTTTAAGTTGCTGCATGTTGGACCATTATTCTTTGAAATATTTTGCAAAGGGGCGATTTTATAATGACTCAAAGAAGTTTAATTGACTGATTATTTCAAGACTGGATGCTGCGAAAAGTTGTGCATATGCTTCTATCCACGTCCCGTAAGGACCACTCCATGCAGCCTATGGACTGTACTTACGAAATCGGATCAAGCTAATATTACATCTTAGAATCTTTTGATAATTCCTTGACAGGTTCCTTTGTCCCACCATCAATCCCTTCATATGTTTCTATCTCCAAGTTTCGTGCTTCGGTAGCGAGGTGCGCCGATTCCAGAGTCTTCAAGAACGTGACGCGGCCCTTGACAAACCAAAATCCAATCGAAAAGATGACCATAATTCCAAACACGGCGATGGCGTAGTTCATGTCGCTGGGAGGGGGATTCGGCTCAGTAGGGAAAAAGAAGAAGACGGACGTGATGACGCAGTAGATCAGAGATATCCAGTTGGCTACTGTACCGAACCGACCAAGTGAAAATTCTCGTGGGGGAAGCTTATCACGTCCAACTATAAGTAGAACGGAGATAGGGATAGCGTAAGAAATGGTGAGGGCTATAGTGCTGACAGAAAGAATAGCAGAGAGAACAGTGTTGGAGAACAGGTAGAGAACTCCTATCAGAGAGATGATGACGCACTGGAGCCAGAGGGCGCGAGCGGGAACCTTCCATACCGGGTCCACGTACGCAAAGTATGAGCCCCATGGAAGTCCACCATCACGGGCAAACCCCCATGTTAGCCGGGAGGCTGAAGTCAGAACACTGATGCCTTGGCCGAAGCCGTTGAAAATGAAGAGGGCGCTCAGCACAGCAGCCCCTGTTAGCCCAAGAACGCTCTGCATGACATCAACAAACGGAAGACCAATGGGGGAGTCGAGAACGGCATCAATGTCCTGAATGCAAAGAGCACGGCCACCATGAACACAAAGCCGGAAACAGCACCACAAAGGACCGAGAGATAGATAGCCTTGGGTGCATTGCGCCCAGGCATAGGTATTTCCTCGACCATGTGGATTACAGCATCGAATGCCGTCAGACCTGGACAAGAGTTAGTATAGTGCTTAAGACCTGCATGGATAAACGTGTTGATCGTGGATTAACATACCGTAAGCGGCTTGGACAAGACCTACGAACCAGATGACACCATCAGGCCAGCCGGAATCGTTGATCCATGCCCCAAAGACAAAAGAAGGGGACTGGAAACTCAAGTCAGGTTTTGTACCAACGGTGGCTAAAAGGACTATGCTGATGGTTATGAAAAGGCCCGCAAACCCGACGCCAACGAAGTTGTTGAACCATGGAAGAGTCTTATCACTGCGACACGCAACAAGGTTGAATGCAGTGAAACAGATGGTGATGCCAGTATAGATCAGAAATTGAATCCATCCTTTGCTAGCACCGGACCATTCATTATCGAACATGACTTTCATGCCGAGGAGAAACTCGGTCATGAACGCATTTTGTGAAGCTGTAAGAGCCCACCAACCAAATGTGTTAATGGAAGCACAAACATAAGACAGGAGGCGACCAGAGGGTGTATTCCATAGACGGTAGACCCAGTAAGCTTGGCCCAAGGCGGTCGGCATGCTGCTGCAGAGCTCGCCTAGTGAAACAGCGACGCAGAGGTTACAGAGCGTGACGAGCACAAGGCCCCAGAAGATGCTCACTGGGCCTCCGGTAGTCAGCGCGGCGGCCAGATTCTGAGCGAAGACAGCCCAAGTGCCCAGTACGCAGAAAGCCATGGCGAGCATACTCACCAGACTGAATTTGCGAGTGAGCTCCTCTTGATGGCCTAGCATGGCGAGATTCTTGGCATCGTCTTGTCCTGAGTTGGCTTGCGCCTCTGCTCGGGAAATTTTATCTCCCATATTGAGGGTAATGGAACGAATGAAAGAGATAGGAGGAGTTTGGATTGGAGTTGCAAGTAGTTCAAGAACCACCAGTGTCAACAATGGGGGCGGATCGATGTAGGTGGGCCAATATCGTACACATTCTCTGCTGTGAGAGTTCTAGTTCGAAACAATGAGCACGATGGTACACAAGATAAGCAGATCGAGGGAACTGAGGGATATGATATAGAACAATAGACATCACAATAGCCGACCCAAGTCAACGCACTATGTCGATACCTAAGATAAGCGGAAAACGTAATGGGCCAGAGTGGTGTGTGGAGAGGTGGAGTCATCCCCAGGTTTCATCTGCATTGCCATTTCGATAAGAAGGACACTAGGACTAAAAAGAATAAGTTGCCGGTGGTCTTGATATGGTGCCGCCCAAAGGGGGTAAATAACCGCAAATTGGTCACGGGCATTGCCACTGGTATCTTAGATGGTTAGATAGGACTGCCGCTCCTCGGAGTCTCTTGTCTTGTAAAAAGCACGGGTTCTCACTTTGTACGACCAGTTTGGACTGCTGATACGCCCACTTCGACTGGGAAAATAGGGGACCATCGTTGACCACTTCCTGCATGCTAGAAAAGTTGCAGTAGTAAGAATATACACGACATTACGTTTATTAAACTCATGTAGAAGTAAGGAGCCATGCGAGCTCTGCTCTGAGAGAATTATACATTGACTCGGTAGGCGCTGGAATTAGCTGACATATCTAGGCAAAGTGGCTGACGGTTATGTTCATCGTTGATTGTGGCAATCTTTCAGCTCAACTCTTTTAGGTACGGGCTTCGAATACAGTGCTAGCTTTATTAGTACTTAGAGATCGGCACTAGTACGAGACGACTTTCTGCCAGCTCTCACAGCTGAAGCTCATTCCGCTCGGAGTCTCTATCCTGCCCTAGCCTTCGGCTATTTATATGGAAACGAACTCCGGGGAAATCGAGATGATCTGGGATGATTTGATAAATTAAGATTTGCTTCTCCGATCTAGCCGGATAAAAAGAGCATATGATGCATTGACGATATAACTTCTCAAATTGGCAAAAAAGCCATTTCCCACTTTCTGGAGTGGGCTAGACTCAATAACTATTCCCAATTTGGAATCATAACCGCAGAGGCAACTAATATCTCCATTTTGAGGTTTGTCAAACAAGGAGAGGCACCTTGTAGAAAGGGGTTTCTGGTTATTTCCCCAGATTTCTTAACTCCCGCGGAGCCCGTTGCCGTTGTGAGGCAAATTTGTCAAAGAGATAAATTGGACATGATTGCTCCTTTGAGACGTAGTTTCTTCTACCGTGGTTGTGGCTGAGAAAAGCTTTGAATCAAGACACTATCTTGTGCCTTACAGTCCGTCCAAAATGCTCAAATATTCTCCTCATCCTCTATCTCCTCTCTCTATAGAGGAGACTAACCTGGCTAGAGATATCGTCTTGGCAAATTCAAGCAGCGAAGAAGTGGTCCAATTTCGGATGACATATACTCAAGAGCCCAAAAAAGCCGAATTGATCCCATTTTTAGAGTTAGAGCACTCTGGACAGCTGCGATCTGATACACCGAGACCAGCGCGGTGTGCTCGCGTACACTATGTTTCGACAGGAAAGACACAAAAGGATCGGCGCGCGACAGAGGTCGAAGCCACAGTTGATCTCACTGAGAAGAAAATTATCTCAAAAGATGTTCTAGGATCTGAATTTTTGGCAGGACTTAGCACGTAAGTAGAAAGGGAAAACTACCTTAGCGCAGACCTGGCTAACATATTTCTGCAGATGGGAGTTTGATATTCTGGTCGATGTCTGCAAGGCGTCGCCCATGTTCAAAGAAAGAGTAGCCCAGTTCGAGCTACCCCCTGGGTTTGACATCATTGTTGAACCATGGCCATATGGAGGGATGGATCGGCCCGGCGAACTTCGACGATACTTCCAAGGCCTATGCTTTGCAATTGACACAAGCACAAAGAACCCCGACTCAAACTACTACTCTTATCCGTTGCCCATCATTCCCGTCATGGATTTCGAAAAACGAGAAATCGTTCGGATTGACGAGCTTGCAACCGGCGGCGGCGATGATGAACTGGTGGCCAAAGCACCTCGAACAGGCCCCATTATTAAACACTGTGCCCCGGCGGAATACGTGCCAGAACTGCTACCTGGGGGGACGAGAAAGGACCTCAAGGCCTTGAGCGTCGTTCAGCCTGATGGGCCGAGCTTTTCTGTCAAGGATGAAAGCCTCATTGAGTGGCAGAAGTGGCGGTTCAGGGTCAGCTTCAACCCTCGTGAAGGCGCTGTGATCCATGACGTCCATTACGATGGAAGGAGTGTGCTATACCGTCTTTCCTTGAGTGAAATGGTAATTGTTGCATTATCTTCTGATGTTTTGGCCAAATAAAACTAACCACTATCTCTCTAGACCGTGCCTTACGCTGATCCTAGACCACCGTTCCATCGCAAACAGGCTTTTGATTTTGGTGACGGGGGTATTGGACATGCGGTTAATAACCTCACTTTAGGATGCGACTGCTTGGGTGTGATCAAGGTATGGAATGATTATCTAAATCTTCGTGCCTAGCTAACAGCTTGTAGTACTTTGATGGTGTGCTTGTGGGCGCAGACGGAACGGCAGAGAAAGCGAAGCATGTCATTTGCCTTCACGAACAAGACAACGGCATTGGCTGGAAGCATACCAACTGGATGACTGGTCGCGCTGTGTCCACTCGACGCAGAGAATTGATAGTCCAATTCATCATCACCCTCGCTAACTACGAGTACATTTTCAACGTATGTTGTTGAACACTTTCCCATTCATATCTGAAGGATGTCCTTGACTAAACCAAGAAACATGAATAGTATAAATTTGATCAAGCTGGTGCCATATCCGTCGAAACACGAGCCACCGGTATCGTCTCCGTCGTCAACATCGACCCAGGCAAGACCAGCCCCTGGGGCAACGTGGTCAACCCAGGAGCCCTCGCACAGAACCACCAGCACATCTTCTGCGTCCGAATCGACCCAGCCATCGATGGACATAAAAATACCGTCGTGCAGAATGAGTCCCTACCTGTCCGCCGAGATGCTCGGACCAATCCCAACGGCAATTTCTATCAAGTCAAAGATACGATCCTGTCCACATCTACATCCGCGGATGCATGCCCAGAGAACAATCGTATATTCAAGATTCAAAACCTGGACAAGAGGAACCCTGTGTCGGGTAAGCCAGTCGGATACAAGATCAACCCTCCACCAACACAAAAAGTCCTCGCCGACCCCAATAGCATCCAGGCACAACGTTGCGCTTTCGCCACACATCACCTCTGGGTAACGAAATATCGAGATGGTGAGCTATACGCAGCTGGAGAATATCCCCTCTCCAGCAAGAGGGAGAGCGGTGGTGTCGCGGATATGGTGGCCCGAAACGATGACCTGCTCCAGGAAGATGTCGTTGTTTGGAGTAGTTTTGGCCTTACGCACAATCCTCGTGTTGAGGATTGGCCAGTCATGTAGGTCCCATCTTTCCCCTAACGGATCATCTTTTTAAACTCGTTCGTTACTGACGATTGATGTTTAGGCCTGTGGAAATTTTGGAGCTCAATATCGTGCCCGTGGACTTCTTCACGGCAAATCCGGCATTGGATGTGCCTAGCGACAAGGACATCACCTCGAAGCTTACCAACGGAGCTTGCTGTAAGAGCGAGGCCCCGAGGCTCTAGGGGCAGACTCTATATTAAACGTAAACAAAAATTAGAGGGAATGTACCATCCTACGGGGTTTCATATACAATGGTAGTATTGACTGAGACCAAAGATCTATACTCATCATGATCAAGTCAAGGTCTATTTGTAAATTTCCAAAGGTCCAACGCCGCTATGACATGTAATAAACGAATATCCGTAATATCATGTCTAGAACCTTGCTACATAAGACAGCTAACTCGATAGCGTGGCTCAACTAGAAAAAGAAAACATCAGCTTTTCAAGGTCAATAATTCAAGTTAGAAGCGAATCAGAACAATTATACGTACGTTCACCAACCCATTGGGGCCACAAGAGACCTGGACGTAAGTCTCTAATCTCCCATATATGATCCAATGCGCCAACCATATCTCCACGGTCATATGAAACCCCCTGTGGATTTTGTAGTCTTTCTCTGATGGCCATCCGCGCCTGTGGCTCTACAGCCTCGCAACCGGCAACAAACAGAGGGAAGACAATGGCGTAGGAGACCCGTGAGTTGATGTCTATTTTCGAAATCTCATCCACGACTAGCTGGGTCTGTCGGCGGACAAATGGTGCAGTAAAAGGGACTCCGTGGATCCGGGCGTATAGAAGGATCGCGCATGCGGCATACATGGCTTCATTCAGGGCCAGCACATTGGCCGGATCGCCACACCCCGGAGGAGACTGCAGTACGTTCACGTCGCACTCACGCGCGTGAAGTAGCATCTCTTCGACCTCTGCCACCTCGGTTTCCCATGACGGGTCTTGGCCTTGTGGATGTGGGTTGTGAAGTCGTAGTAGTTGTTTTTCAAGCAACCGTCCGATGCGAAGCAGTGGGTTGATCAGGCGGGGAGAGAACATGAATATGGGATGACTGACCCAACTCTCAAATGCGCGTGAGAATTTTTGATCAATTTCTCTTTCGCTCATTTCAATCATCCTGTAGGTCAAGTCATCAAGAGGAGGCCCCGGTTGCTGTAGGGAACACAGAGAGGTGATTAAACCCCAGCGAAACTCTGTGAGAGAGACTTCCGGGTACGTGGTAGGCGTGTTTGAATGAGGTTTCCATCTTGAAAGGAATTTGGGCACGAGATTGGATGCTATCCGAAGATAATTGTGCCTCTCGGGACCAAAATAGTGCAAGATGCTGGCTGCAAAGATCATAGAGAGCAGGCTTTGCTCATCATCGGCTCCCGTGACTATCTGATGTCGCATAGATTGAACGGCCTGGGAACATGCCAGCGTTTTTGTTCGGTCAAAAGCCTTTTGCTTGTGCTTTAGCTCGTACTGCGAAGCACTGAAACAAAGGATGGCACCTCGAAGGGCGGCATTGGAGAGTGCCATGCCTGGTAGAGTGGTGGTGTATGGGTGTTGAAAGTTGTAAAAGTGTCCAACATCTTCCCAATCCGCGCATAGATACTCGGATTCGATTATGGATATGAAATACCTCCAGAGAAATCGCCTCTCGGAGGATGCAAGCATGTCGTCTGGCCAGGGCACCAGGATATGGCTACTGGGCGCGAAGGTCGGGTTTAGCTGTCCCACCCTGGCTCGTAATGTTTTGTTTGACGAAGAGACCGAAGCATTATGCTCTTGTGGTAGAAGAAAAAATGATGTGTTGCTACCAAGAAATGGCTGTACAGCTTCAGGATCCATGCCTGGCCCCGACGGGGGTCTGTAGAGACATCACCATGTTCACATGGGTTTAAATCGATCGTCGGGGTGAAAGAGGATATCACCATTGGCTCTACACACTGTTCATCTGAAATAAGCCCAAGGAATTGCGTTGAGTCCTCTGTTCTGGAAATGGTAGCATCCGCAGCAGGCTCATTGCGCGGAGTCGTTACTGGCTCAAGGGGGTTGGCGCTCGTTATGGATTGTTGCCCGAGCAAAACACCAGCAGGACTGGTTTTGGATTGGCATTGGAGGAAGGCTGATTGTGTTGAGTTTTTGAAAGTACGGGGTTGGCATGTTTCGTTATGTTTGACGCACTGCGAACACCGAGGATGTTTCCGATCACACTGTAGCTTCAAGATTTAGAACAGGCTCTCAATTCATTTTTGTTTTGAGAGGATTTTTGGATAGTAGACAAGACCATACCTTTCGTTTTCTTCTTGCGCATTGCTCACATGCCCCTCTCATCCGCCTTTTGGGGCCTTGATTCATATCTGGAAGGCCGAGGTGACGCGAATCCTGGTTCTCTTGGAGATGAAATTACCAATTCTGACAATGAGCGCAGTGAGACCCGTTTTTCAGAACCGCAGCTCACGTGACCACCCCATAGGGGTCTAAAGGATTTAATAGGGTACGTATCCTCGAACTGACGCTTCTGATAATCCATCTTTATCGACCCGATGCCTGTCACCTTTCTCTCATTACCCTACCTAGTCAGCAAGCGGATATATTTCTTTGCCCACTTGACACGAGAATGCCCGGTCGTTATTGTACCAGCCTCGCAGCTAGCGAATCGGCCAGATCATTCTACTTTCCCAGCAAATGTCCCAGGATAGGGTTAGCGCTGTCAATTTCAATTACGCAAGAATCTAGACGGAGGCCCAATCCCCAAGGAGACCTGAGAATATCGCTGTCCTGAATTCCCCAAGCAGCTCTTACTTCTCAATAAGGCCCTTCATATAGAGATCCGGGATATCTGCCTTGGATATCGAGCTCCAGTTTCCTCCAGCGACCGAGAGATTTGAGCAGGCGATATTCACACAGGGTCAATACTTACACAATAATCAGCTGTTTACTCTCATCTCGCATTTTCAGCTGTTCCTAGCTGTCTACACCTAGAATTCATCTGCGATATTACGGATGTAGTAACAGCTAAGCAGATTCTACAGCTATTGTATATACTCCCACAGCTCAAGGAGTATACCATAAGGCTTAGTCGGTATCATAATCATTCGCTCCATTCTCTTGCTCGACTGGCCGCAACTCGGCTAATGAATAGCGACCCCACTGATAGCCCGGGAAGAATACATCATCATACTTTCGCTTCGGCTTTTTACTACCACCAGAAATTCGGGATAAGATTTTACGCTACACAGACCTTAGGCAAAATAGTTTATATAGGCCCCAGTAGAAGGATATTGTTATTAAGAGGGGAAGATTCGATCAGACGCTAGGGCTTACAACTTCATTAATCAGGAGAGATTACTATCTGAACTGCTCCTTTACAAAGCTTAATTACTCTTGTCTGTTGCAATATATATCTTATTAGCCTTATTGCCAGTGCAGCAATCTCCCTCCGGACCTTTTTCTGGTCAGTCAACAGACCTACCAAGATACTTCCGAAATCCTCCATTCGACCAACGTATTCATCTTCACTAGCCTATTTCTCGATACTCTCGGGATACTTCAACCACTCAAGCCGAGCAGCCTGATCCATTTTAGGCGAATTAAATTCGATCTTCAAATAACCCAGAGTCTTCAATAGAGGGAGCTTGAGAGTACATAGCTCCGTCTACTATCTTTTATCGGTAGACAATATAATATATCTCAACTTCTTATCACAATTAAATGTAGTAATAATTACGAGGAATACATAGAGCCTACTTATAATAAACCTATATTGAGGAATCTATACAATAGGTATAAGACTCTAGTACAGGGACTTAAATCTACACTCCCTGGTTTATTGGACTTCATCTTACGCTTGGGGTATTTTTACAGCTGGAGCCTATTTGGGAGAAGTATATCATAGGTCTAAATTATGATAGTAGGGAAGGAAATCAGTATTCTAAGGCTGAACACAGTGTAGACATCTGGCCGCATTTGAGTCCAAACATAATAAGCGCACCGCATTAGCATAATAAGTTCTGAAGTCTCATAAATAAACTTATATTTCCAAGATTGAAAGAAACAAATTTAGGTACCCTATAGTAAAGGGAGCAATGAGGACGAGTTCTGTCCACGTGTAAGTAGCACTCCTCGTGCAGATCTAACAACAAGGATTATTTTGCACGCCCCAGATACTCAGTTATAATAGTTATATATTTGCCCAATTTCTTGTAGATAAATACGCTATAAAATAGCTTGACTATTTGGAAAGATGAGGTGGCTGCTTTGTTTATATACCAACCGACCCAAAATATCTGTTGCAAGCCACATCTTTGTCATAACAGCAACGCGTTTTGAGGACATATTATCTCTAGAAGGACCGAAAACTTTTTCAGTATAGCTGTAATAAGGGCATACTTGGTTTGCGGTCTATTTCTAGTCAGCATTACGTTGCATTTCATCCAAATGCGAAGTCGGCGACCATAGGGGAGCCCGGGATACAGCCTACATGTGACTGTCTATACCCAGCCTTTGACAGAGCCGATCGAACAGTCTTACATGATATGTGAACTGATGATAGTTTCATTAGCGATCAGGTGAGATGAGTGTTCTTGCATCTTGCGGCCTTCTTGCAAGCTGGATGAAAGACTCCGTCCCCGTCTGGATGGGTTGGCTGAATCTAGCTGGGCGGTAAATGTCAACACAGCATCTACAGGGGGGATCTTGTCCTCCTTTTCGAATTCTTGAAGTTCGCTTTCAAGATCATTCGCTTTCAATACTTGTTTGAAGCTTTGAATGGCCTCTTCAACCTCTCTGCCGGTAGTATCCGGCGTGGTAGGAACGGTACTAAGAGACGTTGAGGCGACTGAAGTCATTGTAGCAACCTGGAGTAAAGAAAAGGAGTATGGCAGACCACTATTACGAAGTGCGGGGAAAGGAAGCTGTTCGATGATAATTCGCTTTCAGCTCGGAACGACTGGCTTATGTGACGGGTCATCACAGGGACCACTGTGACTTGAGGGCAGTGGTGCATGAGAGTAAGCCCAACAAAATGCCCAATGACGCACCTAAGTTGTGGTGGCCCTACTCAACAGCTGATTGGAAACGGAGGAAGACTTAGAGGTGCTCCATGACAATAAATGCGCCGATTTATTGGACAGAGACAATATGGATGGCACACTACAGCTACACAATGCCCAGGGGTATGCCGAGTATTGCGCAACGCAGGGTGCCGTCCATACCTTTCGGGTCATTATTACAAAACAGCCTTCGTACGACCACATAATAGCACACATTTTAACTTACCATGTGAACCCATCTAGAAGATATGTTGATGCATCTATCTGAGATATGCTAAGAGAAAGGACAAAGGTGGCTAAGACAATAAGGGGGGCAACCTAAACAAAGCCATCGCGAGAATCGTAGCTTTAGATCAGCAACGCAATATGAAACATGCATTAACCGGTCAGTTAGAGTACTCCGTCGATCTCATTAATCTGCAGGCCTCACAGATGGTTGCCTCCTCTCGACACCCCAACATATGCTCTGCTACTTAGCCAGACCATACCACTCGGGTGTGACTAGAGAGAGAGTCGCATTGTAGAATTATTACCAACGAGCCAATTTTAGAGAGCCTTGTCGGCTGCCCCGAGAAGATCTGCTATCAGCCTATTTCCTTGAGTCGATTATATGACGACGGATGTGTACAAAGAGGAAGCTAGCATAAAACATATGCATGTTCAGCCGTATGTGGCACCCACTGATGCAAGCCGACCTGGGAACGGGGCCCTGCTTGCCTGCCATCCTCAAAAGGAGTCCCGGTATGCAAAAACACTCATGCTTCCCACCATGGTTCGCGAACCAAGTTTGGGCACTAATCCTTCGACCCCAATGCGTAGCCCTTGTTTGGCATTCTGTGATATGATGCGACAAGTCATAAAGCTGCTATTCTTTTCCATAAATAACAAAAGCAAATCCAGTCAGATGCTCATTGATGCTCCAATAATCAAAGGAGAAGCAGCTAAAATCCCCGATATTAGATATCATGTCACTCAATATTTAGCTACTCTAGATGCTTCAACGAGAGCGTGCGCCGCTGAATGGACCAGTGGTAAGGCTGAGTAGCATAACAATGTAGAGACTGACCTATTACAATTCAATTTGGCACAATATATTACGAAAGGAAGTATTCAAGATGCATAGAACCCAGCAGATGGCTATTGCGGGTGCTGAGGTCGTATGGTGGAGTGAAGATGATTGTCACTTGAGAAGGCACCCGCTTTCCACAACAGATCCAAAGAGGCTCCTCTTTTAAGAGGACTCGGGTTCAACAATGGATATAATCTTCTTGCAGAACTTTTATTACTCTTTAAAGAGGGTTTCATTTGTCGAATCGATAATGGCCAGGTATGAAATACTTCTTGCGGATATGGAATCGGAAGAAGAGAGGGATTCATAAGGTCCAACTACGTCCTGCTATCTTTTACGTTATCATTTCCCGTACTGTTATTCTCATCAAATATTCTATATTTTCATCATTAGTTCTTAGAAAAGTAATCGTCTTATACGGCCCTGCGGGGAGTTTTGGTTATTATCATCAAAGGTGATTTACATGAGAAGCTACCAGTTCACAATGAGAATAGTCTATCGCGCTTCCAATTCACAGATACTATCTCCATGAGTTTTAATCCTAGTTTTTAGTCAGGCAACGACTAATCTTATTTTGACATCCCGTAGAGACAACGAATCATGGTTTGTCTGACAAAATCCCAAGTGTCGCAAACATTCGGCGATAACGGTAGCAATCAATCGACAGGGTTTAGGTTTCGGATCTACTAATCTCACCCCTTGCTCATACTGTCCTCCATAGTCGGTCCTCCCCATGCGGGGATAATAAAACGGACATTCCGCCCTCTCACCGCCCCTCTTGGCGTCTGCCGCTCTTAGGGAACTGGTCTACGCTTCTGCTGACTTAAGTAATTTTACCGTCGTTTGGAGTCCTCCTCACCTGGCTCGACCCGGTTCACTGTAAATGATAGGTAGGCGCTCCAAAATACGGCGACGGTGTTGGAAACAAGTAGTCGATACTGAAGAGAAACGTAGAAAAAGTTTAGATAGGATACCGCTGTAGAGGGTCAAGTTAGGAACCATGCTATTTCGATGAATTATTTCAATGCACTTACCTGGCCATAGAGTGTAGTTTCTGAGTAACACCTGGGTGAAAGAACTCTCAACACTTTGCTGAGCCGCTGACAATCTTTTTTGAATGGTGCCTGTGGAAGGCCGAAGAAGCTCTGTTAGGTAGTACAGTCCTACAATCGACCCAGGGGCGAAGATGGCTTGGTCGACCAGAACTCGAGCAAGCACGCTTTGTGTATGAGTGGACAGTTGGATTCTCCTTTGCAGCAGTCGGTACCTAATTTGAGAGACATGAATAACCATGATTGCAACACATACAGCTAGGGAGGAAAAGCATACCATACAGCCATAGTCGGACCTAGCGCAAACCCTCCAATAGCTGTCATTCTCAGGGTTCTCTCCCAATCCCATTTTGATTTGTCAATGTGAGTCCGCGCAGAAACGCCTTGAGCGATCACATCGCCAACTGCATAGAGTGACTGCAGCATACGGTCAGGGGGAACAGTGTACGTTTCAGACAGTCCACTAGCAACTTACAGCGGCAGTGATGCTTTGGGTTAATAGCGGCCTACGATTAAGAGCGCTATTATAGGCCTGAAAAAGCCGAGAAGCCATCTTGAGTGGTATGGCTGGTTTTCGGGAACTCTTGTTTGAAACAATCGAAGAGGACAGACTCCTGATACTTTTGTAAAAGGGCCGTTGAAACAAAATTTATCTACGGACCTACCTAAAGAGTTGCTTTAACCCCCGTTGGGAAGGTTTTATAGAGGAAATCCACACTATCACGCAAGAACGACGAAACCCCCTCCAAGCGCCCTCATCCCTCGGCTAGTCCAAGATCTCAGACCCGATTATCTACAATCAAACATAAGCCAGTTTCTGCGACGTTACATCTGATATACGCGACCCTTGCTGGAAGAAGTGGAGAGGCTGACGGTCTCTCCATTTTTGGTAGCTCCGTCTCCGCTGACTCTTTTATCTAGCTCTTGATATATGCAGGCTAGCCGTTTGACATCGGATTATTGTCGAATTTCTCCTAATCAAAAGCATCATGTACTTTTACTAAAGTCAAGCATTACAATATGGCCTTCGTCAGACCTGCAATAAGGACATTGGGATACCCAGCCGTTCGATATGCACACAGTAACGTGCGAGGGCTGGCCTCTATGGCACTTGGGAACAGGTCTGAAGGCTCTATTGGAAATGCATTCGCTTCTCTGTCCACGAACAACTTCGAGCTTCCCCCTCGCTTTGGTAGTTTGAAGCAACAGCTGGTGGACCAGAACGGGGAGGCAATCCTTGATAGCTGGCTGCGTCTTCTAAAGCATCTGGAGGAAGAAACAATCCCCAGCGTCAATGAGCTCAGCCATTCAATCATCCCAGAGGTCGACTTCAGCTCGATTGTCGAAAATGGCGGTCAGCTTCCTGAAAAATCAAAATCTTTGCTCAAAGACCGCGGCACGATTGTGATCCGAGGGTTGGTGTCGGAGAGACAGGCAATCGACTGGAAGCAGTCTGTGCGCGAATACGTCAAGAAGAACCCTTCAACCAAAGGTTTCCCGACCAATGATCGCCAGGTATACGAAATTTATTGGAGCAAGGCTCAACTTGAAGCCCGGGCACACCAGAACATGCTTTTAGCACAGACAGCACTGAACCTTGTTTGGGATAAACAAGATCATGACAAGGTGGTGTTGTCTGAGGCCGTAGCCTACTGCGATCGCTTAAGAATGAGGATGGTCTGTTAACCTCCTTTACTGACTAAGCTCCTTGCTGACTTTCATGGCACCAGCCCGGAGACAAATCTTTCAACCTGGGTCCTCATCTCGATGGAGGATCCTTGGAGCGATGGGAGGATCCAGAATACCGCAAATGCTATACGGAAATTTTAGAAGGTCGTTGGGAGCATCACAATGCTTTCAATGTTAGCACGAGACTGAATGCTATCGTCGATATGTACAACGGCCCCGGAGGTTGTTCTGCGTTCAGGTCCTATCAGGTAAGAATTATGCCCAGATCATACATTCGGGGTAGGTTTAACTGACCTCGCAGGGTTGGCTTTCACTCTCGAACTGCGCCCCAACGAATGGATCTCTTCGGGTCTTTCCTGATCTCAAAGCCTCAACTGCTTATACACTTCTACGGCCCTTTGTGACAGAGACTGGTGACCGATGGTCGCTGGACTCTAAGTCTCCCATTTTCCATGGGGCTGCTATGGGTGCCGGCCAAGAGCTTCTTCCAAGTTTCCATTGTCACATAAGTCCACAAGGCTTTGTAACCATCCCGACCGTACGTCCGGGTGATGCTGTGTTCTGGCATTGTGACACTGCGCACATGGTTGAGGCCGAGCATCAAGGCACGGAAGATGCCAGTGTATTTTATATCCCTTCGTTCCCCTTGTGCAATATTAACGCTATGTATTTAAAACGTCAACGGGAAAATTTCTTAAACTTGCGTCCACCGCCTGACTTTCCGGGGGGATTGGAGAGTCAGAGCATATAGATGCCGGCTCAGTTGCGGATCTGTCTCGAGAAGGGAAACGTGCGATGGGGTGCGGTCCATTTGATCCCAACTTGGCATCCACTCCAGGTGAAAAGTTAGCATATGAATTTGCTAACGAAACGCTTGAGTTCGTCTGAAATAGGATGCTCTGGTTAAAGAGATATCTACCCTTACATCCGTTTACCTTCAATGGCTCATAACTTCAACCGTGTATCTAGATTCCAGTAATGATCGTGAACGTGACTTTCAACTACTTTCTTTCAGCACAACCTTAGACACTGTTGCTTGGGTACTATTTTTACTTGGCTACCTCATGCTAATACATGCAGTTAAAATTGTGTTTCTAATGATAAGATGTAACATTTTGGTCGCCCGCCTAGGTCTACTTGAAACCACGCTACGAATTTTCCGTCGATCCCCAACGGTAGAAATCGCAGATGCCGATTAGTGCCTATTACAATAAGTTCATGCTAGAATACCGAATTGACAGAAATATGTAGGTTCAGAAGGTAGAGAGCATGTTTCAGAATATGTCAGAAAAAAACTTTCCTGAGATGCAAGCTGTGCTAAGAAGGTGGTGTATGGTTGACACGAAAGTTTTCTGTGGACCATGAATCGAACGTTTTCACACGTAGAAGCTACGCTGTAGAACAAACAAATGTCAGTTTCCAGCCCAGACAAGAGTTAACTGACTGAACTTCTCTTGTCAACATGTTGCATTATCGCAGCTGCTCCCGGACGTCAAAAGTTATTCATTTTCTATCAAAAACTAAGTGATCTTGATATCACAATTTTAATTAAAGTGGCATTGAATGATGTTAGTATCTTGGGATTTCTTTTCGCCATCTACCTGGACTGTTGATTTTACTTCGACTGCCCCTACTTCGGGCTGTATGACCTTTGGCTTGTCACATTGAACATGCCATATAATGAGAAGCGGCCCATTTGCTTTTAGCCGTGGCATATCGTTTTTCCGTCGAGAGCTACTGGAGATTCTTCTGTTAGATCTAGAACTTAGTTGGTCGAGACAAAAGTGGCGGGAAGAGGCTTGGGCCACCCATGAATCTCTAACCCAGATTCTATATCACTAGCTTCGATATACACAAAAGTCGATGGTCTCGAATACAAGTACAAATAAGAGCAAGAAGTCCGAAACTCCGATAGCATGACGACGGAAGTGAGCGTATTCCAGACTCTGCTGCCTCCATCTTAAGCGGAGCACCCCAGAGCCGGGGAAAAGGGTGACATTGAGAAGGGGACAATGCCTGTTTTCATTACTTCATCGTTTTCAGACCCGGTAATAGTTTCTGTCACCCACATATCCCTGAGTTAAGTCGGTGTGCTATGGAGGTATATATGGAGACGAGTATGCCGGGTTCGCTGCCTCACCCGACCACATAAGACCACATTGTCAAATCGTGTCATCTGGAAGATGTTTTCGACTTCATCCTTAATATCACGAGGGGTGATTTAGGCCTTAACACTGCCCAAGGACAAGGGAAGTACGCGCTGCTCCCACTCGGCGAAGATTCGGAGGACGACTTCCGGCCGGCCGACCGCTAAAGGCCGGCTTCAACGACGCTGATGTTCCTATGCCTACTACAAGCTCTCGACTAGTTCACCGGCTGCCCGGTCTCCAACCGGCAATGGAAGTTAGTGCTGATACCACGAATGTGCCGAATGCCTAATTAAGATGGACATCAGGGGTCCCCTTTCGGCTCCCCAGCCTCCAAAACTCTGCAGCACATGCGGTGGGGTCTCCTAGAACGACGTTTGCTTTACCACTAACTGGCTCTACAGCGGTTTAGACTGGCACTGGCGCTCGGCTAAGTCGGATCAACGCAGCGGGGCGAGCGACCGGACCGGCCGGATAACACGGGACAGTAGTGGCAACTCTAGCTCTCTTTGGTTTTTCCTGACGTGCCATCCCATTTCCATCACGTAGAATTGTGTCTATCAGTATTCTACGGGAATTGCTCAGTCATTTCTAAGAGGGACGATATTTTATGGGATAAGGCGGAAAAGATATTGATGGTAGAGTATCATTGTGCGTTGGTGGTTTGCTCTTACGTTCCGGATGCCAGAGTAGGCACAGGCTCTTTGTTGACAATGTGTCAAGCGAGGACCCCTGTTTCTACCCAAGGTGGATCTTCGTAGGTTCAGAAAACATGCCTGATAATCAGCATTCCTACCTATTTGAAAGGTGAACACCCTTGGCTTCAAGATTTATGCATCTCCATGAACAGTATGGGGGAGCTTGGGGATATGGTCATTCTCGTACGTAAGTTAGAGATATCCCCAAGATTGCGGTTTTGAATTACTCACCACACATATTACTATTGGCACATTGTTACGTACAACTTACCTAACACCCCATATCCTGGAGAGAGGTCTGGAGTTAAGCTGAGAGAAATTGATATCTTGCCACATAGAACTGCGAGATCGCCTGATGACTCAGGATGGTGGTCGAGAAGGGCCTCTTATTGGAACGTTTTCCTGGACCAAGACTGAAATGAGAATTTCATGACACTAGTGGCGGCCATAGCGTCGATTTACTCGCATCACTTCTGCATGACGGAGGCAGCCTGTCAACCTAATGTCCCGCAGCCGCTGGCGTGAGGCCCTTCCAGGTACCGGGGACGTCATCTTCTCTGCGGCTGACTTGGCCCTTCTAGAACAAACCCCTCTGTCCCCCATTCGTACCGTTATCTTCATGTGTGCCCACTCCCGTTTCACTTCATCTTCTTACCTGGGGCTCCACGAAAGGGCTCCAAAAAGGCTGATGAATGACTCGAGAACCACCTTTGATTAGCTCCGCGGCCCATTCGGCCATCCCAGAAATATATCTACTTCGCTCTGCGCTGGCCGCCCATCCAAGTCTGTCCCTCCCACCTCTTCCCTATCGCCCATTCTCCTTTCCCCTCATTATCTCTACTACCTCGTCACCATGGACGAAATACAACATGCCGAAGGCAAGCCAAGCAGGCATCTCGATGATTCAGCCGCCCTTGCTCAGCTCGGCCACAAGCAGGAGCTTCAACGCAACTTCTCCATGGTTTCCATGCTTGGCCTGGCCTTCGCTATCCTGAACACATGGACAGCCCTCTCTGCCTCCATCAACCTTGCGCTCATCTCTGGTGGGCCTAGCGCTGCTATCTGGGGTCTCATCGTTGCGGGAATCTGTAACCTCTGTCTCTCCGCCTCCCTTGCCGAGTTTTTGTCTGCCTACCCAACCGCCGGTGGCCAATATCACTGGGCGGCACTTGTCAGCTGGCCGCGGTACGCCAGAGGCCTCAGCTACATCACAGGATGGATCAACGCCGCTGGTTGGGTCGCTCTTGCGGCTACAGGTCCCTTGCTAGGCAGCACTTTTGTGATGAATATCATCGCCTTCATGAACCCCGACTACGAAGCTGAGGCATGGCACCAGTTCCTCATCTACCTTGGCTTCACCTCTATTGCCTTGATCGTCAACAGCTTCGCCACTCGACTCCTTCCACTCTTCAACCAGGCCGCGTTCCTGTGGAGCATGGCAGGCTTCATCATCATCAGTATCACCGTGCTGGCTTGCGCCGCCCCTAATTATCAGAGCGGCGCCTTCGTCTATGGCAAGTTTGTGAACGAGGTTCAGTGGCCCGATGGTCTTGCCTGGCTCCTCGGTCTGCTCCAAGGAGCCTTTGGACTTACCGGTTTTGACGCAACGGCCCACATGATCGAGGAGATTCCCGAAGCGAGAAAAACGGGCCCCAAGATCATGCTGTACTGTATCGTCATTGGCATGTTCTCCGGATTCATCTTCCTGACCTGCCTGCTGTTCACTATCCAGGACCTCAACACCGTGATCGAATCCCCGGCCGGCCCGCTCCTACAAATGTTCTTCGACGCCACGAAAAATAAGGCTGGGTCTATATGCCTGCTTATGTTCCCAATTCTCTGCATGGTCTTCACCTCGACCGCCCTCATGACTACCAGCGCTCGAATGACATATGCTTTCGCCCGAGACAAGGGCCTTCCCCTGAGCCGTGTTTGGGCTGTTGTCAACCCCACTCTCGGTGTTCCTCTCAACGCCCTTCTGTGGACCACTGGATGGATCATTGTCTTCGGCTTGATCCTGCTGGGATCCTCAAGTGCCTTCAATGCCATCACTGCCGCCTCCGTCGTCGCGCTAGGCGTAACATACGCCATCCCACCCGCCATCCACCTGCTCCGTGGTGGTAACATGCTCCCCGAGGACCGCCACTTTAAGCTTAGCACTCCGGTAAGATGGATCTGTAGCTTGGTGGGTATTGCCTGGGCCATTCTGACCACTGTGCTCTTCGTCTTCCCCCTGAGCTGCCCGTCACAACAGCCAACATGAACTACTGCATCGCAGCATTTGGTTAATTCTGCTGATTGCTGTTACAACCTGGTTCCTTGACGGTCGGAAGAACTATGATGGGCCTCTCATTGAGCTTGCGCAAAATCATGAGATTGTAGGACAGGCCAAGGATGAAACAACATCCCATGATGACCATGAGAAGGAACACCAATAAACGGCTTATTTAAAGCCTGCTGTATAATACCTTTCGTATCAGTTGTAGACCTTTCCATAAGCCTAGAATTGTTTCAATGCAAATCAATTCAGTTCTATTTCACCTATCAAGAAAATGATGAGAAGGCGCCCCAAAATGTCGCTGTTTGGAGAAAACAGGGTAACTTGGAGGATGCAGCCCGACAAGCGCTACGATTGTATATTTTGAGGCAATCATACTATATGATACACCAAAAACATCGCTTTTAAGCCTATCTACTACGATTCATGCCTTTCATCTCTGCCAGACGGCAATCGACGTTTGTCCCCAGGTACGAGGCTCAGGGGCCGTCATCAAAATAGGGACCGCAAAGTCGACCTGGCTGGGTAGGAGAAATCTAGTAGTCACATGTTGATGCATCCTATATTAAAGTAATACAGAATACCATATAAATTCATAAATCGTTATTCATTATGTTATATAACCATCCATTTAAGCGAGCTTGAAGTGCAGACAACATTCATGGAACAGCTTTGTGAACCTCCCACCTTCAGTATTATGTTATCTTCTCTATTTCTCGCTTTGGTGGAAGAGAGTCCCGAATCACTAATTTAAGTTGGCTGAAATCTTGAGCGCCGATTGTACAAACTTGGGTCGAAACCTTTATTTGCAGCAAGGAGATCTTGCCAGGCAGTCGCAAGAACAGGCGCGGCAAGAAAAACACTTGGGGCAGTAAGTTAGTATACTATACTAAGTACAGAATAGTATATGGCTTCTTGTGGAGATGAGACTCACCACATATATATCGTCAGCAGAATCTCCATGTTGAACAGATTGACAAAAACTTAGATCGCTCAGCTCGATGTAATCGACCGCCTTGCTCTCTGTGCAGTACCTAGCATAACAGACGTAAGAATAAATTTGCATCAAAATTCTCTAGAGCTAGAGAGGAGACAGACGGACTGAAATATGCTAGCATAGAGGCATCTATGACTCGGGAGGCAGCCCATGATATTGCGGTAGATAAAGACTCAGTTGGCGGCCTCTTTCATCCCACCATCCTTCGCACCACGCACAACCTGTAGATCAACATGAACATTTGCGTCATAAACGATAATTCCCTCGAGGCGCAGCTTTATGCGCGTGACAAAATATCCGGGCCGTCAAAAGAGGATATACGCTCGGGGTATGTTTATACAGTCGTCGTAGTCACACGTGCGTTATTTATCAACATCAGTGAGAAAAGCCTATAGTCATAGCAAAAAAGGAGAGAAAGATAAATCAAGATCCAGGACATGATTGAAGAGAAACTTGTAACCTTAGACTTTAAGGAGATATACAATTTGGTTTTTATAGGTCGTCCCATCTAAGCTTCAGAGACAAATAAACTCGTCAGAAGCGTGTGGCGCGGTACTTTCAATTTGGGTATAGGCTAGAGTAAAATGGGATTATTAGTAGTTTTACCCCTCCTAGTAACTATCTGTGCTTTGCCTAGATATGGTACATGTCTGATGTTTGTCCCAAGGCGTGTCCAAGTTGTACTTCTGGGGTTCGTTATTTCATGCGACTACACAGAGAGACACGCTTATCATCACACACCATAACTTCCAAATCCTAGGCCTGTGGATCGCTCACACTCTGTGATACTTCGCTAGACAGCCTATCTTACTCCGTTTGGAAAAAGCTAGGGTCAATATCAAAATGGATCAGGCCTGGCAGAGGGCCGTCACCCTCAAGATCGGGAAGCATCTGAGCTATGTCGAAGTCTTCGGGTATCGAATTAAGCTGCCCTCTATCAAGTGCAATATTACTGAAAATGTTATTTATAGATGGGCTCAGGGCAGGTTGAAAATTAGCGAGATCTGCTCTTGACGTACTGGATGTCGCAAGATCCTGGCTGTGAGGGCCACTGGGGGTACAGCCCCAGGAAAACCTCGATCATTCGAATGATATCCCCAGAAGGCTATCAAGTTTCTATTTTCAACTGGCATTTGAGTCCCAGTAGCCCGGGAGATTCGGAGTGCTGCTAGCATAGGACTCGGGAGATCGATGGTTTTGATCACTTTCTCCAAGAATCGAATAGCAAGCTCGGCTGCCACGTACATCTCCTAGAGCTGATGCAAGGCTTGGATACTTTGGTAGAAACGACCAATTCCAGTACTGCGAACCTCCTCCACGGGGCTGCATACATCCCGCAGGTGGATAAGCGCCGCAGAAAGAAAAGCAGGTATGCTGCTTGTGGATAGGTAATGGAACTGGTTCTCGGATTGAAGGTCAAATGCAAGTTTGGTAGTTGCAATCGCTGCTTCCTTCACTCTGTGCATTGAATTCTTTCGATTAGTCAACTCGGCCGGACTCGTGGCAGGACTGAATGCTCGAGGTCGATGAAGAGCCCCGATTGTGTTTAGATAGATTATATGTAATAGAGCCTGATGTAGTCGAGTGATTCGGTCACACCAATTGTTACTTGTGGTTGATCCTCGCATAGGAGGTGAATATTGGCAAATCATCTGCCGATTTCGCAGCCAATCCTCCAATTCATCCTCGCACTTGGCTAAGTCGATGGCTTGCTTCTCTGAGAACTGTGGTACAGTTGCAGTTTGTGTGAAGGATTGAGAACCTCCAACCGGGCTGCCAAGTATCGAATATAGGGTCGTAAGCACATGGCCAATACAAATGCACAGCTTGGCCAGCTCTACACAAATCAATGCCACACCTTTGCGGCCCTCGGCATCAAGCATAGTAAGTCCAGACTCTCCGAGGAGTTTTAGCACCTCATCGGTCGGCCTTTGAAGGCTGTTTTCAAAGTCGTCGATAGTGAGCATTGGAACATCGAACTCTTCGTCGCGTATTCTTGGAGGTCGCCGAACAGTAAGACACAAAAGCCGATCCCGAATGAGGCAAGACCACCAGATCCTCCTTCTCATGCACTTTTCTCCTGAGCTGATATCCAAAGTTTCTGGATTTCTGTGGACACCAATGGCTTGGGACTGCGATAAGGTGACCCCTATCCAGTACCAAGTATCCTTTTCGTCGTTTGAAAAGTCGCACCAATATATCATGAAAAGCAAGGATTGAAGAACCGTAAGGCGGTCTTGCTCACAGTCAAGCCCATAAAGCAAGCGAACCCGGTTGAAAAAGATCTTACGAGCCGATTTTCGGTTTGAATATCCTCTTGCTTGGAGGTAGTTATCGACACGAACGTTACGCTCACGTACATAACTGCCTGAAAAAGAACTAAACTGACTGGTTCTCTCCATCATTTCTCAGAATCGGACTAAGAAATGAATTCAGCTCCACTGCGGGCATGAAGGCCTAGACAATGTAAACGTACACCCGCAGTAGCTCGCCTCGGAGCTCATCATCTGGAATTGTCAAAGCATCTTTGTCCGCTAGATAAAAGAGGTCTCGCGGCCCTATATGACTTGGAAGAGGCTTTATATAGGGCGGGAGATACGGTGCTGGAATTCCACTCGTATTCGCCCCATTGTACAATGTCGGGTCAAGGTTCTGAGTGTTACTAGGAGCAGCATTGGGTTCCTCTACTACCTGGAACTCGTCCTGGTCGTCAAAATCTTGATTTGCGTCAGGCCCATCATCTTCATCTTGACTGTAATCAGGGCAGTCCTCGGCTCCTGATTCATTCTGTTGGTCTGGTGGTCGGGTCAGTGGGAGCTGTGCATCGATAATATAATGCAGATGTGACTTGAATGCCTGCTTACTGCCTGGACCTGTAAGAGACATGCGAGCCGTCTCTTGTCTCATACCAGGAGATGCAGGCTCTACACGAGTAGTTCCCGCTGGTGAAGTAACTGCCGGGTGCGAACGGCCCTCTCCCAGCTTCTTTCCTCGGTTGGATTCCTTTATGATACATTCAACATTGTCCAGGCGACAGTTGTTGCAAGGCACTCCTCCACGAACCACGTCACAGCGAACTTTCCTGTTGCGACATGATAGACACGCCTTTGATGAACGGCGCTTCCCCATTGCACTGGTGGCTTTGTTCCAAGATTCCAGTGGCTTTGGCCCTGCTCCCGTTGGTGAGAGACGAATAACCTGTGTTTGAGAAGACATTTCACCTCACGCTTTGATGAGTTGGCTACAGATAGCTTGCCTGGATTTGATTGAAGCCTTTTCTATGGTGTGTTGGAAAGAATCAAATACTGAACGAGAAAAGACAAGCGATGGCTGATCATGAAAGGATTAGCCCAGACCAACGTACTGGGAGACGCCCCGCATCCTACACGCTGCTATGATTATGGGCACCCAGGCATGCCAGTCTTCTATACAATTATCAAACGGCTAATTACACCGGTTTGGAATCGAAAAATTTACAGGCTTTTAACTATATTATCAGGTAATAATGCACACTTCAGAGCCGTTGCCTTTGCCATGTTTCGAATTTAACGACAGTGAGTTTCTCCCCGTCGTTCAGCAATAATTTTTTTCACTTTCTCAAACCCATTCAAAATCAGCATGAACCAACTTGTAATAAAGGCTTATCTCTAGCATTGATGCCGAGGCCCCTCAATGGAGAGTTGGCAGGTAGTAAGGCTACTTGAAAACCGACTGAGCGTCGGTTATCAAGCATCACCTAATCACCTCGGCTATTACCTACTTTGCTTGAAGGCCTGCTTAACATTGAAATATTTCGCTGGGAGATGTTGAGAGACGAGATATTGAACGGTAGCTTTCTTTATAGAAAATCTATAATTAACTACATAGATAGCATTAATTAAGAAATGAGACCATCCCCATGCGAGTAACGCCATTTACAATAGAGTACGGTCGTTGAGGGATATAATTGCCGAGGTGACATAATGCCGATGTTCACATTACAAAGCACTGTGGACACTACGGCTGCCGATGGCCAAGATCGAGCGGGATTATTTTATCCTTTCTAGCGTATCGTGAATATACAGTGAACTGGGCACTGGCATACGTTTCGCTTGGTTATCTACCTGACTGATGAGCAGTCATACTGTTTAAAATCCCGATACACCACCTCACATAGCCTATTCACCAGCTCGTGTGCTGCCCTTCCCAAGCTAAAAATGAAAGTTGCCATTGTAGGCGCATCCGGCGAGACTGGGCAATCCATCGCCCATGCATTGATTCAACAACCTGATAGTTTTGTAAGCACTCCGAGGTATGATCCCGGGACATTGTCAGCAATAAGCTAACAATAGCATAGGAAGTCACTGCTCTATGCCGCCCCGCATCAGAAGACAAGCCTGAATTTCAACAACTCAGAAATCATGGGGTGAAGGTGGTTACCCTTGACCTAGAAGCACCCCACGAGGAGCTAGTGGCAGCGCTCGTTGGGCAGGATACGGTGATTTGCTGCATCATTCCTTTTGTACCAGAGACACAAATCGCTCTGGCGAATGCAGCCAAAGAAGCCAAGGTCAAGAGGTTTGTACCCAGCGCATTTGGGCCTGCTTGCCCACCAGCTGGAGTTCTAATATTGAGAGAAATTGTAAGTTTCTAAAGACATCGAGACATTCAGCCAAGGTAATATGAATACTCATCGATTTGCAGAAAGAAGTGGTGCTTAATCACATAAAAAAGCTGTATCTCCCATATACGGCGATAGATGTTGGCTAGTGATATCAAACTTCATTACCGCGACTTCCTTCAGGCAAGCTTGACTCTGCTATCAAGTTCCCTAACAGCAAGCTCGTTGGGGATGGAAATCTAAGGTCTGCCTTGACCGACCTCAGAGATGTGGGAAAGTACGTTGCCCAAGTTATCACTGACGAACTTACCTTGAACAAATCCGTTTTTGTGTACAATGAAGTCTTGACCCAGGAAGAAGTTTACTCAACTCTCGAGGACTTGAGCGGCGAGAAAATATCACGCGATTATGCCAACAAGGAAGAAATATTAGCGAACATCAACGCAGCCCAGAATCGATATGATCAGGACGGTTCGGTACCTAACCTTCTAGGACTATCATCTACCCAATATGCGAACTCCATTTGGTTGCGTGGTGACAATCTTCCCGAGAGCGCGTCGTATCTGGGATATTTGAATGGCAAAGAGCTTTACCCAAATCTGAAGCACGTACCATTTACTGATTATGTGAAAGAATTAATTACCGGGAAGGGCAAGGGGTTATATGTCGATCGTGTCTTTGGATTTGAAAAGGATACGAAGATGTTTGGCAAACAATAATATCTAAGAAGACCCTAGATTACCATAAGTATGAATCGAAGGTTCTTCATTACGGGAGCTTTGGTGTGGCAGGCACTATTATTCTCTCGTTGCCCAAGACTTGAATAAATGAATGGTATCAAAAGAGCTTAATTCTAATAGCGGCCCAAGTTGCCCTTCCCTCTCTCCATCTGGTACTATTGCACACCACCACACCGTGTCAATGCCCATGAACACTCGGTCAACATCATTCAAGCGCTGAAAACAGCATGCACTTGTTATACGTATTAGCTTTATGAGCATTTACAACAAATTATATAGCCATATATTCTAGGCAATTGTGAGACAGGATTTCTTTTTGATTTGATTAAAAATTTCAGGGATCGATCTGCCAAAACAGCACCCGCCACTCACATCAGCATGACCTACCGGAACAGGGTTCTCCAGAGATGCCCAAAGTACACGTACATTTGCGGACCGACTCTGGCACATAATGTGTGTTGACTAAAGAAGATGTATTAGAAGCCAGGGAAAAATAATCAGGGACTACCACAGAGTTCTTCAGGATCTGCGCCAAAAGCGATTACAAACTCCAGAGGTAATTTCGTCACAAAGCCGCCTTGGTTTGCTTTGCGCCAGCCATGAAGATGCAGAGAAGAATTCTCAACTCTACCGCGAGGATTTGCTATTCGCAGCAGAATGTCTTACCTCCTAGTTCAAATACCAGAGCTCTGAGAAATCTTTACAATCAACCTCGACGACAGATTCATGCTCGGGCCACGGAATATTCGCCCAGCAACCTTCTTGAGTGGACTGAGCAGCGGCGCTCCGTCCGAGAAGCAATAGGCAAAGTATGCTCTCGGTACCTCGATGAGTATTGGCTGGAAAAGGACAACAAACACCAGTTTCCGTGGGATCTTTACAAGGACCTTGCAATAGATGGTTGGTTGGGGATCTGCCTTCCTGAAGAATACGGCGGTTCCGGGCTAGGCATTTCAGAAGCAGCCGTGATGCTTCTGACAATTACCGAGTCAGGAGCAGGTATCAACGGCGCATCCTCCATTCACATGAACATCTTTGGCTTAGAGCCGGTGGTGAAGTTTGAATCAAAAGAACAGAAGCAGCGCTGGCTGGTCCCCCTTATTGAGGGCAAAGAACGAGCTTGTTTCGGGGTCACCGAGCCGAATTCTGGCCTAGACACTCTTCGATTGCAGTCATATGCCAAGAGGGACGGCAGATTTTATAGGCTCAAGGGCTCTAAAGTATTTATATCCACTGCCCAGGTGGCAGAGAAATTCTTGATTCTCGTCAGGACAACACCTTTGGATCAGGTCAAGAAACCGAGCCACGGCCTTTCCCTCTTTTACACGGACTTGGACCGATCTTCAGTAAAAGTTACGGAAATACCAAAAATGGGACGCTTAGCAGTTGATACAAATTCTTTGTTTTTCAAAGATTGGAAAGTTCCTGTTAGTGATCTAATTGGAAACGAGGGCGACGGGTTCAAGATGATCATGCATGGAATGAATGCTGAAAGAGTGCTGGTGGGCGCAGAAGCCTTGGGAATTGGATATGCGGCTTTGCGGCGGAGCAGTGCCTATGCAAGTGAAAGAGTCGTCTTCGGAAATCCCATCGGAAAGTATTAAGGAATCCAACACCCGCTAGCGGACTGCTGGATGAATCTTGAGAGCGCTCGGCTTATGATTTATCTCGCGGCACGATTATACGATCAAGGCTACGGGGACGGAGAATATGCTAATGCTGGTAAGTATCTTGCTTCTGAAGCCGCTTTCAAAGCTGCTGAGAGAGCCGTCATGTCTCATGGAGGAATGGGATATGCAAAGGAGTACCACGTAGAGCGTTATCTACGAGAAGCTACGTTGGCTAGGATTGCTCCAATTAGCGGAGAAATGATCAAGAATTACATTTGCCAGAAGGTGTTGGGTCTTCCAAAGAGCTATTAAGGTCGAGAATAAGCATGAATGAAAATAATTATCTACCATACAGGCTTCTAGTTAAAACCCTATTAAGAAGGGGAACTCCTACTGGCAATTGCTGCACCCCGCAGCTTCGATCAGCTTCTCATGTTACGTAGAACCCTTTTAAGGCACGTCAATGGCGTTTGGGGCATCTGAAAAAAACCTGTTTATGCAGCTTGAACGGATCCGTGATGTGCGCTACCCTTCCAGCCCCTATACTATCCGAGGTATCCTCGGGGTGTGCCACACAAGACCAGTTGATCTTTGTACATAAGCACGGCCAATTATGATATCACGATGCACGCAACCTAAAATTTGGATTTCCTATGCTCTCCCTTTCGAAGTCTAATCTCGGAGTTGCTCAATTCCACGTTCAAGAATATACTGGCAGTAACGAAATCGATGCGGCCTGTGAGGAGTTCGCGGAAAAGTACGCATACCTTTGCCATTAGATCTAGCTTGATCAAGCCATCATCGAAGTTGCATCCGCGGTCTCTACATCGATTGCACTCGACCAAACCTACTCTTGACGGTATTCAGATGCCTGGAGCGTTGGAAGGTTTAAAAATACTTGATCTATCACGAGTATTAGCGGTGAAAATCAGCTTCCTGCCATAAGGAACTCTAGTTCACTCACTAATTATACTCAACCGGCACCATTTTGTACCCAGATCTTAGCGGACTATGGAGCCGATGTTATCAAAGTGGAGGCTATTGGTAAAGGAGTATGTTCAATATGCTCACCCTGCAATTCTTTTGTTCCTAAGGATAGTTGCACACCAGAGCTCACACTTCTCTTGGCTCGAGTAGGCGCGTTGTTCTGCCCCGTAAACGACGATCATCGGCCCACTGACAACCGAAGCGCCAAGACAAAAGAACAAGCCCAGATACTGGGAAGCGGTATTAGGCCCCCAGCGCGTCAGCGTAATGCCAAGAATCACGTTGAGGTGTAGGAAGATGATGAAGGGTGATCTGATGTAGTAGCGATCAGATATAGACGACACGGTGACTGCAAGAATGAAGCCGTAGAAATATGGGGTGTCGACAAAAGTTGGCTAATCGCACCACTGAAGCCCATTTTGCCATTGAAAATCAACGGAATGAAGTATGCCAAGCCATAGGTGGTGGCAACATTCAGCATATAGAGTATTCCAAAGACCCATATCTTCCAATCGCGAAGAATTCTTAGGCCCAGTGAGAAGGTGAATTCTTCTTCTTCGCGTTCTTCTCGATCTTGGGCAATTAATCGCAACGCGATATCAAGGAGGCCCCGGACGAGATTGCGGTCATTCGCTTCCCAAAGTAATAACGAGGGTACCAGGAGCTAGCAACTACGATGATCGTAGGAAAGACACTGTTAGATATTGTACGTTAGCAACGACAGAGTCCGTAATGAATTAAATGGCATGGCTCGAAACATACCCAGCTTCACAAATGCCAAGCAAGTCACGTACAGCGACGAGGCCACCAAAATTATGGACCAAACCTGCCGCCAGTGTAAGGATACCAAAAGCGAGCGAAAGGAATGTAAGCCAATACCGAACTGAAGTTTTTGAAAGAATATAGTCGCTTGGAAGTACAAATAAAGCATACCCGGGGAAGAAGACAAGGAGGGCAGTAGAGTAGCCGTAGCTATCAAAGCGCAACTCTGAACCCATACCAACTACCATGGCAAGGCCCATGTTCGTTCGGTCAATGAAGCAGAATGCGAGAATAACGGTCATGATTGGTAGAACGACAAGATCCATCTTCCTAATAGTCTTCCCTAAACGATAAGGATCAATGTCAGGGCCATCAGCACTCTCAAGCTCGACTTCGCCATACTCTTTATGCTCGACCGGTAGCGGTGACTTGTCTGCTTTGTGAAATGGAGCAGGTGATGCAAAAGCAGGAGCTCCATCACTGGAAGTAGGCATGGCTGGAGTGGACATATCCAAGTATCGAAATTCAGTTTTGGTGGTTGATGCTCAGTCCATTGAGTCACCCAGCGGTGTTCCATAAAGATCGACCAGGTTCAATTTATACAATATCGGATCTGTCTCCCAGCTGCTTCCACTTCATATCATCCCACGAACGAACCAGATCTGGTCTAGATCTCTGGGGAAGCGGGGTACACATGACTGTCCCCATGTTTGTTAAAAATTGCCTGAGGCTGTGTCTTATCTACAGAATAGTAACCGAGGCACTTGAGGAATCAGTTACCCGTCAGTATACAAGTATTTATTTGCGTGCCGAGGAAATATCGTTAAAAAGCTATGATTTTCTGGAAGCCTCAACAGCTAGGTCTTGGGCACACCTCCTCCTCCTGGCTGTCTCATCTTGTCATAAATTCATCAATGTTGCTAGGGATTGAAAGCTTAATGCATGTAGCAAAGAAGAACATATCTTTCTATTCCCGTACCACGCCAAACGTTCCAGATCATTTAGATATCATGTAGGATGATCATAGTATTCATGAATAGTTAAAAAACTAGCAGAATATTCTCCCTTGTAGCCTTGGCACATCCGGCAGCTAGTATGTAACAAAATCATACCACGGCGAAGAAGGTAGTCGTGGAAGTGAATATAAGAACGATGGTAAGTTACGATTTCTCGGTTTGTTACTAGCTCACCTACAAATCCAACAACAAACTATAAGCAACTAGCTATCTACCAGCTGTTGAAAGCCCATTTCAACGTCACTTAAATCCATGTGGAAACAAACTTGCAGTCCTAACCCAGTATAATGGCGAAGACTGTTTTCTCTTTCTTGGGCTTCTTCAAAGGAATAAACAGCCCCCTAGGGTGCAGTATCCTCACGTTTTCGAATCGAAATCAACTTCTTAGGATCTGGCATAGACTAATGAAGATATGTTAACTTTAATATCTTCCTCTTATCAAAGGCTATGTTAGCGAAACATACCTGAGCACCCATCTCCAGGTTCGGGTATCGTTCTGTTACCCCATCAGGCAACTTGATATCATAGTGCAACAAAATCGTTGCCAATATCATTTTGATTTCGTTGGCAGCGAAGAATCGGCCTGGGCACGCATGTTTGCCGTAGCCAAACGTGAGGCTTGAGGCACTGACACTGACAAACTGGCTATTAGCCACGGTTTCGGCAGCCTTGGCTCCTGACTCTGCCTTGGATTTGGACTGGCGAAGTTTATAAAATCGCAATGCATCAAACACCTCCGGGTCCGGAAAGATGGATGGGTCACCTGAGACTCCGGCTGCTGGAATTTCGATGATAATGCCTGCCGGGATAGTGGTGCTGTTGGATAGTGTGAATGGTTTCAATACTTTGCGCTGGAACGAGGCTTTACTATGATGTCAGGACATCGAAGCATCGAACGGCCCATCATACGGGGAGCTTTCACTTACTGGTGCTAATTGGGTAATAGCGTAGCACTTCCCGAAGGAAGCTATCGAGCTTCTTCATATTTTGCATTGCTAAGCTTGTAAAAACCCCATCACTTGCAGCAAGGGCCTGCTGGACATCTTCTCTAAGCATAGGGGCGATCTCGGGCATTGCAGCGAGTGTGTACAACCTAGTCCATGATGTCAGCTTGCGATGTGTTTCCAAAATTCGAGGGGCTTACGTACGAATTTGTGGTGGTCATAGTCGTGGTATGGATAGCAGCGAATGAAACCCCCAACTGGTTGAATGCAAGCTCTTTATCATCCTTCACACCAAACTTATCTTGGGAGTTCATGATCCACTGGAGCATATCGTCCGGTTTCTTGTATCCTGCAATTTCTCTGCCTCCCGACGTGCGGTAACCACTGGACGCAGAAACTCGTCTGCTTCCTTAACGCGCCGATGAACTTTCCTCACTGGTGGTATAATTGGCCCTAGAATTGGTCGCAGCCAGACAGGCATAAATGCTACAACATGCACTGCAATCATGAGGTCAATCGTATAGTTGATGGCTGCATCGAGATAGCCCTCATCTCGGCACAGCTCTGGCCCCACGAAGATTCGACCAGAGGCCATGGCCACGATACGCAGCAGCTTGCTGTTCAAGTTGATGTCGGTCCATGTAGACGACTGCGGCAGCTCCAGCCTCATGGAATCTACAACTTCGCTGTGAATTTCCGGGTTGAGTCGTGCTTTAAGATCGAAAAAAGTTAGAGGCGCTCGAATTCATCAGGGTCAGAGGAGGGATGGCGTACGTAATGCAGGAGTCAGGGAAGTTTTCACAGTCTCGGTAACATGTGGTAGGTCGGCTTTCACGCCAGTGTATTTGCTCTGGAGGCTCTATTGAAGGCATTAGTGAAGTGGGCGAGATAGGAATTCTTTAGTCAATATAATACTTCAGTCACAGATGCATTGAAGCTCAGCACATCGTCAGGCAATTTTCTGAGTTCCCCCAGAAATTTCGGTGAGATAATAATGCTCTCAGTCTCTATGATTCGGTTAATTATAATTTCACGGTATTGTTTTTCGTCACTTACCTCTTGCTGTGATGATTCGGAATAACCCGTCTTTGAACTACGATATGGTGATCGTTAGTTTTGAATATTGAGAAAAAGCGGTCCCTTATTAAATCTTCGAGTCATACCTTTTGGTAGCCTTCGTGGTGAAGTCTCCATGCTCCTCCTTGTTTGACAAACTGTCGTCTTCGACTAGCTTTGCCGCCCTGCCCCACGACGGGTATACCGGCCAACGGGTCGACTTTGAAGAAGTATTGCGCAATGAGCGTAAAGGCAATGAACACTGAGCTTGCTACAATAGCTGGCCAGTGATCATTGACACCGGCGGCCGCAGCGCCTGCCGCAGCAAAGACTGTGCTAGTATGGTTAGCAGACGACATCCGTGATAGTAGTGTGCCTGGCGTCTTCTTGGAGCTGTGTATTTTGGTGAAGCCACTCACTCACCTTCCCGGACGAATGAACCACTATATATCTTGCGACAGCGGGATTTAACTAGTCGCTGGGACACTCAACTATAGAGGAAAACGGTCCTGATCGGGGAGGTACATGCTCGTATCAGCAAAGGCACATCGTGATGCTACATCCACCAAGAACCATAGCCAATCAGTGCATTTGCATTGTCACCTTTGTTACAGGCTAAGGATGATCGTCACCACCATTACCAGCTTTATATCATTCCGGGCCATCAACAGATTGGCCAGATGGGGTCGGTTAAGACCATGTGGTGATGAAATGTAACTTCGGTAAATTGCACCAGGATTCTCGGATTCGTTTATCGTATTATACGAGAAGTGGAGATTTTAAGCGAGCAACAGATCCCTCCTTACAATCCCTGCGGCTGATAACGTAATCAAGTCTATCAGCGAACGTGGCAATTGGGTAGCCCGACAGTTATAGCCTACCCTATACTCTGTCCATTGCAATCTGTGATAATACTAGTAAAACCACCTGTATGTAATGCCTTAGGTAACTTCTTCCTATACTCAATCAAGATACTCACTCTCATATACATTTTGTTCAAATTATTCACTAGTCTCAAGGGTGATTGCATTCATGGAGGGCTGTCTTGACTTCTCCACAGGCTGGAGCTTGACATTAATTGCTCATACCATCTTAATAGATGGCGATTTACATCCCTGGCTAATATAACACTTTTCTTTTCTTCATCTGAATTATCAAAGTAGACGTCATTAAATCTTGCGATATCCACTAGAATTGTCACTTCCTCGCCTTTATCGCACTAAATGGGGCCGTGATCTGAAATGCGCGGTGAAACATCACAGCTGGCGAGGCCAATGTTTCCATTGCTCCATTGGCTTCAACAGATGCTAAAGTCGTTCAAATGGGTGAAATCGAGCAACAATCGCAGTCAACGATATATTCAAATCATAGGTCAGACTATATATGTCTTCAGAATCGATGTATATATACACCCCACAGCGACGGACTTATGGACGAGGACATTATGGGAGTTAAAGATTGAGCCCAAACGAATCGCATCAATCCACCTGCTGGACGACAATGAAGTATCCAAGTAGATTTCGATGTATTACCCTGAACTCGAACAGTTCCTGCACTTGTTGGTATCCAATCGCCCTATATCTCTCGCCAAATCTCTCTGTCTTCTTCACCTTGAAGATCATGGTCCACTGAAGGGCGCAGAGCGCTCTGTTTAGATACACTGTTATTCATCGCTCTGATGTAGTAAGTCATAGAAAAGGAGCAGGAGACGTACATATTGGCAATGTCTAGAGCAGCGCACACCCTCAATCGCGTATCGATTGGGGATTTCTCACGGCCCAGCGAGAACAAGTTTGCGAATAAGATCCCTGCCGCCGCAGGCCACATAAGAGTTGATACTGCCAAAACCGCAGCATACCATGGCCGAGGGCGTAGTTTCGTTTCCGACACGGGTAATGGAAATGGTCCTAGGAGTGGTATGTGAAGGCATGCCTATAGAAAGGAGATCCGTATGTCAGAGCGGTACCTTGCGACTCAGCGATGTATCACGATCAAGAGAACTACTTACAGACACAAGATTGACTGTTAGGGCGGCGCGGGCTTCTTTTGGCGTCGCCTCATGGGCAAGGCAAGAAGCAGTCATGCCCAGAATGGCGCAGCTGGTCATCCATCGAAGTATACCAGCTACAGCAGCTCGGCAATACTGCATGACAATAATATTATGGCTCATCTGTGCTAAATCCCAATGTCGTCACTTATGCTCACTATCGAATTTTGGAGATCGGCATTATTTGTAAACTAACCTAGCAAAAGTTTGCGACCACCCCCACCACAACACCACACACCTATTCCAACCTTCCAATTTAGATTACATATTTTTAGCCCAAAAAGCATCCAATTAGAATAATAAATATATTTCTAGATAGCCTAAAGCTAGTAGATTAATATTTTGTATACCATCCGCGCGCACGGATAACTGCACGCAATCTATTGGGCAGTGACTCTATCAACCTGCGTATTTGAGGCTGGGGGATGTCTTGCCACGCCTGCTGAACGCATTCCATGAAAATCGCTCTATCAGCTGCATTATTTTTAAGGTGATGAAGTAAGGGATATCTCTTCCTTAATTGACGCTTGAGAAGGCTCCAAACGTTCTCTATTGGGCTCAAATCTGGAGAACAAGGAGGCCACTCCAGCAGCTCAATCCCATGTACAGCTAGTCACGCCATAGAGCTCTCAGACGTATGAATCCTTGCGTTATCCTGTTGAAATCTTCTGGTTCCATCGTATAACGGCAGAAGCCCCTCATAGAGGGCTTTTTAATAGCTCCAAGCTGTATAGCCCTTACGAGGGGCGTTGTTATCGCGAGTCATTGGTACAAGCGGCATCCTTCCCGTCTTCCAGATTCCTCCCCAATACATCTGAGAAAGCGTAGGCTGGTTGTGATCCGTTTTATTAACAAGCTCTTTATTGTACTTCTCATGAGGGTGCCGGAAGAGATATACGTTAGGGTTATCTGATTTATTCTGAATAGAAACCTCATCCGAGTTGATCATCTAAGAGTGTAAGCCGCCGTACGAGACCCTCATCTTCAAAGAGCAATACCTCAACCAAATCCTCAATATCCTCCAACCAAGCTTGTGCCCAATGAAGCCGGATAGCTGCTATTTCTGCTGTTAGCTTCGGCCTTTTCATAGCCTTCCATTTGCGCTTGAAATGGCTGCGCACAACGCGTCGAACTGTATCAATGCTGACGCAGCTATCCACCTCAGCTGTTAGGGCTCCCCATATGATATCGCGATCTTTATATACCATACGTACGATATATCGCTTCTCCGTCTTCGTAAGCTTATTAGGCCGCCCGGATCTTGGCTTATAATCCACAGAGCCCGTTTCCTCAAACCGCTTTTTGAGGGCTAAGACCGTGGTATGTGTGGTCCGGAACTCGCGAGCAACCGCACGTGCGGACCTTCCTGCAGCTAGCTGCCCCAACATAGCTCCTTTTGCTTCAGGAGAAAATTGGCAGCCTCGACCACGATTTCCTGATATCTCGACTCCAAAGCGACGCATTTTACTTATAAATTGGCTGTGTTGTGTGTGTTGAAAGAAGGAGGTTGGGTCGCGAACGCGTCGGCGCGAAAAGGCGGTGGGGTCGGGTGGTCGCAAACTTTTGCACACCCACTGTAGGACGAACGCGGGAATTGTATGCAAAACACACTCTGAGCTGAGAATCCAGCTGAGTCTCGTTTAGCGCGTATAAAAGCTTGGCTTCTCCCATCAGGCTAAATTAACAATCTGACATACGATAAGCATAATATGACCCAAAACAGTATTTTTATTCATTCTGGGACACCATTTGACACGTGAGTAATTGGTAAATAGCTAATTGATAGACTACGCATTTAACGACGCGAAGGAATCAAAGAGGGGATGAAACTCCCGCGAGAGTGCTGAGACACTATACAGTGCAGATAACATCCGCCCTACCAAAATAGTCAAGACGTGTCGTATCATATTTGCTGTCATCTCGAGGTCGTTATTTGATCGCAACGCCGTGCCCTTTGTAGGTGAACTCCTAAGACGGAGGACAAACGGGAAACCCGCCCAGAGAAACACGGGTCTAGTATACTCTAATAAAATAGATCACGACCATGGTCTGGCAACATGTCATTGCAAAGTTAAGATACCAGTGTGGGAATATGAGGAGGTCATGAAGGAAGAAAAGATTCCACTATCCCATGTGTGGCCTCGGAAGTGCATCACTAGAGGCAAATGGGAATAGAAGACAAGTTCGAAGCCCATCGCACACGCGAGATCATTGAGTATTCTAGCATATGTAATTCATAATACTTGTCAATTATCTATAGTGAACAACCTTATGCACCCAGAGAAAAGTGAATGTGAGTACAGCGTGCTGTTGCATTTGAGGATCAATGAGCGGTTCATTATACAGCACAGAAACGGGCTGATTTCAAATTCAGAAACTTTTCGAGTATGCACATCTAAATAAGGCACTATTAATACGACCTGGTATTTTGTGACTTAGCACGGGCCGTGGGGCTATCTGTGTATCATTGAACAAAGGAAGACATCTTTCCCCCTCACATTCGTCTGGACAGATGGTGGTTGCCACCACAATGCTTAATTTGTAGTAGCATTGTCTGAATTACGTTATTTGCACAATAGTCTTGGTGGGTTACGGGGCTTAGCCCATCCGCTGTCCCTAAGTGGTTCGATGTGATTCATGAGATCATATGCTTTCTTCGTAAGGGATATTCTAATAACCTAGCACTCTTAGCCAACTAAGTACAACCGCATAATTTCTATATGTTCATTATTCATAAGGTAAATGGTGTGACCCCAGGGCTATTAAGACGAGATATCACTACAGGTTTGGCCTATGTCTTATATCATGACAAGCCTTGGCTATTTGGCTTGTCTGTTTGTAGGTAGATTCTTATACCGCTTATAGATTTTTTGAGGTGGAATAATGTGTGGTCTAGTGGCGAAGTAGTGGGAATTCAAATATTCCTGGACACTTCGACGAGCGGCTCGTCCTGAAGAACGGCAAGTGAGCCGTTGGTATAAAAGTTTGCGGATCTACCTTGGGCTAGCAAAAGCTATATTTTTTGAGTTTTGTTTTCATTGTGTTGAGGTGTCGGGCTCTGGCATCTTCTATTGTCATTTAATTTCATACTCGAACTCTCTTACGTATTCCTGAACACATCCTCATTGTTTGCGACAGTTAGGGTACAGTACGAAAGACTTGGAAATCATGATAAAAGGATCAAACCTTTGGGCTCAACAAAACTACAAACGCCCTTCCTTAACACACTGGTGCTTACTTGTGTCAAGATCTTGGTTGGATCCATTTCAACTCACACAACTCACAGGAGCACATTCTCCACACGTTTCTATTCCAATACTCTGATAACTCAACAAAATGGCACCAGTGAAAAGCAACGACGCCGTCATGGGTGGTACGGCCGAAAGCGCCATCGACTGCCTTAGGAAACAGCTTCGCTCAGACATCAAGGCTAGGTTCAAGGGCCAAATGCCTGTGGAATGGCCGAGAGAATTCTATAAAACCCATTTCCTATTTTATTTTGCGGAAACCTTCCGAAAGGTCTGCAGCCTCGGGCGCAAAGACAGGGCGGTGGTCATGGAGGAGCTAAAACCGACATTTTCCGAAATAAAAAGCGCACTGAAATCGACTGCGCGGAGACTGTCGCACCAGGTGCAGGGCCAAGATCCAGAGCAGACAAATGTGAATTTGAGGGCGGCTTTGACATGCTGGGAAAAAATAGAGGAGATGAAAGAGGCCCTACAGGCTGTCAAAAACGGGAAGGCTGATGACTATTTGGTGGAGCATTCACGCGAATTCAGTGTTCGACTAGCACGGGAGGCCTCTATCAAGAGAGAGAGTCTTGCTGCAGTTGATGAAAAGCAGAATGGTCCAGTACCCAAAGGGCAAGCACCGGCGAAGCAAACGAAAACCCAGGCTCCCCATCCTGACACACGGAAGCAGGAGGTACAGCAGGCTCAGGAGCAGCAAAAAGAACCGCCTCAGTCAAGCACGGGAGGAGGCAACACAACAGAATGCAAGGAACTAACTCATGCGCAACAGAATGTGCAATTGAGGCTATCGACAGGTGAGCGGAGCCGTCAACGGAACATGCAGCAACGACGCCGGAAATCAACATCAGACCCAGGCGCTGTAGCTCCTCTGGTCAGGCATCAGCCACTCAAAGGATCCCCGTTGAGGAATGTACAGACAGTGAGCTAACTCATCTTCCATTACAGCTCGTCATACTCAAGACGCTCCTTCTGTGCCTCCCACGGCTGATCAATAATCTCAACGACGTAATAATTCTCGACCTTCGCCTTACCCTCCTTCACCTTTGCCCATACTTCCTCGGTACAAGTTCTAGGTTCCAGCACATAGCACTGAGGTGCTACCCACTCGGGTACGGGATTCTTCAACCAGCGGTCAAACACGTCCCCATCGTTCTGCAGATTGTCGTGTACCCGGGTTGTTCCGGTAAAAATACCCTTATGAAAAGTCGCCCGCATGAAGTGCTCGTAGGCGGCTGCTGGCAGCGTACGACGGTACCATATGGCCAGCTTGGAAGAGACGTGTAAAGGAAAAGTTACCCAATTGGCGCGTGATACCGGCAAAGCCATCATCCCCGTCGGAAATTTGGAACTTGCCGTAGGAGGACTTAGTGAAATCTACCTGGCGGGAATATGGGACGGCGAGGGAGGCTGCTTCTCCTCCGATCCAGCTACAAGCATAGTCACGATCACCAAAGATCATATGGATATTTACGCCTGAATCGAGGAGATAGGCCATGGCATCGAGGAATCCTCCGTGAATGAAATCATTGGTGCTCATGAAGATTGAGTTAGTGGCCATGGATATGGCGGTGAAGTTGACGGGGGAACCGATGGCCGCGAGTACATGCTCCTGGCTGAGATAACCTAGGATGTGGTATGGAGGGAAAGGGTCAGCCTGCGGGTGGGCAATATCATAAAATCCATGGCCTAAGTCGTTGTAGAGGTTCACACTTTGAAGATCACACCATGGTTCGATTGCGCTTGTTTCCTTCACGTCGACAGATCCGTGATTGATTGTGTTGACGTCAAACGCGCTCAAGCTGTCCTGGCAGGCAAGCAATTGATCTTTGCAGCCCCCGGCAGTGGTCCAATTTGTCATGAGCGCCTCGTGAAGGGGTGCGTTAAACACTTGTATTTCATATGTCTATTTGGTAGTTAGAAGAGGACTTTCGAGAACAGGAAAATAAATCTCACGTTGTCAATGAAAACTCAATCCATGCCTCCCCTTGTAAGACAATATCCACCAGTCCGTTCACGATCCCGAGAGTGTCGAGGTGAAGATAATGGGCATCTTCCTCCTCGATTGTTCCGTTTGCTATTTTTTTCATTTTGTTCTTGGAAAAAACGCATGAACCCTGGGCCGTAGTGACCCCCGTAACTCTCTGTCCAGAGACTGATCTCGTCATCGTCAGGCTTATAGTGTGGGAACTCAGGAAACCAAATCTGAGCGAAGTGCCAAAGCGCATGGGCAGCCTGGTCTGTGCTATTGGCAGTGTTAGAGGCCTTCTGGCTAGAGAAGGTACCGACCCGTGAGGTGAAATTGATAGTTTCGGAGAAGTCGGCGACCGTAATCGTGTCATGTTCCGGATTAATCGTGCCGTTAGTAGGCACATCATATGAGAAGCCCACTTGATTCGGCTGATCAGTGTAAAGAATGTTGACAAAGTTATTCCAGCTCCAAGGATTGTATTCGGTGCTTGTTGAGTCGTTTTTGACTGTGCAGGGACCATTCTCAGCGAAGAGCCCGAGTAGAGATGAGCCTCCAGGTCCACCATTTAGCCAGATTGCAAGAGGAGCATCATGGGGTGCAGAGCGCGACTCAAAGAACCAGAAGAACCTTGCCCAAAGTCAGCATGATCTCACAGATAGGGATGAAGCGCAGTTATCACGTATTGATGGGATAGTCTTGTTTTTCCCCATTGATATCGTTCAGCAAACCAGGAGGGAGATGAACATGCCCAGCGTAGGACTTTGCCGAGTCCTCCAGTTCACAGATATTTGGCTGCTTAAATTAGCCAAGGTTTTGCAGACGCCGATTCCCCCGTATGCCTCACCTCTTTGTACGAAATGGTCACATTTTCATGAAACTTGGATCGCAAAATCTTTTGCCGCTCAGGCCTTGGCGGAAACTGAGCGGCAGCAAGTCCAACGAGGACCAATATCTGGATGGCATGCATCAGAGTGTGGCTTCTTTGCGAAGAACTGTCCTACAATTGTTCGAGGTCCACGTCGCAGGAATAGCTTCATTGACCATGAGAAAGACTAAATGAGGCACAAAGTTGCATGGAGAAAAATGAGCTGACAGGACTAAGTAGGATCGACAATCCTACCCTGGTTCATTCGAATCCTTCTGGACCAATTTAATTGGACAACGGCATCTCTTATCATTTTATGGAAATCAAAGTCAAAGGGTCGGAGGATCATCAGCTCAATGGGATACAGAATAGAGACTGTGAATGAGACTCATCTAACGTTGATATCGACGGGCTCTCAAGGTTGTTAAACATGGTTGGATCACAACAGGCCCCCCTAAAGTTCTTATTGCGCTATTCGTAATCACCGAGATGTGTTTCATTCTGTATGAGAGCTCATTCATCTAGGAGTCCAATCTTGTAGAGCTCTCAACAGGACGGTACATGTTCATTTCATGAATGAGAAAGAAGACCGTTCAAGTCAATTGATTAAGTTCGTGCTCACCCACACGCTATTAATTGCCTCCATAGTCGCCGCAGTATTAAATCCCTGCTATTCCGGTGGCATTGTGCCTCACCAACTGTTTCTCTTTTGATCACGGAGAGTAAATTGACCCCTCATCCAATGAATTAGGGCTCAGGATGTCATCCTAGTCGGCCTACTTGGAGCGCTGAACTGGTGGTGACAAATCCATAGTTTCTCTGTTCACATCAGTTCAAGGGTATGATGAATAAGGTACCAGAGATGGCGTCTACATACCCATATGTCGAGGATGGAAACATCTTGTCCTCCCGGGGTGTTTGTTGCGCAGCAATCTTCGATCAAGATGCAATCATAGCCTCGGTAGTAAGCATCTAGCAGGGTGCCAAGAACGCACTGGTTGGTATTCACTCCTGCAAAGAGAAGTGTTTGACGTTTATCTTTCTCGAGGATCTGGGAAAACATCTTATCGTCGCTCCACAGACCCGAGACTCGATTCTTGTTTATAAATAAATCTACTGTTCGATTGGCAACTTCACGCAACGGCTCATATAGCTGAGAGTTCCACTCATGTTGCATGAGAACCCTTCCCATGCCACCTCCAAGGTCGCAGCCGAAGCCGCAGCGTTTATCCCGCGGCGTGGAGAGGGGATTGGCAAAGCCTTGTCGAAAACTATGCATCTGAGCCGCCGGTACCTTATCTAGATCTTCGTCGGTTAGGCCCCAATTGAGCCAAATGACCTAAGTACTTGGCGTGTTGGGTTAATAGTTTCCATCATACACATGAGCTTTGCGTCATGTGATCCTTCCCCACTGACCTTTATACCAACTTCTCTACATTTCTTGACAATCTCAACAGTTTTCTGAGCTGCGACACGACCGCTGGAGTGGTCATTGCAAGACGGATGGAGAAAGTAATTTTGCATATCGATGACGACGAGTGTCGTCAGCTCAGGTGCCACAACTACCGTGACATTGGAAGTCCCCTCTGAGGTAGAGAAGGAAAATGGCAGACTTTGTGTGTCGCCCCGTGTCAGATCGTATGATTTCGTCTCTGGGGAATAAAACCACTGATTTCCTAAGGGGCCGATAGGAACCCTCCCAGACTCGACAATTGGGCGTAGGGGCTTCATGTCAGACGGCGGCGGCTCGAGGGACCTCCACCGGAACCCGTTGGCAGTGGTCAAGAAAAAGGCTATGAGAAACAATATTGTAGCCATAGTGTGGAGATGGAGGGCAGAGCCGCGAGTGGTAGGGTTTTCGTCCTTGTCGGCTATGTGGGCTCTTCAACACTCTGGTGCTTCTTGCTCGAGGAAACACTTAATTTGATTGTAAGGGGAGTATGCAAGATATTCAATGACTTGTCTTCAAGCTACGAAGTGCTACCTGAAATGATTATCTTGGCTACACAGACCGCCATTACATTAGCATTCCAGTTGGGTAGGATGGCATGGATGTTGATCCTCTCGGTAATTGATTGAATTTCAATTTTTTCACATTTCACATGTGTTAGACAACATGTCACATTTGCATGCCAATATGGATCTATGGAGCCTAAAACGGGGCAACAACAATCAGGCGGCAACATTGAAATAACGGTGAGGATGACCGGTGAGTGAGACTCAAGGCTAACCCCACTGGATTACGGGCGGAACTTGGCTTGGTTGGGTAGATCCGCCTTGTATCGTGGGGATTCCGTGGGTGGTTCGCGAACTATCAGGAGACGTGTACCGTGCAGAGCCTCATTAATGATTTACATACACCCCACCTCCTTTCCGACCATCTCACGCATATGCTCACTGCTCGTCACATGGCTTTCATGAAAGAGAAATCTGAAGACATAAGCTTAGGTATTGTGCAAAAATTGCCTAGGCAGAGCCGCAAACCGTCCTACCCTGACATCATGACTCGAAATGTGCTACTTCATGACCTATATGCTACCAGCCTAACTTCCACGCTCTCACGTGGTAAGCCCTCAGCCGCAGGGTGACAAAAGGCGGCGTGGAAACACCCTATGACCGGAACAATGGCCATAATTAATACCGAACTGCTAATGAGAAGATGGAGGGGAGTGTACGTACGAGACAATTTTCCCTTGGAGTCGCTATTACGGAAGACAATTAGGTCATCGATATCCATGCTGCTGAAGTAGTACCAGCGCTGTTTACTGTTATGATGCAATAGCCAATTCTCTCCAACTCCTGTTAGATGAAGTGCGTCGTTGGTTGTAGTATCAGCAGATAGATCCACCGTCTTGTAATCGCAAACGGCAAGCGGCCAATCATTGTTGGGCCCTTTGAGAACCTTCCAAACACTTTAACAGGTTACTTATTAGCTCCGTGAATCACCATCTCGCCAACTGTTAGGAAAAGAGGAGCTATAGTAGCGACTTACTTTATGAGATCAAATTCTCTATGTATGTACTGGTCTTCTTCTCCCGGGAGTATTTCTGCCATTCGACGCAGAGCTCCCGCAACAGAAAAATCTGTATGAGGAACAGCGGCGGGCTGTGCAAACTCCACTCTCTGGCCATGACCATCAGGAAAGGCGGCAGATCGCTTGCGGACCTTGTACCAAATAGTGAGTTAGAAAGTTTTCAAATATTGCAACTGAGACTGAGTGGTTGGCTATCCATGTAAGAGGTACTTACTTGGAAGTCTGCGAATTTGACTTCGACGTACTGAGGGAAGTTCTGCTTGACAATGTTCATGACCTCTTTAGTAAAGCGGCTCATTGACTCACTCCTTTCGTTCGTAGCGTCTTCAGCCACCAACGATGTTTTGGCCTTGATAAGACAACACCCATTGTCATCTAATGTCAAGGGAACGCTCAGTTGACGGGCATCATGGAAATTGATGGGTACAGTGTCAAATATGTGGTTCGTTATTGAGGCGCCTTTGATTCCATCAACTGGGAAATCGGCGCCATACGGCTTCTCAATCTTGTACAAGTCATTTCGTGCGAGAAATGGCATTGTCGATGTAACTGTTTGAATATCCATCATTGATTGGTTAGTGAGGGAACCGGGTGCTGGCTGACACTGGTCCTAAGAGGTGAGGCGAGGTCGGCTTCTTTAATAAGACACCAACCAAGTGGTGCGAATAGACAATCGTATTTCTCCTTTTATCTTTTCTAGATCCCGCAACAAGGCAGATCTTCCGTCTGAACAAGAGACCTGCGCCTCCATACTCTATATGTGCAACAGACCAAAAAATATTTGCCAAAATGCCAAGGCGTTCTCTTATCTGCCTGAGATCGACAAGTAGGCTCACATGACCACTCAGTAGTAACCTTACAAAATGAGGCTTCTCGGTAATAATGCAATGTAAGAGAAGCTTAGCCTTGGCTTGGCTCTGGTTGTTCTACTTCTCAATGGCTGCTGCTACCGCTATTACCCCCCTTCTCATGACCGATACTCCTGCCCTTACTCCCTCCACCGCTCCCGCTTTTATTCTCTCCCCCTCCAGATATATTCCCAGCAAGGAAAACAGGAAGGACAGTTAGAGCCGCGTCATTGGCGATCCCGCCCATAGAGGCGTACCATTCTTTCCAGGGCTGCACACGATTTTCCATCCTGCAGGTCCTGTTGATGCCTTGAGGTGTTTGCTTTAGCGGCTTTGGTATGTGCTATTGGAGATCACGAGAGGACTTACAAGCAGCGGGGTTCTCAGTTGAGAGAAATGACAATTTTTCCAGCTGATTTTTCAGTAGAGAAATTGTGGTCTGTATCCGTTGCCAGGAAGGGGCTAAGGTAACCTTTTATGTGGTTGAGAGAGTTGGAGTACAAAGTAAAAACCAGCAATGAAGATGCCAGACCCGACATCTCAACACAATTAATTAGGCAGCCTTTTATAGACATTAAGTTCGAGAGGGTGGTCTGCCTCAGAAGGCCCGATGAATTGCCTTCAATGAATGAAGTCAATTTCCCATCTCATGATCTCATCATACGCCCCCTTTTTCGCTTTTTTTATCTTGCATGCGGCTCAATTTGTTTCAGTCAAAGCATGGAATCAGACCTTGTACGCAATTTTGGCCGTCTGACATGAGGCAGTGAATGCTCAAATGCCGAAGAAAATGTGTAGCAGTCTCTATTATTGAATGCTTACCGGAAAAGGCGCCCTTGAGCTTGGCAGCTCATCCCACATTGCTGCCCATCACACGCCAAGTCTATATGTAGCATTCTCACGGCCAATCCCGGAATATCCCGCTGGAGGCGTCCATCACAGCCCCCGAAGATGGACGCCTTGCCAGCGCATGTCAAGGCGGGGTATATTCATTATTGGGCATCAAGTCTCTCGCATATCCAGGCAGTTGCGCGTTTTTTTCTTTCTCAAACTTGCCGGGTGAGGCTTTGGATGATCAAAGGCCTTGTTGGATTATTGGACAGCATCACAAGTAGCTACTCCTGGCGAGCTGATCTCATTCACAGATGTTTTACTATCTTACCGCTTGGGCTGCAAAACTTGGAGGTTATTGTCGTATCACATTTCATTAGGCCCTTAGGCCAAATAGATCTGCCATTGCCATATATCATATATTGTATAGTGATAAGTAGAGAAGAGAGTACTGATTTCAGCTATAGCAGCTAAAAAACTCCATGTGATTCCCACCCAAAAAGCTTTCCGGAGAACTAGCTCGTCCGAAATGAAACGATGAATACCAGTAGCTCTTTGCCAGCAAGCTTGAATGAACTCAATCATTCCAGTTACTTGGAGTATATCCGCTCATGCTACCGATCCTTCCCAGAAGCGGCGCCATACTATGAGCAGCTCATAGACCACCTCAACCTGCGACGGGGTTCATGCCTCCAAAGCATTCAGTTGTTAGAGTTGGAACCCCCACTGATCCATCAAATTATCCAGTATTGCTCTCCTCACGAGCGGTTAAATTTCACCATGAGCAATACCGACCACGAGTGGCCATTTTACAAGGCTATCCTTCCCCAGAATGCATTGCTCACCTTGGGGCTAGCTTTTGCATACGTCCTGAATTTTTCATTGGTCACTTGTCATGTGCCATTCCAGGTTCAACTCGCATACCTTTGGAATCGCTCAGCTTGCCATCAAGTCAAGAGAACTTAGTTCGGATTTCTTTCTGCGTCGTCGTGCGGTCGCCAATTCCAATTACTCAATCGAGCTCTGATGTCGAGAGGGCACTTCTACGATCCGAGAAGATATTGAGAGATGAAGGAAGATATGGTGCCAGTCGGTTTCGCAAAGTGAATATTCATGATGATCGGACCTACAGTCTAGAGGAGTCCATGGCTTTTACAATTGTCCAAGACGGTAATTCAGACCAAAAATGGAAAGGTACAATCACCCCATCAACCCCTTTAAGCCCACAAGATTGAATCTGACTATTCTGGTTGTGGCAGCAATTATCTTAACCGACCATGGTCGGCCATCGATATACCAGCATGGTATTCCGTCGAGTACGTACGATAAAAACGGGCGGCCCGCAACGACGCTGCCCATCGTGCCTTATGATATGCCCGCGAACTCTAGCAGGGAAACGTCTATCAGTGAACAAAGCACAGATGGCTTCAGCTACTTCGATCCGTTCCATCCACTCAAGAAGGTAGCTCTTCTCGATGGGATTGACTTTCAGCTCGTCAATGAAGATCCATTCTTCCTTCTCTCCTCGATACTGAGAACATCATTTCTGTCATGGACACAAGTTTTGAAAGTGCTCGCCAACACTGTGGCCAGCTGCCATGACAAGCTCACACTCCCTCAGAGCCAACTTCACCATTATTTATCGCAGCTCAGATCATGCATTGCCATGGTCAATCATATTAAGGAGGTGTTGTTGGAGAACCAAGACATCATAAGAAATGGCGGCCATTCCAAGTGGCCAAAGGCATCGACAGAAGAGACTCGACTACGAAAACACCAGTTGCAAAGTCAGCTTGTGGCTGATCATAAATATCTACTGAGTCGGTGTGATCACTTGCTCGTTGAATGTGAGTCCACGACTATAGCGCTACTTGGCTTTGCCCAGCTCATGGCTTCAGAACGGAGTATATCACAAGCAAAGGAAGTGCAGCGCTTAACCGCTATGGCTGCTGTATTCATTCCTGTGACGTTTGCTACCGGAATCTTCGGGATGAATATCAAAGAGTTCGAGCCGGCACCCAGGTGGTGGTACCCTTTCACTGTAGCGCTCGTCCTTGTATTTTTCACCACCACTTGGCTCAGCTACAGAGCCTGGAAGACTTTTCTGGTCGGCTTTTGGCATGGTCGTGTCATTAGACTTTGGCGGGGGATGAGGAGAGGCCAGCAATGGTGAGGCAGCACTATGTCTACTTGTACACTTTGGATCTGTTTATTTGTGCTGAGATGTCAAGCCGGGAATCTTTCATTTCTATTTCTAATTATACTCGAGCTCTCTCACTCGTAAACTTCGGGTCATTTATAAAGAAAAGAACTCCAAAGCAATTTAAGTATTTCAAAAACTTTCATGCAACCCACAGGAGAGACTACCTATTACGAAAGTTGCCATTAATGGTCATTCACGCAAGCAGACAATAGAGATAGTATTCATTATTGAACGTATAAGAAGCTGTCCCAGAAGGAAACTCATTAGCGTGTCCAGAATTGAACAATGTCATCGAAAGCTTTCTCTCCTTGGGCGGGTTCCCAGTCTTCCGGTGCAACTATCTCCTTCCGAAGACGCTCGGCCTCTCTGATCAGTGTGCCCCCTTCGATGTGTGCTCCCATGTCCTGCTGCAAGCAGCCCAGCTTATACTTAGTCCGCGCTATTTCATTTTTGAATATTTTTGGTTGACTCGCGTAAACTCCCAAAGCATTATTGAGCATATCCCTTCAATTATTACATGTTAGTCGCTTTCATGAACATAATGGGGTAGATACCTACAAAGCTTTTTGGTACTCTTGCCGTTGATGTAGATGCCAGCCAACCTTGTACATGATATCGGCAGTCTTGTGGTGCCTCTGCCCGAGTGCAATCGTGAAGAGTTGCAGAACCTTTGTATGTGTCGCCATCGCCTCTGCCAGCCTCTTCTCCCCTTCTTCGGTCTTGCCTTCTTGCTTAAGACGCTCGGCCTTGGAAATCTGTATATTACCCAAGCAATTCATAGCCAACCCGGTGCTGAAGGTGAAAGGGTGATAGGTTAGCCAAATGATGACACGAAATAGAAGAGATGGAATACAGTGACAAACCGAAAATTGGTGGCGTCATTCTCGTCCTTGATTACCGCCTTTACCGTCTTCTCCCCCTCGTCAAGCTTGCCTTGCAACCACAAGCATGTACACATGTTGCTCACCCACACCTTACGATCCCCAGGCAGCCCTTCCCATGCATTTAAAGCCATTCTGTAGTACTCCTCCGCTTCGGTGTACCGATGAAGACCCTGCAGTCCGTTGCCTACACGGCCTAAGCCAAAAACCTCCCAAATGCTGGGCCGGGTTAGTTCAGCAGCGTCGAATGCAAGTTTTAAACACTCCCATTCCTCATTGAAGTCATCATATGCGCGCTGAAACTGATTTGACTCCGTTGCTAGGGATCCCAAACCACCATATATGTCAGCCAAAATACGATACCCTCCGCCTTTCTGAAGGTGTCTGATGCAGTACTCTTTTGCAGGAATGAGGAGTTCTGAGACCGACTCCAACAACCCGCTTTCGTAGCAAAACCTAACAAAGGTTAATAAATCACATCGAATAATATACAAGATTGCTAAATCTTTACCATCCGGCTTCATATAGTACGGAAGCGAAATCCCAGTTGGCTTCCGTATGCGGAATCAGTGGCTGGCCGTTCTCGCACGACTTGACGTAAAACTCGCACAGCTTTTGCACATGGGGAAGTAGTTCACGTTGCTTCTCCCATAATGCTGGGTTGTGGACCATCTCCCTACTGGGAACTGGCCAGACAGCTTTGATTAAATTGATGGCACTTCGAAAGTTCCTCTGGGACTCTTCAATGTCCATTCTCAGCTGACAGTATGCCTGTACCAGCCGGTGCATTCGCAGTTCCCGACCATTGCGACTCTGAGAAACCAGTGTGCTGCGTAAGAGGCCAGCTCTACACTTGCTGAGCTTGTGTGGTGAGCTGATAAAATCAAAGTCAGATACTTGCGGCTTCAGGAGGCCATCTTTGAGAACCCGCAGCTGAATCCGATCAGGGTCTAGAAACGACATGAGCTTCATCAAACTCTGCTGATCCTTTGTTAGAGTTTCGAAGTTCATGTTCCACACAGTTCTCAGAGTATACTTGTAGCCGTTTCTAGGGCTATCCAATTGGATAGTAGCAGAGTCTTCAACTAGCTCTCGCAGTGTGTAGTCCTCAAGAAAGGATGCCAGGGAGCACGAGTCATTGATAATCAACGTGGCAGCCTGACTAATTCCAAGGGGTAGGAATCCTAACCGCTTCACGATCTTCTCAGCCGCAATCTCTTCTTCAATGACATCGGCATCATCAAGTGCATCCTTATCAAAATGAACCAGGCGAACGAGCAAGTTCACAGCGCTGGGCTTGGTCATCTCGACCAGCTCCATACCAGTAAACCTTTTCACTAAAGTATGATCTCGACTTGTGATCAATATGGATCCCTGTGACTTGCAGGGCCAAAACTCATCCAGAAGCTGGATCTTGTCATCAGTGTCAGCGTTGTCGAAAATTAGCAGCCAGGGTACATCTACTCTGATGTCAGTTTATCGAGCTGGTAATCAGTCATCCCTGTAAGAGATACTTGCCAATTGATTCCAGCAAATCTTTTACGGCCTGTTTCGCTTTGATAGGAGACATGCCCGCACCTAGTCCAAGCTTATCAGCAAATAAGGAGAAGCTCTCCGAAAGTTTAGATTGGCCGTCTGCGTGCGCCAATAGCACGATATGGTAATCTTGGCGGTATTTGAATGCATATTTGACCGAAATTTGCGTCTTTCCCATGCCGCCCAGCCCAGTCAGTGCGAATACCCTTTGCTGAGGGCCCTTGCCATCGATTGGAAAGAGGCTGACATGAATCTGTTCCAGTTCATCTTCCCTTCCAACAAAATTCGGGTTTTCGTCGTATGGCCAGGTGACAAAACAGGGAATATTCACTCCGCTTGGCACGTTTAAGTCCGGCCTGGGGGCCGTGAAGAGGGATACAACATCGTCTACTGAAGAGTCAGTATATCCATGGTACTTGTAGTAGTTGATCAATTTACCGTCAGAGGAAAGCTCTAGGCTAAGTACGCTTTTCGAGCCATTACTACCAGTCAATCCCTTACGGAGCATAACGGACTTTGGAACAACTTCCTCGATCATTTCAGAGAGCGTCTTCATAAACAATTGAAAGTAGGCGTCGTCGTCGCTTCTTTGAGGATACATGGTAAGCTCAGCGTGGTTCTTTTGGGCAGGAACCAACTGTTCACTATCCCAACCTAAGCGAGACACTTGCTCGGAACATAACTGGCCTTGATGTCAGCAATGGGGGCTATCGTGTTCCGTCCACGTGCATCTCATCAACTCACACATTCCTGTTTCATCGTTCTCACAACAAATTGTCGACTGCCAATATTGCTTGGATTGAGTTCAAATAAGATGCGAACAGGAAATGGGCCATTCATGGCCCTAAAGTCTTCCATGACCTCTTTGACAAAGGTCCACCGATTGTCCTGGCGGAGATTCTCAATGACTCGATCCTTTTTGTGTATACCCATCTCAACTGCGGCGCATTTCAGGCAAAGGTCCTCAAAATTAGGCCTTGTCTCGTTGTTCAAGCAGCCAAGAAATACGATACCTCGCGTCATGTCGAGTATACTTCGAAACGCACGCGTATCTTTTGCAAGCAGCAGTGCCTTGCACAGATGGTCAGATGATGATTAAAAAAGATTGTGATCGCAGGAAACTTGCTCTTTTGAGAATAAAAGCACCAAAACTGAAGCAAACAAATATGATTGGGCGCGAGTCGACCCCTTCTCTCCGGTGAATCAGACTGTAAAGAAGCCCTTCTGCATGCTGCATGAGTTGCATCCATGCAACTTCCTGCGATTCCTGGCCAAAATCGTATTGGAAGGCCATAATTCGGGCCTGGGGCACACGATGACTGAGCACCTCTCGAAGCCATTGATTGTGGTCCTTCCACTTATACCGTGGATGGAGTGTTGGGAGTCCAGGGATCGAGACAATGCTGCCGCCGTTGTCAGATTTCTCAGTATTTCTCGGAAGGTCAAGGGAGATCTTTACTCCAGATCAGCTGTTCTCACCCCATCGTGGAGAACCGGCAGAGGATTCATGCTAGAATCAAAAGCCGAGTTGAACAAACTCGACAAGGTCTGCCAAACTTTCTATAATTAGTGATAGACCTCAACCAAGAATGCCCACCGATAGTCAACTGAAGCGAGTTCTGAACGGTATTAGGCTCAATCGCCTGCCCAATACCAAGCCAATCAGGCCTGTTGGCCAATAGTTCAGACGAAAACACCAAGTTCAGGGTTCCTTAGATCTCCCTTGTAAGCAGCGCTAAATCACGCTCTTTTCCCGCACTCGCAATCATTCAAGATTATGTTTCTGGGAGAATGAGGGGACGGGGTAAGGCACCCACTATGAACTGATCAGGCGCCCAAAGATTATCAGAGCCTCAATCAAGGATGAATTAGCTCACCTGCAGTAGGTTGTGTGGATCAAGGAGCGGGGAAATCAACAACAAGGCCAATGAAGGGTATGAAAAGGTTATGTGCGACACCCTTCGGTCAAAAGGACCGAACAAAGGGTCTGATAAGTTATACAATGGCATTTTGCTGCGGTGAAAATGTCTCACTGATGATCTCTAGCATTCCGATGGTGCAATTCTGGCCAGTGGCGGCCGGAGTTTGAGGCTCTGTCTTACACAGAAAGATCCAGCCCGTAAATAATAACGCGACATGGCTGGGTATTAGTACCTTAGCCGGTAGGCCTCATGAGAAGGCAGCTCTGGCTATGACCAATGTTACCCACCTATTCTAGAACACTGACGTAGGTCTTGTGAGACTCCTAAAGCACCTGTGTCCAGCTGACCAATTTTCCTCCCGCTCGCCTCAGTTCCTGATAGAAGCAATGTGTTTCCACTATGGAGTCCTTTGAAGGACTGTTTTGTGACGCTTATATCATGTCTCTCAGCTTTAGCTTGAAGTCAAGCATCTCGCTCTCAAGAGGCATTTGGCATGATCGTTCATCTAACTAGATTTTCTAGCTCATTTCCGCATTCCATTTGCGGTAGCGGTTTTAGTAACCCGTCATTACCTTGACCTACCGCCGTGTTTCTCAATTGTAATTTCTGTCCAGCCTTCTTCTTGGAATTTCACTTCCCACGATACTGCTTCTAAACTTAGCTCTTTGAAGTCAATATGGCAAACACTTCAACAATCCTAGACTACGTGGATATGGCGCCGAGGATGTCGTTATGGACACCGTCAACAAATATCTTTCATTAATCAATTGGAATGAATCCGTGAAGTCTGGCGGCAACCCAAGGCTGGCTTGATCCATCAAGACCTTTTAGCATTTTATGAGGGGACGCTGCCGGTAAGTGCAGTAGACCTCGAGCCATCTCAAGAGACCTATACGAGCTCATTGATCTTTTTACTCCCAACCCGGACATTCCAAGGACCATGGTATCACTTAGCTCAATGATATATCTTCCTAGCTTCAGCTCTCCAAGAAGTGACACTTCGGGATGCTGTAATGATTAGTATCGAAATTATGCTTAAAAGATTTTGGGGCGGGCTAATTAAGGACGCCGCCACGACTACCTCGTCCTCTTGGTCAGTTGTCTAAATGATAAAATAAATAAACCCAGTTGTATAGCTCCTGATCGATGGTTTTCTGTCCAATTATGGCCCCTATATTATCTCGTTGTCCTGGCTCTGCAAGGGTTAAACCCTTCTTTCAGTTCTAGTCATCAATTAATGATTGATATCTTCTCCAAAGTTTGAGCCCACACTAAAACGTCCTTAGGGGGCAAGACTGACTTGTAGAGGTCCGAATGAAGGTAGTAAGCCGCGTGAACTAATCTACAATATCCAGTGCGGTAACAGCAGGCATACTCTAACACATATTTACGTTTACCTCAACCACATTAGAAAGAGAATCTCAGGACGCTTTATCACTATAAGACTCACTGATGTCTAAATGCAGATTAGGTGTATTATCAAGAGCCATTATTTAGTGTCAACATAGTGTAGGTATCTCCCACAATCTAAGCAGACTTAATAAACTAAACTTATAGGTAATATTCTGTGAGGCAAACCCAGCCTATACTCCAATTCAAATTTCTTCTGCTCTTTCTATGTCTATATCTTGGTATTGACCCAGGTTAAGAAATATTTCTAAATCCTAGTTGTCGGATTGAATGCATTGAGATCAATAGTCGGGGGAAGGAGGGAAAGATGCGCTTTTGTCCATCTGAGACGGATCAGCGCTTTGCGACCATGTCCTCCGCTGCTTTAAACTAGAACAACATGATAACTTGTTTCCTACTCGTGGCATTAGGCCTCTGGCTAGGAGCCACTGGAAGGCTCTGCATGTAGCGTAGAGTCAAAAAGCACGTCGAGAATCTCTTGGGTAGGTCATCCGATAGATTGGGTTTCGTTGATACGGAAGACAGGCAAACTAATAGTCTAATATCCATCCGCCGATCAATATCGCCTATGCTTTACGGATTATTTCTTTCCGTAAACTTTCTTGGAAATGAAGACTGACAGTCTCCCGGGTACTGCGCTTCATTCGACCACTTCTTTTGCTAACAGCACAAGCCGGACTTGGGGACTACAGCGTAAGTTATGTATTTTCTATTTTCCCTACTTCAATTGATGCTTTCTTCCTCTCAAACATCATCGACCAACGTGTTAGTGTAGTTGGAGAACAGTGCCAATCTTCAATCACGGGATAAACCGGGAATGTTTTGAGTCTACTTCCGGTTTCCCAACAGCATTAGGCTAGATCATTTAATTGTTTGTTGGCTGCAGAGTACAGTCGATAGCCCAACAGTTCTATTTTTACACGAGTGTTGGCAATATGTGATTGAGGGAATAATTGCCCTATGACTAACTGCATATTTCTGTTCCATTTCTGCACTGCAATCGCTGCGCCTCAAGTATGTCACCTAGAACCTCGAAATGGAGCTCAAAAGAAACCGATACTACATCACGCAAATGATGGCAAAAGCTCCGTGGCTGTTGGTAGAAGGAGTGTCGGATCATTGGGGACTTTTGTTAATGTTGGTGTGATGGATGGATGAGGCATATTAGGGAAAGCTGGGAGCTTGGCTTGGTAACAGAGGGATCACCATGCCTGCTCGGGACAGTGGGGGGTATAGAAGGAACGCAAGAGCCAAGAATATGTCCTAAGATGGGTTGCTATGTAGCAAAGCTTACTGGGAACATGGCTGAAAGGGCTATGATCTGAAAGTTCTTGGTCCTTTGGGCCTTTCCTCGGAAAACAGTGCCAAGGCGAACACCCTGCCAAGATTTCATACGCGCGGGAAGACGCGGGCTAGAAAGCGGGCGTCATAAATCAGGGGTTAGCCCGTACCAGGGGACGATCTCACCAGGGAGGCGAGGAGCCCAAGCTTTGCGAATGGCCAAGGGAATGAAGCTAATTGGCTCCGTGACTCCGTCTTGTTCTGTGGAGCGGAGACTCGATATTTAATTCGCCTCTGATTGCCTAAACTATTGACGCGACTCTAGCTCAGACCCCGTAGCCATCTCGTTGTATCGTATACAGGTAATTTCCATTCATGTCCACGGTCTTACCAGTTGATAATTCCCAAGATAGCTGAGAACAAAAACCATGTGGTGTGATTCATCACTTATGTTTCGAAAAAGGGCGATCCCAAATGTAAAAACCAATCCACTAGCAAGATGAAACGAGACGGCGCTGGTCCCAGCTGCGTATACGTATGCCCTACGTATGCTCCCAGGCTTAGCGAGAATTTATTAGCGGGACCCTTCTCGATCGCACCAAACACAGAGCAGAAACATCAGATACGCTCATGTGATTTGATATGGCTTGGGAATATATGGCAAGTTAGGCGCAATTGCGGCAGCATCCAGGTGTTTGCATCAAGCGACAAGAAAGCGAACGTTAGGTGTTGACAACATAGCTTATAAGTCTTCTCAACAATTAAAACGTTGACACTTCCTCCGGTCATGACAATACCAAGAGCACGTGGTCCTAATAGAACGGTCCACAATCCGGCATCTTGAAGTGAATCCGGGACGGGTGGCCTCCCCACCACCACTACGCGTACACTCCATATTTCGCCAGGCAATATGGCATCATAGGGCCAGGTGTGACAGCAGTCTGGCCATGCGGCGGCACGATGATCTATGCCTAGGGCCTCATACCTGGGGCCTCATACCTAGGGCCTCGAGTCTCAGCCTATCCGCGTCATTGTCTAACCGCGGCCTTTGAATGAGACCATAATGAGAGGTATGGATTACAAATACATATACGAATAATTTCTGCGTTGAGGATTGGAGGTTATCAAAGACACAAGTTCTTTCCGTGACCGTCGCGGACCTAAACGCAACCCTCCAAGTATGGTGGTGATAAAGAGGTCGGCCCATCCCGAAGCCCTTGCCGTCTGATATATCTTGGCATTGGCTTGGTCCCATGGGCTTGGTAGCATTTGGCAGGGAGACTGGGATCTTTGGATGACGGGGCAGTGTATGATATTTCTAGGAAAGCCACTAGTATACGCGGTAAGTGGTTCTCTTCGAACCGATAAACAAAGCGTGACGATGCTGACCTCGTCATCCGATCCATTTTTTTCCGGGGCCAGCCCCTGCGCTTCATCTCATAGGTATGTGTTATATTTCAAATTCTTTGTCGATTGTTGATCTCTTGATTCACCCACCGAAGAATTTCCTCATGAATGCTCCATCTACTAGAAAAACTAAACATCCGGCAATGTTCGGGGCACCCGGCATGGACACGGCTCAGCCGATACCGAAGACGATCAGTGGTTGGGTTCTCGTGCCCATTATTCGGAAAAGACGGCTGTTCAGACTTTTTTTCTTAGTTTTCTTTACCCTGATATTGCTTGTGTGGGGTTCGTGGCATGGCGACTGGGTCAAGGAGTTCTCAAAACTCCCCATCCCTATTTTCGGCAAACCAGAATACTACACCATCAGAGACCACAGTCTATTCGAACCCTTTCAAGTTGAGAATCCAAATAGCAAATCCGTGAAAGAACTATGCCAGACTTTTCCAAGAGATATCCTCGATACGATACAGCCTGTCCTAAAGATTGGGCATGGAGAGGACCGAACCCGGGTTGAAGCGCAGCTCTTCAGCGCGAGTGCGTGTTTCAGCGATCACGAGCTCCTCGTCTTCTCTGATCTTACTGAAGTGATTCGAGGATACCACGTTATTGATGTATTAGAAGATCTGCCTGACCTAGTTCGCAAAGACAACGTCGAGTTGGACATGTATGATCTTCAGAAGAAGATGTACATCAACGGCACCTTGGACAAGCACGACAACCAACAGAAAATCGACGGATGGATGCTGGACAAGTATAAATTCCTTCCGATGATTGAAAAGGCATGGAACTTGAAGCCCAACAAGGAGTTTTACGTCTTCTACGAATCAGACACGTAAGTGGAGAGGGTTGACTTCAACGCAATTGACAGAAAGTCTTTTATGCTTGGCATGGATGAAATATGGCTAACACCACTACGAAAAAATAGCTACGTTCTCTGGGACAACATGTTCCGCTTCCTCAAAAACTTCGACGCCGACGACCGCATCTACATGGGCTCCCCATCCCCAGGCCGCGAGCACAAGAACCGATGGGGCAAGCTCGAGCCGTCGTGGTTCGCCAACGGTGGTCCGGGCTTCGTCCTCAGTCGTGGCGCCATCAAAGCGCTCCTCCACCGTACGTACCTCGATAGCCTCTCCCTGACGGAGAAATGGGCGACGGTCACCCGGGAGGACAGCTGCGGGGACAGCATACTCGGCCTCGCGCTGCTGGAGGCCGGGATAGAAGTCATGGGGCTGTGGCCAATGTTCAATCCGCACGCGCTGGGCGACATACCATTTGGCGACCAGTACTGGTGCCAGCCCGCGCTGACGCTACACAGGACCTCACCGGAGGATATGCGACGGCTATGGAGATGGGAGTTTGGGCACCGGAGGCTGGAGCAGCCCATGCTCTATGCCGACCTGTGGGAGCTTCGCAACCAGGACTCTGGGGTTACGCAGAGCCGAGGAGACGGCGAATCGGAGTTGCCGACGAGTGTAGAAGCAGGCTCGCTGGAGGCATGCAGGTCGCTCTGCCTATCCCAGGAGGGCTGCCAAGAATGGCTCTGGAAAGGCGACGAGCACAAGTGTGTGGCCATCCGGTCACCGGGGCATGACCATGAGGCCGCCGATGGATATCGAGCTGAGCTGGGAGGGGGCTGGGTGAGAGAGACAGTCCAAGAGTTCCGACAGTGCAATGTCACGCAGTGGGTGCGGCCGAGCACATCCAGAATATTCTGAGATGCGAGACATCAGGATGGAAGACAAGAGACATGAAAGAAAGAAAAAATGTGAAAATTTACAGAACGTGGTCTCGATGACAACACAAATGCACACGCAGACGAAAAGGGGTTGGGTTGCTTTGCGTGTGGTACAGAGTCTAGTGCTCAAACCTCGCACGAACGAATTGGGACATACTTGCAGGCACCGAAAGACTTGCGTTGATTCTCCTCGTCTTCGATTCGTCATCCGCTCGTTTTTTTTGGCGTAGAACTGAAACAGGCCATTGGGAGGTGGCACAAGCGTGAGGAAGAGGAGGTCAGAATCTGCACCTTCGGTATCTACGTGATCGCCGGCACCAATGAGAATGGTTGCACGGACCACCTGGGAGTACGGCATGTTCCAGCGGTCAAGAGGACTAGAGTTTTCACGGTGGAGGACAGCAGGGTGATAATATGACAGATCACGGTAGTTGGCGTTGAGGAGAGGTCAATAGTCATCCGGGGGCACTATCCGATGCCTGCCTAGACCGTATTGGACGATGGGATGCAGGCCTGAATTGTAAATTTGCCACGCCCGGCAGATGCAGTGGACACACCCTCCAACCTAGCAGCGAGAGAGCGTGAGGACAAGAGGACAGAGTGGGTTCCGGCACTTGTTGTTTGGTGGGTGGGGGATAATCATAGGGCAAAATCAGTCTGCCAGCAAGGGTATGCATATGAATAAGAAATAGTGCCTATTGTTCAGGATCCCAATCACAGGATAGTTCATACCGACAGGAAAGCCTCATAAGCTGTGTGGGTGGGGAAGTGGCATGCAACGGACAAAACAATAGCATCTCGCATTGCTTTTTCCAGCCAGCCACCCCCTCCCAGTGTTGCACTACTACGTACATCGGCCGCTGCACGCAGCCGGTCTTCCTCCACAGTATGATACCGGTAATAAGCAGACTGGGCTGGGTTTGGCTGGGACGGATGGATGGGCAGAGGAGTGGGCAATGGGACTTTATAGATAATACCACCCAGAAGCGATGGGGCAAGGATTCAAAAGACACCCAATACGGGGAACTTTGGTACTGATCCATCTGACCAACATAATCCCACAGGGATTCGTTAAAGATCTTATGGGGGGGGGGGTCAAGGGGCCAATGGGCGGGTGAAGCGCGTACTGTGAACGGGAACCATGGCAGCGACACATGCTGCCTAAACCAGCAATCGTCACACTCTATTCAATGGACCTTGCACTATACTCTTGGGTTAAGGCGGCGGCTGGTGCAGTCTTGGCGAGCGAATACATGACCCCGGCTCATGATACAGGACCCAGTTGTCCAGCAGCTATCTCAGAGTGGTACAATGTGGCGAGCCTGGTTCGGGACATGGATCCTTTCACGGGCATTATTTGCTCATGGTCGCTCATTTCCACCATCTCCTCCGTTAAGGTCAAGTAGGGCTCGTCCTGCGACGCACCAACGGCATGGTATGGATCGCGTCTCCCACCAGGGACACAAGGCAAAGCAGGGCAAGGCAGCACCCCTGCTGCAGCGACAAGTCTTTTGATGAGTTGATCATCACCGGTGCAGCTCTTGTTTGTTTCGCCCCAGTCACTGATCACTCAGTCAATCGGGTAGTCGCACACTTATTCCCTGTGTACGCGCGCACAAACTTACACACTCATTTATGATGGACGCACTGTAACCGTTTCGTCGGCTTCCGGCACCACTATACACATAGGACATGGAAGAATGGCAGCCAACTGCAGATTGACCAACTTCAAGGGCTCTCGTGCATGCTGCTGTTGGTTGTGTCGCCATATATAGAGCGGACCTGCTGTTGGTTGTGTCGCCATATATAGAGCGGACCTGCTGTTGGTGCTCTTGGGCGCGACCCCGACCAGTTGGTAAGCCGACAGTATGAGGCTGTGCGTGTCCATTTCTAGGAATATTGTTCTAATTCCAGGCTATGGATCAGGAGGCTATGGATCAGGCGAGAGTGTACCTACCGTACATACAGAGTGACAGACCTGATGTGACTGTAGATTTGTCATGGGTAGCGTTGGGCCACACCAGGTTTATGCATGTCTCATCGCCCCAATGCAGCTGTTTTTTCTGTGGCTTTTTGTTGCCTTTTGCGTCGGTACTGTACGTTGGTATTGTGAAGAGGACTAACATGTTAATGATTGTTGGCTGTGACATTTTCTCGCATCATCTAGCCCATCCCATCCATTTCTTGTTCCGTCCCACTCCCCTGCCTCCTCTCCAGCATCCTCCCCACGAAGTTAACGAAAGATCCTTTCTATTCCTTCTCTACTGCTCGCCGTGTATGCTGTGTCTAGCCTGATCGGTTTGAGGGCCTGGCTTGTGTCGTTGGTTGGAAAAGTGTTCCACTTGATCCTCATTACTATCGTCGTCCTGCAGCATCGTGCTTCAATTTTCCGTCCCTCCACCATTTCTTTTTCTCTGTCTCCTTGTCTCATTTCTCGCCTCCTCAGACGGCTTGTGCATTTACATCGATCGATCCGGTCGGTCGCATTTCAAGTGAACCCCAAACTACACAAGACAATCTGTCTCTCCCATCTCCTGTCTGCCCCCCGTCCAGGGCCCTGACGCGTGCTTGTCAGTGCAGCACGCATCCGCCTTGGCCATGAGTGATACTCCTCCCATCCTTGATACCCCCGACTGCCAGAATGAGTCCCAACAGCTGAGTGAGGCGCTCGAGGAGTGCATCCGCAGCTTCACACAGGAGCACCAGAAGCTCAAGAGCCCCAAGGCCGCCTACCTGGCCAAGTGTCTCGAGCTGGAGGCCTTGTCCAGTACAAGCGACTCCAGCCTGCCGACCTCGCCGCTGGAGCTGCGCATGTTCCGCACCAGCGCCATGGAGCACGGTCGCATTCTGGGCAAGATGCGAGAGAACATGGCCAAGGATCAAGAGGCGTTCGAGAATGCCCACAGCCGGGCAATTGACCGTCTTGTCGACCAGCTGTTCTTCCTCTTGGGCCCGTTGCTCACCGAGAGGGCCAAGCGAGGGGATTGCTCCCCCAGTCAATCACCACAGCCTGAGATCACCCTTGGTCAAGCCATTGAAGAGGGGGATGATAGATTGCCTTCGTCGGACAGTGAACACGAACAAGTCGTCAGCCCAAGAAAAAAGGTACGTCGCCCCAATTGGTTTCCTTGCATCCTTGTTTCCCTTCTTCTTCACTGCCGTCGACACGGAACAAGCCGCTGACGATTATCAACCCTAGCAACCGAAGAAGACAAAGACACGGAAAGGCACTCCTCGCTCTCGCAACATTGAGTTCGAAGACGTCTACCAGGATGGCGAACCGGATCAACCACGAGCCATCGTGCGGTACCCAGAAAACCACGGCCACTTCTACATCCTCCACTGTAGCCGCCACGACCAATTCTTCGATAGCCTTTTCAACGGAGCGTCGCATCTCAGCCATGCCGATCACGGAGGCAAGAGGCCGAACCACCGCGCTGTGGTCCAGAAGCTCGGCGTCCTCGTCTTAGGATGCAGCGAGAGCCTAGCGAAGAAGAACAATGCTCTTCTCGGCCTCAACCCCCCTCATACCGGTAAAAGAAAGTCGTCTTGTATCCAGGAACATGACCCAAAGCGATCCAGAGCTTCTAGTGCCAGCTCTCAACGCCGCCGGTCAAATGCTTCCGAGAATGTAAGGCTTGCAGAGGAGACACCCGCACGCCGTCAGAACCAGATTGCCACGGCGACGGCGTCCAGTCATCGAGCGTGTCGCGGCGAGATCACCCCGCCCCCCGAGAAGGTCTATGAGTCCATCCTCGACCCTGTTCCGGGAGATATATACTTCTGTCTGGTCAGTGAGACGAGGAGCTACGTGCCCGTTCTCCTTCTCCCCATGGAGAACCTCGAGGATGTGGGTGTCCAGGGAACCCTCACCTCCCTCGGCTTGATGGACGATCTGCCCAATGCTTTTTTTCACAACCCCGAGACTGGAAAGCTGGATTGGGCGGAGGGATACGACGAGAAGGGGAAGCTGGCGGCCAAACGTGCATTCCCTGCCATCTACCTGACCAGCAAGAAGTTCCCGGCTGGCTGCCCCGTCGCCTGGGTGGCAGCGATGAACCTACGGAAGTGGGATCTAAGCAGCACCAGCGTCCCTCTCAGGATGAACGAGCACTGCGAGGTTCTGAGGTACATCATGCGTCAGCGAGAAGAGATGATGCTCCCCCGCCGGCGTCAAAGGTCTGTCGAGGGCATGCATGATGCGGGAGAGCCGATCGCCACAGATGAGGCAGCTGGAGAGGCGACACGAGCCGATACTCCTCCAGCTCCAGGCGAATCATTTGAGGCTGGAGCATCAGGGGGCTCTTCTGTTGCCCCTGGGGAGCTTTCTCGTCCCCCATCTCGTATGGACATAGAGGTCATCGAAATTCTTTCCTCTTCAGAAAGTGAGGATGAAACTGAGGAGATCACGCAGCCAGACCCCCCTTCATTGCTCCAACTGCACCCTGATGGTACTCCAGTGACGGAAGAGCCCTCAGCTATTTCCCGTGAAGATGCTGATGCGGAAGACGAGGCCGAGTCTGCCGTCGAAAAGGATGTTGAAAACCCGATGGACCTTGTACCCGTTGCCAACGAGGGTCTTGATGATGATGGGCTGAGGTTCACCACGCCGCCTTCATTCGTCGCTGATGAAGACCTCGATGCTTCCATGGATGCCACCCTTTGTATTGATGAGCTCTCTGCGACTGATGGCCCATTTTCGCCGCCCATCTCTGATGGAGATATTCACGACGCTACAACAACTACAGCCACTTCAGCTGTCGCCATGAAGGGTGGTATCGAGCCCTCGAAGGTTGCTTGGCCTCAAAACGTCTCCAATACATGTGGTGACGGAACTGTTGATGACTTGGCGAATGATTCAACCCTTGTCAATGCTCATCGAGATGCTGATGACGTCGTCGAGGCTGCTTACACTTCAGTGTCTCACCAGGATTTTGATGAAGCAATTGATGATGCAAGCCCTCTAGTCCTCACGGACGGGGATGATGATATTATGATGGATACATCACCGCCTTCTGCAGACTCTCAACATGGCGCTGATAAGGTGGGAGGAGCACCCCCTTTGAGCCACGCTCCGGAAGATGTTGAGAGCCTGATCCGGAGCTCAACACCCAACGCCATCCCCAGTGAGGACTCAAGTGTCTTTGATAAGGCAGTTTCTCCTCCAGTGTCAGACTTCCTAGCACAAGAGCAGGTATCCTTGCCAGCTGACGAAAAACCATCACAGTCAACTTCATGTTCAGAGTCGCCAGGCAAGCCAACTCAATTGAACACTGCTTCGACTCCAACTGAACAAGGAACGGGTACAGAACGGTCAGCATCGCTCTTCAGCAAGGGCTCCTCTAACGCGTCCCAGACTGGATCCCCCTTATTTTCACATGATGGGGGAATTGAAGCCGTAGATCATCGAGATTTTGCCTTTGTTAAGAAGAGGAAGTATGTCTCCCCATACGTTCCCCTCGAGAAACCTGCCGAGGGAACAGGTTGGCCAGTCTCTTCAACCAATCCAAGCACCAAGACGGAGGACGGACAGAAGTCTTTGGCATCTCCCATGGTCACTGTGATCTGTCTCAATGAGAGCACATTGAACAACAGCAAGCCAGAAAAACCGAGCATGAGTCGCCCCAGGCTGGAGTCGGCCCGCAATGATGTCGACAAAACCCGGTCCGAGGATGTCGATCGACTATCGCCAAAGGTGTCTGGAGAGACTAAAAGGCAGCCCAACACTTCAGTAGTGCGTTGTCGCCTCCCAGCGGCCACTGCTACAACATCTGACAACCACATCTTATCATCACATAAGTCAACCCCAGTCCCACCTCTCAAGCCTGAGGCGACCAAGATCGGTCGTCCCTCGAATACCAAGTCAGCTTTCACAACAACGGGGCAAGAAACCCGGGCTCCTTCTCCTCAAACCACGACGACTCGCTCCCAATCACCCGGTTCACGTGCCATACCCTCCATCGCGGATATCCTGGCGACGGATCCCGATGCTCCTTCCACTCAACATCAGAGCCCTCGGCAAACCGTGGATCTCTCCATTCCCACTAGTCTTCCTAAGATCTTATCGGGAAACGCCTTGTCAGAACTCGAGAATGTCAATACATCAAGAGCTGTATGCAGTCCACCTTCAAAGCACGGTTTTGCCAATATTCTTAACCATTCTCCAATCGACACCGACACGGCATACACCAGCAATCAACATGAATTCCGTGGCAATGCCTTGGTGCCCCAAAATACCTCTCAATCGTCGTTACAACAATTGGCGGCCAAGGCAACAGAAGCCACCGTCCCCCAGAGTGAACGGGAACACACAGCCGCCCATCACCCTCCAATGGGTGAATCTGTGGGCAGGGCATATACCCAGCTCCATGTGATGCCTTCTGGCGCTTCACACAACCGTGAATCTAGTCAAAGCTCGATGACCTCGCAGCCACACGGTTCCGGCGGGCATCTCGCTTCACCAGCCAATGCTCCAAGCTCCCCAAGATTGCTGCAGGAAGAAGCCAGACAAGCGTTGGAGAAGATTCAGAGTTGCACCATGCAACGAAATGGCTCGTTTGATCAGCACAAGCAGAGACATGTGGCCTTCCAGCAAGGACTTCCTTCGCCCACACCCCAAACGGCCGGGTTGGCTCCGCAGTATGCTGAAGCAAGAATGGAAAGGAGGGAGCCATACGATTACAGGGCTCCATTATCCCCAACCGACTCTCAACACCAGTTTCCGTCATGCCCACCGTTTGCGTTCACATCAGGAAGGCCACAACTACCAGAGCCACAAGCATTTTCCAGAGGTCCCGAGCATGGGAACCAACAATCTCTTGCAGAAGGACGAGAAATACCTTCTATGCGAACTTCTCCTCCTATCCACCATCACAACTCCTTCACGCCGCACAACCATCGTGCCCAGCAAAGAACCGCTCCACAAGCCCCTACTCCAGAGGACGGAGCTCGCATGGGTCCCACACCACCCTCGTCCGACCTTGGTCAAGGAGCAGGAGCTCATGATCTGATGTGGACTGCCGTCTCCCAGGCTGCCAGCTCGGCTCCCTGGCTCGCGACACCCCCCGGCGGCGTGCACGAGCAAGTTCAACGGACCAAGCGCTCGGGAGCCAACGACTACAAGATAAATATCCAATCCATGAGATCGGCTGTAAATACTTACATATGTAATTACTGCCCTTCGAGGAACAAGAAGCACTACCAGACCGCTGGCTGGATGAAGAAGCACCTGGAACAAGTCCATGGTGTGGCCGCACGGTCCATGATCTAAGAAGATGTTCTGTCATGTTCTTTCTTTCCGGCAAGGCGTTGTCGGGGTAGTGGCGTCTTTTCCTTCTGTTCTGTTTCAGTTGTCGGGTTTGATCCCCAATATCCTTATTTATTTCGAAAAAAAAATTAGATAGTCCATGATCTTCCCTCCTTCTACATGTTCCCTGCTTTTCTTTCCTTGTTTTCCTTTCGCTCATTTGGCTATTAGTTTGGGATATGAACAAAAAGACAGCGAAATTGTCAATTGCGAAAAGGGGTTATAGACTCCAACTGGCGCCTCACGGGCTGGAAACGGACGGATGGCGCAGGACCAAGAGATACTTTTCATTCAATGTGTTATATAATTTTAATTTTCAATTCGGCGATGGATAGATGATGAGATGATGAGGTCAAATTCAAGCGATAGTTCTCCTTTTCCTGTACCACGATAGCTTTTACCTCAAAGCCACCTTGTAATTTACCACAGAAGATTTATACCCATGATCAAAATCGCTTGATACTTTTAGAGGCTACTGATAGTAAAGAACAAAGCTCTATGGAATACTATTAAGCTTGTGGCATAGTAGGGTTATCAAGCTGATAGAGGGTTAGGAACGAAGACATCCAACGAATCAGGTCCCCCGGCAATTCTCGATTGTTGATAAGCCTTTCCATGTTACATCTATGTTTCCAAAACAGGCGAGCCTTGAAGCTATCTCGCCAGATGCCAAAGTACTTCCATCCCAAGTCAGGATACTTCTTCGGATTCCAGACCCATTCTGAACTAGGACCTAGGAGGCGTGGCTGACCCTTCCACCCTAGTTGAACCATGGTATCTCCCACGTTGCCCAGCTTTTCGAGGTGATGCTGATATGGTTCCTGGTTCACCGTGGCAAGATCTGGGCGATAGCCGTAGACTGCATTTTCATATGCCTCTACTTTTTCTATAAAGGCGATTGCATCTTCGAATGGTAACTGGATCAAAGTATCAGAATAGCGCTTATACTCCACATTATTAAGAGATTCAAATGTGATAGGAGAACTAAGGCCTTCAATGATACCAGTAAGGACTAAGAAGACTGAAATTGTACTGAAAACAGGCTTGAAAAGGCTGCAGGTTTGGGAGGGGAATATAATAGGAAGTGCCCGAAAGATGGGCTGCAGTATGTAGAACCGAGGGTCGCAATCCACACTCTCATCGTTAGAGTAGGTCCGAAAAGGATCAAACTTGGGCCTGCTAGCTATTGCATCGATCTGGGAGCAAATAGCTCTATGTATCGCCACAATATCTCGAGCATAGCGCTCGGTTCCATGCCTGGAGCCAGGTCGACTGGGTGGATTGGGTGCGCAATAAACCGCCCAAACTCAACATTGCTCCGGTAGGGTCGAAACCATCCGCTGTAGAGCCAATAAAAAAGGGATTCCGCAATATAGTTATCAAAGCTCGAGGAGTGCCATGCGGAGAACACATCTTTTTCGCCCGAGGCAGTTATATAGATGGGAACAGTCTTACTGCACATGGCTTCAGCAGTACTAGCTCTCATAGATGGAATATCTTGGTGGAGAGAGTAAAATTTGCCGCGGCAAGATCCACCGATTGCCTTGATGGCGCATGGCATATAGGAACCTTTCGTAAAGTTCGGCAAAAGGAACTCGCGGTGTCTTTCTCCAATCCATAAACGTATGAATTGGAGGATCTTGTCCTCTGGAAGCGGGGCCTGGGAGTGGAAGTCGTGTAGAAGCATCGGTATGGATAAGAAGAAGTAATTTTAGATAAGGGAAAGTAGGTATAGATACAGGCAAGTTGATAGAGCAGATTCAGAATGATGGTCGTAATAGAATCAAGTCCCATGCAGGCCACAAAGGTTGAGATGTAGGATGGATGGACCAGTCAAGCGACTGACATAAAACATGGCATGCCTACAACCCCCAGCGTTGAATTTCAACACAATAACAAAACAATTAGTCAATAATAAATACAATCATAAGCTAATTACTGTAGAATAATCCTCATTATTTTGCTTATTATTGCGTTTAGTATTATTGATGAGAAAATAAGGTCCTTGACTTGCGTGAACAGAGCTTTGGTGCGCCATGTTTTATGTCACTCGCTTGCCAGTATCCCATAAGTACTTTAGTGCTTTAGTGAAAGGAGCAGGCCGGGGATGGCGGCTCTTCAAATAGCTGGAAAGCAGCATTTTAAGGTTCATAAAAGGAGCCACGCCGACAAAAAAGTTATTATGCTGGGCACAGCGTCAAATCTTAGAATTCTTAGTGTTTGGGTATGTCCCCTTGTTTTTCTTCTAGCAGCTACTGCATGATTGTAATGCTCTATCTCACTTACTACTATACGTCTTTAGTACCTGCCTACAGACTGAAGCAAATCTAATTGAACATTGTCTAGGCCGGGAAAGTTTCCGCCCCTTGTGTTTCACAAGAAGTAAGCTTCGCAAGGTCAGTAGGTTTTATTACTACGGGCGCTTGACATATGTACTGTCTGGATGAGTCATAACCATCCATTGAGCTTCCCCGGCCCGATATCTGACTAGGCACGGGGGTAGGACTTGAATCTCCAGGCCGTAAGGAACTTGGTAATCTCTTTAAATAATGCAGTGGTGCAGTAGGCCACGACCAAAGTCTAGGAAAGATGACCGAGTGAAGTCAAATGAGCCAGATCAAATTATTAACTTCATCTCTTATTGCCACCAAACTACAGCTGTAGTATAGGCTCCTGACTGGAAATTTCAAAGCCTCCAGAATCAAAAATTCCGAGCGCCCTGTTCACCTCGTCCCTATCGTTCAGCTTCTCACACGAGCCCTCTTCAGAATGCAGGGCCGGCGCCAGCTCTCGCGCCTTGGATGAACCAAGGAGAGGGGTCGTGCCTCACGACAGCATCCCTCGAATGGGCTCGCCGTATACGAATATCGGGGGGCGCCGATGGTTGTTGCCGCTCAAGAAACCACATCTCCGGTCTGTGGATTGAGTATTACGATGGCCGGCGAGATGTAATTATTGGCCAGTGGATCAAAGAGACTGCGCACGTCAGCCTAGAACCCAATGAGCGAATCGTCGACGTTACTATTTGGTCCACAATGGATGTTAAGATCCCATTCCCCATGCAGGAATTGGAATTGGGGAAGATCTCGGGCATCGAATTCGGCTTTACCGCCCGTCGACACAGATTTAAGCTGAGGCAAATGTCCCCCGAAATGGGTGACCAGACTTGCGTGCAATATCTCGCCACGCCATTCGAGGATACTGTGAGTAATCAAACTGTTCATCAGCCTGTTCACGTCAATTAATGGACATGTCAATATAGGCCTCTATCACATGGGCGTTCAATTCGCGCATGGATGATGTGCAGGTGCGCCTAAAGCCGAACCTGTTACTGGCACAGAAAACACTCGCCTTCGGCCACACGGAGAGGAAGCCAAGGCCCGTCGATCTATCTGACGGTCAAAGCCGATCATATTTCCAATACGGGGCTCACATTTCAACGTCGATTTCATGCGATTCCGCGAGCTCTCGATGAGATACAGCTTCCCTCGTAACACATACTTCTTTAAGAACGGACGGGGAGTTAAATTGGCAAGAATTGAGACTTCTCCCGACGAAGACGATAACATTGCCAGACTCGCCTTTCACTTCAAATATCACACGGTTTTTGAGCAGGGGACTTCAACGATCGCAGTGTTTCCCTTCATCTGGATCACGAAAAGAATGAGAGAATCTCACTGCTTATGGCCTACGAGGAAGCGAGGAGAAAGAAAGGCCTTGAGGTTCGTAATATTGTTCATAACAAGATATCTTCGCCACAAATACTCACAGAAAAGAAGTTTCGATCCAATCTCGGTCAGACTATCAGAATTGTGCCTGAGAACAAGCACTTTCACTCCCTCACGATTTTCTCCCTTGATCCCGCCGCCCAGTGTCCAAGTATACCCTCTTTTCCCTCTTTCAAGCCGCGTTTTGACAAACTTACCATCAACAAGTTTCCTGTTGCCGGCGGCAATCAGGAGCCGGTCGAAAGCTGCATCGGAATATGGACGGTATCTCGACACACACATAACGAGCTGGAATTTGAGTTTGATGACATTGGACCAATTTTCATCAGCCAGAGCAACTGGGGTACTCGGCTATTCCCTCAAGAATGTATGGAATATTTTACCAGACTGCGAAATTGGGATATTTGGCTAAGACGAAAGAAGCTTACAAAACCACGCTCCAGCATTCTAGCATAACACAAAACAAAAGCAAGGCAAATGCATATAGGTATTCTTTACTATCCTTTACCTGCTGGTCCAAATTCACATGATAAGAAGCAAAAGTAGTTCAAAATCTAGGATTAGCCTTTTATTTTCCATTCTTGCCCAGCAATTCTAGCATGACTATAAACAAACATGGCATTAAACTAAGATTCCACGGAGCATCTATTACCGTGGCGCTCCAAAACCCAAACAAATAAAAAATAAGTATAAGACTTTCCAAGAGATGAGCCTATGGCCCAATCTCACCCTTCAATATCTCATATATCCCTATTCCATCTCACGATATACCTCATATTAAAAAGACGGCAAACAAGAAAGCGACAACCGCCATCTTCCAACCACCGACGAACCGTCCTGCAGCGGCAGTGGTGGGCAGGGTAGGAGGCTGCGAGAAGGTGACGCTGGGAATCTGTCCCGGGGTGTGCGTCGTCGAGCGCAGAGTTGTGCCAGCGGAAGGGCAGTTGGCCGATCCGGGGACACACGAGGAGTAGGATGTCACGGCGGAGCAGCCGGGTGAGCCCGGTGTACACGAAGGGGCAGGGCGTTGGGAGGATGAGATTCCGGACTGGGTTACCGGGGAGTTGGAGGAGGTGACTCCAATGGTTGTGCGGCCCGTGGAGTGGACGGTAGACGGGGTGTCGTCGCTGCCGTGACCTGTGCTTGAGGGAGCAGGGGCCACGGAGGAGGGGCCCGAGGAGATGGAGATGAGGACCGTGGTGGGGGTACCGTTGATGGTGGAGTGGATGACAGAGGTGACATCGCTAGGCTGTCCGGGGATCGTAGAGACAGATGGCTCCCTAGGGATCGAGGTAGATGAGCTGGCGCCTGGGACGTGGGATGACTGTCCGCCGGTGGGATGGGTTGTTGGCACAACCGTCTCGGTAATGGGGCAGATGGTGGTTGAGACGGGGATGGTGTGTGTAACAACTGTGGTAGTTCCGCCATTGGGGCAGTTGGTAACCTCAGCACCGCAGCTAGTGACGGTCTGGTATGAAGTCGAGAAGACTGTAGATGTGCTGGACCAGGTGGTTGTCACTGGCGCGGTGAGCGTAGATTGAGTGACATCTGGGAGGTGAGAAGATGTGGTGGGCTTCTCTGGGGACTCTGAACCAGTGGCGGATGTCGCCGGGGGTTGGGTTGTCCCTGAACCAGTGCTGCCAGGTCCATCATGCGATGGAGTTGTGGTAATGGGACAGACAGTGGTAGAGACAGGGATTGTCTCAGTAACGACGGTGGTCGTTCCATCGGTACAGCTTGGCTTGTCCGGACCGCAATCAGTGACCGTGCGAGTAGAGGTTGAGAAGATGGTGGAAGTGGTCAAGCTCTCAGTTGGGTGTGTAACTGGCCCAGTGGAGGATGGCCCTTCGGGGGACCCATTGGAAGTAGTGCCACCGACGGTAGTCGTTGGGACTGGCTCCCCGGAGGTGGGAATCTGGGAGGAAGATGGACCGGGCGCGCCAGACGAAGACGGGACAGGCAGTTCAGATGAAGATGGACTGGGGACTCCAGATGAGGATGGCTGAGGGCCGGTGCCAGTTGGCTGGGGGGCGGTGCTTCCAGGTCCCTCGTGCGATGCGGTTGTGGTAATAGGGCACACGGTGGTGGAAACCGGGATAGTCTCGGTGACAATCACTGTTGAGCCAGCAGGGCAGTCTGGAACGTCGGGAGCACATGAAGTCACTGTGTACGTAGATGTAGAGAAGATAGTTGAAGTGGTCAGACTCTCTGGAGGGTATGAAGTTATCGTCGAGCCTGGGGCAGTGGTAGGACCAGAGACGTCGGTAGTAGTTCCAGGGGCAGGAATGGTAGTAGAACCAGGAACACTAGTGGGCCCTGGGGTAGAGACAGGAGAGCCACCGGAGCTGGAGCCTGGGAGAGAGGCAGAGGTAGATGGCTCAGGGCCAGACGTCGAATCTGTGGAACTTGTTGGGTGTGCGCCCTCAGTCGAGGATACAGAGCCAGTTGCAGTCTCTGTAATGGGACAGACAGTGGTAGAAATGGGAATTGTCTCTGTCACGACCACAGTTGAGCTAGCTGGACAGCTTGGGACTTCAGGAGCACACGAAGTCACAGTGTAAGTGGATGTGGCGAAGATCGTGGAGGTGGTCAGGCTCTCGGGAGGGTAAGTCAAAGAGCTGGACCCGGGAGCAGGTCCGCTGGTGGGAGTTGGCACCGGGCCGCTCTCTGTTCCTGAGGGTACGGGCAAAGCAGAAGAGCCACCAGAGGGGACGGAAGTTCCAGAAGGCACCTCAGTAATTGGGCAGACGGTTGTGGAGATAGGGATGGTCTCAGTCACAACCACAGTTGAGCTAGCTGGACAGCTTGGGACTTCAGGAGCACACGAAGTAACTGTGTAGGTGGACGTAGCAAAGATGGTAGAGGTTGTCAGGCTCTCAGGAGGATAGGTCAATGAGCTAGATCCAGGACCAGACTCGCCGCTGGTGGGAGTTGGAACTGGTCCAGTCTCACTTGCCGACGACAGCACGGAAGAATCACCAGAGGGGATTGCAGTTCCGGAGGGCAACTCCGTAATTGGGCAAACAGTCGTGGAGATGGGGATGGTCTCAGTCACAAGCACAGTCGAATGAGCAGGGCAATTCGTAACCTCTGGTGCGCAAGAAGTGACAGTATAGGTGGATGTGGCAAAGATTGTGGAAGTAGTCAGACTCTCAGGTGGGTATGACTGGGAAGGTGTAATGGGCACAGATGAAGTGTCTGGTCCAGGAGTGGTCGATGGTACTGGCTGCTCAGTAGACGAACCAGGGCCAGGCTCTGTGCTGGGAGCACCGGTAGGAACAACAGAAGAATCTCCAGAAGGGGCTCCAGTACCGGAGACACTCTCCGTGACCGGGCAGATGGTAGTGGAGACAGGAATCGTCTCTGTGACCAGAACGGTGGAGCCAGCAGGGCAGTCTGGAACGTCGGGAGCACACGAAGTCACAGTGTAGGTGGACGTAGCAAAGATGGTAGAAGTTGTCATCTGCTGTGACGTAGGAGTGGCGACCACCGACGATTCAGGGACATCAGGAGTTGCTGGAGAGCTGGAAGGAACTAAGGTATCTGAATGAGGAACATCCGAGGCTGGGGAGCTGGAAGGGACTAAAGTATCCGATTGAGGGATGTCTGAGGCTGGGGTCGAAGCGATTGATGAAATGATAGTGGAAGTCGAAGGCAGGACGGGCTCGGAAGTAGAAGGCAGAGCGGCCTCGGTGGTAGTAGGCAGAACAACCTCGGAAGTAGGAGGCAGGTCGACTGAAGAGCCAACGTCCGAGACTGGACAGACAGTAGTAGAGACTGGGATAGTGACAGTGGTGAGGATAGGTCCTCCTCCTCCGGGACATGACGTGACCTCGGGCGCGCAAGAGGTGATGGTCTGTACGGAGGTGGTGTAGATGGTCGAGGTCGTCATCTGCACAGATTCTGACAGCGTACCGGACGCTCCAGGGGTGGTGACGGCGCTCTGTCTTCCTCTGATTCTGCCGGCTCCGCGTGGGAATCGAACTCGGGGGAGAGTGGCGGCGGTGGCCAACTCAGCGGCCAGAGCGCCGAGGTAAAGATTGAATTTCATGTTGGCGAAAAATATAGACTTATATCTGGTCGGTATATATGCGTGTATTAGGTTAAACAAGCGAACGAGCAGTATCGGCGATAGGCTTATATGATGGCAAGGGAAAAGAGTGAACTCCGGGTTCGTCTCTATTAATCAGTGCACAAATGCAGGTGCCGTGATGGTGAATAAAGTAATGACAAAGATACAATGCCAGACAGCAGTCCCAATAGCGAAGGGGGAGCTATCCTGTCTGGTGGCTGAGACGAGCACAAAGGGAACAAGGGAATAATGAGAAATATGAGAGGAAATTAAGGTACCGGGTCCAAAGATAGTGAGGTAAACAAAGAAGAGGCCATGAACGATGCGGCCGTGTACAACCTTTATGGTTAAAGGTTGATGCCATCTCGGATAGTGGTGGATTGGACCTGATTGCCCTCGTTCTATTTCGGGACAGACGGAAAGCCCGCCCACGGTTCAACGAGAGGCTGTCCGTGAAGAGTATTTCAGTGGAGCCAGAGCGGGTGTTTCTTCTCAGCGGTTGTCAAGAGCCGTGATTGGGGGCCAACGTGCATAACCCCTGCATTGGCCGGGGAGCCGTGTCCCCCTTTTTCCGTCTGATCAGCAACACTTGGCTCACGGGCGCTAACAAGAGCTTCTTGGGCGGTTTCAGCTTTGTCTACCGACTGTCCAGCTGTCCCCCTGCCCTTTGCCCTGCCGCTAACAACGGCATCTTGGCAGGGAACCACGGTCTGATTCGCCCAGCCCGAGGGCCCCCTGGCTCGGATCCCCGCCGCCTGGCTGCCATACGAGATGGGTCTGCTCCGGCGATGAGAGTCTGTGCCCTATGGTTTAGACGCCGAGCTGGAGACAGCAGGCAGGACCACTGCAAGCCGGCAGCACACTTCAGGTGAGCTTGCACTGCTCCAGACAAGGTGTCATCGACTCGATTGGTTGGTCCCAGGCGGGTATATTGCACAGGCACCGCCAGCAAATGTGCCCCCATGGTTCCAATGAGGCCGGTAATCCACAATGGGCGCCATTGTGGTTCTTTTGGGCAAGCCGTCTTCCCATTCTTGGGCGCATCCCAGATGGAGCCGTCCACATCTACGCGCGACGCAGTCCAACTAGGCAGGCAAGACAGCTGAAAGTAGAAGACGCTCTGCCGGCGGCTACAAAGTCCTCTTCCTTTTCCGTCTTGTCATCTTCAAGGGCTAGAGAATGGAGATGCAATTTGGGCTATGCAAGGGACGTGACTAATGAGCGCATTCTCTTTGTCGATTGGCTCGCTTCCCGCTGCCATTCCCAGCCGATGATCGATGACAGTTGGACTGAGCTGACGGCGCAAACAGTGATTCAGCCAATGCAACTGCTAGATCGAAACGCAGAGGGCGCGATCAGTTCGCAAGACGCTGAAATCTGTCCGGCTTTACCGATGGCCGCATTACTGCCGCCAAGGAATTCACGCTACCTGAAGGCCAGCGTTTAATTCTGGTGGAAATAGAAATGTTCAATTACAGCGCGTTCCATCCCGGTAGACTTACCCTACACCCAAAGACTTTTGCCTGAGAATACAGAGACGCCGCAGACAACAATGCTGCGATTCGTTTCGTTAAAATCACAAGTTGAATTTTGGACGTTATCAAATTTTCTATAAAATTTGATGACATGTCTGGCTATGTTGGTGTTTTGAGATGAGATTAATTCAAGCGGCTTGTGAATTACCGTTGAATTTCAAAACTCCCAACTTGTATGCTAACACAATACTGCGTTTCTAGGACTAATATTTTGGTTCTTGATTCTATAACAAATGTTCTAGAGAGCAAAGACGGAGAGCGTGCTGCATTCAGCCGCACGCCGCCTGTCAGAGATGGCCGTCCGACGTCCTTGACTCAAGTAGGAGACAACATGACCAAGGAGGTACGGCGTGTTTCCAGCGAATAGAGCGAGATGCCAATGAGGCATATATGATCGAATGCAGACACCAAAGCGAGCAATAACAGTGTGACGTGAACCCCCTTACCCAGCATGTGGCTTGAGCTCTTCCTCGGTCCAATCCCAAAGCTTCTTTGATAGTGCATCATCTCTCCATTCCGCCTTCAATGTTTCAACTTTGCCAATGGGGGTGTAGTATTCTCCCGACTGCAGATCTTTAGTGGCCGTCGCCCAGAGCTGACCCTTTACACCCTCCTCCACTGACACGTAACAGAGGAGGGTGAGGGACGCCAAACGCAAAAACGACGACCAGTAGCTTAACTCGACGCCACGAGGTACCCCAAGCTCAGTTTCCACAACGCCTGGATGCATGGAGGCACACTTGATATTGGGATAGTGCTTGGCGAGCTGACGGGTCCAGAGATTCAAAGCGAGCTTGCTCTGCCCATATCGTGACATATTCCACCAGTCCGCACACGTCGTTTTGACGGACTCATATGCAATGCCTTCTTTCGGTGCTAGCTTATATCCAGAAGAGCTCACAATCAAAATTCGTGCATCGGGCGATTCTCGAGTAGCTATCGTCTTCTCAATCGTTGGAAGCAGCAGCTTAGTCAACAGCGCATGGCCCATATAATTGGTACCAAAGTGTACTTCATAACCATCCTGTGTTTTTCCAAGGGGCGCCATTATGATACCAGCGTTGAGCATCAAGATATCTAGCCCATCGCATCGTTGCTGGAACTCGCGAGCTGCCTTCTCCACGGAGGAGAGCGACGATAAATTAATCTCGAGAATCTCGATGGGAGCTCCAGGGACCTGGCTTTGGATCTCGGCCACGGCCGCTTGCGCCTTGTCGAGATTCCTTGCGACCAGCCAAACCTGTGCTGGGTTATGACGACAGAGTTCAAGAATGTACTGCTTTCCGAGACCGGTGTTGCCTCCGGTGACGAGTATCACCCTGCCACTGAGGTCCGGTATATCCGTGGCAGGATTGAAGGTTGTTGAAGCCCAGGGGAACATTGTTGTGATGGCTAAGGTGTGAGCGCAACATTCTGGAAGAGGAGACCAACGGCGCAATATAATGACTCTGGTTCTTTGACAGACCGTAGACTAGACTGTCCGCTTATTACGTACTCATTTTGCTATTGTCTAGTGCTTCAACAATACGCTGACCTAGGTCGTTTTTGGAGATGCATCCAGGTTGTAGCACCAAAACGAGCAAGTGACGATAAGCAAACCAAACACAAAACTAGGTGGGGAAATTAACATGCTCCAAATCTCAACGGCTGATCTCAGCGGTGACGAGCAGGTAACCGAACTGCCGCAGGAAAAACGCGTATTCAGGGGCAAAACAGGCAAGATTCTTTGTAAACCTGATCTCTGTGCCATGTTGGCGGGTCAATCACAGGGGTAAACGTGCATCAATTGCTAGCCATCCACGTTCTAAGCAAGGGCGACATTTTGAGACATGTTTACGCCATGTAAATTGGAGGTATGTATCTGGTAAGATAGCTCGAAATTGCTTATTCGAGTAATTTTTAGGGAATTTTAAGGCTGGGCATAAGCACTTCTTCTTAGACCACAAGCCTCCATCTTGGTTATTTCTCAGATTCTTCATGCCAGGGGTCGATGGCAATTGTGTTCTCGCGTGGCTGGTAATCCACTTGTCCACGCCCAATATGTCCAAAGGCGGATAGATGCTTCGAGACGCAATAATACGTGTATCCGGCGGATCCTTTGGCACCGTTGACTGCCTTCTAGTGAGCTCTGACGCTTTCTTATCCATCTTACATAGCGTTAAGAGAGGACAGATCCCAGCCATGGGGCCTCGAGTCCTACAATTTACAGGGGCAATTAGCTTTCCAGATGGGCCTGCTAGATATTTCTGGCCTTTGCGTGCATTTTCAATGAAACGTTGAGAGCCAATCAGGTTAGCCATTACTCCTTGCCGTAAGCTTCAGACACTAAAAGGGGATCCCTGCCTGCCTGCCATCACATTTTAGCTGTTGGTGATCAAGTCCTCCTTGAGATCTTGATTGTTTTGCTTCCCCTCCTTCACCGCGGAAGCGGCATCCCTTGGCCACCATGTTGCGTCGTTTCCTCTTCACGATCCCCACAGCGCTTGCTATTTTCGCCATCGTGCTGTATCCAAAGCTTAACCCAACAGCTGAAGCGGCGGTCAGGGGAGTCCTCGGTCGGAAGAACACGGTGCTCTTCCTCACGACCGAAGCCACTGGCCTCTCCAACGTCCATCTTGCAGCTGCTTCGGCATTGCTTGAGCACTATCCCGATGTTGAGGTGCACTACGCGTCCTTCCCTAAACTGGCTTCCAAGGTCTCGCGAATTTCAGCTACCGCATCAGCATCAAACCCCTCAACAAGGCCAATCCAATGGCACGAAATCCCTGGACCGGCATTCCTATCTATGTTTGAGGAGCATTTTGGTGATGTCGAAAGCATGATCATTGGAACGGGTACCGCCGACTACGACAAGAAGATACGGGATCTTGTCTTCAGCTTGGCTCCGTGGGACGTCGAAGACCACTGGGATATGTATATGGCTCTCAATTCCTTGATAAATGACATTGACCCTGCGATCGTTGTTCTCGATAACATGCTTGCCCCGGCAACGGACCTCGCGGCACATACGGACCGACGGTTTCTCAGCCTTGTCCCAAATGGCCTGTTGGAGCTCATTGCGGCCGAACAGCCTCGAGGCGCTGTGGCTTGGAAGTATCCCGCGTAAGTGCAGTAGATATGTATAGGCTTAGTCCAAAGCCACATATACACATCCTAGCCATTTTCGCTAACTTCTACCTCAAGAGCCTTTTCGGGATATCAGTTCCCGCTCTCTTGGAAACAGGTGGTTTCCAATATAGTCCTCACAATTCGCCTTGGGTATAATCTTGTCAACTCCCCTGTTCTCGCCGGCAAACGGGCCTTCCTTGTTGAGAAGGGGATAGAGAAGCCCATTGAGCTCAGCTTCGTGATCAAGGATGTCCCTGTTCTTGCATCGACATTCAAAGAAGCCAACTTCCCCATGGACTTTTACCCACCATACCTCAAATTTTGCGGTCACATTCCCATGAGCAAAACGTCAGCTGCAGATCAGGACCCCGAGATGGTTTCTTGGTTAGCACAAAGACCTACGATTCTAGTCAACTTGGGCAGTTTGTTTGCCTATAATCAGCGGAGGGCACAGGCCATGTCAGATGCTCTTGCAACGTTGCTGGCAGAGACGGACTTTCAAGTTCTGTGGAAGTTTAAGAAGCTTGGCGACTATGGCGACGAAGTATTCACGGGTATTCAAAAGTATATAGATAGTCGACGGATCCGGATCGAGACCTGGCTGGAGACAGAACCAGCCGCTCTTCTTGAAACAGGCCACATTGTCCTGGATGTGCACCATGGCGGAGCTAACACTTATCACGAAGCCATACTGTAAGTTCTTCAACTATTAGAAAATATGCTTACAGCGTTGCTAATGATGGAAACAGCGCCGGGGTTCCGCAGATGATCCTGCCGCTATGGTTCGATCTCTTCAACTTTGCCAACCTCGCGGAGTACCTCGGTATTGGCATTTGGGCTGGCAGGAGCACCACCCCAGAATGGGTCCCCGAATCGTTGGTGGAGGGCTTTCGTACTGCTTTAGTCGGTCCATCGAGTGTTTCGCTGAAAGATAAGGCACAAAAGCTCGGTGACGTAGCGCGGCAGTACGATGGGAGGAAGATTGCCGCTGACGAAATAGCGAGACTGGCCGCCATAGGTAAGGAGGCTCCAAAGTAAAATGCTTGAGACGTTCCTTTGCCTCATCGTGGGAACTGTCCAATTCTTCACCTTATGACAATAGAAGATAAAAATGTTATAGACACTAGATACTAGACTTACTGGAGCTCTTTACTCGAAGTCTTGGATGATCAAGCCAACTTCACTTATTTCATGACCTATCTGTCTCTTATAACTAATAATTCTACCTTTGATAAATCATGTGTTCCCTCGCAGAGCTCATCAGGCTGCCTGCCTTCGCGCTTAGAAGCCTACTAAGAAAAGAGATCATGAGCTGGTAGACTCAAAAAGCTCCAATTCCCAATAGGACGACCTCGATGGAACAATGGAGCGCTCTCGCTCTTTCGGACAGCCGAAACTCTGAGAACTCGCGACGCTGATTATCCGTCTTTCTCTTTCAGTTCGTGAATTATGAAATCAACTCTCCTCGTGCCACTTTCACATTTGATGGCCGGCGAGGTCTTTGGTGAAGGAAGCCAAACGCCCGCTTCTTTTGTGTCGCCTTTATCACCCACGGTCATACTGAAGGCGATGAACTGATCATGTGGGCAGATAATCATCAGCGTCGGAACTCTTTCTAGGCAAAGTAACCACTTGCCGTCGGTCTTGTCTATTAATTCCCAAACTCAAACTCCCTCAACATATTAATACATGATGAATACAGAGATAACACCGAAACAACCAACATTAGCGCAAATCAACCAAATAGTGCCGAGCAATCTAGCATTCCGTCACGCCAACTCCCAAGGCGAATGATGCCCTCCAGGAGCTATATGGGTGAGGTAGGGTCCCGTTCGGTATCGCTGGAGATCTCGCCTCGAGGAGACCATGCGGGGGTGGTCGCGCATGAACTGGCGGATCACGCTGTCGGGGGTGTTGATCACATAGTTGGAGTTGGGGCCAAAGCGGCACTTCAGCTCGTCCCAGTACTTCTCCTTGAAGAACAGGAGGAAGCAGTGTCCCTCCTCGGGCTCTCTGGTGCGGTCGGGTAGGCGCTTGTGCCGTGAGTAGCTGCGCCGCGGACGATGTGAGGGGGCAACCGAGTAGGCTACGGGCTCGTAGTATGTAAAGGCCGGGGCTGAGCAGGGGTAGTAGTATTCGACGGGAGTGTAGTAGGTCGAGTAGTAATACACATATGCCATTGCGGGGGGCAGCAGGTGAGTATATCTGGGTGATTAGGCCGAGGGATCTGGGAGTCGACCGGTTCCAGAGGAGTGCGACGTGAGAACGGGCACATCTATGGGCATAGCGGCGCAATAAATCTCCAGCTGATGGATGGATGCCTGTGAGGCGTATGCTGTTGGTTGGATGCTGCCTCAGCCACGGCCAAGGCGGATTTCGTCTGACTCAAATGTGCAGAAACACGAGAGCCAATTGATTCGCCAAACGCAGTCACAAGCCACAATCTGTGAGAATCATGTGAGATCCTTGGTCATGCTGTCACAAGGGCACATTAATGCCAGTTCTGATTCGCCAACCGTTGGTTATGCAAACAACCTATGTTTGACCATCGCTCGACGCAAGAGTATTTAATCATTTTTCATCCCCCCATCCTCTCCACTTCAGAGTGAATATTCCACTTTATTGGGAACTTCGTTACTTGAATTATCTTTTGTTGGTGGGTGTCGTAGCCTTCCATCTAATACATAGTTCTTTTCGAAGAAAGGATCAAAAGAAAGGAATAAACCTGATTATTAGCGATACGCCCCAATTGTTCAATCATTATATATCAATAAGGAAGCTGATGACGAGATTCCAGATGTTTTTAAATAAGATCGATTGAATCAGTAATATTCGACACGTTCTTGCTAGAGTTGTCCATCATACCACAAACCACGTCTATGCCATGCCAGTATCTAAGGAGGAAATGTATATCCTGTCGGCAAGACAAACTCCTGTTTACGACCAATAGCGCCCATGCCAAATCTATAAACCCAATGCTCAGCCCGAAAAGTCAATCGCTTCAGTCATAAATCTTATGCTACATGCCTGCCACAAAATGAGAAAAAAGAAGACATCTCCCGTCAAGTGTTTTCAAACATCCCTGCTTCATGCGGGCCAGCCTGCCGCTGCAAATCCTCAAACGTCCGCTTCTCAAGACTTGAAAGAAACTTCGCCATGGAGGCCGTCTCAGGCCTGGTAAGGTAATCCATCAGGGCAGCTCTCTCTATCCGCATGCGCAGCGGTCCCGCTGAAGTCAGGTAGAATGCCGCTGCGCCGATGACAAAAGGCATGAGGTGCTGGCGGAAGATACCCGCTGAGGGATGAAGAAAGATGGGCACCACGCGGAGGATGTGGTGGCACGCGTTGGCGGGATCCAGGGGGTCGATGTCCTCGTCGTGGGGGCCCCAGCCGTGCGGGCTGCTGGATGGAGAGTTGTTCTCACCGAAGGCGATTCGCTTGATTTGATCAATGAGGCAGCAGTTGGCCCAGAACATGGTCATTACGTGGCCATCGGCAATGTCTTTGGTAGTGATGTATTCCGACAAGTCGGCGCCCATCTTGCTAGGCATGGTGGGAACAGCATACTTGTCGTGCCACTTGATAAGTGCTGTACTGAGATATGAGACTGTTCCTTTGATGATATCCCGGTAGAGTTGTTTCTCTTTTTCGTCGTGGGCGTCCTGCATGGCATATATATCAACGAAGACTTCCATGACGCCGATCAGGATATCGATTAGAAAGTCGCGCGGTGTTTTAGGGTGCTTGGTCCATGGAATGGTCATCCACTCTGACTGCGCCAGGAATATCTTCTTCTTCATTTGGAATGCACTCAATAGCTGATTGCACAAGGCTGTTAGCCAAACAGAGCGTCGAAACTATACAGGTCGGGGGTGGATGCGCACAAGATGGAGTCTTCCATCAACGAAAAGGCGATGGGCCAAGCCGTCAATATAGTACGAGGGAGGGTTGTTGAGGATGAGGGCAATATCTCCAGCATTATGAGCCATCCAGCTCTGCCGCTGCGACAGCCCGTTTGGGTTCGCATCACTTCCAAAGAGAGCCTGTAAGATATTGTCAGCATTCAAGAAGCTTCAATTAAACATACGAAGTAAAGACACAACTAGAAGAGACGGCAGAAGAAGAGCCATACCTCATGTATGCTAAAAGTGCGGACAGCACCTAGGATATCGAGACTTTGTCGCCTTTTGGGTGACTGCAACGCAGCAGCCATCTCTTGCAGAGCACTGCTATACACTGTCATCCCACGCTTCTCCAGCCACGCCGGAGCATCTGGCCGTCTGCCCAGTGTACGCAAGGCAGTGGCTAGGAGAGCCTGACGAAGGACAGGATCGGTGGGCGCATAGTCCTGCAATAGAATGATCGACCCGCCCAGTGTCCTCTGCAGCTCGGTAGTTGCAGGCCCGCATCGGCGGTTAGGATAGTAGGCGTCAAAGAAAGCGCCGATGAGGCCGGCCTCTGACGCCGCCCAGCTGAAGCGGGCAGATCCAGGACTGTCTTGCCGGCGGGGAGACGGACGGCGGCTCGCTCTGCCTTTGGTCTTAGGATCCGCAGCGTCTTCCTCGTCGGCGTTGGGCGGTTGGAGGTATTTCGGCACCACCCATTTCTGGGCAAGCACCGGGGCACCCCATTCTACGAACTCCAGGCCCTGCGCGGCAATCCCCCAATCGGGGTGAGATGTCTGACTGCTGGATCCTGCGTCCGAGGGCTTGTCGGTGGTGGTGCCTGAGCCAGCCCCTTGGTACTGGTGAATGACAAAGCTGTCAGCGTAGCCACCGCAGGGGATCGCCGCCTTTCGGCATTGTCCACAAGAAGGCTGCTGGAGGTCGCACTGAAGTAGTTCTAATTAGAAAATGAGAAAAGGGGTGAAATTAAGGAGACGTCACTAGGGAGCGTGGAAAGAGAAGAGACATGGCACCTTCGCGCTGATGAGAAGGGTGTTTGGACTAGAGTGAGAGAGGAAGAGCAGTATGAGATAGGATGGATATGAATGAGGTGTAAGTAGATCAGCAGAAGAGGGCAACACCGAAAATTCTTTTATAAGAAGTATGGAGACGGGCACTTCTGCGCGCAAGGGGTGAAAGAGAGTAGATGGTGATGATGGAAGAAATCATATGAGAACCGTTAACTCACCCCTTTCTTACGCCTGCGGCAAGTCGAACAGGCTTTAGATCGTCCCCGCACGCCGACCATTATGGATAAATTTAATTTAAATTGGCGTAATGGTAGGTCAAGATGTAATGGGAGATATATGCGCGCGGCGACGCGAGACGATGGGGGTCTAATATCAATCAATTCTCCCAGCACATCAACTCTCGTATAGGCTGGTACCGTAGCCAAGCCGTGCCTGTTCTGCCTTGGCGGCCGTCTACCGTCAGCTGCAGTGCCGGCTCCGGACTAACAGGGTGAAATGCAGGCAGCAGGTGTCAGAGCCAGTGACGCACAAGGTCGGCCTCGGATCGGGCTGGGAGTTGGGGGCAGCCGACAGATATTACCCAGTTGGCTGTACATTTGCCGAGCATCAAACACCACACACGATTAGGGAGACCATCAATCAGCAACATCCGGCGGCACCAAGAGGCAGGGCAAGGCTCGAATGGGGTATTCGGGACGCAAAGCCACGCACATCTGCATAGCAATTCGTGAAGCAAGCTACGGTGAAGGGGGAGAAGGGAAAGAAAAATGTGGCAGTGCGTGATGACAATTGAAGTGGTGGTTTCGCTAAACCTTGTCAGGATGAACGGCTGTTATTAGAAATGTTTTGTCCACCCATTAACGTTAGCCAAGGACAGGCGAGAGTCCCTATTCGCTGCTCTAATGATGATATCCCTGGAAATGGAGCGGAAACGTTCCTGTGTAGCAGATGGCTCGATCCTTTTCCGTCATCGAGATGAGAAGAATGGTTCAACAAGGCGGGAAACAGTAGATCCAACTCGACCAAGGAAAACAAGACAACATCTCAACTCGATTAACATGCTTACGCTACGGGGCACCTCACTTGCAGTGGTATCCGATCCCCTGATTCCCCTCTCCGCTGTGCCGTGTTTTGGGGACAGGGGGGCCGGATCCCAGCATTTCGGTCATTCGTGGGCGCTAATTGTTTGCCATGCGCACGAATTCGCTCCCGAACCGGCCGAGCCCAAGGCGAGAAACCGGCGCAATCTCGCAGTTCAAAATCCAGGTACCGTGGCGGTCACAGCGACACAGGAGTATACCAAGAGGTCGTTGGGCTAGGTGGGTTGATAAAGGGGTACGGTGCATCATGTTGCTCTGCATTCAGTTCCCGTCTCCTAGAGATGGCCCTTTGATCATTGTTATAATCAAGAATAAGAGGAGACAGAAATAGAATACCGAGACTTGGCCAGATAGGGTTTGGTCAGGCTGTTGGGAATAAAGGCGAGCTGGAGTCTTTTCGCGGCCGAAAGACGCGCGAACAAGTGCCGACCGAGGCGTTTTAGTTGCTCCGCCGGCAAGTTGGATTACAGGGCTCATCAATTAGCAGGCAGCAGAGATACCCCGATTCATCCAGTCTCTGACGTCTCCTCCCATCAGCCTCCTCTAGATCCATGCACCGAGAATCAATCTCCATACAAGCCCTGTCCGTGACGCATCTCAGATCCGAGTCCGATCCCATGATTCCCATCGTGGAAGTTTCTGCGCCGGCGTTGCCCTATCGCGGAAAGGATCGAGACGATTTGGGGTTTTGGGCTTGACCCTCTTGGCAGTTGTATTGGATTGCTTCTATTTCCATTGTAGATTGACGATCCCATCATCATTTTGCTCATTGATAAACCCCCGTAGTCGAACAAATATAAGTGTTAATCGATTCTCGTTCAAGTTGCAACTATGATATCCATCGGCATCGCTACCACTACTACCATAACAGCAAGCAACTCCTTCGCAAATATCCCTTCATCCTCATTCTCCCTTCCACCTCAAGTGCCTCGTTCAGCCCTACTTTCAGCCTTACCAAAATAGATCCTGCTCACCCATCCAGGAAACCATCGCCAACATGGGGATTACTTCTGCCGTCACCGCTGGCCTAATCCTCCTCACTCCCACTACTCTCGCCGCCCCCAAGACCAGCACAAACTCCAGCTGCTGCCGCAAGGACCTCAACAGCAATGAATACCACAAGGAGCTCTCCACCAACTATCTCAGCATGTGGAGTGGCGATCTGACCATCGCCGAAACGATCCTGCACCCAGATTTGGTTATGTATGCCGACCGCCTCCCCTCCGCCAACGGCAGCGATCTTATCCGAGTCACGAGCCGCAACGAATTCGTTGCCTTTATTCAAAAGTCTCGAACTGGCTGGCAGAACTACTGGTTCGACATGATCCACTGGGTAGGCACCGGCGACAAATTGGCCATGCGCTGGAAGATGAACGGTCTTGTGGGCGAGAACATGGCTATTCCAACGTGAGTTACAAGAGACAGCCCGCTATGCTCCAAACATGAAAAATTGACGTTTTACTCCAATACAGAACATTAGATCCCGGTGCTTATGTCACTTACAACGGAACCGACCTTGCGGTTCTTGATAACTGCACGGGCCAGATCAAGGAGATCAACATGGCCCAAGATTTCATTGCCTACTTCCACGAGCTGGGCATTAAGGGTGTCATGGTGTAAAGCATTTATAAAATAATACCGTGTCGATTCCAAATGGCTCATTGACATTTTTGTTTCTGCTCCAGCTGTTTGCTTTGATCGATAGCTCTCGGTCAGCGTACCTCTAGACTTATGTGGTGTAATTTAAGATATAATATTCATCGTGTATTCTTTTCACATCTTGGTCCTTGGCCATTAATCATTGGGGTTTGCCCTCGATTGGTATTCCATCAAAAAGTCGGGGGCTTCCGTCCAAGTAAATGTATAGCATCAATCATTCTCTCTCGCACCCGGATGTTCGCTTGAGCATTTCGGAGAGTAACTTCTGTGCGGGCATCTTGGCAGGCGAGGAAATCACGGAGATAGAGCTTGGCCGGTTACGAGTTAACATAGATGATAAAAATTACTACAAGGAAATTTGCAGACCAAGCCCAGTCATGCCCAACCGATGCCTGCCCTGTCCCAAGGAAACTTTCTGCTAAACACTATACTTCCCCGCCATTCTCTTGTCTATGGCCACTGCAGCGACAGTGATTATGCTGATGAATCGTCAAATCGACCTTCTGATTGTTGTTATACTGATTACTACAACACCTAGGTTCTCCAACAGGGCCATCTTGGCCTCGCCTTCCACCTTGTCCTACAACTCCAGGCGACCTTCAACGCTGGGGCGGCCGTGTGTTCCAACTGACCCCCGGTGCGCCCGGAGCTCCGTCAGGTCCTCGAGGTCCTTCGGGGCCTGCAACTCCATCAGCTCCCGGTGCGCCATCCGCTCCAGCAGGGCCACTTTCTCCTGGATCTCCTCGGCGTCCTTGACGTCCCCGGCGCCCTCTGCGTCCTCTGCGACCCTGAATGCCATCAGCGCCCGGCGTGCCATCCGTCCCGGGAGGCCCCTGATCTCCCTGCTGCCCTGGATCCCCTCGGGGTCCTTGTTCCCCCTCTCTCCCGGGTCCCCTCTGAGTCCTTGTGCCCCAGGAGGCCCTTCCCGTCCCTCAGGTCCAGGAGCGCCATCAGCGCCTCGCGACCCGGCATCTCCAGGCCTCCCTCGGCGTCCTCGGCGGCCTTTGGGACCACGAAAGCAACATATGCTGGAAGTTCTCTTGTGTTTCTTCGAGTGGCGACCACGGCGGCTGAAGCAACGGCACAAGAACAAAAGGGACAGTAGAAGCCCAACGCCAAGGAAGACTCCCATGATAATCAGGGCTGTCTTGTCTGAGCTACCATCGTGCTGGGATGTAGGGTCCCTGGGCCCAAGCCTTCCTGTCTTAATGGATGAATGGTGGGTGCCATCGCTGTGGCCACCAGATCTCGTCCTTGGAATAACCGATCTGGCAGGAATGTATGGGTTGGTGGTAGGCTGTGTGGCAACGTAGGGGGCCCTGTGTAGAGAAGCAGCCGCGGTCGTCTCCTTGAGGTGGTGGGAACTGGGGTCTAGAGAACCTGTGATGGCCGAAGACGAGAGCCGTGGCAGTATCATCTTACACTGCTGATTTGCACACAACGGCTTCTCAGACTCAAGTTATATCAATCTCATGACACTCACTGGCGTGAATAGAGCCAAGGAGAAAAGCCTTTGGACGGGGAAAGCTCTCTGAACATATGAGGGGACATGACGGCTGGTTCGCACGTGTAAGGCTTGAGCCGCATCAACGCAGTGACCAAACAACTCGTCCTATGACGGCCTCATGACCACTCGCATTCACTATCCTGGTAGATTGCCTTCTTGTCATGCCGCCAACCTGAAAGAGGCGTCTCGCCAAACCTTGACAAGCCAGTGAGCAGATTGCAAGCATGGCCTATACGCATGTACATGGAGGATGGTAAGCATGTGGGAGGCCGACCACTCACTGAGGGTGTCGCCATCAACGTATGGCCCAATAGGGGTCGGGCGCAGCGTCGTTTTGCAGCCAAACAAATGCATATTGTATGCGGGAGGTACTAGATTCGAGTTGCTGCATCAAATGCGGTTGGCTGGGCTGACGACCGCAGGCCTATGGGATGTTCGTCTCAGAGATTCGCAATCAAGATGGCGCAAGCAATTCATGCATTGGTACCCTGATTTGCGGAAGACAAGCACATTGCCAACTGGCAGGGCTCTAAATTGATAAACTCCAACGCTATGCTTACATGATCAAGGAGGGAGAGACAAGGCTGTATCATTCATCTTGACCCTCTGTTCCCGAGCGAATACCCGCCAGAATGGGCCCCCACTGCCCGCTGCCCGTGTGCTTCCGCGCAGCCGTTATGTGGTCGCCTGTGATCTTGCGGACCAAGAGCGTGTCCTCCGCCTTACGAAGATTCCTGCCCTCGCTGCTTCTCAGGTACTCCTCAAACCATGTTTCCTCCTCGAGCTCGAACGGGAGCAGGGCAATCTCGCTTGCTCCAGGAACTGATTCACCGTCAAGGGCAACCTTGACTAGGCGGCGGAACAGTGCTTCGCGCGTGTAGTCGGAGAATGTGCGTGTGAACAGCAAAGCTTCAGTCACGCTTGTTTGAGCGAGAGCGTCGAACAGGAGCTCCAGAGCTGCCGATGACTTAAGAATCGGGCGCACGGTATGGTAGTAGGCTAGAGCAAGTTTGATGTCGTCGCCGTGTCGGATCAGCGCCGTCAGGATTTCGTCAGAGAAGTCGGGCGTCAGCGAAGGGTGCGCGACGTATTCAAGCGCTTTCTATTGGAAGCTGGTCAGCGAGGTTTGTGGGAGAAGACGGGGCACGGGAAGCTATGTACAGGAAATTGTTTGCGGTCCAGATGCCACAGACCCTTGATAAAGATCTGGTAGTTGCTTGGCATTCCAGAAGCAGACACAAAAGACTCGGACGGAACAGATCGGTCGGCAGCTTCATCGAAATCGAGCAGGACGTAGTAGAGGAGCGAGAACTTGTGGTGCAAGGACATGGGAGCGTCGCAAATGTGCTGGTGCAGCTGTCTCAGCGCAGCATCGGATTTGGGAGGGTAGGTTTTTGCTGTAAGGATCTGTCAGAAGGCTGTGATTAGTAGAAGACTGCAATTAGCATACCTTTCGTGAGACCCAAAGCTTTGAGAACTCGGTCGACGAAGAGGACGCCGTCCAGAGTCTTTCTCGACTGCTCGATCTTGGCAATGAGCTCCTTGCTGTAGGGAAGCTGCGCGCCAGCAGGGAATACCTGCTGGAAATCGGAATAGTCAAACATGGCGGGGAGACGGCACTCGAAGAAATGTCGAGCACAAGAATGGAGAGCTTCGAGAATTAAGGTGATGATCTTTTGTTGTTGCTACCCTGCGGCCGAGCTGTAGTGGAGATTTCCATCCACTGAAAATACAGTGAGAACAAGGGCCAGGCAGCGCTAGGCGACTGCACGTCTTTGTCTGGGCTAGCGCTTGGCCCGATCACGTGCCGTCGCGGGGCGCCAGTCAATTGGCTTTTGGCTGTTGTTTACGTCCAGACGGCGCCTTACCTAATCAGGGAATCTCCAAACAATCACTTTACCCAAAGTCGAGGTGGGGGACAAACCATCTCACCGTCGCTTTTTCTGCGTCAACCCTCATTCACATCCCACCCCCGAGCGACTAACCCAACAGCTTCGATCTTTTTTGTTTCTTCCACCTGAGGGCGGTTATTACATTAATTACCACAGTCCTGACTGCCAGAGGTGTCATCCCAGCATCCGACACACTCCCCCTCCTCTCCACCGCCATGTCAGGCAGGCCAACGCGACGCGCAACGCGGCGCACTGCCGTCGTCGACTCCGATGACGACGTCAGCAGCAGCGCAAACACCAGTAGGCAAACCGAGGACGCCGAAGATTCCATCCCTGATGCTCCTACACGGAGATCGACCAGAGCTACACGAAGGACACCCTCGGGATCAGCGCCCCCCCTGCACCGAGAACCACAACTGCGGCTCGTGGGAGAGGGCGTCCAAAGAAGACTCCGACTCCAGCACCAGTCGAGCCAGAACCAGTACCGGAGCAGGAGCAGGAGCAAGAACCGGAGCAGGAGCAGGAACCAGAACAGCAACTTGAGGCCGAGTCTGTGGCCGCGAACGCCGCGGACTCGAGCCGTGCCAGCCAGCAGACCTTTGACGATACAGTGCTCAAGCACGAAGTTGAAATGGATGTCGACGATTTGAGTCAAATTCCTTCGCCAGCAACACAGCGCAAATCGAGAAGCGCGCGCCCCTCCACCGCAGCAGTTGCTGCGCCCGATCCCGTTGAAACCCCCCCAACTCCGACACCTCCCACTCCGGCGCCCAAGGCTTCAGCATCCTCTCCAACAGTAATCAAGCCGCCACAAACCCCTCTAGCAGACCTCACATCTGCCTTCAACATACGCAAGCAGGGCCTGACCACTATCAAGCCGCCGAGGACCATCCAAGGCCCCGCATTCATTGACAGGCCAATTGACATTGTCCTCAAGTCGAGAACGACGGTGATTCCATCATTTGAGAATACTCCACCCAAATCGCGCATTGTCATCACTCACTTGTACTTGACCAACTTCAAGAGTTACGCCGGTCGACAGGAAATTGGTCCCTTCCATGCTTCATTCACCTCCGTCGTTGGACCCAACGGGTCCGGTAAATCAAATGTCATTGACTCGCTTCTCTTCGTCTTCGGTTTCCGAGCGAGCAAGATGCGTCAGGGCAAGATCTCTGCGCTCATCCACAACTCTGCAAAGTTCCCTAATCTAGACCATTGTGAGGTCTCTGTGCATTTCCAGGAAGTGATGGATCAGGTAATTAGCATGCTCCGGTATTTTACTCGCATCAATCTTACTAACAACTTTATAGCCCGGTGGCGGCCACACAGTCATCCCCGATTCGAAGCTCGTCATCTCACGAAAAGCCTTCAAGAACAATTCTAGCAAATACTACATCAACGACAAGGAGTCTAATTTCACAACGGTAACTACCCTCTTGCGCGATCGCGGCGTCGATCTCGATCACAAGCGGTTCTTGATCCTACAGGGCGAGGTCGAGTCCATTGCCCAGATGAAGCCCAGGGCAGCAAACGAGCACGACGATGGCCTCCTCGAGTACCTTGAAGACATCATCGGTACATCCAAGTACAAGACTCCCATCGAAGAATCCGCAACAGAGGTGGAGGAGCTCAATGAGGTGTGCGCGGAGAAGAATGGACGTGTTCAGCACGTTGAGAAGGAGAAGAATAGCCTCGAGGACAAGAAGGACAAGGCTGTCGCCTACATGCGAGACGAGAACGAGCTGGCGATAAAGCAGTCCGCGCTTTACCAGCTCTTCATCCACGAATGCAACGACAACGTTGCAGTCACTCAGGAAGCTATCAACCAGATGCAGGCCCAGCTTGATGTTGAGCAGGAGAAGCATCAAGGTAGCCAGCAGATCATCAAGGATCTGGAGAAGCGGCATTCCAAGACCAGCAAGGAGTTTGACGCGCAAGAGAAGCAGACCCAGACCTTGGCCAAGGAGATGTCCAAGTTTGAACAGGAGAGGGTCAAATTCGACGAGAAGCACAAGTTCCTTGAGGATAAGAAAGCCAAACTCGAGAAGACAATCGCCAATGCTGAGAACACCTCGGAAGAGGCCGATCAGACCATCACTGATTGCGCCGAGGAGATCAAGAGCCGCGTCGGCCAGATCGCCGACCTGGAGGAGCAGCTCAAGGAAGAAGAGGCCGAACTAGCCAAGATTCGAGATGATCTCAAAGGGAAGACACAGGCATTCTCTGACCAAATCACCTCCAAGCAGAAGTCGCTCGAACCTTGGACAGAGAAGATCAACCAGAAGCAGTCGCAGATCACAATCGCTGAGAGTGAGCTCAATATTCTCCGAGAAAAGGCCAATGCTGGTGCTGTTGCCATGGAGGAACTCGAGGGCAAAATCTCTGCTATCGAGGAGGGCAAGGCCTTCAAGCAAAAGGAGTTCAAGAAGTACGAGGCCGAAAAAGAGGAGCTGATCCAGGAAGCGGAGAAGTTGGAGTCTGAGCTCAAGATCCTCTCCGAGCAAGAGCCCAAGATGAGGGCCAAGATCTCCAGTGCGCGTCAAAAGGCGGACGAGGCTCGCTCCAGCTTGGCCAGCACCCAATCGAGGGGCAACGTCCTCTCTGCTCTCATGCGCATGAAGGAGTCGGGCCGAATTGATGGCTTCCACGGACGCTTGGGCAACCTCGGCGTGATTGACCCCAAATACGACGTCGCCGTGTCCACTGCCTGCCCCTCTCTGGATAACTTCGTCACGGAGACGGTCGAATCTGGCCAACAATGCATCGAGCACCTACGAAAGTACAATGTCGGACGCGGCAACTTCCTTTGCCTTGACAAGCTTCGGTCTCGAGACATGTCCCCAATCCAAACCCCCGAGGATGCTCCTCGGTTGTTTGATCTTATCAAATCTAAGGACAAGAAATTCCTGCCAGCTTTCTACCACGCCATGCAAGATACCCTAGTTGCAGCAGATCTCGCCCAAGCAAACCGCATTGCTTACGGTGCCAAGCGCTGGCGAGTAGTCACCCTCGCGGGCGAGCTCATCGACAAGTCTGGAACCTTGTCCGGTGGTGGCAATATCGCTAGAAGGGGCCTGATGTCCTCGAAGCTTGTAGCCGATACGACTAAGGAGCAGGTTGCCAAGCTTGAGGAGGATCGGGACCACTGGCAATCCAGGCTACAGGAACTCCAGGAGTATCAACGCGAATGCGAGACCCGTCTCAGAGAGATCAACGACAAGCTCCCGCAACTAGACACCAAAATGCAGAAGCTCAGCCTCGAGCTTGGAAGCTCCGCACGCAACATTGCCGACTTGCAGCGCCGCATCAAGGACGTGGCCAAGGAGCACCAGCCCTCGGCCGATGACGACAGCCGTGCAGCTACACTCCAGAAAGAAGTTGCCAAGCTTAACAAGGATATTCAGAAGCTGCACGGGGAGACCTCGAGTATTGAAGAAGAGATCAAGGCCCTGCAGGATAAGATTATGGAGGCAGGAGGTGAGAAGCTCAGGTCGCAACGGACCAAGATCGACTTTGTCAAGGAGGAGATCGCGGGTCATCATGAGGAGACTTCGAATGCCGAGGTGCGCAAGGTCAAGGCCGAGAAGCAAAAAGTCAAGCTCGAGAAGGATCGTGCCAAGGCCACCAAGGAGCTCAACAACGCCGCAGAGGACCTTCAAAAGCTCGAGGATGATATCAACAACCAGGGCGAGAAGGCCGAAGAGCTGAGCAACCGTGTGTCAGAGGCCGAAGAGATCCTTGCAACTACGAGGAAGGAGCTCAAGGCGCTCAAGGCAGAGCTTGACGAGAAGACTAACGAGCTTAATGAAACACGAGCCATCGAGATTGAGATGAAGAACAAGCTTGAAGAAAACCAGAAGGCTCTAATCGAGAACCAGCGACGTCTTCGATACTGGGACGATAAGCTCTCCAAACTTACGCTACACGACATCGAGGATCTAGTGGGAACGCCTGCCGAGGCCAGGATAAAGCCAGACTCCCCCAGAAGAACCGAAGGCCGTCGCCTAAGGATGATGACTCTGAGGGTGAGGCCAAGGACGAGGGCGAGGATGGTGACGAAATGCGGACCGAGAAGTCATCTGAGGATGAAGAGATGGTGGACGCCCCCGAACATGCGCCAGAGACCGAGGCTGACGAGGAGGAACAATCTGAAGGTCTTCAGCCACAGCAACTTCCTCGATACACGCCCGACGAGCTCGCAGACATGAGCAAGGAGACTCTTAAGGGTGAGATTGCCGCTCTAGAAGAAAAGACACAGAATGTCAATGTCGATTTGGGCGTACTCGCGGAGTACCGCCGACGAGTCGAGGAGCACGCCAGCCGCTCGTCCGATCTCCAGACATCTCTCAGCCAGCGTGACGCCGCCAAGAAGAGGTGCGATGACTTGAGACGGCTGCGATTGGAAGGCTTCATGGAAGGTTTGGGTGCCATCTCACTACGCCTCAAGGAGATGTACCAACTCATTACGATGGGCGGTAACGCCGAGCTGGAACTAGTAGACAGCCTCGATCCGTTCAGTGAAGGCATCCAATTCAGCGTCATGCCTCCCAAGAAGAGCTGGAAGAACATCAGCAACCTGTCTGGTGGAGAAAAGACTCTCAGCAGTCTGGCCCTCGTGTTTGCACTGCATCACTACAAGCCAACACCTCTCTATGTCATGGACGAGATTGATGCCGCTCTGGATTTCAGAAACGTACGTATACCTAGCTACCCATCTTTCCCTGTTCCCCTGCACCCTGTTTCCCAATGGCAACCTTGCGGATCTTGCTCGGCTACTGTCCTGTCAGAGATGGTTGCCAATAGGACCGTGATACCCCTTCCCGTATTAGAGACATGGTCTACCCGTGTGAAAGCTCTGCTAACAAAAATCCTTGCACAGGTCTCAATTGTGGCGAATTACATCAAGGAACGTACCAAGAACGCCCAATTCATAGTCATCTCACTCCGAAACAACATGTTTGAGCTGGCATCGCGGCTCGTTGGTGTATACAAGGTCAACCACATGACGAAGAGTGTGACGATTGACAACAAGGACTTTATTGAACGGCCGCCTGGGCAGGCCCAGCAGAGGCCGATGATGGGTGGCGGCGGCCTGACGACGACGTTAGCGTTGAGATAGCGGATGCTGTTTTCATGAGTGAATGAGATGATGTTTGGTTGTTTAGATTTCTGGCATACTATGATGGATGATGATGATTTCTGGGGGCAGGTTACGAACTATGCTGCAATGATACAACACGTTCTGACGGATGGGGAGGATCAAGATACCAATCCTGCTTAGAGGGTAATTCGTCAATTCATTATTACAATTTCTTCTACTCCCAATAGGATAGGCCAGTGCCCTCGGTCGGACTCGGCTTGACTCGACACTTGTGCCATTGAAAGAGTACGACGTGACAGAGGAGGTATGGGCACACAATCTAAGGACAGGCCTGCCTCGGACGACGTCTCCCGATAAGCGACATGTCACAGCACCGAGGCTCACGATTGGCTGTCATCGTGACTGGTTATTCCATTCTCCGGGCCAGGGGAGGACGTGGAATGACGATCAACGGTGATTTTCCCCTGACTCAAGCCACAGCATCACCGTGGGCGGTAGTTGATGGACAGAGAAGGAAATGAATCCATGCCGTGCCCACGACCCCTGAATCTGCGCGCAATGCAACTATTGGTCACTCAGCCAGGCCTGTGCGCGTGGATTGTCTGCTACAGAGACAGGAACCAACGCATTCCCCTTCTCTTGTGGCCCAAACGGAAATGAACGAGGGCGATGGAGACAGATATCGAGTCGCACAGAAAGCCCAGCCTGTACCTGAAGCTGACGCAAGAGGGGGACGCCAAAAGATCTCCAGCCATGGACTCTTCGCCTCTTTCCGATCACATGTTTGCACGGGTTCACTTCTTACATGAAACCAGCGAAGTAAACAAGTTTCTCGGTCTGCTTCAGCTCGACGTGCTGTGGCGACCGGCAGAGTCAAGTGTACAGGAGCTCGCCGAGACCGTCCAAGAAGGCTTCAGAACCGAGCTCCGGGGTTCAATATCCAGCTGGGAAGAGGGTATATTTCCATCCCAGGTGTCTCTTCTCCCCTAGGGAAGCCTGGAGGAGAGTATGGGTTTTGACATGTGAGTGTGGCCCCCCCGTTCTGGCTGTGGCACACTGTCACTCACACACGCACACTTTTCCTGCCCACTCGGTTAACTCGGTGTCGACTAAAAGGAACAAGCCACCCACCGCGCCGTATCACTCTCGACTGGTCTCGCCACTCCTGGGGAGACGATGGCCCAAGGGGGAGGAGGTGTGCGCGCGTCTCACAGGGTGATGGCATATGAAGACCCAGAGCAAAAATTGCTTTTTCGCTGCCACGGGCTGTCGCGTACAGGAATGGGCGGGCGTCGCCGAGGCTATGTACGGGGTGATACAAATGGGAGCGGTTCTGTTAAAAGATGAGTGCTTCCCCGTGGTGGGATGGTTAGAAGTACTTGAGCGCTCGCGGACTGGTTTCTCATGCAATGAGGAGCAGCACAGGGATGAGGCCTGGCTTTCTCTCCGAGTCCCCAGGCTGTACATTCGTTTCTTGATTTCTGGCAGTTTTTCCGCCTCTTATCTACTTTGGAAGATGAGAGCCCTGGTCTGTGTCGACATCATGTTGTGGTGTTTGGTCATCCCCCTCCTCTTGGGGCGGTCTGTGGCTCGTCCGCAGGCTACAACTACGGGCTCGCCTTGCCGCAAGGACGAGATTTACACTTCCCTCATGCGAGAGGACGATGGGGAATTTTGCCAGAGCTTGATGAATGATCATTGCGTGACGGTCAGCACGCCTGAAGCGTACACCAGTCTTGGGGATGATGAGATATCCTCTTATGTGAGTTTTGGCAGAGCCCATCTACAAATATTGAGTGGCAGCATGCTGACCAGGGGGCAGTGTGAGTGTGTCTTGACGGAGTACTCTGCGACGAAGACCAGTGAAGCAACAGGCAGCGGCTACTCGAACATGCCCTCTGACCCTCGGAGCTCAGCGCCAGGTTCGACGGTGTCCAGCCAAGTTTCGGAGACCGGTTCGGGGACTACGGGGTCTGCTTCTTCTTCAGGGGGAGGCGTTGAATCATCTTCAACGGAGTCGTATCAGATGGCATCTTCATCAAATGATGGAACGGCTACCTCCCGTGTGACATCAAGTGGCGGGTCGGCGTCTCAAAATGAAAGTGCTTCCTCAAATGAGTCCACGACGGGGTCAACAGCCTCAAGCTCCAGTTCGCCAGGGGAGACGTCCAGCCTGAGCAGGAATAGCCCAAGTCCCTCTGCTTCCTCTGACTCCCTCCCAACATCGGGGGGATCAGGTACATCAGATACGGCAACAGGCGAGGCGATACCATCAAGCAGTCGAACTGTTAATGGTACCGGGTCCGTTTCTTCAACATCCGGGGCGGCCCCTGGCTCGGCAGTCCCTACGCTAGGTCAGACATCTGGATCATTAAATGCCACTGCAGGGTCAACTCCATCCAGCAGAGCAACAATCGAGGTGTCATCATCACCGTTTGGATCATTTGGTACCCCGACTGCCACAGGGAGCAGAACTTCGGAGCCATGGAATGGCACAGCTACCGGAGGCATGTCTCTGTCTGGCAGCGGGCCCTTGCCGACATCCCTTGGCACCGGCTCCTCTGGCTCTGTGATTGCCACAGGAAGCGAAGCTTCATCTGGGTCGTGGAATAGCACTGCCACCGGTGGTGCGTCATCTTTGTTGGGCACACTGGCTACAGGCACCACTGCTTCGACGGCTCTAGGGTCCTCAACAGGTTCAACAAGCATGGAGACTCAAGCGTCAGGAGCGTGGAACGGTACGACAACACCAGCTAGCGGCCTTTCGGGGACGGGGAGCCTTTCTCTATCGCCCTCTAGCTCTTTGGACTCGTCAGCTGCGTCAAGTCGCCAAACTTCAGGATCATGGAATAGCACCAACTCAGGTAATCTGACACCACCCACAGGCAGCTGGACTGGTAGCCTCAGTGGTACCGGGATGGGTTCTCCAACACCAAGCACCCCCAGTTCCTCACTTGGCGCTGGCAGCCCAGTCGCGTCTTCTATGAATGGCACAGCGACGAATGGGATGACGCCATCCAACGGCGGAGCCTGGGGCGAAACCACGTCTACTACCTCAGGACCATCAGGCACGCCTCCCGCATCTGCGCCGTGGAATAGTACCACGGGAAGCAAGACGTCGCCAGTCGGCAGCGGCTCAGGCACTGCGATATCACCACCCACGACATTCCCCACGCCATTTAGCCCATCGGCCACAATAGGGACCGGGCTTTCAGCTCCGTGGAACAATACGTCGGGTACGGTTCTCTCCTCGGGCGGGCTTACTGGTAGTGGAGGGTGGTCATCTGGAGCGACACCGACAGGTTCTACTCCAGTATCGTTTCATTCCACTGCTTCTTACAATGGCACAAGTACTCCCGGTGGAGGAGGGACACCATCAACCGACATCACAGGTAACAGCACACAACCAATCTCCCAACCTCCCTGGGGGACCGGTCGCCCTTGGCAAACCGGGCCCGGTTCGCTGAGCCTGACGGCATCGGGGTCTTGGAATAGCACGACCGGTAGTTCTGCCTCGTCGGGGATTGCCTCGGGATCTGGCATGGCGGGTTCCATCTCAACTTTCCAAGGATCAACCCCTATCACTGGTTCATCGGCGCAACCAAGCCAGCTATCAGATTCGTGGAACAGCACTGGGACACTATTTGGATCACCTTCTGGCACGCTCACGAGTGTTCCTACGGCGGCGAATATGTCTTCACAGAGTACAGGGCCGGTGTCAAGCCCCGCGGGTGGATCCCCAACCCAGAGCTCAGGGTCATGGAATTCAACATGGAGCTCGGGTACGGGTATTCCAGGAATGTCAATGCCTACAGCCTTTACCTCCTTGGGGCTTTCTCCCACAGCGAGCATCGGATCTACAGGCTTCTCGTCACCGACCCTGTCAGGATCTGGCTTCTGGAATGGCATCTCGTCACCCACGCTTTCGGCGTCGGGGCCATTGAACATCACTACTATGAGTCTAAGCACGGCATCAGCGAGACCTAATACTACACTTACGGATGACTCGTCGCCCACACTTTCAGCTTCAGGCTCTTGGAATAGTACCATGGCCTCAGCGGGAACCAGCATTGGAGCTACCGGAGGCTCTTTGCCTACGCTTTCAGCCACTGGGCCAGGGAATGGCACCACGGGCGTGGGTACGACCTCGGTAGGTATCAGCACTGGACCAAGCGGCATCTCATCGCCTACTTTGCCAATATCAGGTTCGTGGAACAGCACCACGCGAACGGGGGCTTCCCCGACAGGTGCTTTTGATACCGGCTCTTCGTCGATGCCTGCTAGCATGACTACGTCTGGGGCCTCAACCCCATTTTCGCCAACTACGTGGGATAGTACCGCGACAGGTCTTTCCAACTCCACAGCCAATGGAACCATGGCAACGAGTGATTCAGGCGCAGGTACTGGGCTTCCGACGGGAATTTCAACGCCGCTGGCGACAGATACAGCTGGGACCGGATTGTCTGGGACTGCGGGGGGCTTCCAACTCCTCCGAGCTCAGCTTCCCAAGGCTGGAATGCATCAGCATCAGGATCAGGAAGTCTGGGAACTTCTGCGGGTTTTGAAACAAGTTCGGGAAGTCTTGCGTCGGGAATGCTCACAGGCACTGGTAATCTGTCAACCAGTACCGGAGCATCTACCCCAGGCACCGTGAACACCATGATCACCGGGAGTCAATCATGGAGTAGCAGATTTGCAACCACTCCAACAGGTTCGGGCTTTTCTGTGTCTCCAACCGGGTCCACGGGCGCAGCATCCCAATCGATCACGAACTCCGTGCCTGGAATTACCAGCATGAGCTCGACTACTAACACTGTAACTAGAGGATCGATAGATCTTAGCGATAGCGGTAGTCCTGAGCCTACTCGGACGCCAACTACTGCGACGGCAGGCAATAATGGTGGCATGACAACGACTTGGGCGACCAGTAACTCGACTGCCCCGGCGCCATCTCCTTTCCCTGCCGCCAACTACACTCAAGTAGCTTTTCTGGCATCACTAGCCGAAGACACATGCTATCACCTGCCAGAAGAACCCCATGGCGAGCTATCGCGAAGAGCGTTGATGCGCAACAGCAAGCTTCGCGAAGACAATGTCACAGTTCCCGTCCCGTACATCCAGAGTGTTGAGTTCGAGAAGAAGGCGTCCGGCCGCTGTCAATGACTGTGCGCGACAAGTCGCAGGGCACATTCCACATTGACATTTCGAACCGCAGTCGCCTGGCCATCACCAGCAGCGATGGGTATGCCATGCACATTGACGGTTCTGGGATTCGATTTGCGACCAAGGATTGTCGATTTGATGTGAACATCACCATCGCCAATTTAATCTCTCAGATTGCGAACCTCTCGAATGTGGGATGTTCGGTCGGCACAGGCGTACAGCCATTCCCCTCGCCCATTCCCGTCCCATTGATAAACACCAATACCAAGCGAGCCGAGGACATCAAATTCAACCAGACGCTCTTGCTCAGGGACCAGTGTGGCAGCCCTGTGACCAAGGCAATCCGGGCGTATCCCCAGCTACGGGTTGGCGAAACCACATGCCAGGACATCGCCGTGGATGAGAACTCGGGAACCTGGGAGTTTGACTGCACGTTCCCGGGCGCCATCTCCGGGATCCTGAAGTGTCAAAACGCCGTGAAGAATGATATCATAGACTTCCTCAACCGCGATTCGTTCGGCGGCGCATGCCCAGACATCTCAACGATGATCGCCACGCTTGGAGCCACGGGCAACGATATGCTCAGCAGAGATGCTCTTGGTGTGGCGCTATACAACCAAAGAGGCGCCTCAAACGCTGACAACAGCTCCTCCGTCATCGAGAACGTCACGTCGGGATACACCCTACTGTGGGAATCACTCCAGGGCTTCTTCACCCCTCAAAACGCCAGTGTGAACAGCCCGTGGGAGGAATACATCGGCACATACAACAAGCACCGCAGCTTCGAGAATGACATCTGCGAGGACCTGCACACGGGCGAGATCCCCCTCAGCCTCAACCTCCTCGTGGGCGCGACGTACATCGACGCCGTCACGACGCTCAACTGGGCGCCCCGCGCGGCGCGGACGTACAACGTCACGGTCCAGGACCCGGCCGCCATCGCGTGCTGTCCAAACGGCAGCGAGGCGGACGACCAGGGCAAGGACACGTGCGCGTACCCGAGGGAGGCGGTGATCGAGGACACCAACTGCAGCTGCGGGAAGACGGCGGGGGGCCAGTCGCTGGCGTTTGAGGCGATGGAGTGCGACAACTTTGAGGGCCGGTGCGAGAGGGACGAGGACTGCCGGGGTGGGGGATCTGTCTGTGTGATTGGGACGTGCTGTGGCGGGGGAGTGTGCGTTGATCCATACGCGTGCTCGCAGAACGGGACTGCGTTGGTCAAGTTTGCTAACGGCTGGTCGTGATCCGTGTTTTTTCATGTGTGGTGGTTTTGTTTTGTTGTGGTTTGGTAGGGGTTGAAGCCACCAACCACAATTTCAACAGCGACCAATTGAGCGAGCGAGCGACGAGTTGCAATATGGGGGGATTGTGTGCTTTTAATTGACTTGATCGTATTCTGTTGTATTATTAGATAGAATTAAGCATTTCATTTTTTGTTTCTTTGAATGAACACACTCTAGCGAAGAAATCATCATGATTCTCTTGTAACAGTGCCGTGTTCCAAGACATTTTGATGGTTTGGAAAAGCACATGGCAGTATTCTGCTTTGGATGTGCAGTCAAGAATGCTCCGTCTTCTCTCTTCGATTTTGATCTATCTTGGCAACCGAAAGAAATAAAGGGCACCAAACCACGCCTTCGATCTTCAATCATCACGCATCGTGGTTCATCAGTATCTGCATGATTGCTGTAGGGTAGGATCTGGAAGATGGTGCGAGCAGCATGGATTAGTATTGCGGCTCCGGCGTCAACCAACCACAGGCGTGGTGGCAGAGTGGTCTAATGCGCAAGACTAGAAATCTTGTTCCTTCGGGAGCGTCTGTTCGAATCAGGCCCACGTCGGTTGTCTTTTGCCTTTTTGGGGAGCTGGTGATGATCTAGTTGGATTTTTTTTGTTTATTCACTTGATATTGAGAATCACCGATCAAATAAAGGAAAAGAGAATAGTCAATGAATACGTCGAATTTGGACGCGGGTGTCTGTCTTCCTTTGCCATGGCCCGTGCTTTTTTACAATGGTCATACAATGTGATCCATTTCCACCAAAACACTTCGACGGAGACGTTTTCCCCTATGAGGCGAAATAATCTGGGGAGATTTCCAGGTAAGTTGGTAAATTCGAGCGCGACGAGCAACGAGATTCTAGAAAATTTCAAGGCGGCAGAGGAGGCTTCAGTTTAGGGCCAATTGTCTTTGGTCGCATCTAATCATAGGTGAGACAGCACGTATACTACTTACATGTGCAAACGTAGAACATGGTCAACAGCAAGAACTTAGAGTGATGGCAAGACACTTCCCTAGCCCTAGAGGATTAAAAGAGGCAGGAATTGAGCCGGGTTTACTTTATCTCCTGGATTCAATTGGTAGGGAATAGCTGCTTTGCTAATATCGTAGAGTCCAACAACAGCAATAGGGTAGGCCAAAAGCACGCTCCACCCAGAAGAATGTCAGGGTCGCATTGGTTAGCCGCTCCTGGTGATGGGCGCCAACAGCGGATAGAATAGGCGGCATTGTGTGTTTCTGTACTGTAGTAGAGCAACTGCGGTCGTCGCGCTCACCGATTAGAGTTGGCTTGGGGTGCCGTCGAACAATCCCAGGTCATGGTCTCCCGTAACAGCCTGCTGTGCATGATAAGAGGACGTGCAAAGTGATGAGAAGTCAATGCCATTGAACCTTTTCTTACTTCGATGTGTCTTTCTAGCCGGACACAAAGCTCTGCTAGAAGTTAAGCTTCAGACTAAAACGTTGAAGACAGGAGGTTCTCAACGCCGGGTGGGGCTTCTGGCAGGATGGAAATCGCACAGGATCATCTACCACTTTCCGGCCTCGACCAACAACAAGGCGTGGTGGCAGAGTGGTCTAATGCGCAAGACTAGAAATCTTGTTCCTTCGGGAGCGTCTGTTCGAATCAGGCCCACGTCGAGTTCTTTCTTTTGCCATTCTGGCGGCCTTCATTTTTATCCCTCAGGCGGGCTGGATGACTAGGGGACCATGCCCTGGCTATTGGATGGCTGGTGGGGAGTCGTGGTCGTGCCCACTTGATGGACGCATTGGTGGGGGAATTGGCTGCGTTTGCAGTCACATAAATCTCTGCTAGAGCGAAAAATAAAGAGTCGTTACGACCCTCCAGGGAGAAGGTTTAGTCGGGTCTATGCTGTGACGACTTCTTTTTGACAAAGACAATCAAAGTTGATCAATTGAGCGCAAATTGTTGCTTCACCGGCTTCATTTCTTTTGGCGATTGGCGGTTACGGATTGGCGAGGTGGGTAAAACAGGGTCTCTGGCACAGGAAAACGCAGCCCATCAGAGCTCAGATGCGTGGTAGATGCAGTACTGCAGGGGACAAGGCACACAAATAAAGAGGTCACGGACAAGGAAGACAATGATTGAAGGTGAACACCGAAGAAAAGTCCGATTGAATTTTTTTTGGAACCTGTGCTTGAAGAGCAATGCAGGGTACTATCCCTATCCGGCGCCCAATCCCGTAGGTAGGCGCATCTCAAAACCAGACTCCGTTCCCATTTCCAATTCTCATAACCGTCATTAGATTTAAGCCTTGGCGGAAACGTTGGGGACGATCTTCTTGCCATCCTTGTTATATCGGACGCGAGGAGGAGGGGCACGGTTGCGGCGGCCAACGCGCGAACGGACACTGTGAAGGGACTGTCAGCATTGCAAATCAAATCAGACGTACCTCTTTCCGACGACGAGCGAAGCCAGGGGCGGCGGGGGCACCGTCGGCGAAAAGGTGCAGGCGGGAGGGAGGAGAGTGTCCAAATGGCGACCAAGGCTCTTCTGAAGCACATACGCAACCAAGGCGCAGTTGTAACACTCCCATGGGAGACAACGTACCGGACAATCTTGCCGTGGATAGCGCAAGAGACGCAGTACTGCAGCTTCAGGTACATCTTGGGGACGGTGTACTCCTGGAAGACGGAGGCATCGGAGATATCACCTGGAAAGGACGCATGTTGCCGTGGAGTTCACTCGCTGGTCGTGGGGAGTGATCGAGGAGAGGAGGGACGTACGGATTGCAGCAGACTCGACCATGTTACGGATGGTGAAGCGCTTGATAGCCTTATCCTTGGGAGTGCAGCGAGAGCAGTTGCTGCATCGGATGGGCTTGACGTGGCCGCGGCCCTTCTTGTTGCGGCCGCTGTGTGATTGTTAGCAAGAATGCTCATCCGCAAAGAGTGTGACCATCGATCAAGCAAGTTGCTGCTGCTGAAGCTAGTTGTGGAAATCGTGCCCAGGTGAGGCTCGAGTTTCATTCAACTGCACAGACGGCAACCCGTGCGTCGAGTTAATGAGGGGAGGCAGGAGGGATTCATACTTGTTCTTTCTCTTCTTGACCATCTTGACGGTGTCTGATACAACAGTCAATAAACTGAATTGGATTGTTGGATGAGGGAACAGAAAACGTACTGACTTGATCCTGCTGTCGAGAGGGTTAGTTGGTAGGAGAGTGGAAAGAAGCTCGCCCACCACACTTTGTAAATTCAATGTGCTAGCCAGGCCCTCATGTGTGGGTCCCGCACAACTGCTGGGCCAATATTATTTTCTAGCGGGGCACACAGAAAATCGATGCTGGGGGTGCAGGACGAGGTGCCCTAGGTCATGTGACGCTAACGGAGGGCTTGGGGCGAGGGCCCGCCCACGCGCACCACCGGCCCAGTACAGATTTGCTCTCCCGCCTGGGACTCGCAGTGATCTTTTTTAACCACACCATCCGCACCATCTGAGGATTGCTTAGGACGGCAATAACATCTATTGTCGAGGTATGTCTGAAAGATGATGCTTGCGCTTCTTCGCCATTGAATCCAACCACCTACCCTCCCACCCGCTCGTCGTCACCATCGCGATCGCCGCCAGCTCCCGAATGCAGCTTCCCGCGCGAAAGGGCAGTGCCGCCGCCTTGGTGATGGCGGCTTCCCCTCCGTCACCACCACCCTGAAGAAGCGCACAGCTCTGCTGTGATTGAACAGTAAGATGGAAAAAATGAACGAATCTGACTCTCTCAGGCAGGCAAGATGCAGATTTTCGTCAAGACCCTCACGGGGAAGACTATCACCCTCGAGGTGGAGTCTTCCGACACCATCGACAACGTCAAGTCCAAGATCCAGGACAAGGAGGGCATCCCCCCGACCAACAGCGCCTGATCTTCGCCGGCAAGCAGCTCGAGGACGGCCGCACCCTCTCCGACTACAACATCCAGAAGGAGTCCACCCTCCACCTCGTCCTCCGCCTGCGTGGTGGCGCCAAGAAGCGCAAGAAGAAGGTGTACACCACCCCCAAGAAGATCAAGCACAAGCGCAAGAAGACCAAGTTGGCCGTCCTCAAGTACTACAAGGTCGGATCCGATGGCAGCATCGAGCGTCTCCGCCGCGAGTGCCCCAGTGATACCGTACGTTCCCTCTCTGACAACTTCCCACTTCCACACGATTCTAACCCTTTTCTCAGTGCGGTGCCGGTGTCTTCATGGCTGCCATGGCCGACCGCCAGTACTGCGGCCGCTGCCACCTCACCTACGTCTTTGACAAGCAATAAATCAGCTACTTGGGACTGGATGTGTTTTTTAACCGCACGGGATGACTGACGGATGGCTGGGCAATTGCAAAAAATTGGCGTTGATGTAGCATAGAGCACATCGGGCTTTTTCTGATAATGAAGTGCTTGAACAAACAATCAACTGTTCCTCTCTCGTTCCGTGAATATGTGTGTCATTCTTTGCCTGCCAGTAATCGAGTCAATTGGTCAATTAAATTTCGTCTTGTGGGGTCCTCTCCACATCTTATAACACCCCACTCACCCACCAGCCGACATAAAATTTCCATTGGGGTGGGCGGTTGGGCGGCCGCTTGCAGAGAATATTACTTGACCCCACGCGTTGAGCAAATCTTTCGCTCCCTGCCCGATGGAGTACAGTCTGAGCCATTGCAGCTCAGGGTCTTGTCTACGGGAATGGCTACGATGAGCTTCGTCGTTCCAGACACCATTGAGCATGCACATGCAGGATAACAATGAGGGCAACTTTTTCAGAACAAAATGAAGATAATTTATACCCATAGTAACGCCTATCACCACCCATTTTCTCTCCCATACGGGCAAAAAAAATTCATACAGTGCCGCCAAAAAAGCCAATCAGCGAAAATCCGTCTCAAAACTCCGGGTAGGCCGTGGTGAGAAACAATGCCAGAAAAAGAGAAGAAAATGATGAAAGAATATGACCAAAGCAAGCATCATTCTTATAACAAGGAGCGAAGAACACTCGAGCCGAGCTTGGCGGCCTTGGCCTTCTTCCCCTTCCGCTCCGGTTTTGAGACACGAGAGTGCTTGGCGCTCAGCGTCTTCCCGAGATTCTTGAGCTGCGCCCGAAGTTTAGGCTTCTTGGAGAGCATCTTCTTCAACTTGCTCACCGTCGCCTCGTTGACCACCTCGAATGCGTTGACGGCAGGAGGAGACGGAGATGGTGCAAGGGTCTTGGAGGATGCAGAGCTGCGCATCCTGTTCTTCCCCGCTGAAGACGCAGCATCATTACTCTGCGATTGGGTTGGGGATGCTGGAGGCGGTTGGGGAGATGGCGATGGCTGCCGGCCTGCCACGGCTGAGGATGCACTCTAAGCATCGTCGGCGCTCTTGGACTTCTTCTTCTTCTTCTTCTTTTTCTCGCCGTCTTCGTCGGCCTTGACGAGCTCGGCGGCATCAGATTCCCTCTTGCGCTTCTTGTCCTTCTTGTCCTCCTTGGACTTCTTCTCCTTCTTGGAGGCCTTCTCTTCCTTGCTCTTCTTGGACTTCTTCTCCTTGACGGGTGCGTCGACCATCTCCTCATCAGAGTCCTCGGCATCGCTAGCGTCGTCGATGTCAGCACCCTCGTTGGCAAGTCCGCCGAAAGAGTCAACGCTGGCCTATCGAACTGGTTAGAAAGAGCCTTCACACAAGGGAGTTGGGGGTACAAACCATGACATCCGAGTTCTTGGCAGGGCGCTTTCCAGTGGCGTAGAACTGGAGGCGGTCCTCGACCTGCTGCTTCAGAGCCTCACCCCACTTGGTGGAGGGCTCCTCGGCGAAGTAGTCGATACGGGCGGCGATACTGCACTTGTTGGCGAGGTAGCGGGAGATGCGGCCCTTGTCGCGCACCGAGGCACGGCCAATGAAGGTGCTGTGATAGATGAGACCGTACTTGGGGGTGTTGGACTTGGACTTGAGGGCACGGAAGAGGGCCTTCTCGGCGCCGAGAATCTGGAGGGTGGAGGCAGGGTACTTGGCCAGGGTGCTGAGACTGCCGGCGGCGTTGATCAGGCGGGCGGCAACCATGGTGCCGACGAGGACCTGCAGGTTGGGGGCGACGGTGCTGAGGGTGGCCTCGAGGTCGCGGGCGGTTCGCTTGCGGGCTTCGGCGGTGAAGATGAGAGGCTCGATCATGCCCTTGATCATCTTGTGATCCTCCTCACCGAGCTCGCGACCCATGGAGATCTTGGCGGCCTCAATGATGGCCTGGGCCTTCTCGCCGTCCTCACCAACAATGGCGGCGATGTCGTGGAGCTTGTCGTCTGTGAGGTCCTCCTTGCGACCGATGGCCTGGACCAGCTTGGTGTAGGTGTAGTTGTCCGACTCGATCTTGGAGAGCTCGGGGAAATGCCAGCCGTAGGTTTCACGGAGTCGCATGTAGCTGTTGTTGGTGCCCTTGTCATCAATCTCGACAGTCGCAAGAGCTTGCATGATAGACTGGTCGTTGCGCTTGGGGTCGAACATGATACGGCCGCGAGAGTAGGCGTGACCGAGACCACGACCGGCCTGCTCCAGATCGCCATCGTTGAGACCCTCGATCAGCTTGCTGGCGTGGACGCGAATACCACGGAGGAGCTCAGCGCAGACATCGGACGTGTCGGCAGTGAGGGCGTTCAGGCCGGGGAAGGCGTTCTTGATGGCACCTGCCAAGTTCTTCTCGGCAACACCCAGCGTGATCTTGCTCTTCTTGCCGCTCTTGGGGAGGTTGATCTCGAGGACCTCCTTGAGATACTCGGGGAGCTGACCCTCAGAAATCTCGTTGATGTTGCTCAAAGCCTCCTTCTGGCCACTGTGCACGAGTCTTGGTTAGCTCTCAATTGAACTTTCTGCCTCGTCGTCCCCTCTTGCCCCCAGACACGACACTGGGGAGATTTTGTAGGCCATTACGCACCGGAAAGGGCTGAAGTTGACAATCTTGATCATCTTGCCAAACTTGGACAGGTCATTGGCAGTCTCCTGCCCCTCCTTGGTCTTGAGCGAGACCACGTCGGCCTGGTGGACGACCTTGAAGACGGCATAGCCAACGGGCGCCTCGAAGAGGGCGTAGTCGATTTCCGACATCGTTGCGGCTACACAATCGGGGGATTTTTGGCCTGTATACTCGGAGCCGCTCGACTGGGATCAGGTGTCGCGTGAAATTGGGGTCGCGTGGTGGTTATAGAGCAGAAAGTCAGTTTCTTGCTACCTCCAATTCTGGGCGTAGATTTTTTCCACACTTTTTTTCCAGCAAAATTTTTGGACGAACGAGACGGAGCGAAGCTTGCAGCCGTGCGCACGGACCACCACGCTTCTCTTCCAGGACTGGTGGCTGCTGTAGAGTCACGTGATGCTCCATTGTGAATGGCAAGAGACGTCTGTTCAATCAATACGGCTTTGTCGCGCATTGTTTCCAACGGAAACTAATTGAAAAGAATATGTCATTTTATTCATGAATAGCAGGTTCCACCCGTGCATACCGGTCCAGTCTTGCTATGTAGGCACCACTGTACTTCCTATACCCAAAAGCTCGCTCCAGGCCTGCAAGTGGGGCCTGTTCTCTCTCTCCAGCTCCGGCTACAAGCTACCTCCTGCAGTGCTCAATCAGTTGTTAGGGAAGCCCTCGCGCAGGTTATCGTACGGGGTCTGCGGATACGTGATGCAGTTGTCCACCCTCTGGAGCGCCTGGGGGCCGCCGAGGCCGTTGACGACCACGCTGATCAGGCTCTCGGGGCCGGGCTTGTCCGCACTGCTCTCCCACCACATGGCGCCGCCGAGACCCTTGCCCTTGATGAAGTCGGCCTTGAGGCCGGCCATGCCCGGCGTGTCGTAGCTGACGAGCTTGCGCTGGTCCGGGCTGTAGCAGTAGGACGCCTGGGCCTCGCGGTCAAAGACCTCCTGCGACCCCGGGATGGGCAGCTTCTTGTAGTCGTGGACCCCTTGCTCCCACGTACCCTCGCCGACTCCGCTGTACGGCCGTCCGATGCCGTCCGTGTTGTCAAAGGCGCGGCCGTAGAGGGGCATGCCCAGCACGAGCTTGTCGGGGCGGACGCCGCTGCGGACGTAGTGCTCGAGGGCCGCGATGGAGGAGAAGGGCGTCGCGGTGGGGTTCTCGCGGCTGGGGTACAGGTTGGCCTGGTGGCCGCTGGTCGAGTCCCACGATCCGGCGTAGTCGTAGGCCATGAGGTTCCAGAAGTCGAGGAAGCGGTCCATGTTGGGGATGTCGAGCTTCTCGAAGTTGGTGGCGCCAGCGGGGCATGCCACGGTGATCTCGAAGTGGTAGCCGCCCGCGACGGCTTGGGAGTAGGCGTCGAGTTCTCTGCGGCACTCGGCCAGGAGCTCGACGAAATTGCGAGCTTCCTCCGCGTTCTTGGGGTATTCCCAGTCAATGTCAATACCGTCAAAGCCAAACTTCCGGACCAGGTCGACACTAGACTTGGCGAAGGCGCTGCGTCCTTGGGGGGTGCTCATGGGGGCCGCGAAGTTGGAGCTGTAGGTCCAGCCACCGATGGAGATGAGGACCTTGAGGTTGCGGTTCCGGCGCTTGAGCAGGTTGAGCTGCTTGAGGCAGCCGTACATGTTGTTTCCTGTATCATTCCAGGAATCTCCGTCGAAGTGAATGCCAGTGTCGGCCCAATCGTCTGTCATGAATCTAAAGTGTGCATGCTCGTCAGCGCTACCTTCTGCATGCCATGCCATCCAACCTTAAGCAAGGGGTGGGGGTGGGAACATACACCTCGCCATTTTCAGCACGGACGTTGGCAAATGAGTAGAGAACGTGTGTGAGGTTCTCAACAGGCAAGTCCTGCGGTTTGTGCTTACGGCCATAGGGAGCCCTGTAAGGTAATGGTGTGAGCAGTGAGCGTCAGAGACAACACCATGAGGCGGGGGCGGGGCAATATCTGGTGATGAAGCTTGTTCGCCGTCCCAGTCTACCAACTTACCAATTGACGTAATAGGCTACAGTGCGGTAGCCTGGAATAGGACCTCCACCCATTTTGATATCTGGAATCTGGTCTCTTGAGACGAACGCGGTGTACAGGAGCGCCGCAATGAGGACTGCGATGCCAACGATGAAGCTCCGGAGTGTAGGGTAGTGACGTCGCTGGCTCTGTTGGGCTGCCGTGGTGGAATGAGGATGGCCACGCCGATGGATAGAGATAGGTTGGTTGAGATGGGAGCAATAAAGATAGAAATCCAAAAATAAAGCGGAAGGCGAAGTATTATTTATACGTGATTGATGCTTTAGGCCGACGGCGACAGCTCAGGACGTGATGTGGGAGAGATGTCAGCTGTGAATGAGGCTGGGCCTGGACTGGGCTGAGCTGGGGTAGAGCTTCAGCCACGTCGGACCAGCTTATGCACCGCAACGGATAGTTCGGGCTGGGCAGCGTCGTCATCCGCCAGGGACCTGCGACACGGCGTGCTGTTGGTGGTGGACGAGCTGCAGGTACTGCTATTCACTGGAGGCGAGAGGGACCTGGAGTGTGGCGGTGCGCCTTCTCACGCTATTTGTTGGGCACTTGATAGCCCAAACGCGCTGTAGGTCCGTGACTGGTCCCTGCTGTACGCGCCTCCACTAAGGGTGCTTCAGGGTGCTTCAGGGTGCTTCAGGGTGCTTCATGATCGACATTCACACTGGAATGCTCTCAGGAGGCGTCACAATACAGGCAGTCTTGCCAGCGATGCAGATATTGAGTTTCCGATCAATGATGAGCAAATTACCTCTGACTGTGAATCCGTCTCTCCCAAGCAGTCGTCATCACGCTTCGTACTGCTGATGTTTCCATCCACCCAAGTACCTCAGACTGGTGGCCCCTCCCTCAGCCAATTATTGCTTCACCGCTCAAAAGCCAAGACCTGCATCCGTTTGCCTGCATCAAAGGGGTGGATCACGGATAAAACAATGCGTCTCGGCATCAATAAGAAACATTCAAGCTTAAGTAGTGGCATGCAGGTAAAGTCAAACTCAATGCTGTATATGACTGTCTATCATCCGTGGGTATCGTGCCAATGAAAAATCTATCTTGCAAGCAAACGCCAAACCTCAGCTCTAAACAACGCCAAAACGGCCCATCGGTGAGGAAAAAAAGGAAGCGTAGTAGATGGTAGAAAATCCCGCTAGAAGACATACACAAAGTCTTCATTCTCCAAATCAGTAGCATCGCTGAACGCCTTGGACCCCGACTCGTCATCACCTCCACCTTCGTCCCCAGTGTGCAAGTGGTCAAACACATCAACTGACTCGGATGTCTCCAGGCTCAAGTCTCTCACCACCGCGTTCTTCCCAAGGGCTACCCGCCTCCGACTATGTGACTTGTTCAACGCTTTGATGTAGACTGACGTTACGATAACGAGGAGGATAACCATGCTGAAGAAGGCAATGTTCGCACGCAAGCCACGCGTGTAGGCAGGATGCTCGCCCGGCGTGAATAATAGAGGGCCAATGATGTTACCGGCCGAGGAACCGATGAAGATGAGGGCTGACGTGGACTTCTTCTTGGTGTCTCCCGCCGTGTTTTGCGACGACCATGAATAAATCAACGGCGCTGTAACTCGGTTAGCCACGCGTTCACAAGGTCCGCTAGTCAAACACAGTGTGATGTGAGCACATACTAATACCTGTGAACGTACACACGCAAAAGAATCCAGACAGGAGCACGCCCTTGTTCTCGTTGGTGTGCCCGAAGCTTAGAAGGATCGAAAGGCCGATAATGGGAGGGATGCATAGAAGGACGAGTACCGGGCCCTTCAGTTTCCACTTCATTGACAGGTACGCGCTGCCGGTGACGGCTATCATGTGCGCGAACCCTACAGGAATGTTGAACAAGGTCGTCTGAAAAGGGTCCGATACGAATGACTTGATAATGAGAGGACCAAAGATTCCTATGCCATTGGACGGGACAGAGGCGCAGAAGATCATTGCGGTCCATAGCCATGTCTTGGGATCGCGCAGGGTTTCGTAGAATTGGCTATATCGCCATTCCCTCGACATCACTCCCATCTGGTTATCTCGTAGGCGCTCAATGGCAATGACCTTGTCCTCATCCGAGAGGAACTTGGCCTCGGTGGGCGAGTCGGGCATATGAAAGAACATGATGAAGGCAAATGCAACCGTCACGAGGCCGAAGAAGAGAAAGATGATCTGCAATGTCTTAGTAACTAATTCATGGCCGGGGTAGGTGTGTCGAGTACCTGATATGACTTCAAACTTGAATGGATACTGGCGAGGGCGTATGTAATTAGGCTTCCCAGCTGAGCAATTGTCAGCGCAGGACCTGGTTGATCTGGGATGCATCACCTACCACCCAGGAGAGCCCGTTCATGCAATACCAGGACCCTATCCGCAGAGTCTGCTCTCTCCTCCTCCACCACATTTGTGTAATCGCAACAAAGCTCGGCCCAATACTGGTCTCGAACGAACCCAGCAAGAATCTGGCTCCCAAAAGATGTGGGAAACGTTTCGCACCGGCCATTCCCGTAAGCGTTATCCCCCAGCCCAGCGCCATGAGGCTTGTAAACTTGCCTACCGGCAGCTTGACAAGGGCCCAGGCGACAGGCAGCTGGAAGATGAGCTGCGCGACGTAGACAATGCTGCCCAGCCAGGAGAACTGGTCGCCTTCGAGTTTGGTGTCCTCGATGAGGCCGAAGATGGAGGCATAGGAGAGCGTAGCTTTGTCGAGGGCGTGGAGAAAGTATACGGTGAGCATGAGGGGGAGGAGGGCGAGGTCGATTCGGCGCAGGATTCGGTCGTTGGTGGAGGAGGAGATCGGGATGCGGTGGGAGGGATCGTGACCGAGCTTGATGAGCATCATGGCTGCGGCATCGCGGGGAGCGGTAGTACTCGCTGCTCCTCTGCCAGCAACAGAGTCGAGAGGCTCCCCCGAGGCGGCGCCATGGTGGCGGGTAGCATCGTCATCGTCGTGGTCGTGGTCGATGTCGGTCTGGTTGAGGGGACGGTAGATGGAAGGGAGGAAGCGACGGTCGGCTGCGGGGGCCCTGGCGAAGAAGCTGGGGAATTTGAAGGCGGCCATGGTGCAGGGGTCCTGCTTCCTCTGCAGCAGCGTCAACACAGCCGGCTGGATGCTGCTGGAGGGTGTCGATGGCGGTGGAAGAGGAGAAGCCAACCGTGTCGCCCATTCACATCCATTAGAGGCAGCTAGTGTCGGGAACAATAGTACGAGTGTATTAATAGCCTGTCAGCCGTCGCATCATGGTGCTGACCAAGATGCGATCTACAGGCGGGATGCACCAAAGCGTAATCGCGCGAAATCCATCCATGGATCCGTGTTTAGTGGATGAAGGCCCTGAGCCCCCTAACTGTTAGTGGGACTCTCCCAGCCCAGCAGAACGCATCAACTTCATCGCAGAAGACTACACATACGTACTCACTATCTGAGATCACGCCTACGTCGTGCCTGTATCGATATCTCGTCTTATAAACTTTATCTCAGTTTACTACTGAGATTTTCTTAGAGGCAATTTTTATTTGTTTCTTTTACACTTGTTTTAACCCTTAAATATCTAAAATTACTTGCAGGTACCTAATGCGAAACTCTACCCCAGATGAACTGAAGCAGAGCTAGGTAATCACGTCGCCAGCATCGTATCGAGGAAGGCCTACGCCTCCTTTTCACTTTCTGCCCTCTCCGCAAGAATCTCGCTGAGCGTCCTGTGAGTCGACAGCAGGGTCCCGTTACTCGTCGGTGTGTGGTACGGCGAGTTGGTGGGCGCATCCGGCGATACGCGCACGACGTAGTTCTTTGGCTGGTCGTCGACGACGAGCCGCAGCAGGTCCGGCCGCGAGTAGTGCCCCACGCAGTCCGTCATCACCTTTGCGTAGTCGATCTTGTCCAGGTCGATGTCGCAGTAGATGAGCCCATCGTATGTGGGGTCCGTCGGCTGGGTGAGCTGGCGTCCATCGGGGCCAAAGACGGCAGCGCGACCGCCTCCGCCGCTGAGCATGAAGCTGCCCTTGTCTGCGCTGCCTTGCCCCTCGCTGTTGAGGCGGTTGCCCTCGGCGGACAGCGGCTGGTTGGTACACAGCAGGTACGCGCACCCCCCAGGGCGTACATGCGGCTGGCTGTCAGCTCGTTGGCCTCGGAGAAGACGGACCAGGGTTCGATGCCACCCTGGTATTCACCGTTGAACGGCCATGCTGCGATGTGGACCTGCTCTCCCTGTGCGTAGGTGTGGTACTTGAGGAGAGGCTGCAAGTGTTCTGTGCTCCATGTTAGCGAGGCAAGCTTGACATGAACTAAAAAACTGAATGCACTCACCCCAGCAGTTGAGCATCCCGATCTTGCCCAGCGGCGTGTCCGCGACCGTTGTCAGCGAGTCCCCCGTCGAATCACCAAACAGCGTGCGCTCCACATGCGTAGGCTTCGTCTTGCGCCGATGGAGGAGGATGTTCCCATCGGGCCCGATGAGGACCTGGGCTAGATACAGGCTCGATCCCACCCGCTCGCTGAAACCAAAGGCGACGTAGATGCCGTGCTGGGCCGCACACCTCCGGATCTGCAGCATCTCGTCGCCGTATGCCGTGATGCTGTTCTGCATGTACTTGTGCACTAGCGGGATGTTCTCCTTGAAGTTGCCGGACCAGAGGAAGTTGGGGTACCCCGGAATCCAGACCTCGGAGAAGGCGATCAGAGCGGCGCAGTTGGCTTTGGCTTCCGTGATGAGCTTGATCGATTTCTCGATCGCCGCGTCCTTGTCGAACCAGCATGGTTCGGACTGGCAGACGGCGGCTTTCCACTGACGGATAGACATGATGTGAAATGTAAGAGGCAGTTAGGGGTAACAGATGAGCAAAAGAACTTGGTGACAGGGTCGTGAGATTTTCTTTACTTAAGCCACCTTGGCTTCTCTTATATAGCTCTGCACATAGTAGAAGAGTCGGTCTCACACTGAAGTATGTTTATTCCTAGGTAGTATGACATGTACAGGAGGATCGGCCAATCACGCAGGCAACACATCCCCAGATCACTTTGGGTAGGCAGTATCCGGATATGTCTGGGGTTCATCTCCTTATCGGTGTCCCTCCTGACCAGATACACTCATTCCCGACAAATCATCACCGAGAAATACCAATAGCATGGTTGTGATGTACGATGGAGTCTCCACTAATCCGGGAGCTCTCTAGCCGGATACGGCCGAACAGCGCGCGGCCCCACTTTTCCGGATACTCCTTGCCCGGATAGTCAAGATTAACGTGATATGCTTCGTGGTATTGTTATGGAATGTGAGTACAGTCTGTCGAGAGAAGCTGATCTGAGTCTGCTCGCTGTAACCCATGGGGCGTTACAAACGGGCAGCGCGTGATCGGTGACGCCCGCACCTCATATCATAGCTAGTCATAGTATCCGGGTACTGCTTATCCTCATCCTTTCTACATCCTCATCTTGTTTTGGCACAGAAGGACAATAATAAAGTCAAGCTGTGCCGGCTATCACCAAGAGTTTGGCTCGCCATGATACAAAATTGAACCTCTAACACAGCCGCAACATAAGTACATCGCTAGTATGAAGAACTCCCACAGTTCCGCATACAACACCTTGGTATCTTCTGCCCGCCCAGAACTCTCAACACTTCATCTACTCACATCCATGATTAGGTTGTCCTCTTCGTAGCCATCGGTAGCATCACATATGGCTACTGTTCGTCCATCATCGGCACCAAACTTGGCCAGCCGAGCTTCATCGAGTACTTTGCGCTCCAGCCGAGTGACCGCACGGATGCGCTCGTCGGCTCCATCAACGGCCTCTTCCAAGCCGGTGGTATCTTTGGCACGATGTCCACCACGCTATTGGCGGACCGGCTTGGGCGACGAAAGACCATCCTCGCAGGTGCCATGGCGGCAGTGCTCGGATCGGCGTTGCAGACAGGATCTGTTCATATTGCCATGTTCATGGTGGCTCGTCTGATCACGGGCTTTGGTATTGGTAAAGGCCTCTTCTCGTCGTTTCCTTGAGGTTGTTATTTCCTAACACGCCCCTGCTAGGCAACCTGGTGATCATCGTGCCCCTTTGGCAGAGCGAGGTCGCGCCGCCAGCCTCCCGTGGATTTCTCGTCGGGATGCACGGTGTCTTCATCCTCTGTGGCTACTCCCTGGCCAGTTGGATGGGCGTTGCTTTCTCCTTCGTCAAGGCAGCTGGCGCACAGTGGAGGATTCCGCTGGCGATCCAGATTCTACCGCCCGCTGTCCTGCTTCTCGGTGTGATGACTATGCCTGAGTCTCCACGATGGTGTAAGCATTCCTTCACAAGAGCCGCGACGCGGAAATCCGGCTAACCCCCGTTCACAGTGATCCAGAACGGCATGACAGATAGAGCGATGCAGATCCTGTCTAAGTTGCACGAAACGAGTGATCAGGATGGCCAAGCTGGTTACGCCCAGAGGGAGTATGACCAAATCCAACAGCGGCTGGAGTAAGACAAACTTTTGCCCAGGTCATGGGCCGCCATTTTCAAGATCCGATCATACAGAATGCGCGCCGTTGTGGGTTTCTTGACCCTGTTCTGCGGACAGTGTACTGCTACGCAGATCATCAACAGTACGTCGAAACCAAAAGAATCAGCCAAACACAGATCCATCTTTTCTAATGCAATCCCACAGACTATGGCCCAAGTTTATATGCTTCGATGGGATTCGATTCGACCAGACAGCTACTCATCACGGCCGGCTGGATCTCGGTCGGTATTTTGTCCAACTTTATCAGCGCACTACTGTTAGATCGAGTTGGACGTGTGAAGCTCATGGGTATGAGACCCCCAATACCTTTCCTTTGGTACCTATCATTTGCCTAATTTTCATCTAGTTATTGGATTTGCTGGATGTGCAATGGCTCTTGCCCTCGAGGGCGTCATGTTGGCTCTCTACCAAGGAGCGAGCAATCAGGCCGGGATTGGCGCTGCCGTGTTCTTCCTCTTCTTACATATTGTATTGTGAGTGCTGCATACAGACCATCATCGGACCAAGGGTTTGGGGACTAACATTCCGCGAAGCTACGGCGGGTGCATTGACGCGACAACCTATGTGTACGTGACCGAGATCAGGCCTATGCACATCCGCTCCAAGGGAAGCGCCCTGGCCACTATCGGTCTTTTCTTGTCGTCGTTGATTCTGCAGACCGTCTCCCCAACTGCGTTTGCCAGGATTGGGTGGCGATATTATATGGTCTTCACGGGCCTCTGCGTTGTGTCCATGATTGGGGTCTGGTTCTACTTTCCTGAGGTATGTGTTAAGATAAGTAAATCTAGAGACAATTGTGACGCTCACACTTTGTACAGACAAAGGGTCTTGCTCTAGAAGAGATCGGCCAGATTTTCAACGATGACGAGTCCTTGGTAGTCGTGGCTAGCCCGGATAATGAAGGCAAGAGCACGCGCAATGACGTCGGCTATGAGCCCAAGGACACCCAGAGTCTTGAGTCGAAGAAAGAAGTCGGTCTCTAATTATTCGAGGGCATATATCTAGAAACATATCTTAATCAATTGGTCCTGGTTTCACATCGGGTAGCTGGGTTTTCTTATAGTCAGTGTTAAGGAATACTCTGAGCCTATTTGACTAAAGAGTCTATTTAGACTTTAGAAACCTTTAAGTAATTAAGATCTCTCCTATATTAATATATGTCCCTGGCAAAGCTTCTTATAGGCATAGCGTATAACGGTTGGCCACGAGATCGCAGTTTTTTCAATTAGATATAGATATACAGGTAGGTAAACACATAAGATCATAGCAGGAGATCAGTGTTATACAGGACGAAACTCCATCATGCGTGAAGTCATTGCTGTTACTCAAAGGGCATGAAGTTGTTGTAATCCATCTCGAACATTTGTGTGGGCTGGCTCGCAGTCGCGAGTCCGGGGTTGTCGTACAAGGTTGGCCCTTCGAATTCATTCATCCAGCTCATCGCATCCTCCCCAAAGCTGAACATCATCGTCGTATCAAGAGCTACCGCTTCCCTGGGAGGTTCGTGGATCGGCGGATCCGAGTACCTCGGCTTGCAGAACACGGCCGCTTGGATCTTCCACTTCTGCGCAATGTTCCTCAGCGCCAGTAGAGACCGCGTGCTCGAGGACCAGGCGGTCTCCATCTCCTCGAGGGCATTTACGCACGTCGTTAGGTTCCGGAGGGCCTTCTCGCGCATCAAAGTTGAGTTGGTCGATGCATCGGCCAGTAGAATGATCGCGGCAGTGAATGCGCAGTGGACGGTTGAGATTGGCGCCGTCCTCTATGTTTAATCAGTCACGAGAGGCCATTCTTGCATTGCCTAGGTAATACGCACTAGTCCATATTGCTTGCTTTGCCAGCGTAGAATATTGGCGATGCACTCTGTCGAAGAACGACAAGCATCCGTGTGAGAATCATCAGCCTGCAGACAGCCTGATATGTTGCCCTCGGATAGCCTAGTAGTCCGCAGGAACGGTCTGTGCAGCAAGATGGTGACGACGTGATATTGCAGGCTACTTGAAGTCAGTGAATTTTCTTGAAATCTTCTTCGACTGAAATAAACGAACTGCATTTGGTATACATGGGGCAGCACAGGTGCCTCGACTATGTTTGGCGACTTGGGCAGCCGAAGGTAGCTGGGGAGAGAAGAATAGAACGATAAAAGCCTGATCTGTGCGTTTAGAGCAAGTTCCTCTTTCGAGGCAGCGTCCAATACGTTGTTTGGGGAGTATCTGCACGCAGTCAGCGACTAAACCCAGTGTCCCATCGTGCAGACATACATTGCGTCGAGCACTCCGGTGACTTCGGATAACATTCGTCGTGTGTGCAGTGCAACACTCAGGCACCGGCCTCTTATCCCATTCACACCCCCTATTCCGGTGTCCCAGAGCGCAAGCTCATCTTCGGAGTCCAGGGACGGCATCTTGGCTGTGATATCTCTCTCCTGGATCATGGATGGACGCCCTAATCCAATGTTGAAAAGCCTGTAGAACCATTCATGATCAGTACGGTCTCCCAAATCTGAGGGCCTCATATCACAGCATACTTATCAAGCATGTAGATTCCCCACCAGGTGACCCTTCGATCCTCGACTTCTTCGGGCGTCAGCAACCCGGCAGGGACACACTTGGAGCAATCAACATGCAACCCCAAGTTTAGGGCCATCCTCGTCGCCATGCCGCAATACATGAACCCGAGAGCTTCCTTATCTCTTGCTGTCTCGCACAGGGATAGCAGCAGAACCGCCTGGACCGTCCTCGTCGTCGGCGCTTCGCACTCGTACTGGAGCATGATCTTGACCTGCTCCACAAAGTGGTCTCCAGCCGTGTTCGGGTCGCCCACGTCCTTTCTAACCTCGAGCCGATCCGAATAACGAGATGCAAGCGCATTGATGGCCGTGAGGAGGAGGGGCGAGTGGAAGGGTCCGAAATCGGCGCCGCCAGAGGAGGCCTGACTCGATGTGAAAAGCTTGCGGGAAACGAAGTACTGCCACTGGTTCTGCCACCGCCAGAATAAGTCGAGAAGGTGTGTCTGTAGCTCAGAGCCGAGGTCAAGCGGCTCCATTCGCGACACTGCTGCTTTGAAGCCTTCCATCTGGATCTCTTGCGACGACCTGCTGCTTAGCATGGCCGTCTGGAGGAGGTTGAAGTTGCTCCGCGATCCGAAGAATCTCACTTCGCCTCCGTCGGCGATCTGGAATTTCCCTAGGGTGTCTGTGATTTCATTCAAGGGGCTCTTTTCGGTTGTATAATGGTCATGGTGGCCGGAAGCTGGTCCTAGGTCTGTGTCTTGATTTTGCACTTGGAGCGAGGGCGCCACCGGCCGAGTGATGGTCTCTGGATGAAAGTTGGAATTGTTCAGCTGCTTCTCCAAGCTCGCGATCCTCGCCTCCAGGGATTTCACGTAATTTTTGCTCGGCGGTCCAATGCCGGTCAGCAGAAGAGGCGTGAGTTCAGGGCGGATTCATACTGACTTGCGTTTGTTCTCAGTGATGTGGTAGACACATTCTTGATTTCGATAACTGCATGCCGAACATTGCACGAGGTTTCCATCGCACTAATAATACTACTTGTTGGCGATGGGAATTGATCAGAAGGATTGATGGTTGGGGAGGATTGCGGTTACCTTGGTCTTCTTCTCCCTGCGTCCTAAGCAGGCAGTGCCGATTCACTGCCGGGCTCTACGCGCGTCCTCTGCCATGGGATGGACTCTGGATGCTGCAGACGACTTCATCCAAGGACTCAATCGGGTAGATGAAGTGGGCATGGGGTCATGAGCGGCTGCGGGATTAAAGATATAGGTAGATAAGAGAGAAGGGCACTAGGCCGGTTTGCATTTCCGCTTGCAACCACTAGAGATTCATCGCTTTGAATGGAAGGAGGATTGTAAAGGCTCGTTCGTGCTGAGAGCCGTTGAAGCAGGGATACAACAAAAAGATATAGGAGAGGGCTTCATCTAGTCTGATCTAGGCACCCAGGAATCACTCCAGATATTCATGCAGTGATATACTCATGATTTGACTCTGAATACCAGTGTCTAGCAAAAGAAGTGTCGTCCGCTCTTTGCAGTACAAGGGTTCATGTGCCATGATTCATGCCAGCTCCACATCCGGAGTGCGTTGATCACCCCCACGATGCCCAACAATTTACCTTTCATGGCTAATGGAAATCATCAGGCATGTTGAATAAACCGAATTTACTTGAACGTTTCGGCCAGGGCGGGGAATCGGTCTGTAAATGCCGAAGACATTGTCCAGTTCGTCAGATCCCGCACGTGCTTCTCAAAGGTCTCGGTTAAGATGAGCTCATCTCCGGACTCAACGTACGGCTCCTCGTCCATCCAATTCACACTGATGTTTGTAGAGAAGTGTGGGGAGAACTCTGGGTGATGAAAGTCCTCGAAGCTCTCGATGATGAAGTCGCGCATACCGGGCCTGTGAATGAGTTAGTGTAAGAAATGATCACCAACGGGCCATGGAGCAAAGCTCACCAGGGAATATTGTCCATCCATATTGGATGCAACGTGGTGACTTGTATCACGGTCGGACGCAACCAGAACGGCATTGCAAGGTAGTTATCTCGGGTGGGAGATATTTTCCACTGTCAAAATCAGCGTATGCCAGCATTGTGTGTAGAGAGTCTTGGGTATTCCTACCCTCATCGACAGGCACATGATGTAGAAGAAGGCCAGTCTCTCTGGCAATGCAAATCCTGGGTATACCGACACAATCTCCGAGATGGGACCACTCATAGGCACTGCATCTGAAACAGGCGTGCTATCTATGACGACTTTCACGCATGGTTTCCGCGGGCCGACGACGGTGTCAATGGGGACGCCGCGCGACACCATCATCTTGCTCGATTCGAGAACATCAAGGAATATCTGGTCTAAGGGGCAGGTCGCACTGCAATGCCAGGGAGTAGTGGCGTGTGCATGCTTATGCCCATGCATGTTGAATGCTGCCTGGAGGCCGATTCCACGAGTCTCTTGCTGGCTGGATCCACGGGCAAACAGCTGGTTCTGATCTAGAGACGTAATCGTTCCATCGACAGAGATGCCACCCCCCGGCTGGTGCTCGAGACAATCTGGCCGATCTGGTCGAGCGCCCTCTGTAGACTCTGGTTGCTCTCACGAAGATTGCCCAGCTCGCGATCTCTCTCATCATACATCTCCTGTAGCCGAGTATACCGATGTTCCAGGTTGGCCATGGCGTCTCTGGTCCGCTGACGTGCCGCGCGCTGAGCACGCCGATCTACGATCCTCTTCTGCTGAATCTGCTCCTCCGTGAGGGTCTGCACTGATCTCACTCGCTTTCTTAGGCTTTGACGTGGACCCTCATGGCGTGGCATGGTGTGTGGCTCCTCCAGGACTTGCTAGACGGTCTCGGACGCGACGATGGCTCAATTTTGCAGTCACAGGATCGTCTGTTGGAGGACCCTGGCATGAGTCATGTCCAACCGCCTCCGCAAACCATCTCCATCCAGCTCCACAAAACCGGCGGTGCTCCTTGATAGGAGGCACTGCTTTCTTCCCGATATACGGCAATGGTGAACATGTATAAAGGTCAGTGGTTCATCTCTCGAAATGCCCTCGTTGCCATGTCGATCGCTGTAGAGTCGCAACAACACCATGGCCTCCATCTCGAACAACCCCATGCGCATCGCCTCTGCATCCGGCGCCGTGACTGACCGCCAGCATGCCCTCGACTCTCTGGCCCGACACGAGCGCATCGACTTCATCGTCGGCGACTGGATGTCGGAGATGAACATGACGCTGAGGGCGGCGGGCAAGGTTGATAGCGATGGCGAGTCTGCTCAGTTCGAGTCGCGCTTCTTGCACTCTCTGGCACCCGCCCTTGAGCATATAGCAGCCCGCGGCATTAAAGTCGCTGTCAATGCAGGCGCGAGCGATCCCCAGAAGCTATGCAGCGCAGTGACGGAGCTGGTTCAGTCCAATGGCCTGAATCTCACCGTTGCCTGGGTTGGTGGTGACGAGGTCTTGGACACCGTCCTAGCCGACGCGAAGAATGGAGATGAATTCAAAAGCTTGACGACAGGTACATTGCGTGAACTTCCTTGTTTATACATTCAGACTTAACTTACACTGATGAAAAGGCCAAAAGCTATCGGAATGGGGATTCGAACCCATCTACGCCCAGTGCTACCTCGGAGGCTGGGGCATCGTGGAGGCACTCAAAGCAGAGGCAGACATTGTCATCTGCGGCCGCGTCGCCGATGCGTCTCCCGTGATTGCCTGTGCCGCCTATCACTATGGATGGTCCCGACACGACTACCAGCAGCTCGCCCACGCTTTCGTGGCGGGTCATCTGATAGAGTGCTCGACGTACGCGACAGGCGGCAACTTCTCCGGCTTCAAGTCGCTGTCTGGGGACCTCTCTAACATTGGATTCCCCATCGCCGAGATTCTCCCTAGTGGCGAGTTCTTCATCACCAAGCAGCAGGGCACGGGGGGCATGGTTACCGTAGATACCTGCAAGGCCCAGCTCCTATACGAGATCCAGGGGCCGTACTACTACCACTCGGACGTCGTGGCTGTTCTGGACGGCATAAAGATGGAACAAGTTGGTGTTGACAAAGTGTAAGCAAGCCGCAACGCTCAAGCGCCAGTAATCCTTTGCGAAAGCATCACAGTTGCTAAGTCATTCCAGCTTCGTTTCCAACGTGGGGAGCAAGCCGCCCCCTCCCACGACCAAGGTCGGCCTCACCGCAAAGGGCGGCTTTCAAGCCGAGGCACACTACTTCCTGTGCGGACTGGACATCGAGGAAAAGGCCAAACTTCTAGAAACACAGCTCCGTCCCGCTCTGCAGCAGTCCAATTTCCACTGCCTCAAGTTTCGCACCAACGGACGCTGCCCAGATGACCCCAAGAACCAGGATGCGGCGACGGTCGACTTCCGCATCTTCGCCCAGGCGCGCGAGGAGGCAGACCTGGCGCCCTCTCGGTTCCTCGAGCCCATCATGAATAACATCATGCAGGGCTACCCGGGCGCCACGTTCGCCATGGACGCGCGACAAGGCCTGCCGAAGCGGTACTACGAGTACTGGGTCGCGCTCCTGCCGCAGGCGCGCATCAAACACGTCTGCCATGTGCCGTCCAAGGGGCTTGACATTCCCATCGCTGCGCCAGACGACACTGAGATCTTCATCCACGACCAGCCGAGCTATGAGACCTCCTCTGCTTTTGGCCCGGACTCGTTTGGACCGACTGTGCGCGCGCCGATTGGATACATCGTGCATGCTCGGTCTGGCGACAAGGGCTCCGACTCGAACGTGGGCTTCTTCGTCCGCCACGAGGACGAGTGGGACTGGCTCAGGAGCATTCTCACGGTTGCCATGCTGAAGCAACTGTTGGGAGAGGACTACGGCGGGGATCGCATCTTTCGCTTCGAATTGCCAAACATTTGGGGTAAGTGACGGCCTTGGTACATGACCTACGTCTGAATAGTCGGCTGACCCTCGTGATAGCTGTACACTTCCTCCTCAAAGACTATCTGGATCGGGGCGTTGGCGCAAGCTCGACATACGACGTGCTGGGGAAGAATGTAGCCGAGTACCTGAGGAGCAAGTACGTCAATGTTCCAAAAGTATTTCTAGAGCGTGGACGGATATGATGGGGCCATCAATGCCAGTAATTGTACGAGATAAGAACTTTGCATGAGCAACAATGAGGCTTGACGAACAAATACAGATGATAGTTTGGTTTCATAGATACATGCCTCCCCTTCTCTGTCAAAAAGGGCCAGAGACCTCAATCATCTGCGTAGGTCAAAGATTGGCTGGCATTCAGCCGAGTGGTGAGATGCACCGGAAGAAGGATGTAGATTCCTTCTCCCTTATCAGCCTCGGTAATGGCAAACTTGCCTTTCGCTCTCAAACAAGGAACATAATGACACAACTGTTTTTTAAACTAATCGTGTGGCAGTCTCTTGGAGGCTTGGGGGATGATTATTGCCAACTTTTGTCATATCTGCAGGCGTCCAAGGATTAGGCACAGGTGCATCCACACACAACTCTCCTCCCAAGCCCGCAATGCACCAACGTGTGGGAGCCCAAGGTGCCTATGCTACGTGCAGTTCCCCTTCAGACCGACTTTACAAAAAATTCATGCTTCTTCTGTCTCAAAAGACACCGGCGTGGACCTCTTAGTGGGCTTTCTAACAACACCGCCTGACCTGATATGCCTTGGCTTGTCTCAGTGACTTAACACCATTATGCTGGGCCGCGTTTGACGAGGCCATCTCGGTAGTAAAAGTCCAAGGTTGATCTGGTTCGCGAACCATTGGTAAATGTTCCCGTGACGCCATTTCAGCTGCTATGCAACCCAGGATGCGTCCAATGAGGACGACACCATCACGCATTCTGTCCAGTGTAATCCACCCGATGTAGCAGCACATGAGATATGATGGTGTATAGCGTAATGTCCCCCGCACCCTCACATACGGTGAGAGAAAAACAAGTTCCAAGTAGGAATAAGCAGAGCCGCAAGTTCAGCCTACTTCAGCCTACTTGGCAAGTCATGGGGGGGCATAAAAGCCCCAGGAGCCACACACAGACCCTCCTCTCACAGCCAAGGCATACGTTGTGCTTTTTTCCTGCAACTTCAGCTTGATGCTAGGTTCTTTGTATGCCTTGCCCCCTACTCTAGGCTTCGTTAGCTACGATGCAAGTCATTTCGCGCTATCGCTTGAAGCAAGACAAGCTCCAAAAATACTTGTCAGACCAATTCCCAGAAGCGGACATTGAGGTCAATGTATGATCCTGATCCTTGCCTTTGAGGTGGTCGCAAAAAACACAATCTATTAAAATTATGCTGATGAAGTGCATTGTAGTTAGGGAGAGCCGACGAATACGTGGTAGAATTGCCTAAACCCCTCACGCAGGTTCGTGGTGGGCATTTCTTCGCTTCTCATATAGGTCTCCTGCCCAAAATATAAATGTTGACATCTAACGAAAAATTCGTAGGCCCAATGGGATGCTATACGCGCCCTTCAGGACTCTGATTGATTTTCAGGGGTGTGGCACGACAGGCGGCCGGCCGCAGTACGCCTAGCAACACGGCTCGAGGCACTGTCGCCTGTGACTTCAGGAGGTCGGGGCTATACAATACATTGGGCGTCTCTCTGATATGAAGAAGGGAGTTTTCATGCTGTGGCCATGTCTCGGTATGTGAGTCGGAGGCAGAGTCGAGGATGACCGGTGTCGGATGAAGTATGCACAATCGGGGTATTCCTGGGCGTCATTGAATTTCATATTTGTCGATATGTAGCGAATTTGTACTGCTTAGGCTTTTTTCCTTGGATTGTGGCTGAGATTACTGTAGTAAACAGGCAAAGGGCTGGGCCGTTGGGTGGAGGGACGGGCACCCAGAAGCCACCTCTCTGCCTATGTACGACAGTTGGTGTCTCGCTCGTATGCTTATATTGACAAATTGTATAACGAGATGGATGTTAGTTGTTATTTGATTTTGATCACAAAAGTGAATGAATTGAAAGCGAGTGAAACAGCTAAGCCGATGGGCAATGCGCCAAGTCAATGGCCAAGCCAAGCCATTGGATCAGCCCCCAAGGATGAATACTGGCGAGAAGAGGTGCATGATAAGCGCCGTATTGTCATTGTACTGCACGGAGCTGACGAGGCAACGAGGCGCATGCGGTACAATCCAAAACAGTCCAGCTGACATTGCCTAACGCTCGAGACTCTAGACCTCATGAGGCCGTATATAAAATCCCAATTCCGCAAAGCCGCCTGCCCATTTGAATAATCAAATACTGAAAGCAGCATATAGAACCTCAAAAAATGATTCAGCAAATCATAGATGATTGCCGAGAATATCAGCTCTGGCCTCTCTGCCCCAACATGATCGACGGGGCACAGGCTCAGAAGCCATTGCTGAAACAGATTCAAGATCAGCTACATGAGAGCCAAGGCCGTTTATTCGTTGACAGGGAGCCGCACTTGTTCCGGCTTGTGTTTCGGGAGAGTAATTTCCAAAACCACTGTTCGTACACTTTTTGACGTTTGCAAATCTTTATTGATTCCTAACTGAGAGATCAGCTGCGACCTGGCAGACCCAGACAATTTCGACTTTTGACCAACTAAAAAGCCATCTGAACCGACATCTCGTTAAGAAAGAACCGGATCCCCTCGTTCGAAATATGTAAGTTGGCCAATAATAGCATGATATCCGTTCGGCGTCACTGATCCCCTCGAAATTAGATTCCTTTCTGCTGGTAACTCTCGAAAGCCGTCGAATTGCACTTCCGACGCCTTTCGGTTCTTGTGCACCTACTTGCAACTATCACCAGCATTCATAGATATGTTGAGCTCTTTCGAGGAGCCAGAGAAGGATATTGTCAATATTTATCAGCCTCAATGTTCTCAGGAATACCATGTTAAACCCACGGGCGATGGCTTTCTACGTACGCCTGAGCTCGGAAGATCAGGATGGGAGCTACGAAACATGCTCAAGCTCTCCGGTATGGAAAAATCCGGAGAGGAGTTTGTCAATCGCCAGCTAGCCGTTTACCACTGCTTTGATTTCTCCACCGGCCGTTCTGTTTTCATGACTCTCAAGGCAAACCACAAGAAAATTCTCGAACAAATGACTGAAATTAACAAAAATGCGGTCCCTCATTCACTGGCCTCTTCCTTTGTCACCTCCTTGGAGACGCAGCTCGTCAGTTTCTATTGGAGTGAAGCCGGCTGGAAAGCATTCGTAAATAAGCTAGAGAATGGTATCCATGAAATCTCTCAGAGAATACGCAACATTCCAATGTCGGGCGATGATGAGAAAAATGGCCTTCTGATGTTGCGGTCGCAGACATTCAGAGAGTCACAGGGGCTAGTCGCCAGTCCAGGGGCTCAAGCCCAATCACCACACCGTCAGTCTTCTTTCAATTTGATCAAGACAAAATTATCAGGAAATATCAAGAATGGGGCCCCGGTGCCAGGCCCTTCTAGTGACGAAAAAGTGGCAGAGAAGCTAGAGAAGCTCGTTCAAAGTACTATGGAGCGGACGATCGAGAAAGTGAGGAAATTGCAAGACTTCCCATTTGATGATCTGCAAACACTCAACTCGATCTGTAAGAAGCTAAAGGAAGCAAAGTTCATAATGGGATCGAATGCCAAAGTTATCCAACAAACTCGTCAGTTTTATCAACGGTTGTTTGAAAATTCAGGCTTTCCTGCTGAAATAAAAAGCGCCTGCCCTAAGGATCTGGAGTGCTTCCAAATAAGAGTTGAGCAGTTGGAGAACAGATTGTGGACAGGGTGTTCACGAATTGATGCATTGATTGAAGTGGCTGCCGACGCCCAGGTCCTTGTAAGTGAAGGACAGTCATGCTCATATCAAGAGATAGCTAACTGACGAAAGCGCAGTATGATTCCATTCTTCAACTCAAGAGCGCAGAGACAAATAATCTCTTTGCCATGGATGCTCTTAGCGCTTCTGTGCGAATGGAGGGCTCGACTCAGCGGATGGAAGAGATGACGAGAAGCATGAATAAAATTGCCGAGAGCACAGAGAAGGATACAGGCTCTATGCACTTTATGACCTTTTTCGCCCTCATCTTCCTACCCGGCACGTTTCTTGGCGTAAGATTGCTCCTTTCGTTTGTCCAGGAGTCTTCTTCGTCTGCTCTTCTGACCGAGAATACCCAGAGTTTCTTCAGCACGCCTATCTTTGGGGATTCCAAGGAAGGAAGCCCACAGTCCTGGATCTCCCACAAGGATCTTTTCGTGGTTTTCATCGCAATTTGCGTGGTTATGATGGCCATCACGGTAGGCTTATGGGCATGGTATTTGCGTGCACAAAAATTGCGAAGAAAACAGCTCCAGGAGTACCATGGAGCCGCTTCGAGCCTAGTGTAGCTTGTAGACAGACCGGCACTTGCATATACAAAGATAGTGGCGGTGCGTGGCTGTACAGAATTTCTTGGCGAACCACTATGAAATAAGAGCTATAGAACCCCGGTTCATCCTCAGCCGATATGCACCTCGTCGGAAAGGTGACCGGCTGAGACTCGAGAGGGTGGTGTGGGGAGGTGTGAGGCGGACAAGCTGTCTTCTCAGAGGATCACAATCATTCAAGCAATGGCCTTTGGATAATTGATTATTAGAATGTATTATCATAATCTGGGAAAGGGGGAGAAGAGGGGATTTCCTTGAATGTAGGTTTTATCAAGTTTAGAGAGCACGCAGTTACTACACATCCCCAACAACCGTGTGCCTGAGTGATTCATGATAGATCTCGAGGTAAGACCTGCCTGCGCCTCGTTGTCTGCTTCCTGCTGCCTGGAGACGGCAGGCGGTCCGTAAGGCGCACCAATATCTAAGAGAAGCCTCACCCTGCTTAGCCCACTGGCCAGGCTACATGCCGCCCTTGAGCATGATTAAGTAACCAACTATGTGATAGGCAGTGGCGAATAAATACTCAATCGCCACCCTTTGCTCCTACTCACTCACGTGGTAGCACATTGACAGTCTTTTCTGCACTCCAACTCCCCGCGCTGTCACTAATGGCCCAGCTACAGAACCAGTACAAAGCATTCTCGGATCATCTCAAGGACAACTATGAATCCGGGATTACTTGCCGAGGAGATTCCGAGCAATTCGTGCCTTACTCTGTTTTGGCCGCATATTGGACACAGAAAAGAATCATAGAGTTGCTGAGGGCCGCCGGCATTAACGGAATTCCCCCATTGACTATTCAAAGCAGGTATTTGCGTGTAATCTCGATTCTCTCCTTTAATCGCGAAATTGGACTCCTCTCCAGGCTCGTTTCACAATCCCAGGACGACCATCGTCTGCCATGGGAAGATATACCAGGCCGTGTTCAGGACGTGAGCAATTTGAGTCAGTTGAGACAGTTCTTCAATTCTCAGTGGAGATTCTGCCCAACGTTGATTGTTGGGCCTTTCGCGCCAGCCGAGGATTCGAACCTTCATAGAGACACTATTTTGGCCTTCCAGGCGACAGAGTCGACTAAGCAGGGCCAAGGCAGAGAACGTACCGTGCACATAAGGGAGGTACTACAAGGAGCGCACAGTCACCTTGATCATCCGGTAAGTATAGCCCTGATCTTGACGCGTCTCAATTCTCTCTGTTTCCATGGAATGAAAGTCGTAGATTTCTATAAAATCTGGCTGAATTTTCCGGGGGATGGCTAGATACCAAAATATGTTGTTGTCAAATCCTTCCCGCAGCACCTTCGCGACGAATATCTCAATGAGAAAGAATCGTACAGTGCCCTTAAGCATAATACCCCCAATGTAACGCGACTCCTGGGAAGTTACAGCTGGCTCTCTGAAAAGAAAGAACGGACCAGCAATCTCATACTTGAACACGCAGAGCATGGCTCGCTCCTTGACTTCTTTGAAAAGAGATCGCCACCATACAAGCCGGATGAAATATCCTCTCTATGGACTGCCATTGCCGGCATTGCTAAGGGAGTAGAATGCATCCATGCATGCACTGGGTATGTCGTTATATCGATGGAAACCTTTTTCGTATTTGCTTTGAGTTCAATTCTATACTAATCTGACTCACCTTTAAGACTCCATTTGGATCTCAAGCCCGCCAACGTTGTCGTATCGTCTGGAGATGATCCCCTTAACAAGTTCTCGTTTATCTTTAAGATTATCGACCTTGAGTTCAGCCACTTTGCTGCCCAAGACCCAGGCTTGAATGGCTCTAAAATCGCACGAGTCATTGATCGCAAGACATCCAAGACCTATGGTAGGACCCATGGTTGCATTATATCCCGCTGAGCGGATGCTGATTTGCTATCTTAAAGCTCCCCCTGAACTTGTCCTGGGCGACGAGATCAATTACAAAGTCGGGTCAGAGGTTGACCGATGGTCGCTAGGATGCATCATCGTCGAATGTGCTGTTTGGATAAGCCTTGGGGAAAGAGGTCGCCTGGATTTCATCGAAGGTCGAATGGAAGAAACCGGCCTCCTTAGCGACTACGCGAAATCGGGTCGCGGAGATTGTTTCCACAACGGCAGAGAGATTTTGCACTGTGTTCGAGACTTCGGTCAGCATATTCGAGATCACGGTCGTCGTGACGACGAGACAACATCCAAAATGTTTGATTTGGCCATCAGGGAGTTGTTGGTGGAGAAAGACAAGAGGCAGTCTGCGCGGCACATTTATTCGGCCATGAAATCAATCATTGATACGGAAGCCCATCTAAGGAGGACCTCACTTTCCATCCCAACGAACGGGGTGTTGACGGGGCGGCATGGCTCGATAACTGGACAGCCGGTGGTAGCCTCTCCCACATCCGAGCAAGAATATGTCTCGTCTTACACGTCTCATGTAGGTCTGGAAGCTCGCTCGCCAGTTTCAGAGTCCAACCTTGAGATGCTCACTGCTGAGCAGGGATCATCTCGAAAAGAGATCCCGTCGATATTCCCCACGATTGGCCAAGTAAGTAAATGGATCGAAAGAAAGAAGATCAACGGAAACACGCCAGAGTTGCGGGGATGGGAAAGGGTTCACGCTCAGCTGAAAGGTCGCGACTTCGTAAGTGGGAATCGCCAGCAACTGAAACAACCAATTTGGTATTCATCAATGGCTAATGAGCATTCATAGATCTTCGTTATCGACAATTGTGAGACGATGCAAGTCTTTGAGGACCAGGTCAAAACTTTTGTCCACTGTCTTGCTTATCTCGTCAAGAGACTCGACCCAGATGGGGCAGAAATCATGTGCACATCAGACCCGATGACTCGATCGAAATTTAAACACGCCACCGGCCACTCTAATTTTGTTACGGAGAAGTTCAGTCGAGGGAGGGGGAACACTGCAACATGGAGTTGGCCCTCGAGAAAGCGCTCGACCCAATCGGTGATCAGTTGCAGAATTCTGCGACAAAAAGCAACAATAGACGAACATCATGGCGTAGTCTTCCTGGGAAACTCGCTGGCCGCAAGAAACCGGTCACAGTTATTGTGTTCACTGATGGAATCTGGGGATCCTCTACCGGAGGCGGCGCCGAGAACCCAATCGAGGCACTCATCGGTAAAATGAAAGATCATGGGACCAGCCGGTCAACGGTTGCCATACAATTTTTGAGGTTTGGGTCGAACCTAGTTGGCGAACGAAGGTTGAAATTCTTGGACGACGACTTGCCGAATAAAGACAAGAATTCAAGAATGTAAGTCACCCCAGGCCGTGAAAGTTATCTACTTCACTAAACAATACTTTGATCATAGCGACATCGTCGACAGCAAACCTGTTACTGCGAGTATTTGGGACATACTAATTGGTCCCGTGGATGAGCATGTGGATGGGACAGCCGGACATTCGTCAAGTCCGTGAACACTGGGATATAGAGGCGTTGATTGTATATTAAGATACCCATAAATATAAACTTCGATACATAATACTTTAATTCGGTAAGAGTTTTGTTCTAATTCGCTTACATGTTATTTGTTTGGCATATATTTTCTGGATAGCGAAGATCGGGGATTCATAACGACCGAACAACTACTCTTTGCCGCCTACACCTTTTTTTTTTATCCGAAAAAGGGGAACTTTCTCCCGTTCTACCACTCCCTTCCTAATAATGCTGATACCGGAATGCATTTATTGCTGGCCTGAAGCAAATAAGACTGACGGGGTTGGGTTTAGGTGATCGTAGATCTGAATTGCAAACGGTTTCAACATTTTGTATAGATTTTCGAACGATTAAACTCCCATTTATTCTCACCCGAACATTTAGACCATCTAAATGACGCAGGCTAGTTTTGATGACAAAGGTAGCAGAAGTTTTGATGACAAATATCGGCGGGAATGAGGCAGTTTACTACCAAAGCACGCTCGGCTCTCATTAGAATTTCCTAATTTGGGAGATCAAACAGCTTCCACGATCAAGTCTGATATTTATCACCCCAATCCGTCGTAGCCTAATGGAGAGCTTTTCCATCTCTTGGAACACAAGAAACTCCATGAGCACAAAATGACATTGTCCGGCGACCACACCACCCTCCGCGCCCGCTGCCATTGCGTGGCCTACAAGTTCACGGTGATTCTGCCATCCTCGTCCCTTCCTCTGACAGCCTTTGCTGCCATTGCACCTCATGTCGGCATAATCTTGGCACGCTCGCATTCACATGCGTCGAGTGGCCGGATACGAAGATTGACTTGTCCAAGCTCAGACGCTACATGTTCTCACCCAACGTCGACATCTTTTCGTGCCAGACATGCTCATCGCAGCTTTTCTGCTTGGGTTCGACCACGGGGAATAAACCCCATGTGCTGACGGGGGCTATTCAGAACACGGAAAAGGGGGTGCTGAGATACGGGGAGCATATTTTCGTGTGGGATGCGGTTGATGGTGGGTGTTCAATGTGGCTTCGGAGGGATGTGGACGGGAGAGTCTTGAAGAGGTCAGTTGCGCGGACTGGAACAAGCGAGGAGATCCCGTTCTCGTGGCCGGAAGACAAAACCAGGCGAGAATCTGAAAATAGGGCGTCTCCCGAGTTCACGCCAATGTGGTTTCGTTGCAAAGGAGTCAATCTGCTTTTGAAGTCTGGAATCGATGTCACCTGGGATCTCAGCGAGGAACCACCTCGTTACATAGATCCACGAAACAAGAAATACGTGACCCACATCGATGCCTGTCGAAATGTTACAGGGAGCGATCTTGTATATTGGGCCTTTGCTGGGGTGGACCACCTCTATGACCCGAGCCATCGCAATCAGTTATTCAACACCATCACTGACTTGGAAGAGGCAGGCGATCGCGGAGACAAGAGATTGGGCACGCTTCACAGGTACCATAGTTCGCCAGGGGTTAACCGCTACTCTTGTGCTTTCTGTGCAGCGACGATCTTCTACACACGGCAAGACCTTCCACAACAAGTGGATATTGCAGTCGGTGTTCTTGATCATCCCAGCGGACCAAGAGCTGAAGGCCTACTTTCTTGGGCATACAATGAGATAGATTGGACCTCAGATACAAGGGGTGGATGGAGGGAGTCTCTTTGTATAGCTGCATTGGATGGAATCAATGAGTGGCAGTCGAGTCTTCTCCAAGGACAGTGAAACTGTCGACGGCCAATCTTTTACTCGGCTTATAGGACTCCGACACTGGCTGATGGGCGCTGATTGATCATATCAAGAGTTCTCCGAAATTCTACTTTCACCTTTTATGAATAATATACGAATAATATGATGTCGTGGGAGAAGACCATCAGTAATAGCAGCTACGAACACAGGTACCCTCACATACTCAACTTCGCCTTGCCCTGCCCGTGCTCAAGTGATAGCACTTTCATAGTTATATAAGTACAGCAAACATGCTGTATTGAAATGTAATAAGTCTATATAAATAAGACTAGAAAATCAAGTCTGTTGATGCTGAGCAAGCTTTACCTTTGGATTATTTTGACTATAGCTTAAACAACTGAGCTCAACGATGGCATCATGAAGACTTAGAAATCAGATACGATCGTATCCGAAGCAATCGAAGAGATTCCCTGTTCGATTTTCTTCTTCAGAATACCCTCCAGTTCGCCCTCAGAGATCGTCTCGATCCCCAGCCAGTGGTTATCAGTCTCGTCAAACACCACTTTGTACTTGCCACCCCATGTAGCGCCCGCCATTAGGGTGGAAACAGCTTCCATAGTCAGTTCACCTCTTTTCAGCATATCCAGACCTGCCTGGAATTTGGCATCGCCATCCTGTTCTGTAACCGTCCACTCGCTCAACTTCTTATCGTTCCTCTTGATGATATCCCAAATCTGGCTCTGAGTTATCGGTATGGCATGAACTTGGACGCAATGATCTTTGACCCTGTCAGGCTGTTGCAGAACGCCGGTAACAGCCTTTGCTGCCGTGACGAACTTGGAGGTGCTGAACTGGGCTGTTCCTCCGCTCACTATGTCTAGTTTGCGATTGCCGAAATCAACCACAAATGGCAGATCGAAGAGATACTCCAAAAACCCACCGCAAGCGACGATAGTCCATTGCATTTGGCCAGAGTTCGCTTCCAGATACTCCTCAATGGCGTGAACGTCCGTGTAAGGAGGCAGCTTCCGCACGTCGGGGCTTCGGAGGCTCATGGCATAGTCGGCCGGGATGAAGTGTTTCACCCCGGCGGAGATAGCAGCATTGATGAGCGGCTTCTGGCTTGCGACGGCCGCGCCGGCGACGGTCGAGACTACTGCATCGTGGCCCTGGATTGCCTTTCGTAGTGACTCCTCGGAGGTGTAGTCCACCTGGACAACCTTGACTTCATCGGGGACTCCGGTTATGCCGGCTGCTGACCGCGTCAAGACGGTGACTCTGAAACCAGCCCCGAGAAGCTCGTCAAGGACGACGGAGCCGAAACGGCCTTTCTGTATGTCAAGTGGATCGGGTTAGCCGCGGGACAGTAAGGTTGATGGAGGGAGACATACACCGGCTAGCGCGACGCTGGTGATGTTGTTTGCGCTACTCATTGTGTAAACTGCAACTCTCTGCTGACACTGGAAGAAGAGTAAGCGAGAAATAATGACAGATGCCAGAAAGTCTTATAACCGTGTAAGATTCGCTCTCCCCTGTAAAAATCCCCCTCTTCTCATGATGTTAGTGCAGGACTGGGGTCAGGCCACCATACACTGCTAATCGGACTAATCGCTCGGTAGAGCACAAACAGCCACAAAATCTGATCTTCTGGAGAGTTCACTGCATTTGTTCTTATGCTGGTAGGCCAAAATGCCAGCTTCAGCGGCTCAAAGACCAAGAGACCTTTTCAAATTCTGAAGATTCAGAGTAACCGAGAGGGCCTAGTGCTGACGTCTCTCCTCAGCGTCAGTCAGCTCCACAGTAGCTCCTTAATCTGAGGGAGTTAAGGAGAAGGAGAATATTCGCAGAGCTATTTCTTGACAGCCTCTAGTTCCTCTCAACACCTGAATCCTAGCCGTCTCATTTCCTCAATTCGAGGCAATGTCGCTTACCTTCTTCGAGGATATTTTGCCATTAGGTACTTCCCGCCTGCTATAATAACCTAGTCAGTAGGGCCTTAGATGAGATTTTGATATCGTCAACATCATTAAGTGATATGGATATTGTGTAAGTGGAAGTACTACAGAACCCTTGACAGATCTACACCTAAACGCTGCATTTTATTGTCGTAGGTTGTATGGATCTGATCGGGGTTTACATGTCTGGATAGTTCATTGAGCAGCCTCGATGCCCCCGCGTTACTCTGCGACTCAATTACCAAGCGTCTTATTGCCCTTCGTCTCCTTGAAGAGTCGTTGAAGCTGTGATCCCGGGTAAGTGAGTTCTCTGCTGGCTTCATCTAAAGAGTTCGTCATGGTCTTAGCCACCTCTCAGAGACCAGTGTAAGTCAACACCCATCAAAAATATGAAATAGGTAGTTTTTAATTTTTTTAATCTATGATATTTTTTTTTTAAAAAATTCAAAACAATATTTTTTAAAAAAAAAAAAAAAAAATAATTCTCAAGTCTGAGCTAGTAGCTTCGATATAAGATAAATAGATAAAAATTAGAAATACTGATAGCAATAAAGTTTTACAGCCTTGCCTTTCCAAGCTTGATGTCAGTCCATGAAATAGGGTCAATCTGGCGATACCTGTTTCCATTCAACCAGTAAACCTTGTCTCCCTGGTTTTCCTCAGGATCCCACGAGAGGCTCTTCATGCCCGCACTCGACTGCTTGAAAGTAGCAGTTGTGTCAATGCTATCATCGCGGATATTAGTTTACAATGCTAAGAGATATAGTAAGCGGAGTGTCTTACGAGGCTCGGAATCGGATAAGTCTGGGCATCTGGTACAAGGCTAGACCACGGGCCTGTAAGCGATCAAATAGAGTGCTGATGAAAGAGTCCTCGGCAGACGGGTCGACTAATGTAATGGCGGCGGCGCCAGCCTGACCATCATATCTGCAAACCCGAGTTAGACAAATGATTAGGATTAGCAGTGGCATTGGAACCAAGAAAGCTTACCCTGGGAGTCTGACGGCATACGCTGAGCAAGCCTTCACACTGTCGAGCTTCTCAATATGCTCACGTACTTCGCTAGCGCTAACGTTTTCGCCTCGCCATCTGAAAGTATCACCCGTACGGTCGTGAAACCTGATCCAGCCATTGCTCTGGCGTACAAGAAGGTCTCCCGTCCGTTGGAACAAGTCGCCCTTCTCAAAGACGTCAGAGACTAGCTTAGCTTGCGTTGCTACGTCATCATTATGATAATTGTTCAGGAGATCCATAGATCGCACCCGCCCAATAGCCTCCCCAGGTTCGTCTGCCTTGGCGGGGACACAGAACCCCGTTTTGGGGTCCCGATAGAGAGAGCCGCTCTCGGTGTCATATTTCACCAAGAAGGTTGTGTCTTCAGCTCTCGCCTTCACAGGACCGGCATAGCCGACCTTTCCAGCACCGCTCAGAAGACACGTATAGTTGTCAAACTTAGCAATTCCCTCTGTAGAGCGATAGATTTCTCGGACTTCCGGAATGTTGAATCGTTGTACAAACTGCCGCCATACATCGGCACTGAGGCCGTTACCCACGGCCACAATACACTTGTGTGCCCGGTCATTTGGCGAATCAGGCGCCCTAAGAAGATACCTACAGAGCTCACCGACGTACAGCATCCGAGTGGCACCAGACTTCACAAGTTCGTTGGAGAACTGTGACGCTGAGAACTTGCGGGCAAGACATAGTGAGCCTGAGATCCCGGCGTTGTAATAAACGCCTGTGAAGAGGGCTGTGGCATGGAAGAGAGGTAGACAGGAGTAGGTCCGGAGGGGGAGGTAGGTACGAGGGTTCTTAGCATCAAGCGGAAGCGTGGTTGAGACCAGGACAAGTAGGAAATTCTTGACCGCAACGGCCTTTGGCTTGCCGCTTGTGCCCGAGGTGTAGATCAAGACACCGACATCTTTGAGAAGACGCTTGGGTGGTGTGAGGGCGCAAACTTCAACGTTTGCAAGGTCCTCGTAACGGACCACGGTAATGCCAGCATTAGCGCATGTCTCCGGGGATAGTTGAAGTGGGGGGAAAGACGACAAAGACAATGAGAGGATTGGCGGCGTTGTGGTGCTACTCTCTTCCTCCGCGATCGCCGCGACAAGATCAGGTGTGCAAATCATAAGCTTTGCATTCACGATGTCGAGGCAATGCTGAAGAGTGTGATCTGTGGATAGGGGAGTAGTGAGGTTAGTCAGTATGAGATGGTGACAGATGGAATTACGAACGTACTTCTCAATGCCGTATTTATCAGCGCGGGCACGGCACCAAGTTTGGACACCGCTGCCAAAGCGACAATCATCTCGGGGGAGTTAGAAGTCATAAATACCACCGTGTCACCGCTGACAATACCCCTCTCTTGGAGTAGAGCAGCTAGTTTGGTAGACTCTGCAGACAATTGTTAGATGCTAACAGCCGGTGTAGTTCCATCGGTATGAGACATACCAAGAAGGGTTTCCGCAAAGGTCCACCGTCGACCTTCAAACCAGAGGGCTTCTGCCTCTGGATCAGCGAGTTCGAGCATGTGGTGTAAGGAAAAGTTGCCGCCCAGGGCCTGAATGCGTTGTGCAAGACGTTTTTGGAAGGCTTTCTCATGACGAAGTTGATTTATGTCGTATGTCACTCCGTAGTGATTGTTTGCGTATACCGCTCCCAAAAGAGCAGCAGCCACAGAAGAAGCTGCGATGGCCGCCTTCTTCGAGGGCCCCTTGATTGAAATCATTGGGGGAGCCATGTCTCGTAGAATCGAATTAGTCCACACGATTGTGACTATAATGATGATGCCGATATATAATCCAAGCCGACGAAGAACTGCGAAGCGAAGTAGTCGATATGCGGAACTTGTTTATATGTCCACTGCGGCCTTGTAAAACTCGGTAAAATGGACAGCTCTTTTGTTGAAGAGATGCCGAAGGTAGGAGCCGCGGCCTTTTGTTTACGTGGGGCTGAGATGGCCCATCTGTCTAAACAGCCGAGCCACATCACGCTGGGAGCTTATAAGCATCCACATTGTTCACCCACGCAGTCTCTGATGAAATTACCTTTTTTTTTTTTATACTCTTTTTTGGAGAACTTGGAAACGTACCGAACCCGAGAAACAAGCATGTCTTCGCCGACTCAGCGCATTGGACACATCTCAGGGCACCTGCAGAGGACTGCCGGTCCACATGTCAGTGCTGCCGTGTCGACATTGCTGAGCAAAAACCCCAAAGATGTCGTTAGTATCTTTCTTCTGCTAGTGAAACTTGACTCAAAACAGTAAGATTGAATGCAATTCATAGGTCTTTACTCTTGCGTTGCGAACCCCTCTCACCAAGGCGCGGAAAGGATACCTCAAGGACACTCCTCTTGAGGGGTTGTTGGTGCCCACATTGAAGGTACGTGGGGCCCCAAAGATGGCATGCAATCTGCTGCACTTGCCTGCCAGTGCATGTTGATGTTGAGGTCTGACAAGCAGAAAGGGTGTTGTGGAGAGATCCAACTTGGACCCGAAGCTCGTCGAAGAAATTGTCTTGGGCAACGTCTTACACAAAGATGCAGCTTTCATCACGCGTGCAGCGGGACTTGCTGCCGGCTTCCCTGCAACCACTGCTATATCTACCGTCAGTCGATGGTGCTCCTCTGGCCTGTTGGCCGTCGAGGCTGTCGCCCAGAAGGTGGCTTCGGGAAGTATCGATATTGGTATTGCAGTCGGCGCCGAGAGCATGAGTACCAACCCCGATACAGGCGCTCCAAAGTTCCCCGACGAGTTTCTAGGGAAGCCTACAATCAGAGACTTGACTGAACTCATGCCCTGGACGTCGGAGAATGTTGCGCGAGACTTCGGCATTTCCCGACAACGACAGGATGAATATGCCGCTGCTTCTTACCAGAAGGCTGAGGCAGCTCAGAAATCCGGTCGCACAGCCGAGGAGATTTTGCCGATTACCACAATGTGGAAGGACCCAAAAACTGGTGCCATGAAGACTGTGACCGCTGACCATGATGATGGTGTCCGGCCTGGAACGACAGTGGAGGGACTGGCCAAGATACGATCGGCATTTCCCCAGTGGCCTCCTGCTACTACCACGGGCGGTAACGCCTCGCAGATTACAGACGGAGCTGCTGCAGTCCTTATAATGCGACGCGAAGTTGCCGAGAGGCTGCAGCAGCCGATCCTTGGCAAGTTTGTTCTATCCACGGTCGTGGGACTGGAGCCTCGCATTATGGGCATCGGGCCATCAATCGCTATCCCGAAACTACTGGGGAAGCTGGGGATCTCTAATGATGAGGTCGATATCTTTGAGATAAACGAAGCTTTTTCTTCAATGGTAAGGATCGCTTCTATTTCCTCGAGCAAACATCTATCAGAAAAAGTAGACTAATATTCACAGCTCGTCTACTGTACAGAAACACTTGGAATTGACCCACGACGACTCAATCCTCGAGGTGGCGCCATGTAAGACCCGAGCATCCATTAAGAGCGACAGTTGATCAGAGTTAGCTAACATTGGCATCAATCGCAGAGCCTTTGGCCACCCGCTCGGTTGCACCGGAGCCCGGCAGATTGTCACGGCCTTGTCGGAGTTGAAGAGTATTGGCGGTAAGATTGCTGTGACTTCAATGTGTGTTGGAACTGTAAGTATCTTTCACATGCTCTTTCCGGCCTTAGTAGCTGACTATACGATTAGGGAATGGGAATGGCAAGCCTGATTGTATCAGAGCAGTGACACGAATGCAGTCAAGCTGAAAGCACGTAGAATCTTGGGCTCCAGTGTATATCAGGTCTAGAGAGCAATATCGTTCCCATTTACTGAAATGTCCGAGTAAGCATTGGGGGAGTAGCAAGGCCGCTGAAACTGACTCAGGTTACTATATAAGAGACTGCTAGGTAAGAGAGCCTCATAAGGAGAGCAAATGCTCTGGCAACAGTCTGAACTGAACGGAGGAGATGCGTTGGTTATTGGGGTCTGATAGTGCATTGCCCCCCACAACATTAGCTACACGTCGAGACCGGTGATCGGTAGGAGCTACAGAGGGTTCTCTATGAGAAGACGACATTTACGTGCGTTAGATCTCCGGAAAATTCCCCAGGTTCGACCCCCTGGGATTCATGTTGTGCGGGTAGATCCCCACATCGACCCCCTCTTCCACGGCCACAAGTGAAGGGTGCATCTATGTGGAGATAGATCATTAAAACGCGTAGGCTCAATGCTATTCTTTGTCTCTTCTTCCTTATTTTAATCTGTAACGAGGAAAATATAACCGATACGCAAGATGACGCCGTCTCCCAAAGCCAAAGACACAGAAAATACAACCACTAATACCTTCAAGAAGCGGCGACCGCGGGCCTCCAAGGCCTGCTTAGAGTGTCGTCGGCGGAAGGTCAGATGCGACGTCCTGGCACATGGTAGCCCTTGCTCAAATTGCGCGCTCGATGACGAGACGTGTATCATCGCTGCCAGAGCTTCGAAAAGGTATTACCATGGCTCGAGTCTAGTTCCACCTGGAAGCAGTGCAACTTGGCTAAACAGCGGTTCTACAGAAGCACCAACAAGAAACCCTGCTTTCAGAAGAATCCTGGTCAATTGCCCGAATCTCAAGGCTCAAGGCCCTCACACGAACCGGAAAAGCACGAGGTCACCGCGGCTACCGATATACCGATGGGCACACGTACCGACGTAGACCCAATACTGATCGGCAGCACAAATGATCTTGAAGACACCTCCGTGCTAGGCTTACCAGGCATTAATGAAGGCTTTATCACACTCCGAGAATCCCAAGTGTCCAACAGCGGAGCTTCAGACTCTTCAGCAGCCTCTGGAGCCGAGCTGGGTCACTTTACACAGTCGCTATGCTCCGTATTTCAACAGAAGGAGCATATGTTTATAACCACTGTACCAGTCTCTGCCTACCGCTTTCTTAGGGTAGGCAATTTACATAAGCTTCCGCCAGAAGATATCAATTATTTGGAGCTCAAGCACTGCCTCCGACTACCATGTCGAGTTTTTCTGGACGAGTTTGTGGAGCAATATTTCCGATATGTCCATCCTTTTCTTCCATTGATCAACGAAGCGTCTTTCCAAAAGATTTACGATGGCAGCGGCGAGCAAGACCAGGTCAACACTACGGGTACCTTCTCTCTGCTCGTGTTCCAGGCGATGCTCTTCACTGCCTGTAGTTTCATGTCGCCTAAGACGCTCAGGCGACTGGGTTTCAGTTCCGTCAAGGCAGCGCGACGCACCATGTTTGAGCGCGCTAGGCTACTCTACACCTTCGAAGTCGAAACATCAAGACTGCATGTCGCCCAAGCTAGTCTTTTGCTTTCATATTGGACCCCGTCCTCAGAGGACGTATTCAGCAGACCAAATACAGCTTGGTTAAGAATCGCTATTGAAAAGGCGAAGCAGCTCAGGGCTCATCAAGCAGTCTTCAAGCCAGCTAACCTGGTGGAACCAGACGACAAACACTTTAACAATTTGCTGAAACGACTATGGGCCTGCTGCATTTTCCGCGACGGTACAATGGCCATCTCGTCGAGAAGACGTTGTCAACTGACGCCAGGCGAGTTGGAGCAATCAACTACATTCTCTTTGAGGTTTGAAGACTTGCAAGATGAGATCCATCGGTCCAAAGCATACAGCCCCCAGGTCAAAATGCGCCTACTTGAGATCTTTTTGGACCTGGGTGAGTTGTGTGTTCAGATCGCTCAAATGTCAATGCTACTGTTTCCCTACGACACAAATCAGTCTGTGATCAACAGAATGAGCAGCCCCATAAACGAGACTGCTAGTCTCATCACGTGTCAGACAGCGTTGGAGCGCTGGCATGCGAAGACGGCTGACAACCACAGCAATTATTGGCATGATGGCCGGCTTTGCGCCGATCAGCCGATGGACGACCATCCTTCCCTAGGACTCTTTCAAAATCTACAGCGGATTTATTACTAGTAAGTTAGACAACGTCATTGGAGTACAGCTCGAGAGCAAGCTAATCTCTGACCAAGTGCTATAGCTCGGCAAAGATCGCGGTGGCAAATAGACAAATACTTGTACACTACGAAGCGAGTACAGCTCACACGCATGAGTTGGTAAGCCTCCGCGGTAGGGTCCAAGAGGCAACATCGTGTGCCACCGAATGCCTTTACACTTTGGCGAAGCGCCGCCTCATCCAATTTCTACCTGTTAGCATGTGAGGCTCCTTTATAATCACTGATGTGAAAACCAAAACAAGTCAAGCTGACTCCTCCACGTTGTAGTATACCTTGCATAGCGTTGCTCTACACCCTCAACACAACGAAGGACGGCCGAGAGATCCCATGCACCTTGCCAAGCTCTGAGGAGAACATCTTCTTAGAGGTCATGAAAATCTATCAAAACCTCTACGAAGGAGTCGAAGGACTCACAGAAATCATCAGCTCCATCGTGAACCAGAAACACTTTATCTGCGAACCGGACTTGGAGCTTTCCCTCTCGTCCCGGCGTATGACAACCCAAACTGAGGAAAATCACCTGCCTATCGAGGACTACGCCAAACTAGCCTTGACGATAGACCTGACTCTCTCGACAGGATACACGGCTTGTGAAGGAGAGCTTTCCAAAACGATTCAGTGGGTCATGAAGCACACAGTGGGAAGGTCCCCAACCACAGCATCCTTTAAGCAAAGCCCACTTGAGAGCGCCATGTTGAAGTTGCTGGAAACGTCGGATGGTCATGATCTTGATCAACTGGGTGAGGTGAACGAGGCGCCTTCTTCAAATCATCAACAAAGCACTTCGGCGTCTGCTTTAGATCCGGACTCAGCCTGCAGTCTGGATGATTCTGTGATCTTGGAAAACAATTTCACAGCCGGGGTTGAGGGGTTCCATGACAACGATTTGGAGGTACTTGACGCTGCCTTTTCTGACTTGCAAAACTTGGAATGTAGCAAGTTCATCGATCCAAATGATACTATATTCAATTACCATAGCTTAGGGTTTAACGAAGAGGCGAATGCTATCCTATATTAAATAGGTCAAGGTAACAGGTACCGCAGAGGAGAAAACAAATATGATTTGGCTTCCGTGTATGCATAGAATTTGAATAACAACAGCGATTACGAATCAAGACTTTGCAACCCTTGAACACTACCAACTTTTCACCTGTCAATCGTACATCATCCGGTTAGTAGCATGTGTTGAAGTCATCTCGAAGGGTAAATCGCTCCAAAGTCAAGATCGTTACCATATGTAACAGGACGGACATTTCATTAACTCTACAATGGACCAAAGCTGACCACTCTCAGCCTTGACGAGAACCTGCTGTGCGTAGGGTAGGAGCAACGACGTTGGCGGAGAACGGGCACCATTGCGGAGGGAAGTGGGGTCAGAAGATACGGAGCAATTTCGGTAGAAGATAGTTATGCATTTGCAGGACCGGAATCCATGTGGGACAATGTGGGACAAGTGGGAGAATGTGGGAGAATGTGGATAAATGCCCGGTTATTGCAGACCCCACGGAGGCTCTTCTGGGGAGGGGGGTTTTCAGGTGCTGGAAGATAAAGAGAATAACGGTTGTTCCTACAGATTACTGTGTCAGCCTCTAGGGTTTCGTACCTAGGCTGGTAGCATTTGTTGGTAATCTCTCTATGAATAGAGCAAGAGCTCGGTAGACTATCACCTTTAGACCAATAAGCCGCGCTGAAAAGCATGAATGCTTTGCAGCGATATTTCGAAGGAGCTGTACGTGGTGTGAGTATTCCCAAAGGTCGTCAATCAGACAGGAGTTTGGGAGCTCTAAGGCAACCATTATATAAAAGGATCACCCTTCTCTAAGATAACTTTATCTTAATAGTATTCTAGATCTAGGAAATTATAATTAATACTGAATTATTTAATTTAGATATATTATATTAAGAGTAGAAAGAGCTAATAAGATATTAGAATAAAAAGTACTAAGATAATCAAGAGTATATATTAATAATAAAAATAAATACTTTCTAATTACTAGTTAGAAGTAATAGTCTTAATTTATCCCTTTTACCTGTGAAGCTGGAAGCTGTTAGGTGGTGACACTAACAGACTTAATTCTATGTGCTTATGGTAGAAAAACTAAGGCCCAAAACTGGGATATCTAGAGAAAAATAGCAGAAAAACTAAGAGATCTAAAAATTGGATATCTTGAGGAAATATAATTAAATTTATAGCCGGCAGAAAAAGATATATACTTTTAGGGGCGGTCAGGCATCTATAGTTACAATTTGGTATAAGTAGGTAGGTAATAATTTCCAGAGAAGGAAACTGCTGTAGAGAGCGGGCTTTCCACAGGGAATAAATTTAACATCAATCAATCAATCTTACTGGACATAGGTTATTCGGCATAGACTTCACCAGGCTAATCGACTAATCGTGGTAATTAATCATCATTTTATAGAACTAAGCGGTCATAGGCTCGCTTAAAGATAATATAAAAATATACTCCGAAGAGGGAAATTATGCGCCTTCGGGGTGGGAATGTTGAGAGTTTCGCCAAATCGGGAAAGTTCCAGCGAATCCCTTGTGGACGCTGATGTAGATCAAGTTTTAGGCCCGTCCTCAAATTGAGCCCTAGCGGAACAGTGATCCTGCTTGACCTGCGAAATATGCGGAGAAGATCGCTCAAATGGTTTCAAAATGGGGGTCATGCTTTAATAGCTTTCTGACAGCTGCCAAACTTTTTGGTGTACCTGTGAAATCACACCAATAGGCTCCTTCTGACTTGCACATTATCACAGAACTGACTATATGTATATTAGGATCCCAGACGTTAGCTTAGGTTAAGGCAACAGGGTTACAAGGAAACCTCGATAATACTCACACCTCGTTGGGGTGCGTGGGCCACGCTCCAAAGAATGACCTAGGACTAGCGGTGATTGATTGCTCCGTTCGTCTTTAGATGTATCATCTCGAGTAAGATGGCTATCCTTTTCCACCTCACTAGACTTAACAGGCCGGTTTAGCTTCAACTCCTCGCCGTTTGTAGTTGCTGCAGCAGAAGTAAAGTCGAGACCGCGCCAAGCGCTCGTCCAGTTAGTCATAGCGGCAGGAAACGTTCCCGGATCACAGTGTACTGTATTGAGATTGCAACGCTCGTGCTCGGCTGATGCTGCCATCGAGCGGGCCATATCCTCCTCGCTAAGAGCCCTGCTCAAAGCGGTGCGATAACTATGCGCCAATTCAAAGGCTGGGACGTCACGGCCTGCATGAACTCTAGCATAGGCATAGGTCAAGGCGTTATGGAGGTATGGGATATTTGAGGGTAGAGCAGGGTGCCGGCCACGAACTATAGTAATGTTAGTATAGCTTCTTTCCTGGATATAGTATCGCTACATACGGTTGACCGAATATGTATGAGTAAGCGGCTTGGGGGTTTTGCGGTGATAATGGCTCAGCTAAAATTGTTAATACTTCCTCAAAACATCCGCGTTTTATATTTGGTAAACTTGCTTTGATTATTAGTGCGGAAATAACACTTCCGTTGCTAAGCGGGAGAGAGTCTGCACCATATTTCTGCTTGATCTTCTCGTCCCATTGGACACGAAGCCTTTCGACGCCTGGTACACTGAATCGTAGCACCTGGCGCACCTCTTTAGGGTTCAGGATCAGCTCTGGTATCATATGGAAAATAGCCTTGCGTCTTTCGGAATTATCCCAAGTATGATACCGCCCTTGACTATACAGGTCCTCAGCTGAGAATCCCTCAGTACTGAATAGAGTATTGCTACTGAGTTCCAAAAAGGGTCGCGGTATCTCTCCGCGCGTGATTTGTAACCATGCCTTGATAATACTGGCGTAGCCCATCTGGTCGGCGACTGCATGGGGTAAACTAGTCGATACGATAGTGGCGTCGGTATAAAATGTAAGATGCACCAGTAGTAAAGGTGTATCCGGCCTATCATGACGGCGCTCAAGGGGCCAGTCCGCCGGGCGCCAGTGTTGTTCGATCTCTGGCACGCTTGGCTCAGAGAATGAGATTAGGGTATCCTCTACCTTACTGGTAGGCAGCAGATTAGCCTTGTCTAAGGTAGTAGGTATATACTTATTTGTCCACTCAAAAAGTTTCTGGTTATCCTGAAATTGCTTGGGAATATGGTATTCGAATTTACTGCCGTCGCCCGCAAGTTCGATGCGACCACCGAGGAGCGGGAGATGGCTTCGGATAAGTTGATCAAGTGCCGCATATAACAATTTCTCGTCCAAATGATATCTGACGACAAAGAAGAGCAAAGACCGAATATTATCCATTGGTTTTCGAAAGTTACATGGTGTTGCTTCAACTCGGCGTATATTCGAACCAACCGGGCTCATCGTCGGTGGAGAACGCTTGCTAATATTTTCAATAAAAGATTTGACTTTCCGCGGCCCCTTAGGGACCTCGATAGTGACTACCATAATGACTTTGCCCTAATATTGGCAGAGAGAAGATGGCGGGAGAATGGATAGTTTTGAAGGTAATAAAGAGGATAGTCTGCGATATTTATTTCTTCACTATCAGTAGCACAATTCAGATCCACTTGTCGCTAAATCTTCCATTCCCCTAATTTCAATTAATCCTACATTTGAGTGGCTTGGATCCGCCGTAGTGCCCACAGGATTGTGGTAGCGGTGGAGATAGCCAATGGGGCTTGCACTTAGTTAAATGCAGTACTAATCACAGTCCTTGTCAGTAACAAGGATACCCGCTTCTACTTTTTTGGGACTCAGACCACCATCAGGTTGAGGATGACTGACTCCGAAATGAGTTATGCGAGGTTAAGGAAGGCTAGGGACACGAGGAGCCGGAAACTTAATATGACCCGTCCGGATGACTCATTCTTATGCTAGCTGAAGCCCTGAATTAGACCTACGGTGCCTTGAAGTTCGATCTACCAATTGATTATAGCATGTTTAAATTGAGACTTGGAATGGACTGTTACTATTGTAAGGGGTGCCAATTACTTGTATAAGCGGGTTTGCCGTTGGACATAGATTGCAGTGTTGTTTTAAATTGCCCACCCTACGGAGTACAAAGTGCAAGTTGTTGCGGTGGAGCAAGCTTAACCCTCTAACCAATGGCTAGGGTGTTGGTGTCCAGAGTGCATATCCAACAGAATCTACCACCCCATTGTTCTGGGGTCTAGCGTGGGTAGTCTATTATGCACGTTTGGGCTTGGCATATACCTAAATCTGACTCAAGATTCTAGGCCCACTCTATCCCCAACCGAACCTGCTTCGCTAAGGTACACGAGCGAAGTTTGAACTCTTTAGATAAGCACCTGCACTCTGATGGTGGAGCTCGGCCTAGCTAGCCTCTTATGTCAGTAGCCAAAGTATTACCCGACTATTTGCCATGCGTGAAAGGTGTATTCGAATATACGAAATGGAAAGTCTAGCTCTGGGACGTCTGACAGATGAAGTCATGGCTTGCTTGATCGTACCCGCCGAACCGCCTAATATTCGTACTGGGGCGATGGCAACGCTATTTTACTTGGCGCGTACGGTCTCGCCGAGGCTGCTAACGGAGCAGTTCCAGCCCGCAAAAAAAGCATATTCACAAAGGGCCTAGTGACGGTGCAATTGAGGCTCTGCTTGCAGGCCAACACGTCCAAAGAGGCAGCAGTGAGCACGACAATGCGGTAATTTCTAGAATACTCCAGAGCGAGGTATATGAGATTGCTTCAACGGTCTCGGATCAGGCGGCGTAGTTCTATTCTGGATTCGTATAACCGCAGCGTTCTTACCGTGGGGGCAGACACAGCCTGCGACTAGGGTTACCATAGTAGGTATTGCGCAGCAGGCTATGACCAAGTCCCAGCGACTGACTAGCTACTTTGTTGATATTCATGAGGTACCGGCATCATATTGCCATATACTTAATGTCATATAGGTAAGTATACGACTGATAACTGGAAATTGTCGGCTCGCCTACTGCTAAAGTATATACCTGCTGCCGTGCCAACGGTTCTGATGGGGCCGGATATAGAGGTTAACCGACCTGACTGTGGGCAACTTTATTAGTATAAGACAGATTTTTTAAAGAAAAATAATATAATGTATTGAATAGTTAACAGTCCAAAGTGACTCAGAGGAGTAGGTGAACCTATAAACAAAACGCGTGAATTTGAAATCAATTAGAGTCTGACTGTTTATTTATATTAAGAAAAATTCAGAACAGTATATTAAAGGGGACTAGCTTCAACATAGGTAGTAAAACAAACAGCCAGCCATTGAAAATGTTTTTAAGGCGCCACTGCACTACGCAGCAGGATGAAGTCCTTTTGAATGGTCGTCTTGATTGTCAGGGTTCACAGAGTTGAGAGCCTCCCATTTCATCAGGCATGCGCAAACAAGTAGTAAGCAGCCTGCTGCAAGACTTATATAGAAAAGCTGTATGAGAATAGTCGTAACCGCAGCCACCGCCAGTCGAGAAGCCTCGCTGGATCCTGCAGCCCAAACCGGCGACTCGAGGCCAGCGAGGGCCTGATTTATATCTGCGGCAGAAAAACCAAATTTCCCAATTGCTGATTCCAGATGTTGGCGTCCAACATTTTGAAATATGCATCCCGCAATGGCGAGGGATGTTGTGATGGAAGCGTTTTGCGTAAGACTGATGATAACAGCGGAGTCAATTCGCAAGCCTGTGGGAAGGGCCCGGGTCAAAACTGTGGCCCCAGTCTGGAAGGATAAACCTAACGCAGCTCCAATGAGAGCGGTGATGCCCATCAGGCGAGATAATGGGCTAGTCTGATCGATGAACAATATGGCGCCAGATCCTGCAACGAGAAAAAGGCCGCTAATAAAATAAAATATTGCGTAGCGTCGAATGACAGGAAAAAGCGAGCCTGCGATTACTGCTGTGGCAATATAAACGCAAATAAATGGGAGGGTATGGACCGCAGCCTGTACTGGTCCATCGCCACGAGTAAAGACAAGGAAAAGAGGAATATAATATATCGTGATAGAGTATCCCACGGCGGCACAAGCGGTCGCGATACTGACAAGCAGGCCGATCCGGTTGCTCAGTACACGCAGAGGTAAGATACGTTGTTCGGGGTTGGTAAACCAGCAGAAGTATTGTTGTAGACAATATAGTACTAATAGAGTGGCGAAGATGACCCAAGCTGCAATTGAGCCAGAAGCCCATGCCCATACGGTTCCCGAGAAGAGACAGGCGACATCAAAAGCAACTAGAGTCGCCACATGAAGTGTGGCGCCGATTCCATCAATTCTCCGTAGTCCCTCGAGCAGGCTCTCAGAAGGAGCCAGCGCGACGGTAGGATACAACATGATATTCAAGGCCATGGCTATAGCTGTGACTGGAATATTAATATAAAATGCCTATTCGGATTAGCATAAAATAGGACTTTCAAATACCGCGGTATCACTAACCCATCTCCAGGTGGTATTTTGATTCTGAGCAAAAGCTCCCCCGACCACTGGCCCAAGGATCAATCCCACTGCAAACCCGGCTCCTATAAGGCTATTGAGTCTGGAGTGTTCTGCAGGTTTGGCAAGGATCACATTGTAAACCAGGATGCTTTTTTAAAAATATCAGTCAGATGTACAATATTTTGAATTGATGTTTCTTGTATACCTCAAGTATGCTCCTGATGACCCGATACCGAGGAGAACGCGTCCAATAATAAGAGCTTGTACACTTGACGCCGCTCCAGCAACGGCTGATCCAGTAATAAAAATGATCATTGTTGCTGCTTGGAACCACTTCAAGTCGCCTAAGTTCATTAAACTGCGAAGTAAAGGCGTTACACCGGCGTGACCCAAAGTAAATGCTGCAGAGACCCAAGGTAATAGTTCGATGTTACCGAAGGCACGATAGATAGACGGCTGAAGATTTGCAACATTGCTCACATCGTACCCTGTTATTATTTAGCCCATTAATATTTCAACTTGTAAGCCCAATATATAAGGCTTATAAATGCTTACCTGCTATCATGGTTGTTAGAAAAATTGAAATGGGAATCAATTTCCAGCGCCAGTTGGGCAGATTGGCGCGGACGTCCAAGCCTATTTGTGTATCTCGGCACCTGACGCGAGTTATAGGGGCTCCATCACCATATTTAATAGTAAGTTGCTGCTCTACCACAGAAGTGTGAGATACTCCGTGAACTGATGGTGTGTCGTGATGCATCGCGTGTGTAGTGACTTTGTTTTGTTTATAATTTTCGGTGCGCCGCCGAAGATGTCTTGAAAACCGACTCGATTGCTAAGAGCTATCTGAGAATTTGCAAAGCCATGGTAGCCGTCCTCTTTATAGCTGAAAACTATGCAATATGAAGAAAATAGCAAAAGCTGTCTCCTGGTGCTATTTTTTTCTCTTTGCTTACATTGTATATTTAGTAATATAAGAGTACTCCGCAATGCATTATTCTATCCAAGCTTTTTGCTGTATATTGATAACCCGAGCACATCTCACTTATTACATGGCATGCTTGGCATATTCCCAATGCAGTCTAGGCTACTCAAGAAATTGCTGGCTTAGTGAGTCCTTTAGGAAGCCCGATTAGCTAGGTGTGACGTCTGAGCTCACACTGAGGTACAAGGTACGCTGATCGGGATGTTCTGGGGTGGCAGATCAGGATGTCGGTCTCTGGGCTAGCCACAGCTAATACGCGAGCAACGAAGAGCTAGGGTTTCAATAATAGCGGTACCGATTGTATTGATAACTGTCTAGAGTAGGTTCTATCTAAGGTAGTGAATGTGGTTTATATAGTAAGTGAAGCCTACCTACTTTTAAGGGAATAATTATTATAATCTAGATCTCTTTACAGCCTCATATTCACGTGTAGGTATGTATATATTCAAATAAAGTCAAATTAGTAGCTAAACAGATCCCAACTAGGAAAATGCCAAGACAGAGCATGCATTCGTGTTCTAGACAAGAGGCGAAGCTTAGAATAGCTGCTGCATAAGACGTGAGACGCTAAGGCCCTGTCGATGCTCCCTAGTGATTTAAACCCTCTTTTTTTTACGGTCTGATATTATCCGCAAATATCTCTTCCGGCTGATGTCTCACTTCTTGTCTCACCCATTTGGCTGTAGCGGATAATTAGCCACCTCTTCTGTACCCATCTTAGATCTAATCACACTGTCAAATCGTATATCCATCCCTATTGGTTCTTCTGTGGTATCTCTATAACTTTTCAGAATGGTAGGGCCAAGTTTTCACAAATCGGAGCCGACGGCTCGTTTCTCTTTTGATTAGAGTTTGGTAAATTAGAGCGAAGTAGCCTGCAACTCTATGCTACGCGACAGATGCACATGAGCCCTGCGGCCGTGACATGCCTGTTCGTTCTAACCTTAAGTGTCAATTGAGAGATGATCACAACTATAACCCCAACCAAACTTGTGAGCCCACATCGCTAGATACTACTCGGGAAATAACCCGTCCTGAAGCTTCTTTTGTGCGCCAGTGGGCATGACAGTCTTAGCTAACGGTGGATACGTTTTATTTATTTATTTATTTATTTATTTTACATGTAAATTAACAAACGTTCCCGCGCCCCCATTCAAGACTTGAGATGCCAGAGAAATAAAGAACGTGGCATCTTTCAACATTGACAGAGTTTGAATTTGCTTTCAAATCGCCTTCGCAGCTGTCAAATGGCATCTGAACTCAAGTTATCTGGCATTGAGTTCATGACTCGAGGTTATCGAGAACGATTATTGCATTTCGATGTGCTACTTTTTTGCTGTCGTGTGCGTGATCCTGCCATTCACATCTCGCAGAATGATCCGTATAACTACCTTCTGCTGGGACGATTGGCTGGCAGTCGCCGGTCTGGTAAGTTCCGTCTGTTGGTTGCGCATACTTACAAATACAATATATACAATATACGGACAAGGGATGTTATTCATAGGTCATGACCAGCGGCTTCGTGCTTGCGTTCTGTCCTGCCTACCGAGTGGTAGCCTGCTTGATGGCAAAGAGGAAATCACCAATGTATTGTTGAAGCGTGGCTCACAAGTGGCATACAGGCCGGTCTGGAACTCAAAAAAAAAATAACTATTGATATCGAGTCTTTTGAGGTGCGGAACGCATCAGATTCGAGTCAATTTGCATTGGCAGTTGTCTCTACGGATGGGAACCTTAAAGCCTGAGAGGGTGGAATAGATAGTGGCCCATTCTAAATAATACAACCCGACTATGGGGTTCGAGATTTAACGTTTCAATTTTTAAGGGAGATTAATTACCGATCAAGCATCATAGCTTCAATCTAATACATAAGCTTCAATACATTTCTACATGGATCCGACTGAGATATTTGCAGCTGTGTGAAGGAAGCCCCGGCAGCGCTGGCAATCGCGCGAAGGGCCTGTTGAAGCCCCGAAGCTTCAGGCTCTGGAGATTGAAATAGTGCATCCTTATTGTCTGGTGGGAGAGCTGGTAAATCCCCAGGTCGAAGAAGTTGCAAGTGTCGGAAAGTCTCGCTTTCGCTATCGTCTAACCCCACCGCAGCTGCCAGGATCATATCATATGTGAGAACACCAAGATCTCCCATTGCATCGAAAGGGCAACCTTTGCAAAGCTTACTCTTTTGTTGCCAAAGTTCGATAAAGTCCAAGATTTTGTGATATGATGCTGGGCCATTTATCTACAAAGGGGTTAGCCGTAGGCATAAATATTGAACTGGGCAGAGTGAGGGGTTAAGCTGTACTAACTTCATGGAGAAAATTTGGCGTCATTAAAATTCTTAATAGAGCTTTGGAATCCTTAAATCGCTTATCATGGCCCTCCATTCCGATAAAATGTTCGGGTACAACTCCTTGCTAGGCATCACGGTTCACCCTGCCGCGACCCAAGTCTTTGCCCCTTCTTAGCAATAAATCATGGGCCTCACGAAAGTCCGAAACGACAACAACTGGTTTCAAAAATGGCCCCAGGAAATATTGTGTTACTGGAGACGCATGATTCAATGCAAGGTTGGGCCAAAATTCTCTTGCTGTTTGACCAGTCTTCTGGAGAGCCGCGAACTCAGAGATGTCTCCAAACAGTCTTTTGGCTGAAGGCTTATTATATTGAATACCAGGGATTGGCTTTGGAAGCATTGAAAGGTAGAAGTCGTACATAAGAGCTGCGGTAAGGCCAAGGACTGCGATGAAAGTTGCCTCCATGGTAACGTTTCTGGCTGGCCTGCTAGTGTCTGGTAATGCGTGAATGAACTTGTGAGGTTTCTCATAAATTTTTATATTATCAGGTAAAATAAAAAAAAAAAAGGGGGGGGGGGGGGGGGGGGGGGGGGGGGAACTAGGGAACAAGCCAAGTTCGAGCAGACGTTAGCTCTCTCTCTAGAGGGTACTAGCATACAAAAATGTGTGGAGGTGTGGATACCTGGACCTCCTCGTCTGATATGCCTGGAGCTAGGAGTTCATTTTAAAGCTGCAGGAAACTAAAAGCTGACAGCAATGGATTGGATGCCGACGTTAAACGGACACGCATGTAGTGGTCAAAAACGACGGAGATCAGTATCATCACTAATTGGATCAGTTGACAAGCGGAGTGCTGGGCCCACTTTGCTCCAGGTCCAAGGTCTAGTCAGTTGTTGAGATCTACCATTCCCAGACGGGTTTGTGCCAAGCTCTCCCTTGCGGCCCAATCCATACTTGCGAAGTACTTTTGAATCCAACCAATCGATCACGTGGAGGTGGAACACATGCAGGCGTTCGTCTTGTCTGGCCTGCTGTTCGCCGCTGGCGTAGCTGGACTTTCCAAGACCGAATTTGTCCTGAAACCGTCTTTTGCTGCATTGTTATTTCTTCTTCTCTTATTTTCAGCTTACATACTGCACGTTTCTAAAGGGATCTCAACCACAAGGGGGGATGTACTTTCACAAGCGCCACTGGTTGTGAACATTGAATTGTTGATTAGTCCAGAACCAAATACTTCCATGACTAAGTGACAACAGCTATATAAGATGTCTCCTACACCTCCCTTTCACGCCTCCCTCTGCCTCACTAAACGCCCACATATAGACACCTTACCTCAATCGCTCTGTTCGGCCTAATAAGTCTTCTGAAAACACACACTTTGTACTTACTACTAGTTATTATACTTTCAACTGGACATCTGACTAGCATGGCCACCAAGGTTATCCTGAACACCGGATTTGCCCTCATAACCGGAGTAGGTACTCTTCACACTGCCGCCTTTTCACCTAACTGACCTCGTTTCTCCTAAATGGAGGCTGCTGCTGGCATCGGGAAGGAGACGGCGTTCGCGTTTGCCGAGGCTGGCGTCCAAGGTGTCGCTTTTGCGGATATCAATGGACAGGGAGCCCAGCAAGCTGCTGAGGAGAGCAAAAAGTATGCAATCAATGCCGAGTACAAAACTCTTGTCGTCAATGTGGACATGGCCAATGAGAATGTGGTCCAGGAGATGATCGACAAGACCGTTAAGGAATTCGGGCGGATTGACTATGCTGTCAATAGCGCGGGGGTGAGTGGCTCCTAGTCACTCTTCTTCTCTACCGTGAATGGAAATTAACCGAATGTAGATGGGGAATCTCTCTGGGGCTATTGCGCCCAACCTGAAGCTCGATATCTTCAATAAAACCATCGACACCAACGTCAAGGGCGCTGTGTATTTCGTACGAGCTATCACAGACATCATGGCTACCCAGGACAATATTACGCATACAAGCAGTGGCCGCCACGGAAACGTGACGCGCAGCCTAGGCCGAGGCTCTATTGTTCTCCTCGGATCCGTTAGCTCATATGTCGCCGGTCCCGGAATGTTGAACTACACGGCATCCAAGCATGCCATCATGGGCATCACTAAAGCTACTGGTAAGTTTCCACCCCACCACTGCCTCTGCTTTTTGACCAATTTTCTCTTGCAATTACGTGTACTGACAAGTGTTTTGCGGTACACAGCGACAGATTGCTCCAAAATCCATATCCGCGTAAACGCCGTCTGCCCTTCTTGGGTTGACACGCCAATGAACCATGCGACATTGAAGCGCGCGCCTCAGATGGCGCAAATGATCCAAGCACTCTCACCACTGAAGCGTGTGGCTGCGGTCGACGAAGTCGCTGACTACATTATTTTCCTGTGCAGCCCAAGTGCGAGCTACATCAATGGCACCGGACTGACCATCGACGCTGGTATGACGGTCGGTCACCATGTGTAAGCTCATTGAATAGAAATACTATGTCTTTGTTAGCCTGGAATGGAATAAGCTATTTGAAAGTAATTGCAGAATTGTTATTGGGATGAGAAACTGGACTTCCCTGAAGGTAAATCATGATCCGCCCATGCCAAATTTGCTTTCTATTACCCTATAAGACGAATGCTTTGCATCGATGCCCTCCAGTCGAATCAGACTGGGAAGCGAGAATTTCTTGGAATTTACGCGGAAGGGTCTGAATTTAGATGAATTTAGTTCTCACACTCTCTCACGCTGTTTCTCTCTTGATAACATGGCATATACATCATTGTTCCACTCTCGTCAGTGTAGAGCCGAAAGTCCTCCGTCATTGAATCATGTTTGAACTATAGGTAGCGGTCTACCGTTATGAATGACGGAACGCTGTAAACATGGACTTTTCGAGCTGTGACTAGTGCGATATTATCGGTACTCTGTTCTTCAAGAACTTAGGAGGTTACGGTGTGGGGACGTTGAGGATGACGCTTACGAAGGTGAATATAAAAAAAAGTGAGAATGGGTCCTCTACATTTTGATTACTAGCACTATCAATGGCTTATTCGACCAGGCGAGTCGTTCACCATTACAAGGAGAGGAAAAATGGCCGTGAGGGTAAAGAATACCGAATTACATAGGGTATGCATTACTGCTTGTCTCTTCAAAATTATAGTATATCGATCCTGCCTCCCTCCTGCCTCGCAAAAAGGCTGCTTCTTGAACAAATCCGTCTAGCTAAGCAATATAATATTCCGGACCCTTCTTCAATTAATTCTTAGGCATTCGCACATTAGGAATGGACGTGAATTTGTTAGGTATTTCTCGATTGTTGTACGGTGAAAAGTAGCAATACAAGGTCGCGGCCACTGTGCCAATATCATCAGATATGATCACACTAGCAAGAGCTTGCTCGTAATTTTTTTTTTTTTTTAAAAAAAATACAAAATATGGAAGTTAGTGAGAGTAGGAGATAGATTGCGAAGAATTTCTGACATATTTTGTGATAGTACGCCCACTACCAAATGATAGGAGCCCTCCCTGACGTACCAACCTGTCATCTTCCACACGGCAACGAGATAAGGTCCGAAAGAACAACCTGGCAAACCTCTAGCAGACAGAGTCTGTATACATTAGCGCCACCTAACCCAAGCTAGATGTAGTACAACTGTCAGCAAATCCCAATTATGGTGTTTCCAATAGCCGGAAAACCTCTCTGTGTTATCGTGGTCCATCCGAACACATCGGATACGCGATTATGAGTGAGACTAAGAGGCTAATGAGTACTAGAGCATCATATTTATCACCACACAATTATCCCACAAACAAAACATACTTTACCTATGCCTACAACGCGGAAGGGTTGAGTATACAAAGGTCCTAGTCTATCTGTATATCAAATCAAGCCAGGTTGCCAGGGAATGGCTTGTTAACGCGATCCGATTTTCCCTGGGCCAGAGCTTGCGGCAAACTCTTCAGCTTCTAACCAGTTGGCATTGGATACAGCCAGACATGATGAGCCAACAAACTCGCTTAACAATGATGAGGGAATCGCAGAGCGGAACAGAGACTTTGTGAGTACATCATTTCACTTTCTCGGAACGTGCAACTTCCACATCCACGCTCGACTTCACATCACGGCTTGCCTTCTTTATGGAACCAAAACTCCGATTGTCTTTCAACCTATCTCGAAGCGCCCTACGAACCTAAGGAGACCACAGCTCAAAGACACATGGTTTCATACACTTCTCGTTTAACGATCTGTAACTAATTTAGAAGATACACCATAAAACAAAAATCGGGATTATCTAGCACTAAAATTCCGGATAATAGATCTTTTGTAATTAGGTTTTGACGAAGTTATTGTTCTATTGTCGTACGGTCCGGAGAGTACTCCTACGCAAGACACTGGTCCCCCAGATCCGAGCTAAGCGTAAGCGTAGCGCGTCAAGTTTCTAGAGACAACTTGCTTGACCTTTGGTAGTTAGACACTTCTAAGTAGCTACGGAAGCAATGGAAGCACCCCCTCCAGTCAGATACCACCAGCCTTCGCCTGGACACTAGCAGAAGCTAAAAAGTTCCCATTTTCAATAGCACACAAGAAGCTATAAAGCTTTTTCTAAAGATCGTTTGTTTCCATCACTTCCTTGACGAGTGCCGTGTTCAAGTATTCCCTGATTTCCACTACCTTCCCGGTTTCCCCGGAGAAAATCATAACCCAACAATACCTATCTTGTGTGAGCTTCGTCTTTGATTCCGACCGGATTTGCGTACCTGTTGTTATATGGGTTCCCATTTTTTTGAGTCGCGGTACCGACGGCCTCAACAATAGCCTTCTGACCAAACACATCGACAGAAGTCGGTCGCATCTGTAGACCATCCAAGAGCCTACCGAAAACTCTCTTGTTCACATCCTCTTGCCATTTGCGCAGGTTCTGAACATGGTGGTTAGTCATGAACTAGCCCGTGATTGGATGCTCTACTATACATAAATTCCGGTCATCATAACCGGATCATGGGCTGGATCGCCGATCATCCAGTGGACTTCAGGATCGATTGAGTCGATAAAGGGATCCCAGCACCCTCGGGCAGCCGCATCCATAATGGACTGGACATGTTGTTTAGTCAATTCAAACATTATGACAGTATTCTAGATACCGGAAGGAAGTAATTAGGTGTATTTAGTATGTCAGACATTGAAGCTATGATATCTTATACTATTTGTCAAACCTTTCTTGCGCATTAATAGCTTACAAATCCGTTTTACTATGATTTTTCTAAGCAGAGAAGGCTGGCCAATATATCCGGATATACGGGCATGAATCAGGAAGTGGTTGTAGGGCAAGGAGACTGACTGTACGTACTACTTACTACGGCAGAATTAGAATGCTTTGTAATGGCAAGCTGATTGGTAGGTGATGTAGGACATCAAGGTTCGGCTAGTAAAGAGCATTAGTCTCTTGAACCAGTTCTGTTAAGCTGGTCCTGTACACGTGCCGAGCGGCTACATTCTTATTCGTAGATTAGCTGGACTCTGCCGTACTCTTTTGCATACCAGCAGATGTTCCTATCAGACAGCTCAAGCTGGCGCGGAATTAAACGCATCGCTTACAAAATCGCAGACTTGTGCCCTGAATTATCGCTTGGGTTAGTGTAATCTCTAGATAGTCATATGGAAGGAAAAGGCTAGTATAACAAGGGGGAGGGGGATGCAAGTACGGGCTTGGCAATAACCCAAAGGGGCTAATTATCGCACCGATCACCCTCTCAGCCTTTTTTCTAGCATTATAATCTCCACTTGATGAAATGATGGGCCAGAAGTCTACGGACACCCCCCAACCACCGGGATTACGCGTGACACAGACATGCAACTTCAAACCGCGATAACTCTTTTAATCATAGTTCAAAGTATGCAACTTTGGTACTGTTAGATAGTCCTGAATTCGGCGATCAATATTTTGTATAATAGCCCCTGGGTACGGCGACGCATCTACAGAGTCGATGGTTATATATATGGTTTTGAGGACGAAGTACATCTTCAATTTGCTGATATTCCGTTGTCATCAGTAGTGGAGATCCTCGTATCTAGGTGTGTGTCTCTTGCGTAATAGATCATAGTAACAGGAGGCGGGCTTTAACGGCGCAACCGAGTAAACGGAACAGGGTCCTTCCTAGAGAGTAACTGCGTATCTCATACTATGCTCGAGAGCCACCCTGCTCATATCGAACCGGCTTTCTCAAAGCGGCCAGTCCTACTTTAGGATACACAATAATAGAGACGAGTTTTCCAGCACTATCCCGCGCCAACTAGCAGATTGCAATATAGGGCTTACGACCCCAAACCCACGTCATACCGCAGTTTGCTTCTCGGGACTTCATATCCTCCATTATAGCTCTGGTAAGCCGCTCCGCTTCATCATGCGTACGCATTCCCTCAACCCCACCCTTTTCAACTAATCCACGGAGTGACTGGAAACTAATAGCCCGCATCAGCTGTGTCATCCTCTTCTCTAGTCCGGTGACTGATATTGAGCTGAAATGCTTATCATCGCAATCCACGAATCCTGCATCTCTTACTTGCTGGAGGAGACGGAGCGGAACCGCAACGTCACGGCCCAACATACCAGCTCCCCTCATCTCGATATCTAGGTATTGGTTCCAGGCTGGACTGATAGGAAAGCATTGCCACATGGGATACCCTGTTTCGCCCCATAGCAACCAGCCGCCTGGTTTTAACAGAGTCAAAACATTCTCGCAAACTTTTGCCCATTGGTCCGCCTTCAATGCGTACATCAATAACCTCAGATGGACTAGGTCATATCTGCCATGGAGCTCCGATGAAAATGGCTTCAGAACATCACCAAATCCAAGCCTCACATTGGCAGGAAGAGTCTCAGTAGCTCTGAATTTCGATACGTCGTAGTCGTAGCCATCTAAGGTAGCATCTGAGGGGAGTTGTGATGCCAGCTCTTGTAACCACAATCCTGTGCCCGTTGCAAGATCTGCGACCTTGGGTTCCGAACGAGCTTGCAAATGAATTAAAATATGCTCCGGAACAAGTTTCCCGGCCAAAGGTTTGAAGAGGTGGTGATGTTGAAAGTCAAGTCTTTCCTGTTCGAGAGTCGGGGTTGCGGCATTCAAGATGTATACTGACGAGGACAATGCCATGATTCAAACTAGACTTTGTGTTTCTCGGTATGTGAAGATCAAATTACGAAGCAGGCACACTTTGGGAATCATTCACGATTATATATAGGAAATCAGAGTACTAGTAGAAAATGTTTCGGCGTAGCAAATTTCAGTTTGTTCCTTTGTAGTAGCGTCTGGGTGGTACAAAAATCGTCTAATAAGCATGAACTTCTCTTCAGACTCAGAAAAATAACCGGCGCAATACTCGGTCGACGACAGATGCGAAGTGAGTGGACATATCCGACGTAATCTCTGCATACGCTTATCGAATATGCCGCTGGAAAACGACAGCGGTGCCTAGTGCGAACCTCCATGCGTCTTTGCACTTGGCAATCTCCGCATCAAGTTTAGTTTGGGCGGTGCTTGTGGCTGTCATGTGGAGGTCATGTGGAGGTCATGTGGGTGATCGTCATGCCAAGTACGAGTAACAGCGCCAATAGGCCAAGCCCACTGCTCGTATCAACGATGTACGGCACTAAGTATCTGACGAGAAAATACGTTAAAGAGAGTGGGCAAAGAGTGAGCGAATGGTCTTGGCATTACCCATTACAAGCGAGCCAAATTACTTGGATGTCACCTACTAAGCCTTATCTCTCACCGCTTGTACGCGTAGAATCCAAGCCTGAATCAGCATGCCTGATCATGTTTGTACCTGGTGGTACCGAATACCAAACCCACAACGACAGTTTAGCAAGGTAGTTGTTAAGAGCTTGGTTCAAACTCTTACCTAAGGTGTATAAAGAGCTAGAGCGGACGTTTGAGCGGAAATTGAGTAGGTGTATGCAGCATCATGCTTGGCTTTTACCTCCTTAGGAAGTAATACCATTCGGCTTAGTCTGACATTCACGGGATTCTAAGTCCCTCGCTGGGTTGCGCCACGCCGACATGCTGTAAGAACACCTTTTTTGCAATGTAATCAGATGTACTAGTACCGGGAATGCGTTAAATGCATTTCAATGGACTGCCTCGCGTGAGAATTGCTAAATTCGACATATATGAGGATGCAGGACCCCACACAGTAAGTAGTTCAAGTCCTATATATTCAGTGGCGGCCGCCGTTGTGTTCGCTAAACAACTCAGTAACGAAAATCATCGATTCTCCACACGCTACCGAGATTTAGCTCAAATGTCAATTCGGGTTGCTATCATAGGTGCTGGGCACTTTGTCCAAGACGGTATGATTCTCAGCCTTGACCCAAATTTAACCGTCCCAGAGTACAGACTAAGAATTCACATACAGAGCATCTTCCCGCAGTTAGCATCTGCTCTAAAATGGAGCTGAAAGCTATATATTCGCGTTCTGAGCTTTCAGCAACATCCTTGGCTGATTCTGCAAGCGTAGACGCGTTTTGGTCATTACCTGCAACTCCATCACGGTCTCTAGCGGACCTTCTCGCGCGAGATGATATCGACGCCGTCATTATTGCACTGCCCATCATGGTTCAACCAGAAGTAATTCGCCAGGCCATCACAGCAGGAAAGCATGTGCTGAGTGAAAAGCCGATTGCCAGCAATGTCGAAGATGCTCTGCAATTGATGAATTGGTATAGTGCTGTGCCTCGAAAGGAAATCTGGAGTATAGGAGAAAATTTTCGCTTTATGGACACAATGCTAGTAGCAGCAGAGAAACTCCGCTCATTAAACGGCCGCCTTTTAAACTTCTCGTTGAATTTTTATCACATGATGAAAGAAGACGATAAGTTCTATAACACAGACTGGTATGATTTTCCAAAGAGCATCGTGCTATCGTCATCTCTACATCATTCTCATCCTCAATGACACTAACCTAAACAATCTTAATGACATTATAGGCGAAAGAACCCGCTTCACCAAGGCGGATTCGTACTCGATGGGGGTATCCACTTCATCGCAGCTTTACGACTGCTTCTCGGCGCTAGTGGAGAAGAACTTTCCACTGTGGCAGCCTTCACGTCACTTTCAGAACCAAGGCTTGCACCATTGGATAGTCTAAGTGCAGTCTGCTTGACCAAGGGAGGTACTTGCGGCACGTTCAGTATGAGCTTTGGCGTGGACTCGTGCCCAAAGTACTTGGAAATTATCATGGTGACGGATCGTGGCACCGTGTCTGTCGCGTTTGACAGCGTGAAGGTCACGACTACAGCAAATGGTAGACAAGCCAACGAAGAGATCCCTTGCAAGTTTGATATGGGTGTCAAGAATGAGGTAGAAGCGTTTGCTTCGTCCTTGATCAATAGGACTCAAAATGAACAACAATGTGGCAGCCAGGCATTCGAGGACCTGAAACTCTTAGAATATATGCTTGAATCTGCTAAGGAGGGGGTTATTTTGAATACGAGTCTGTCTTAGATCAAAACAGTCATCATAGAAAATGTCATGGCTCTCATTCCTATGCAATCGGCGCTTAGGTCACGTGTTTAGTTTTGTCCGTGGAGTGATACTAGTATGAAGAATTCACACGCGTCTACGCCCTAACTTGACCACGCTTCTGTTCTGCTCACGTTTCTGCTGCGCCAGTGTACACATTCCCAACGTGTTAAGCAGGATTAAGTTCTAAAAAGCCGTCCCGGATCAGGTGCCAGCTGCATGGACACTGTCCGCTACCATGCCCTCGCACGTTGTGCTCTCGCGCGGCGTACATCTCGTGGTCTCTACGAATATACCCGACACTTAATCGAACATCCGACCATCGAAAATACATCTTTAAAAATGGCACTAAGTTGCGATTGAGAGCGATAGGGCTATATTTATTTGTACCGTGCGTAACGCATATCCAAGCAACACAACATTCGAGTCAGTATTAAAATACTTATCTACCTATAGAAAATTTCATCGCAGGGTTGTGTACAGCTTTCTTCGTGCGACGTGAGAAGTTTGTCGCCACGTCTCTAAGAAGTGGTAGTTCTACTTAAAGAGTTCTACATCTTTCTCTAAAATGTCCCACAACCTTCTTCCAGAATCACGCTTTTCCCAACCCTCCTGCACGCTCGAATTCATCTTTCCTATGCGACCCCATGGTATTAAATACGCCCCGTTATTATTGAGGGATACGTCAGGTGAAAATCCGGCTGCAAGTTCTGTAAGGGCGCCAAAATACGGGGGGTATAGCATGAACGACAACAGGTTGCTGACCCCTGTTTGTGCATGCCTGTTGAGGTCGCTTTTCAGATGACCGGGATTTAGGGACTTATTAAAGTAAGCTTAGCTCCTCGAAATGAGTCTTCGTAACTTACCACACTGATAATGTTATCTTGTCCCAGTCTTGCTGCGTTTTCGAGCGCCAGAAGGGAACACGCTGCTTTGCTCTGGCCGTACTTCACCATGCTAGATGCACGGTCACTCGTATAGTTGATGTCGCTCCAGTTGATCCCGTCCGGTTTCGGACTGAAAAAGCTGTGGCTGTCACTGCTTACCCAGACTGTACGAACACTACCGGTCGGTATGCCGGGAGTTTTGGCCGTAGAAAGAAATATTGGTGTCAAAAGACTGTTGAGAAGAAAGTGACCGACGACATTGGTGCCCCACTGCAGCTCATGACCCTGTGCCGTTTTGAGGTTCTCTGGAGGGTTCATGATGCCTGCATTATACCAGACGGTGTTCAGCTTGGTCTCCATTGCCATGAACTCCGTAACGCTTGGCTTGATAGTTGATAGATCGGACAGATCTGCGTAAAGAAAGATGAGGTCACCTGTTGGTTCACTTTTCGAGTACTCCCTCTTGATGGCGTCTATTTTGTCCTGAGCAATTGCCGGTGATCGGCCAAGGATGTAGACCCTGCCATTTTTCTTGTACAAAATTTTTGCTAATTCCAAGCCCACACCACCTGTCGCACCAGTAATGAGGTAGACCTGAAAGTGTACTCGTGTTAGGAGTTTGTTGCTTTGGGAGCAGTCACTTTTTAACGTACATTTCCGGAGAGGTCTGGAACATTATCCTCTGTAAACTTCGGCTTAGGAGGTTTGAATTCCGATATGATCTGCCCAACACTCATGATTCCAAAGTCCGTATTGTCGGTATTATACTTTCGTATAGTAGTGTCGTATATATGAAAACTCGATGTGCCAGCGCAGGTTGGAGTTTGACGGCTTCAGCCTCGTAATGTCAATTCAACTGTGTCTCGCACGAGTATTTTTATACCCATTTCTGCCTACAAGCCACAGCAGACGATCTCATGCAATGTTGTAGCACATCAGGAGCTAAAAGGAGATAAAGGCAACAAGGCCGTGACTTGCACCCACATCTGCATTAGTGCCACCTAGGTCAAGTTGGTGGGTCAAAGCAGGGCTGCAAGGAAGAGCTTGGCATGTGCCTAATTGGGACTGGGCCAGGCCTCGAAGCTTCACGTTTGCGGACACATTCCTGAACCTGAGATACGAAATGGTCCCCTCTATAGATTGCTAGGTCTTATATTCTGAATATGCTTTCTACTGACAAGGATTGTCAAGCCCATTTCAGCCCACGTTGCAGTGAAGGTTGGTCGTGCATAGTCGCTTTTGAATATAATGTAAAAGCGAGTGTACTGTAATGGGGCTCTTTGGATTTGATGATAGCCCGTGATAGCCCGTGGGCCGAGAAATAGCTATTTGATATCATTTTATGGTGATAATTCAAGCGCTGTGCAGCTCGTAATCTCGCCCAGAGACAATAGGGGCCAGTCCCAATCCACTAACTAGTAAAGTCGCTAATCGTGATTGAGATTAGACAATCTACCCTGCGCTCCTAGTTGCGGCGGTTTTGACAGTCTGATTTGCCCCGCTAAAGGGGTCTACTTATTCGTCAATAGATGCATAGCAGGCCCACCTGAAATGACCTGGCGTCCCGGCCCTTTGCTCAAGCCGCTGTCAGTCTCACATGTGTGTGGGTTAGTTGAGCATTTGGTGATTTCGAGATCTTCTAACAGTCCGAACTCCTCTCCAGCTACTCACGGCTTGGTAAAGAGTGTTTGGTATCCACTTATCTCTCTTCCTCCTACAAATTTAATAGGTTACGGAACTGTCACAATTGTGAAGGAACAGTCGACGATCGCATCGTTATTCTCTCAAATATAGCTGTGAATAGAACAACCCTTGCGTGGCCTTTTCCGGGTAAGAAGAACACACCGTAGAGATCTCATCACGCAGCAGGAGAGCTGTTTATTGACAGAGTATGGAGTTATGACCAGTACATCAAATTGCCTCCCTCGCCATAGTCCTTCATAGTGCATGGTCTCCAGCGGACTCATGGGCCATCAGATCAAAAGTGGGTTTCGCCGAAAACCAGCCTGCCATCTCGCTCCCCATACTTTGATGGGTGAACGCAGCATCTTTATGGGATATTTTTATCGTCTCATCACCTCTACCCCCCGCTGCAGCATCAGCGAGCATCTGCACCCTGCAACACTTTTCCAGGGACATAAACCAGAAGACACAGCTCTCGATACTTGTACCAACTGTTAACAGGCCGTGATTGGATAAAATAGCAGCTTTCTTGTCCCCAAGTGCCTTTGCAATACTCTTACCCTCCTCGGCATCCAAAACTATTCCACCAAAGGTATCATAGAGCGCAAGGTCTTTGTAGAATGCACAAGAATCTTGTGTTGTAATGTCGAGGCTACGCCCAAGAGTTGCGAAGGCGCGGCCGTAGATCGAATGCGAGTGCGCCGCACATACCACGTCAGGGCGGGCCGAGTGCACAGCAGAATGAATAAGGAATGCTAAACATGTTAAGTACGATCCATAATCTCGAGTCGTCCCATCTTAAAAGCGAGAGCCACGTACCTGCGAGATTGAGCAGCTTAACCTGACCGCCTTCAACTACCTTGCCCTCATCGTTGACCCGAATCAGATCAGAAGATTTGAGAAGCGGCCAAGCAGTTCCAAAGGGGTTTACCCAGAACGTGTTGGGTTCCACGGGGTCCTATAGTTATATTCAGCTTCTTTTCATTACCCAAGCAAGCCTTCTCTCTTACTCGAACCGTGATGTGGCCTGCAACACTGCATCAAGTTAACATTACAATCGGTACCTAGTGCCTCGCATCAAAACCTACCCTTCATCAAATCCAAACTTGGCGAAGATTCTGAAGGCCAATGCCAATCTCTCTTTCAGATATTGACGCTCCTCATATGGATTATCAAATTTCGGCGGCGACGGAAACGTCAGCTTGCCTGGCCCCTCAGGCTTTTGTTGGGAAGACATGGAATTTTTGTTTTGTCGTGAAGAAAAGCTTAGTGTAGACACATCTGAATGCTAAGAACTCGAGTGAGATGGAAACCGCTCGAAATTTATATTTGCACCTTAATAGTAATCTCATGCTGACAGCAGACGGGATTATATGTTTGCATCCAGCAGACCTCGTCATGGCTCCATACGTTGTGGATATGCTTACAGTGAACTTGACGCATGTTCCTTTTCTTCCTATACGCCCCGGCCGACACCCCATACAGCCCACACCGCCAAAGCCCCCGAAGCCCCACCGCCAATACTCTAATTCGCTAGAGTTTAGGCGCTATAAAATAAAACCGTTTCTCTGGGCTATCTGTGAGTGGGCGATGCCTAGTAGCTTAATTAAACTCTGTTGGGACAATGCCAAACCCAGACTCGCATCACACTAGATTACAATCAGCTTGGTAATGGACCCAGGAGACTAGCAAGGCCCAACCCCTGCAAAACTGTAAATAGTACTCTATGAACGCTTTAAACAAATCAGTCGGTGCCTCTAATTGATTTGCAAAGATTTAACGGATAAATTATGTGAAATCAAGCTATGATGTTTGAGCCATTTAAAAACCTTGCACAATTTATCATGCCTGAGGAGATTGGGAAGCTTGCGCGGAAAATGAGCAAACTGATTAAAGCTTCAAGCTTGGATAATAGATAAGTTCGATTAAAAACTCGCTAAATCAACGAGTATTTACTCTTACGGTAGCTTTGAGACGGCAGGTCGCTAAGCATTTGCGCCCTTTCTTTTTAATCTCAGATAAGTATACCAGATCTCCACCTTCATATTCTCGAAATTCTCTACCCATTCCTGGACCGCGACTCGCGTCAACTCTTCGAGTAGGTCCTGGCCTCCTATCCAGTGACTTCCGCGAGACTTCTTCAATACTTCCAACCAAAACCAGCCAGACGAAGATACTAGGTTTTGGAGTGACGCCTGAGCGTAGTTCTTAAGAGCTTCTTTCTGTTTGACGTCATTCTGACCGGACATATTCAACGTTTTTTGGTACGTTTCCCAAGCAGGGTGTACGATCAGTTTCGGCTCTACCGTCTCGACTTCCCACAAATCGGCAACCTCAGGAATGGCTAGTGCGTTCTGTAACTCCTCAGGGGTGCGTTCGTGGCTGGGGAACAATGCAAACTGCGCCAACTCCGTAGCAGTTAGGCGACCCATGCGAACCAACTTCAACATGGCAGCCTGTAGCGGGGCCATTCCGGTGTTAGTGGGCCGAGTATTCGAGTCTGGCTTTTGCCCGCCCACAGCTGCAACAAAAGTCCCGCCTTCTCGGATCTCAGAGGCTCTGAATTTCAGAAATTCGATCAAGTCCTGGTGAGCGGCTGTTGCAAAGGCCTTTCGGCGTGCCGCTATAAACTCGCTCGGAGGCGCGGAAGGGTCAAGGTTGAGATTTGGCTGGACTTTGAGGTAGTTGAGTGAAGACCAACAAAGGCCTACGTCGGCTGCTTTCTTGGGAACAACATGATCGTAAAATCCAACTGGGACAAGATTGAGGAATAGTTGAATATTTCTGCCTGGTTGGGAGATTGTGTGCATCTTGTTGTAGATGGTCTCGACGAGAGTAGGCCAGTCATTCCATGGCGTGTCTTCGAATACAAGACTTGCAGTGGCGCCGTTTGGTAGAGACGAGAGAATCTTTTCCATTGGCTCTATGGCGTTGACACCTTGACCGCAGCCGTAATCGACAATTGTTAAAGACTTGTTCTCTGGAAATGTGGGAAGCATTTCCAAGGCAGCGTGCATCGCCGCTGTTTGGATCAAGCAGTGTTCATTATAGAGCAATTCTCGCATCGCTATCCGCGTCTGTCCTTGGGGCCTGTCCATATTGGTAAAGGCGTAGCTGAGTTGGTGAATTTAAGCAAGAAATGATGCAGTTGGGTTATTTTAGCTTTCGATATGAGGTATTGTGTGTCTGGATAGTCTTGCTTTACCTGTCGAGAGAAAGGAAAGGAGGAGTGTTGCAATTAAATACTTCTGCCCCTTATTTATCCCAACGCAGTCATTCTACCAGCGTGCAACGGTACCTCTATTGCATTGTTGGATACTTGCATAGCGTGCATAGCAAACTGTGTTCCGATTTGCTCACAGGGCCAAGTAGACCAGTCAGAGTCTAGGCAGGAATCGACTAAAAGATTATTGCTGAGGCTTAGGCAACAAAAGCGGATTTCTAGCGCAGCGGAGTTTACCAGAGCTACAGAGCAGGGAAATGGAGCAACTTACTGCCCTAGGTGTTCAAGATGGGTTAGACAGGTGTCCCCTCGTGGTCGTCGGCATCCTTCCATCCTTTCCCTTCGTAAGCTTAGAAGAGACCGTAACTTCAAAGTAAAACACAGCCCCTCTACACGGACCGTTGAGGCATATTCTAGAGCTTCTTTACAATAAAACACTTCGTATGGTGGTTAGATGGATTTGGCCTTCATGTGGGTTGTCTACTTAATGGAGTCCAAGGATGCTTCAGAAGCTCCTGTACTGGATAAAAGTGCCACCCGCGTCTTCTCGATATTTTCGTGAGATGCGGCAGCGCCGCTAACAGACATCCATTCCGGCTTCTCTGCCCTCAAGCAGAGGCTTTAACAGCAAGACGAGTGAGTGCCTTAAGATCGGAGGGATTGAGCAGCTAGCATACAAGCCAGTGGCATCAAGACAATACATGGATCCTTATTTCCAAGTTGGCCGCCAGTGAATAGAATACATGGTTGACACACTCTCAACCATCAGGTCCATTGTCTCCCTACAGCGCAAAAAAAAAAAAAAAAAAAAAAAAACGAAAAGACAACCGAACCCGCTTCGAGACGGCATAGCCGGATTAGAAGCCAGTTGATAGCAAAGATGGGATACACGTGGTCATGGTGGCATGGAGCGCACGGTGTCAATCAAGATTCTCTCTCCTGTGTGGAAACTTGCGGAGAGAGACCTAGTCGTAGCTCGGAAACTCTGTCGAGAGACAGTTCTGCGTTGCGACCCCAGACTAAGCGAGGTGAAAAGTGGAGTGAACCCAGGGATCAAAAGATAGCACTGGGAAGGACTAATGAGACAGCCCCTCCTCCACTCCGCTATGGACGCCCCTACATCACTTCGTCGTGTAGGGGGGTCGCTTAAGAGCAGTACTAGCCTTACTCGTCGAGTCTTACAACAGCAATTGTGATCTACCTTTGACTAAAAACTCGACGGAGGAAGTTTATCCCGCGGTCGGCAAATTTAAGTCTCCGGCATTATTAAGCGATTGCGACAGCACATCATCCATACTCCGCCGTTATGGCCGACTTGGTGGAAAATATTTGGGTCACTGAAAGTTCTGATTTTACTGCCCCTTGACATCCGCGACCATTTGCGTGCTTGAACTTCTTCCCACTCTTCTTGTAACACTTTTCTAAGCAAATCTTCTCAGGATCAGAACAGAGTGGAGCACAGTAATGAAATTGATCGAGCACTCGGTAGGCTCTAGCAGTGGAAAGGGCAATAGGCAGGAAAAATACACGGAAAAGTATGGGGCTGCTTACCTAGAAATTTCATTTCAACACCCCACTGAGGCATGCAACATTGCAGAACTGCAGGGTTCTTCAAATTCAAAGCAAGCTGAAGAAGGTCTTACGAGGCCAAGTCTTGAATTTGCCTTTATCAGTACGACACCTTGTAACCGAGAGGGTGGTCGAGTATCCGCAGCAGCCGTTCGTCGACATGTGTCGATAAGAACTCACGCCTTACGCAAATTACAAAGACATAAGCATTTACGGCACCGTGTGCAGTTTGCTGCCTCCCGACAACAGGAGTTCCGATACTCCTTTGACACTCAGTATTCGCTCAGTTCTCACAGAATCTCGGGCGGATGTACTGATCCGTTCAATGGTTTACCTATCCAAATGGAGCCTTACATGTACAGGCTCCTTGACCATTGTACGTACCCATGAACACGTCATCTGCTATTCGTCTTCTGCATATTGTCTCAGAAAGCAGTCATTATTCTCACACCATGTTCCACTAGTTTTCTATACTGTTGGCCCGGCGATGTATTCCATGGAGTTTGAGTTGGGATATAACCCGTTGGCAACCGAATGGTTCCCATTTGGCCTACATAGCCCTGCGTTTATTCATTCCGCTCTATTTAGTACAGCAGCATACCTTGACCACGCATTAAACATGAATGAAGGGCCTGCTATGGCTGTTCAATTCCAACACACGGTTCAATATGTAAATGAGAACCTTGCAGACCGGCAGCTCGCAACCTCCGATGCGACTTTGGCAGCAGTTTCAACACTTGCCATTGTAGCGGTAAACTTTCCAACCCCCGTCCATATATTCTATAAGCTTACCTTTCTGTCTGCTTGATATAGCAAGTCGATGGTGATCATGCCACATGGCAAGTTCATATGAACGGACTAGGGCAAATGGTAAGAATGAGGGGAGGCTTATCGAGTATTGGATCTAATGCTATTTTGCATGACACAATCTTAAGGTAAGTGCTTATTGGTATCTTCTGAATGTCGGGTTTTTTTAATTCATAAACTATATAGAGCGGATGTTATGGGCGCCCTCGACTTCGATTACAAGCCACAGCTATTAGCGGAAGAGCCGAAAGAGGCAACCTTACCGTGTACAAATATCTTGGGATCCGCCTCATGTTCCAAACAACGTTTTCAGGCAATAGCCAACGAACTTGACCCGAACGACGCACTCATTCACTGCTTGTACGAAGTGGTGCGACTGAATCAGACTCTTCGACTAAATTATGAAGAGCTTTTCTATGCATCTACTCGCATTATACGGCGGAACTCCCTCTATATACAAAACGAACTCCTGCAAGCGCAGCCTGATGCAGATAAAGTCGACGACTTGAATCATATTCGAGAAGCATGTCGCTTGGGACTTCTTGTATATCTCAGAGCCACTATTGTCGACTTTCGTGCTGGAAAGGTAACTTATACATTCATCTTGAGGAAGTTGGCGGCTTCCGTCGATTCCCTCGCCAATACAAACCCGGCTTGTCTTCCGTTCACGTTCTGGGCAGCTTTTATTGGTGGCTTAGTTAGCTTAGGTACGGCTGAGCAACCTGTTTTTGTCAAGAAACTAGTTCAAATGACTACAGTCTTAGGGTTTGAAGAGTGGGATTCTGTTAGGTCTTTATTATACGAATTTGTATGGGCGGAAACCTTGGAACAGGGTTCACACAGACTATGGGATGAAATACGCTTTGAAATGTCATAACACACACTAACAGAGCCCAACGCGAAATGTAGCTATAGGCTGCAGCTAAGGCTAGATACCATAAAAATAGGGCGAATAAAGTGGAAAATTCTTACCGGCCTCCAGATGCTAAAAGGATAAGCTAATCTTTCTCAGTGCCTGGCTAGTCCAAGGCAGTTGATCGGCTGGCCTTGAATTACCCATTTATTCCATTTGGATGTTGAGATGCGTGACAAATTCAATGAAGGAGAGTTCGTTACATCGGGTTTGGGAGAAGATTGCGGAAGCTGAGCTCAACTATTATGAAAGTGGCAGCACCAAGGGGGAAATCATCTAAAGCGCCGCGGAAGACCATTTGTTTGCCACATAATTACGTCCTTGACTCACATAATTGTGCTAGGTCTTTAGTATGATGCCAGCGAAGTTCGAACCCTTCCAGTCTAAATCATCGCCATGTAACTGTTCACCATTCTAGAGCTTGTGGGATAATAGCACAGCCATCAGGACATCGGACGTCTTCTACTCCCTGTCCCAGACCTTTTTTTTTTTTTTTTTTTTTGTTTATTGTGGGTTGTTATAATTTTTGTAGCTTGGTTGCGGAACCCTGCTTAAAAATACGCAGTATATTTTCATATGTCTAGAAAATCACTGGCGTGTGATAATGCCGCCCAGCACTAATTTATGCCCTGTGAATATAACGATATAGAGGGAAATCAACCAGGTTCGATCTTCTTACTTGTCTCAAACGTCATTTCAAATAATACCATGCACTATTGGGCTTGGCATTTCCCCGAACAGGCAAATCAAGCGCAACAAGACGGATCTCCCGCAATCAATTTTTTTTTATTCCGCATATGACGCATACACTGATAAGACATGTGATTTAGCGTTCTTATTAACCTCTCAAAGCTTATGAAGCCTTCAGAATATGCCCTGGGCTGGGACGGCACTCCTGTGACGTACGTCTACCTACCACGCTATCAACAGCGCCATGGCCGACTGCTCTCGTCGGTCTAGTGTTCAACGCCAAGGTTCTGAAATCAAACCTAACAAGCTGAAAAACAGGTAAAGATGATATCTCATAAACTCTTCCAAGTTGTTAATTAAGTCATACCCCATAGGTGGGCCTAGATGATTATGCATGCTTACTTAGCTGACAGTAACTGACAATACTCGTCACATTACTCTTTCCTACATGATTCAAGGCACTCTGGGAGAGGTCCGACTCCGGCACCGTGCTTAATCATCAGTAACAACTCACTAACAACCAAGCTCTGTGGCTAAATTTGGGGCAGGACGGCTGATCAACGCCTTCAAACACTGGAGTACGCGGAAGCCGTGGGGGTAGCGAATGGGAAGTCTTTAGGAGGTTCACGCGTATTTTCAAATGATCTAAACATAAGAGCAGCAAATCTCAGGAAGGCCCCCCTGCGTTCATCGCTGATCTTAATAAATCGAACCAAGCGCGCAGATCATGAGCTATGTTGTATGCTTTATGCTGCCGAGGTTTGTGGTTTCGTCGAGGCGACTAAATTTTCTAGGTCGCATACCGTAGCGTCTTTCTGACACCCCACTAAAGAGGTAATTCATCCTTGTCAGGCATAGAAGCTTCGGGCTCCCGAATACGACTCTAGGCAAAAGCGCTACAAAGGGCCGAAATTCCACCCAAAGGTTCGGGCTGTCTAAGGGTACTGTGAAGGATGTGTGTACCCTAGCAACAAGTGTAAGCGGAATGGTTTCAGCCTGAGGTTGTAAAGCCTGGTCAATCAAATAGATTACATCAGCCGTACACTTGAATTCTACACTGGGTGAATGAAGTCCCATGACTTGTAATGACTTGGACCTCTACGAGTTGTATCCCGTAACGATATCCCAATTCCGCCTTCCTATAAAGGCCGGGCCTATAAACTTATACTTACCCGCGTGTCCTCCTCATAGACTAAAATAAAAGAGGAGTTATATTTAAACTTCGTTATCAGGTACCTATAGGTATTTTTCAATATCTAATATATAAAATAGATTCTTAGAGGTTTTTATTATATATAAGAGATATTCTAAGATTAGGTTATATATAACTAGATCTATATAATTTATTTTTACTTAAGTTTTAATTTATATTTAATCTTTAAGTCTATTTTTTTTACTTTTTTATTTATATAAGTTAAAGTAAAATAATTATATCTTTAAAAACTTTAAAAGAAGCTTATTAAATATATAATTTAATTTTAAACCTTAAGAAAAGATATTTATTATTTATAATTGATTATAATATCTCTCTAAGCTTATTATTACTAATTACTAATTATCTTTTTTTAAAATAATAATAGTTTTATCTAATATAATTATCTCTAATAGCTAGAGCTTAATTATAATAATAAATAGAATCTTTATATATATAATAAATAATTAATCAAGTAATTAATAGCAAGATATAATTAATTAATTAATTATAATAAGCTTTAAGTTAGAAGGAAAATATAGTTATTATTATTAGATAATAAGCTTCCCCCCTTAGGGGCTATAACTATAGCTAGATTATTTATATATCTAGCTGTATAAATACCTCCTATTACTAGAGTTTTTATAAGATTAATACCTATATCTGGGCTAAAAGTATAATATTTTAACTTTATCTTATAGTATTAAAGGTTTAGATATAAACTACTGATTATATTCTTAAAAAATATATATCAGATTATTTAGTATCTGATCTTAGAATATACTCTTATTTATAGACCCTACTTTTTCTTACTAACTATATCTAGATTATTCAGATCTTATAATAATCCTTATAATCCTTAAATCCAGATTATTACTAAGTATTAATAATCCCCTAGTATATATATATATTTATTTTACTAGATAGAAATACTCTTTTAGATAGTTATTAATATATTTATAACTCTACTATAATATTATCTATATATCTATTATTACTAGCTCTATAATACTTATATATTAATAGTAACTTATATTATATAGCTTAAAATAACCTGATTATACTACTTAGAATAATACTCTAATTAGTTTAACCCTAACCTACTCTAGACCTCTATCTAGTATAAGTTAACTAACTATTATATATTAATAACTCTTATTTAGCTAATTATCTTATCTTAATTACTATATAATAATAAAGAAGATATTATAGCTGCTATAGTACTTTAAGCTTAGTAATAGTATACTCCTACTACTAATAATAATCTACCTGCTCTAACTATTAAGGATAATATTATAGATAAAGATAGTAATAATAATAGTAAGGATAATAATAACTATATTAAAGAAATATAGCTCTTATAAGACTAAATTAATCAGCTTTATATATACTTTATAGATACTTACTAGGAGTTAGCTAATATAATAGCTATTATAGTATAATAAGCTACTATATATACTAATCTCTAAGCTCAGACTATAACTACTATTTAAGAGAGAGAGCTAGGATAACTACTTAAGCTATTACTATTTAAGATATTTAATAGAATCTAAAATAAACTCTAGGGATTTATAATTTAACTCTAAATATACTTTAATTACTTCTTTATTATACTTAATACTAGTAAAAGGAAGGTTATATATACCTACTTATAACTTAAAGGAGTTATACTTAACTAGTTTAAACCTATAATAAGAGAATATCTTAATAGATAGAGAAACTAATAAACTATTAATATTATAATAAGTTTTAATTACTTTATAGAAGTTCTTAAATAAACTTTTAGTATTTAAAATAAGAAGTATAAGCTAGAATATAAGATTAATATACTTATTTAGAAAGGATTATATTTAACCTTTAGTACTTACTATCTCCAGCTACTAGCTAAAACTGGATAGAATAAAGAATATACTATATCTTACTACTTTAACTAACTTAAGAAGAAAGTATAAGAAGAACTATATAAGGAAGATAGGCTAAAAAGTATTTATAAATATATAACTATAGCTATAAGAATTAATAACTAGTAATATTATTAGTAAACCTATAATAGAAAAGTAATTTATTTTACTAATACTGGAAAACTATAATAATAGTATACTATAGTCTCTGGGATATATATAGAATCTATAGAGCTAGGAGTTATAGAGAAATATAAATACTATAACTATAATAAGGTTAGATATATTTTATTCTAATATTCAGAACCTAAGAAAGATAAAAAGAAGAAAGATTAGAAATCTATTAAGAATAGTAAAAAATAATTAGAAGTAATTAAGAAAACTAATACTAAAGTTTTAGAAATAATATATAAAATTAGCTAAGAAGAAACTCCTATAACTATTATAATTCCTAAATACCCTCTAAAGAATATATCTATTTTTTAAAAAGTACTAGAACCTGAGGAATATATAAAACTTAGTATAACTAGGAAATAATAAAAGAAAATCTAATAGATCTTCTAAGAGCTTAAGGGGAAGCTTAAATAAGAGGAACTAGTTCTAGGATTTAGACTACTTACTAAATATAAATATATATTCTACTATACTAATAGAGTTATTCTATAAAACTTAACTAAGAAGGAATAATACTAGTAGATAAGAATAGAAATTAAAGCTAAATATAATAAACTCTATATATATTATTAAAAGAAAATATAAGAATAATATCTAGATATATTAAAAGAACTAGCTATTTTTAGAAATAGTACTATTAGTACTATATAGCTTAGTAATAGTATATATAGAATACTAATCTATATAGAGATAATATAGATATATAATTACTCTCTAGAATTATAGATAACCTGCTATAATAACTAATACTAAGTATATTAAATAGAGAAAGCTAAGAATAATTTCTTTTTATACCCTAATAGAAGAATACCTAATAAATATACTATAGAATAAATATAATAATTTATATACTAATAATATAGTATAAAATAATATATTATCTTTAAGGAAGACTTAGAAGAATATCCTGAAAAATATATCTATAGTAAACTACTAGTAGAATTATATTCTGAACTAAGATATAAGGTTTATAAAAAAACTAAAATTAAACTATAGTATAAAAATAAAAACCTTAAAGATTAAGTAATAGCTAAATATAATAGCTGAATTAAATAATACTATAACTAGAAGTATAGGAACTATCTAGAAGTTAAAATAATAGTACTAGAACTAGCTAAATATAGTAATAATAATATAAACTCTACTAAAATATATCTATAGTAATACTAGCTATAGGAAGAAGAAATAAGATAATACTATAAATAAAATATACTATCTCTAATAGATAGTAGAGAAAGTAGTAATATAAAGGAATAAGAAATTATATCTACTAATAAAAAAGAATAGGATAAAGCCTACTCTAATAATAGGATACTTATAATAATTAGTAAATTAAATAATTAGAAAAAGAAATATAAATAATTTATTCCTAGTTCTATAGATAAACTAAGAACCTTTATAGATATTCTAAAATAGATATCTAAGAATAAGGAAGAGTAAGAATAGCTTAAATAATAAGTTAACTAGGTAAAAAATAATATAAACTATCTATAATAGGGTTATAGTATAGTAAAATAATATTAAACTAGAAGACCCTAGGAGCTATTAAGAAAGGAAATTTAATTAATATTATTATAGATATTAAGATTAAGGGATATAAGCTTATAGTATAGATAGACTATAGAGTATTATATAATTATATCTTATTAGTAGTAATTAACTAGCTCTACTTATTATAAAGGATAAAAAAGAAGTTCTATAATATTATAACTCTAAATAGAATATTATTTAAGTATAATAATAGAATTATTAACTCTGAGACTAATTACCTTATAACTAAAATCTAAAGAAAAGAATTTAATATTATATATAACTTAGTACTATTAAATTCCTATAATATTATATTAGAATTACTATAGCTATAAAATATAAACCTACTAATAGACTAGTTTACTAGCTATATAGAGTAAAGGGATACTCTTATAAACCTATATTAGGATTAATAAAAATTAAAATTTTATTAGATATTAAAAGAATATAATAATTCCTTAATAACTAAAAGTACTACTATAAAAAACTAAAATAATAACTTATAATAATAAGTAGATATAGTAGTTATAGTCTTAATAGTACTATAACCTAGTATATTAAAAAATCTATCCTACTAAGAATTATAATAAATAAAGTAAATCTTAAACTAGATATAAAAATTAGAATAACCCCTAGAAATAGACTTTATTAATTAGATATATATAATAAATTAATAAAAATATAACTATAATATTAAGTTTAATCTATAGTATAAATAAGTAAAAAAGAAATAATTATAAAAAGATAAAGAGGAATACTTTAAAAGGGGAAGATTAGATTATATCCCGAAGGAATACTAAAAATATAATAAACTATTTAAAGAAATCCTAGAAACCGGATTATTATAATATAGCTAATAGAACTATAAAATCTCTTTTATTAAAGGAGAAGAACTAGCCTTTTATAAACTTTATAACCTTATAGAACTCTAGTTATAGATACTCTATAAATATATTAATAATATATTAGTAAAAAGCTATATATAGTTATTAACTTTATCTACAGGATATTCTATAATATTTATATCTAAAAAGAATAGTAAACTCTGTTTAGTTATTAACTATTACTAGCTAAATAAGATTATATATAAAGATAGAATACTCTTACTACTAATTATTGTTGAAATTACAGTGACCTACAAGGTGTATTAGGCCTTGAGACCGCTATAACTAGCAGCAGCAGAAAATTTAGCTTCTAACTTATAGTGAACACTCCTCTATAACTTAGTTAAATTTCACACTAGAAAGTCGGTTTATAGTGCATTTTATAGCGCAAAAGAATCTTATTTTGGTGAGAGGAACCGGAAAAATATACCAATTTCTCTCATAGGTCTACCGACTAAAAACTACTCTAAAACCCGCTATAGTAGCTTCCCGGGCTACTTTTGATTTTCCGCAAAATTTATTACTATAGGAAATCTAAAAAATCAACTCATAACTACCAAACTATAAGATAGATATATATAACCTTTTTAAGACCCACTTTTATCTGAAAGAGCTAGTTAAGCTGATCAGTTAAGTATAGATATTAGATATCTTATCTTTAAAGCTGAAGGAGATATCTAAGATCTAAGATCTAGTCTAGGGTAGGTTGGTTATAGGGTAGCTTGGGTATAGGTTAGGCTACTAGAAGTTACTCAGATTTTTCCTGAATTTTCTAGACCCTTATTTAGGCTAATATAGCCTAATAACCTATAAATAACACTGCTGACGCTCCTAGCCCTAAAGAGGAACTGGAGCCCGCTAAGCCGTAGCGGTCATAGCGGCCTGTAGCCACTGACCCACAGTGGCTGCAACCGCTATTGGCTAGTGATCGTAGTCGCTACCGGATAGCGGTCTCAATCGCTATTGGCTAGCTGTTACAGGGGATAGCGATCGCTAACAGTTAGTGGTTGCGACCGCTAGAGGTTAGTGGTTGCAACCGCTAACTTATAGCGATACGGTCACTAACTTATAGTGGCTATAGTCTCTCAATTCAACAAAAATAATATAAGTAGTATCTTATAGTATTAATAGTATTAAAGAACTTAAGTATATTAAGAAGAAGGAGATAGAAGAAGTAGCTTATAAGGTAGCTTCTTCTTTAGAAGTTACTTCTTTATCCGAGCTTATTTTCTTAGAGATTAAGATTAATCTAGTATTTCTTCAGGAGGGTATAGAGCTCTCTCCTTCTTAGTTTATTAGAATAGGTATTTCTAGGCCTGGTAATACTATTAAATAAGCTTCTAGTAGTTCTTTAGATACTTAGTAGATTCCTAGATACTATTATTATTAATATACTCTTTCTATTTAATAAAGTAGAATATTTATCTATTTCTAACTTTCTTTTTTAATATTTTTTCTAGTTTATATTCTTCTTTATAGATCTTAATTAGATAATCTTAATCTAGAGTATTTTCTAATACTTTTTTAAATAATAATATATAAAAAACTAAGTAAATATATATTATATCTAGTTGTTGATTTTAGAGATTATAGCCTCTATAAGTTAGTGGTCAGGACCGCTAGCAATTAGCGGTTGCAACCACTAGCTGTTAGTGATAGCAGCCACTGTACGTTAGTAGCTGTTAGACCCTTGCAACAGCTAGCCAATAGCGGTTGAGATCGCTATCTATTAGTGATCGTTATCGCTAGCCAATAGCGATACAGCCCTGTGGGTTAGTGGCTGAGTCCCCTGTAGGTCAGTGGCTATAGCCCCTGTGGGCTTGTGGCTAAGCCACTATAACCTTTTGAAAGGTCAAGGTCTCCAGTATAGGGTAGACCAGCTGTAGGGTAAGCTAGGTCTAGGGTAGATAAAGCCTATAGGGTAGGCTCCGGAATACTAGAGAAGGATTATTCGAAAAGGCATAGTAGAAGGTACGGGCTCTATAAGAGAAAATAAAGCTCTATCAGCTATAGGGTAGCTAAGAAAGATAGACTGTAGGGTAGATAAAAGAGTATATTAGTAATTTATAGAATCTCTATCTAGCAGGGAGGAAGCCCTATACTTATAGGTATTTCCAGACTGTAAGGGCCCTGAAGATAATATATTACCTTCTATAATATAGGCTTATAACCGCTATAAGGTTCTTATACAGAGGGATACGAGACTGCTAATACAGATACTATAGTAGATATAAAGTCTGCTAATACAGCTGCTATAGTAGTTACGAGGTTTACTAAACTAAGTGCTAAGGTTCTTGTATAGCGGATATAAGGTCCGCTAATATAAGTGCTATAGCGGACCCGAAGTCTGCTAATGCAGCTGCTTCAGCGTAATACGGGATCGCTATTACGGATACTACAGCGGCTGTTATAGCGGTTATAACCGCTAATGCAATTACCCTAACGGGCAGCTACAGTAGGTTGGGCCAGTGGCTTCAGAGGGCTTCCAGCTTTAGAGAGCCCTAAGTTAATTATTTTATTCCCCCTTACCCTATACTAATTATATATTATTTGATCAATTAATATAGGGTAATCTTGATCTACCCTATAGTCTATAGGGTAAATCTCAATATAACCACTACAGCTTAGCGGGCTCCAGCAACCCCTTTAGGGCTAGGAGCCTTAGCAGCTTATTTATAGGTTATTAGGCTATATTTAGCTCTAGAAAAATCAAGAAAAATCCTACCAACTTCTAGGAGCCTAACCTATACCCAGGCTACCTATAACCAGGCTACCCTAGACTAGACCTTAGATCTTGGATAATTCCTTCAGCTTTAAAGATAAGGTATCTAATATCTATACTCAACTGATCAGAAAGACTAGCTCTTTCAGATAAAAGTAGGTCTTAAAAAGGTATATATATCGGTCGAAGGTTTTGGTGGTTGTGAGTCGATTTTTAGGATTTCCTATAGTAATGAATTTTGCGGAAAATCAAAAGTAGCCTAGGAAGTTACTATAGCGGGTTTTAGAGTAGTTTTTAGTCGGTAGATATATGAGAGGAAATAGGATAAAATTCTAGGAACTTTTATAAAAATAAGATATTTTTGCGCTATAAAATGCACTATAAATCATCTTCTTAGTGCTTAAATTGACTGAGTTATTAGCGAGTGTTCAGCTTGAAAAGCTGTAAGTTATAGCGAACTTCCTGCTGCGTTATAGCGGCTTCAAGGCCTAATACACCTTAAAAGCCCCTGTAAATTCAATACTAGTAATAATAGTTTATAGTTAATATTTAATTTTTTATTTTTAATTTTAAATAATCTAAGTTTTTTATAATTTAATTTATTATTTAGTTATAATATTATAATATTTTTATAGAGTAGATAGATTTTATTTTCTTTCTTTAAAATTAGTCTTTTTAATCTTATTTTATTATAATATTTTTTTATTCTTTCTTAGATAAACTCTGATTCTATTTTTATTTCTATATATAGTAAATATAATATTTCTTTTATAAGTATAATAGTAGATATATCTAGTATATTAAGTATTTATTAGTTCTAAAATTCTAATTTATAACTATAGTTTATATATATAGATATAAGTTAGATAAATTCTTATACTAAATTATTATATATAATCTATATTATAAGTAATAGCTATATCTAATTATTTTATTTATAATTAATATATACTTATAAGTATTATTCTAATATTTAGTTTAAATATTCTATAAGGTTTATATCTTATTAATTTAATTTATATATAAGTATTATATTCTGAAATTATAATTTATATATCTTTTTATAGATTAGAGTAATTATAATATTATTTTATTCTATTAAATATTTTTTTAACTTCTTAATATTCTAAGAGTAAATACTTATAGATTTCTTTAATAAGTATTATTCTTATATCTTACTATAATATATTTAGATTTAGTATAATATCTATCTGAACTTTAGTATATACTATTTCTTTTAATATAGTATCTAAAGTTTATTATACTAAATATTCTTTATTATTTATTAAAAATAGTTATTTATTAGTTTTTAGAATTATTTATTTATACTTAGATTTATAGCTAAGAGTATTAGCTCTTCTATTTTCTAATTCTTTTTAATATATAATTTTATAGTTAAACTTTAATAGATATTTAGTATAGTATATTTATCTTCTATTAAATTATTAAGTTATAGTAAAATATTAAATATTTTTATAATCTATATATATCTTAACCTTATATTATATTTCTAGATAGTAGTACTTATTTTAAAAGGCCAAGGTCTCTAGTATAGGGTAGACTAGCTATAGGGTAAGCTGGGTCTAGAGTAGATAAAGCCTATAGGGTAGGCTCCAAAATACTAGAGAAGGATTATTTAAAAAGATATAGTAGATAGTTATTAGAACTGAGGCTTTATATAATTCGATATAATTAGTTATAATTAAGGGCAGTTTACCCTAAATATACCTTCTTTCCCAGATTAGAAGAGTATTAAGCTTAAAGAAGAGGTATATACTAAATTATATAATTATTTCTACCGGAAGTACTAGAATAGTATAACTTAGATAAATATAATAATATAATTTCTACCTATCTAATATATAAGATTAAATAATTAAGAGTCTTAGAGCTATACTTTATAAAGGTAACTATAATTATAAAGATAAGTATTAAACTAGTAATTTAAGTATATTTAACTTAATTAAATAGTAAATAAATATTATAAAAGTATTTAATATATCTACTACCTTAAAAGAACTAGATAACTAGGATATCTTTAAATAGATAGCTATAATAAATATAGCTAGTAAAAGAGTTCTATATCTTATATAACTTAAAGAAATAAGTAAATTTTATACTTATTAGCTTAAGGAGCTAGTAATCCTGGAATATTTATAATATAAAGTAAAAGTCCTGATTATAGATATAAATAGAATATTAAGCTTTATTTAGGGAGAATAATCTATATACTTATATATTAAGCTTCTTAATAAAGATAAGGAGGTCTATAAGATTAAATAAACTTTCTATTAAACTCTAATTACTTAATTTAATAGAGAGGCTAATAGAATATATAATATATTTAAGTAGATAACTAAATATATAGCCCCTTATTATACTAAGACTTATACTCTAGTAATTATTTATATAGAAGAAAAAGATAATATTTATCTCTTCTTTAAGAATTTAAAAGATATATATAGTATAAATAAAGCTAATAGGAGAAAATATATATAAGAAGTATATTCTAACTCTCTAAACCAGGCTAGAAAGCTTAAAATAGATTAGTAAGCCTAGATTAATAGTTAGGAGAAGGTAATAAGAATAGCCAGGCTTAGGAAGATCCTTAATATATTAAGCTCTTCTGAATAGTTTAGTAATCTAAAGAAGTATTTAGATTTAAAGTTTAAATTACTCTTATAAATAGTAAAAAGCTAGAATTAATCTAAGATAAATAATAGTATATATAAGCTATTAGTATTTATTAAATCCTTTAGAGATAAGCTTAGGATCTTTAAAAGAGATTTAAATAAGAAGTTAAAACCTTATATTACTAAAGGAAACTTTAGCTTAATCTTTTAAGGAGAAAATCTACTAGATAAGAAGTAAAAGTAAGAAATAGAGGAAGAAATAACTAAATATAAGAATAAATAATAAAAGAAAGCTAGGAATAATAGATCTAACTATATTCTTTATAGGAATAAATATAAGAGTACTAATATAAAGAACTACTAGCTACTATTCCCTAAAAACCTACTATTCTATTTTAATAAAGGGAAACTATAGTCTAATAAGTAAAAGAAATATTTAAAAGAGGTTCTTAAGATTTAGAGGCTCTATAATAAGTTTATTTAAGTAAAAGAAGAGTAATATTAATAATTAGCTAATTAAAATTATATATTAAGCTGTATAGTTATCTTCTTTATTAAGAATAATAGCTATTTATTATAATACTTAGCTCTTCTTAATTTAGGAACTATATTATATATATTTAATAATATAATAAGATTTAGGAATTTTAAATAGATTACTAAAAGTAAGGAGGTTTTTATAGGTTCTATAAGCCTCCTAATATTAGAATATAGTAAAGTAACTCTATAAATATAAAATAAATAAAATAAACTATATTATTTCTATCTTAATTAAGTAGCTTATTACTTATAAATAAGAGCTAATTTAGTATTACTCCTGAAATTATAGTAGTAAGAATACTAGTAGAATTAAAAGAATAATAAGAATTTAATTAAATATAATAGCAGATTAATACTTTATAAACTAAATAATTACTATAATTAGTATATTATTAAATATAATATAGAAATACTAAAATAAACTATACTTACCCTGTTCTAATATAGATTTATAACTTAGAGGAAGGAACTAAATAGGAGTAATTTAATTTATTAGTACTAGTATCTTAGATATCTAGAGCTAAGATTATTTAAATACTTAGTAATCTTAATAAACAGGGTATAAATAATAGACCTAATAACTATTAAATATAATATATATAGCCTAGTAAAGATAAAATACTAAGAAAGCTATAAACTAAAAGAAAGAAGTTTAAATCTAGAAGAGTACTTATTAATTAACTTCTATAACTTCTAAGAAGGAATTAGAGACTATAACTTATATATAATTATAATAGATAGGAATTCTAACTTTATCTAGGATTATTATTTTAAAGACTAGAAGGAGTAAAGTATTCTTTAAATACTAATATATCTAATTCAGATATTTAAAACTAGATATAAAATAACTATTAGATACTTAGAAATAGATAATAAGCTTTAAAAGAGCTCTCTTATTTATATTTTCCTATATAATAAAGTAATTAATATAGAAGAATATACCCCTTATACTTAATAGTAGAATAGCTTAAGTAAGTATTCTAGGGGGTAGTAAAAAAGAAAGTAAAACTATTAGTAATTAATAATAACTTACTTAAGTAGCTATAGCTTAAACTAGTAAGAATAGCTATATATTTACTAAATAGAATTCTGAAGGTAAAGCTTAGATAGAAAATACTATATTAGAGCTTCTTTTTAATAATACTAACTATAAACCCAGAGGCTAAAACTTAATTAAAGATTTCTTATTTAAAAATAATTAGCTATAAAGTATTTATAATAAATAAGATAGCCTAATTAAAGATATAATAACTTAGATTATAACTAAATCTTAAAGTCTAGATAGGCTATCTAGTTAGATATAATTCCTAAAATATCTTCTGAGTTTAGAACCTAATTACTAATAGTATCTATATTACTAAGAATATAATCTTTAATAAAAAAAAGTTATTTAATCTAAATAAAGCTTAAATATATAAAACTATTAGGGAGTAAACCTTAGAGAAAATATAAAAGAGACTTTAGTTAATACTTTAATCTAAATAGATTAATTAAGTAATAGAGCTAACTTAATAAAAAGATAAGCTTAAGATAGAAGAAATAAACCTTAAATAACTAATTAATAATCTAGAGGCTAGTATTAAAGTATAGGAAGAAGAAGGATATATAGAAGATAATAAATATCTAATATATTATTTTATACCTCTTCTAATACTATTTAAGAGCCTGATAATAAGCCTTTTAATATATTTAATTAAATTAGAAAGTTTACTATAAACTCTTAAACCCTTTAGTAAACTATTAATTACTCTTAACTAAGCCTTTTATACTAGCTTATTAATTATTCTTTTAGTAAAAAGTTAAAATAGGATCTAAACTAAAGCTATATATATTAGATATATATATAGATAACTAAAACTAAAGATTAAGATTTAAATTAAATAAATACTTTTTAAATCTAAACCTTAAGGTTAGGTATATTATTAGAGCTAGCTACTAGCTGCTCTTAATATATCTAGAGATCTTAAAGATTATAAGTTTAAAAGAGAATTTAAATAAGCTAAAATTAATTATTTAGAGAGCTATAAATAAATAAAAACTTAGATTAAGATTTTAAAGTTTAATTTAAGGATCTAAGATTTATAAATCTTAGACTATATATAGAGATATACTTATAAGTTTAATAAGTATAGTTATCTTTAAAAGTTTAAAACTAAGCTTATTATTTAAGAAGACTAATAGTAGAAGGCTACTACTAAAGAAACTTATACTATAATATTAGTAGGTAAGTTATTTAGAATACTCCTAATAATAGCTATAAGATTTAATCTTAAAATACTATAATATAATATAGTAAATATATTTATAAATATTAATCTACTAAGTAATATATTTATATAAATACTATCTAGTTATAAAAAGTATAATAAGGAGTTAAATATCTTATTACTTAAGAAGATACTCTATAGCTTATAAATTATATCTTTTTTATAGTAAATAGAGCTCAGTTTAATACTATAAAGCCTAGACTTTATACTAATTCCCTATAAACTATATTACTATACTAAGTTAAGAATTCTATTATTCTTCTATATAGATAATATTATTATTATATATAAGAAGGGTAATAAAACTACTATAAAAGCTATAGTTAAAGCTCTAAAGATAAAATATAATCTAACTAGTAGAAATAAGCTTTAATAGTTTCTTAGGATAGAGGTTATCTGAGAGTATAATATATTATACCTATAGATAATACAGACTATATATCTGGAAAAGATATATAGATTATATATCTTAGATAGTAAGAATATAACTTCTATAGATAAAACTAAGCTCCTTCTAAATAATAGAATAATAATATAAAAGATAGCTAACTAGTATAAATAAGCAGTTAGATTAATTCTATATACTATAGTAATTTTAAGACTAGATATAGCTTTTATAGTCTCCTAGCTAGCTAGGTTTATAACTAACCCTAGCTAATAATATTATAAAGTAGTAAATTAAGTTTTAAATTATCTAAATACTACTTATTACCTTACTCTATAATTTAGAGGAGGAAATAAATATAAAGTCTATAGTAATACTTTATTTACTAATAATATACTTAATTATAAGAGTTTATAAGCCTATATAATAAAGCTGTTTAATAATTTAATTAGCTAGTAGGTTAATAAGTAAGATATAGTTATAATATTAATAATAGAAGCTGAATTACTATTATTAGTATAAGTAGCTAAGGAAGGATTATTCTAGTAGAAACTAATTTTAGAGCTAGGAATTAAACTTAATAAGCTTAATTTATATCTTATATATAATAACTAATAGATAATTAGTATTCTTTAATAGCTACTTAAAAAGTTAAAAATAAAGCTAAAATATATAAATATCTATAACTATTAGTTAAGAGAGTATATTTAAAATAAAATAATTTATATTTCCTATAAATAAAGTATAAAATTAATTACTAATAGTCTAACTAAATCTCTCTAAGGAGCCTAGTTCTAAGAAAGCTATAGGTAACTTAGGCTAGTTAAGATTAAAGAAAAGATTAAGGAGAGAAGAAGAAATAAACTTAAAGAGAATCTAATAGAAAATATTATTATAGAACTATAATAATAAGAGGTATTTTATATAAATAAATATTAGAAGTAGTAAAATAAACTTTAATTCTAGCTATAAGAGCTATAGTAGGAGAGAGAGATTTTAATCTTAAGACTAGAAGGTTTAATATAAACTAATAAAAGAAAATTCCTCTCTAAAGGCTAGAAGGCCTATTAAAATAACTAAACTATACTTATTTAAAAAAAAAATAAAAGTCTCTAGAGGAAGGGAATATATTAGTATAGTATCTATATAAAACTACCTTAGCTATAATATAGTACTTCTCTTCTTCCTTATAGTACTTTAGCTATAACTATTCTTAAAGTTAGTATATAAGCTTTAAAACTATAGAATAAAAGTACTTATAGGGTTATTAGCTATAAGGGCTAAGCTCTTAGTCTCTTAGATATAGTCTAAGAAAAAGAGTACTATTAGAATAGTACTCTTAGGGCTATAAATACTAATATTAACTATAAAATAAGTATTAAATAAATAAAAGGAAATTTATATTAGCTTATAGGAGCTACTTAATCTATACTACTTATAGTAGTTAGAAAGGGGGCTCCTATCTTTATTAAAGCAGTCCTAATACTATCTATAAGAGAGATCTATAAGAGCTAAGTTTAAATACCCCTTATAGGGAACTATCTATAGTCCCGGGGTACTATAAAATAGTTAAATAAAGCTTAAAATAATAGATAAAGGAGTAAACTTACTTCTAGAGAGTAAAATAAGTAGCTTTATACTCCTCCTCCTCTTAGAGATAGTATATATAAATCTCCTTATACTTCTTCTTAGCTTCCTCCTACTACTACTTCTTAGTAGTAGTAGTAGTAGTAGAGATATAAATACTAGTATTATAAATACTAATTAGTACTTAAAAACTATAATTTTAAACTTAAAATACTTATAAGAGAGAGATAGTAGGGGGTATAGTAAAATTAATCTATTAAACTATTAGTATATATCTAAAATAATCTAGGAAAATAAATAAATAAGGCTAGAAATATACTTACTACTTATAAGAAAGAGAGAGAGAGTCTGAAAAATTAATTTCTATAATAATATTAATAAAACTACTAACTAATAGGAGTTATAATATAAAAAATATACTAAGGAGGAATACTTATAAATATATAATTAGCTAAGGAAAAGAGGAAAAAGAGAAGCTTTCTATAAGATTATTATAAAAGTATTTATTTAAGGGCTATTTTATACTTTTCCCTTTATATCTTATATTAAGGGTTATATTTAATAGGAGTTCTTATTTTATAGCTTACTTTTATAATTATAAACCTATTTAAACTATATAATAATAAAAAGTTTAATTAAATATACTATTTAATAGAGAAAATAAATATATTTATTATAAATATAGTTTAAAAAGCCTAAATAATAAAGTAGAATAAAATTTAATACTATAATATAAACTAACTACTTAGCTTATTTAAGTAATCTAATAATAATAATAATAAATTATAAGTATTATTTTATTAAAACTAACCTTACCTATATAAATCTAATCTTAATTATTCTATTTTAACTTTTAATTCCTTTTTAATAATTTAATACTACTATATAGATAAACTACTAGTAGGTATTTAATATAATACTGTAGTATAGATAATAGCTTCTACTCTAAGGGGGTATATTAGAACTAAGGCTTTATATAATTCAATATAATTAGTTATAATTAAGGGTAGTTTGCCCTAAATATACCTTCTTTCCTAGATTAGAAGAGTATTAGGCTTAAAGGAGAGATATATACTAAATTATATAATTATTCCTACTGGAAGCACTGGAATAGTATAACTTAGATAAATATAATAATATAATTTCTGCCTATCTAATATATAAGATTGAATAAGTTCTTAAAAGATCTATTAGATTTCCTTTTATTATTTTCTAGCTATACTTAGTTTTATATATTCTTTAGGTTTTAATACTTCTCTAAAGATAGATATATTTCTTAGAAGAAATTTAGGAATTATAATAGTTATAGGAGTTCCTTCCTAATTAATTTTATATATTATTCCTAAAACTTTAATATTAGTTTTTCTAATTACTTCTAATTATTTCTTATTATCTTTAGTAGATTTCTAATTCTTTTTTTCTTATCTTTTTTAGATTCTGAATATTAGAGTAAAATATATCTAATCTTATTATAGTTATAGTATTTATATTTTTCTATAGCTCCTAGCTATAGGATCTATATATATCCTAGAGACTATAGTTTATTATTATTATAGTTATCTAGTATTAGTAAAATAAATTACTTATTATTTATAAGTTTATTATTAGTACTATTAGTTATTAATTCTTATAGCTATAGTTATATATTTATAAATACTTATTAGCCTATCTTTCTATTGAAATTACAGTGGCCTATAAGGTGTATTAGGCCTTAAGACTATTATAACTAGTAGCAGCGGAAACTTTAGCTTCTAACTTATAGTAAACACTCCTCTATAACTTAGTTAAATTTTATACTAGAAAGTTAGTTTATAGTATATTTTATAGTATAAAAGAATCTTATTTTAGTAAGAGGAACTAGAAAATTATACTAATTTCTCTTATAGATCTACTAACTTAAGACTACTCTAAAACCTGTTATAGTAGCTTCCTAAGCTACTTTTAATTTTCTATAAAATTTATTACTATAGGAAATCTAAAAAATCAACTTATAACTATCTAACTATAAGACAGATATATATAACTTTTATAAGACCTACTTTTATCTAAAAGAAGCTTTTAAGCTGATCTGTTAAATATAGATATTAGATATTCTATCTTTAAAGATAAAGGAATTATCTAAGATCTAAGGTCTAGTCTAGGGTAGGTTGGTTATAGGGTAGCCTGGGTATAGGTTAGGCTGCTAGAAGTTACTCAGATTTTTTCCTGAATTTTCTAGACCCTTATTTAGGCTATTATAGCCTAATAACCTATAAATAACGCTGCTGACGCTCCTAGCCCTAAAGGGGAACTGGGGCCCGCTAAGCCGTAGCGGTCATAGCAGCCTGTAGCTACTGACCCACAGTGGCTGCAAGCGCTATTGGCTAGTGATCGCAATCGCTATCGGATAGCGGTCTCAATCGCTATTGGCTAGCTGTTACAGGGGATAGCGATCGCTAACAGCTAGTGGCGGTGATCGCTAACAGTTAGTGGCTACGATCGCTAACAGTTAGTGGTTGCAACCGCTAACTTATAGCGATACGGTCACTAACTTATAGTGGCTATAGTCTCTCAATTCAATAAGATTATACTTCTATATCTAATATTCTATTAGTAGGAGGTATATCTTAATATCTAGCGCTAGGCCTAAGGTTATAGTTTATAAATTTAAAGTTAGTTCGAAGCTTAAAGATAATAATTAACTATTATATAACTAGTTATATAAGATAATAGTATAGTAATCTTAATAGTAATTTTAACTCGGGATAACTTTATATTAGAAAATATTATTATAGAATATATCCTATAGGGTAAGTTATACTAGATATCGCTATTATACAAGCTAGCGTTTTAAAGTAAGAGATATATTTATAAAGCTAAAAAAAAGTTAAAAGAGAAGGTTTATAGACTATATATAATATAGCTATAAAATATAGTTCATAAAGTAAAAAATAAAAATAAAAAATAAAAAATAAAAAGAAAACCAGCCCGAGAGCTTAATAGAAGGTTCACGACCTAACCTTAACTCACAGCCGCAGTTATAAACTTACCTTACCGCCGTAACACCCTTGCCGTAAACTGAATTCTATCGAAGACAATGAATGCTAATTAAGAGCCCTGATGCTCACGGTCCAGGAAACCATATATTCACCTAAGAGACTTTAACCACTCACAGCCTCGCAGCTATCAAACAAACAACAACTAAAAAACCTTCTACACACAAAGAAACACACCATGACTAACCATATGTTTCCCAGCTTCCCTCACGGGAAGTTCACCAAAGTCGAAGAGACCTTTAAGATACCTAAGGACAACAAGTTAATTGGCCAAGCCAAGAAGCTCTCAGCTATTACGACTGATCCTATTAAATAGGACAAGGTTGCTGTCACGGCTATGAGGCTCTTCGGAACAAGGGATCTCCGTAGAGGAGAAGAAGGATTTTAATAATCCTCAGATCAAGAAGACCAAGGATGAATATAGGAAGTGGCTGTTCCTGGTCAACAAGACAAAAGCGATTAAAAGAAATGAGAATAATAAGCGAAGGCGTTAATCGGACCGAGATAAAGAGGAATTCTGGTCGGAGTTAGGATTATATATCTTCGAAAACAGGTTTAATAAAACAAGTGTTGTTAGGGTGAGGGATACGTCTATATTAAGCTACTTGCCAAAGAGGGAACCCGAGCACTAAATGGCAAGACTCTGATTAAAAAGCGGGGTAATCTCCTAGCAGTTATATTCCGATATTCTGAGGAGTCCCGCCAGCGTTTACTTATTGATAACAGTAAGTCATCTCTTTAATAATTCGCGATATATCGAGTCAGATTATACCATTGTAGAGCCAGGAGCTACAAATTTAGCCCGAAAGGTCTGTCGTTCTTTTATAAGTTTATTTGCATACTTAAAGGGTAGCCGCTGACTTATATAGCTTATGGTAGCTGAGATGGAACCTAATGGTTGGGAATATTAATAATGGGCGAAACAACATTGCCTTTATACCCCTAAATGTATCTCTACTAAATCAAGGCAATATTATAGAATTTGGGTCATATGCTATATTTGAATTTATTCTTTCACGGCCATTGCCTCACATCTAGCCCACATGGAAGGAGGAGAAGGAGAAGGAATTTGCGCTGTCTCAGTTCAATATCTACTATTTATGCCGCCATATAGTTCGACGGAACCTGCCCATTTTACTCGATACCACTGAAAAACCTAGTTGATTAGGTCAAATCAACGCCACTAAGCCATTGAGTTAATTAAATTGAGTGGTACACGCTCTTGATATCAATCTACTCCTCTACCGAGCTGCATCAATCCAGCTGTGATTTGGTCAATTGAATTGAATAGATTGATTAGAAAGCCTGGCTAGTCTGTTCAGATTGCTCATCGTGCACATTACTTCTAGCTCCGAGGTGGACCTTGATGGATATCAAAGCCAGTATAGCCCTTGCTAACAACGTCGTCCAATAATTGGCGATACATTTTTAATCCTCCCATGAAGAATAAACTGGTCGCCTTCTTACCAGGGATATTCTTGCCTGTCGCCCAAGTCGCGACCTTACTTAGTAGGGATGCCTGTAAGATCTGGTTGCTTAGGTCGGTCCATTGTTTCTCAGCGTCAGACTGCGAGTCTACAACCCCGTTGTTACCAGCACGTTGAATAAGGTCTGTGATAAACCTGACTTGGGTCTCCGCAGCCGGAGGCATGTTTACGAATGGCGCATTGGGGCCAAACACAGTGAAGAGGTTAGGAAAACCTGGCACCGAGACTCCCAAGTAGGCTGATGCTCCATTGGCCCAGTGGGCCTTAAGGGTCTCGCCATTGCGTCCTCGAATATCAACTTTGTTGTAGATCCCAGTACAGGCATCGAATCCAGTGGCTAGAATCAACACGTCGAGCCTATGTATGATGCCGTCCGAGGTCTTGAGTCCTGTCTTCACCATCTCGTCGATTGGCGTCTCCCTCAGCGAGACGAGTCTGACATTATCCCGGTTAAATGTCTCATAATAACCATCGTTGGTAATGGGTCGCCTAGCAAATGGTTCGGTAGGTGTCAGTCGACATCTCGTCTCGGGGTCTTTGACAGCCTCGGCAATCTTGCCACGCATAAAGTCGCAAACGGTTTCGTTCGCCCGCTTGTCTAGTACGATGTCGTTGAACACGGCCATGAGAGTTGCTCCATTCCCACGGTTCCACTCCTCTTCGTACATCTTCTGTCTTTCTCCATCAGATACGCTAAATGTAGAGATATTGCTTTCCTTAAAGCCAAATGCCAGTCTAGAATCGAACACCTCATTCCATATCCTGTCATAGTCGGCATTGATCTTGGCCCGCTCCTCGGCAGTCACCGATCGTTTGTTGTTGGGGACGTTCCACTGAGGCGTGCGCTGGAAGCTCGTAACATGCTTCGCGTGCTTCGCTAGGGCGACTAGGAGCTGGCTGCCGGTAGACCCGTTCCCTATAATACCTACGCGCTTATCGCTGAAGTCATGATGCTTAGGCCAGTCTGCAGAGTGATATACTTGTCCTTGAAAAAAGTCGATATTCTTGATGCTTGGAACATTCTGCCTTGACAGAGGTCCAAGTGCGGTTACCAGGTAGTGGGTAGTAAGGAGCTCTTTAGTCGAGAGCTCAATCTGCCACACGTTGAGGGACTCGTCGTATCTAGCGGCTGTCAGCCCAGTATTGAACTGTATGAGGTCGCGTAGATGGTGTTTATCAGCCACATGCCGCAGGTACGAATGTACCTCAGGCTGGGTCAGGTAAGTGGAATCCCAAGGATACGTTTGCAGATCCTCCTTATCCCATGAGTAGCGGTACACGTGGGAGTAGGTATCGGAGCTAGCACCGGGATAGTGATTCCAGTACCATGTGCCACCAACGTCCTCGCCAATTTCAACCAGTTGAACCGAGAGCCCAAGCTCACGAAGTTTGTACAGCTGGTACAAGCCAGAGAACCCGGCACCGACGACCAATGCATCGAAGTGTTTAGAGGGCATTTTGCCCGAATATTTGGCAGGTTTATGGAAAAGTGCGGAGTCGAAGTAATTGATGCTAAGTATAAGGTGTGACAACTGCTTTTGGAAACTCATTCCATAGTAGAGGCACTGTGCATTTATAGATGAACAGTATACTACGACATCCCAGCAGAAGAAACGAATCAATCCGTGCAATGCACCCTTTACGCGCCGCATATTAAAGTTCAACTCCGATTAGTCACCAGCGAGATCCACGTCCTTGAAATTAATAATATACCTCTGCGCTCCCCTTTACGTGGCATAAAACTATGCCGACAACAAAGGAAGGATAAAAAAGGATTCTAAGGTGGCACCTAGCGTAGTAACCATAACGTACTTTTCTCAATGAATACAACATAACTCAGTAATAAGTAATTATTTGGCGAATGAGAAACCTTCTAGTCAGTTTAGCGTAATGTGGTATAGGCTAACCACCATTGAGCAGGGGTTAACTTACCGTCCGTTCCCGCTTAGGTAAGCGTGATCCGGGTCAAAGAAAGGTTCCGCAAACCAGTTTAGGGTATAGCGGGCTTTAGCATGAACCCGCACCGGAAGTTTTGTTGCGCGCCTATCGATCCCCTTGCCACTACATTGGCATAGGGTGGCACAATACCGGGTAAGCTCTGCTGACTGGCCAATTTTATGTCCCTGATAATTTTTATGGTTGTTTGCCAAGTTTATTGCCCACCTCTGTAAAACTTTTGCCTTGACGGCAATATCCGTATTCTGCTGGACCTTGGTCATGCTTAGTTGTTGGGCTGTCGGGTTTGCGTTATTAAAAGCTGGTTTTGAGGCTAGGACTGGCATCGGGTATACATGGCCGGCAAAGTAAGGGGGCTTCATCTGTAAGCGGAATTATTATAAACATCAAAGACCCGCCCCCATAGCAAATATCAGAGTGATAAGTCCACACAATCTTGAATCACACATGTATCACGCCGCCGAACATAGCAACAACGAATACATAGGCAAGATCAAAGTTAAGTTAAATTCGCTAAATAGCTGGAAAGTGGCGACCTAAGCATCAAAACAGCCGCCGCCACAGACATAACCGCACTCAAGCAGTTTGCAGAAGACTACGAGCAGAGGATTAGAAATAGCGCTATAATGCCATTAGCACGTTATGTCTCCACTAACTCAATGGATATCGACAAATTTTAGACGGGCTGCTGCTTAACAATAAGCCCTCATATCAACTAAAGAGATCAAGTAGTTATATGGGCTAGCTTACGAAGCCTTATCCCATAAAACCAACTTCTCAATCATAATCAAGTTCATGAGGCCGGAAGATGCAAATAGGGGTATCGACAAGGGTCTCATCTAGCAGGGCGAGGTGATCCAGTGCGAACGATACGACAGCTAGTGCTGAGTAAGGCAGTATTGTTAGTGTCGCAAATACGGCCAGTGTAAACTGCGGTTACTACACGCGTAAGAGCACGTCACCCGAGATTAGCCGACAAAAACTGCCAAGATGGCACCGCGAAAGTGCGCGGCTTGCCACGGCTCACACGAGGGACAAAATAAAGTGAGACAGTCCACTAGGATCGGAGGCCCTATACTAGAACCAAGACGATCCCAAGGAACAAACCTAGCACGTAGAGATGATCAATCAAGAAGCAACAGAAAAGGTTGAACCCAGCAGCAACCCAGCAGCGGCAGTGGCCCCCGAAAACGAGATCGTTCTGAACATCAGAAGTCAAAGGCCAAGGCGAGCAGTAGTCTGAGCTAAGAGAGCTGTAGAAGCTATAGATGTCAGCAGATCGATGACATAACATAACTAGTGAACGAAGATTTATGAATAAGAGTGTTAACAGAACATATCCTCACAATACTACTGTACAACTGTACAACATTAAAAGGATCAGAAGATACAGTCATGGTCACACATGAACTTACAGAGCCGGGAGAAGGCATATACTATACTTGATTTCTAAAGACCGCTTATCACATTTTCGAATCTCGGCCTTCTTGAAAATGCCTGGAGCATCCTCAATCGGTCATTAAAGAGACTATGCCATCATCTCAAGGACCTCACAAACAAAATCTGGGTTCCAAGAAGCAATAACTTTTCTTGGCAAATGACCATTTCCGCCTCCCCATAGGAACATGTTCGGAGCTGCCCAGAATAACTACAGCGTCGACTGCGTGCCTATATTCCGTTTCTTACATGAAAACTATTCAAGAGCAGAGCCAAGGCTTCTTTCCGATTTGTAAGATGTATAAGTAGAGCAAAATCGATGGAACCAACATGCTAAGCAGAGGCCATATCCATTCTATTCGTCGTTCAGTATCGCATTTCGCTTCTTACCGAATGCTTTCTTCGGCATCCTGGCCAGCCAGTAAACAATAACTGCGCCCACCATATTGATAACAATGTATACCATGAAAAATACCAAAGTTCCGCCAGCGTCCATTATAATAAGCCCTTGATCTCGCTAGGAAGGTGTTGGTGCACTATGTTGGTGGTATATATCTACCTATCACATTTTTTGTAGCTCTTTACTTTTACCCTTCTTAGATACATTTAGCTATATCACGTCCAATATCGTCATCGATCTCGCCAAGCTTTATCAAATTGCTGAGAGACCCCCTCATCGCCTACAGTTCAAGCATGAAGATTCTGAATTCTCAGTGTGTTGTTGACGCTATATAACCTAGTCGCGATACGTATGGCAATTCGAAATGTTGAGAATACTAGCAGCACAAATTTGACTCGCTGATTGATGGATTGTTCCCAGCGTAAAAATACATAACGTAAGGAAAGGGTAAGTTCTGCTATAGTATCAGAACATCTCAATGGAAACCGGCAGAACTCCATATATTACTCCCACTAGGAAGCTTATCTTTTGTGCTGTCTCTACGATCTTTGCCCTTGCTCTCTATGATGATGTATTTGATATACCGAGCTTGATGACTATATCTGTAATATTTAGGTTAAAACTGCTATCCTTCAAGGAGTCTGTTCTGCTCCGCTGGAAGGTATCTAAGTTAAAGATCCTAATCTTCTGTTAGTATTATAGGATAATCCTATCTGAGGATAAGGCTATACTATATTCCAAGCTTTAAGATAATATTACTACTCAGAGCCTTAACTTAGGATATAAGAAACTATAGATACTTTAGTTTATCTGGGGAGGTACTAGTAATACTGCTAATACTAGGTTTTCTCCTATTTATCTTTATTAATATCTTTATAGTAATACTAATCTGACTTTTTCTTATAGAGGATATACTAGATTTAGTATATAACTAGATAATATACTATAATCCTTAATTTATAATATTTTACTATATCTATCTAAATAAGATTACTAACTTTAATCTCTAAAATATATTCCTTAAAGAAGAGAAGTAGAACTAACTATTTTAACTATTTATCTATATAAGTCTTAGATATAACCCTCGGACTACCTTAGATATAGTCCCTAAAGATATATAGAGAAATATACTATTAGATCTAGAAATTATTAAGTTAGAAGAGTAATATATAGAACTTAAGTAAGGAAACTACTATATTAATAGCTATCTAAATAAAGTAGAGATTTAGCAGCTTACTAAAAAGATCTATAAGTAGTATATATAATATAATAAGTAGATAGTAAAGTAATATTATAAATATTATTTTTATAACTATTCTATCTAGAAAATTAAAAGATATATAAGGGGAGAAAAGAAGGAAGAGTATATTAAGCCTATTATTAATATCTCTACTCCTGAATATATAAGATTAGTAGAGATTTTCTACTATTAACCTAATAGCTTGTAACAGACCGGCCCTATGGCGGCTGCGGGTAGGCGTCTGTTTTAGAGTTTATATTCTTAGGGAGGAAGAGAGTAGGTTCCTTCCTATAACTCTCTCTCCCCCTTAAATAGTATGTAGTATACTAGTCAGAGGTCTTGCTCACTGTAGTTATCTCTTATCGGACCCAGCCTAGTCTCCTACTAGGCTTGAGTCCTTAACATAGCTTAACTAAAGACTAAGTCTTCCAGCTTAAGATTAAAGCTATTAGTCTTATAGTAGCTCTCTATAATAAGAGAGAGATAGTTAAGTATAAATATATCTAATAAATAGCTAAAGCCTATCTATCTATAAAGATTAAGCTTTTTAAGATAGAATATAAAACTACTATCTAGCTCTGATCTATTCCTTCTACTTCTAAATACTATATAGTATTCTAATTATATTAGTAATAAGTAACTCTCTTATAAAGAGTATATCTTTATATATTACTATCTAACTATTATAAATAACTATTTTAATAATTAGTATCTGATTAAATATAAGTAAGTTAAGTAGAGTAATAAGAATATTATTGGAAGGCTTTTCCAAAGCGTACGCTATAGAGTAGATAGGTTGAAAGTGATTTTTGATTGAGTTACTATCCTAGCTATAGAAGTAAACCAGTTATAAATACAGTTCCAGAGCAGTCCTGACTAAGCGAACCGCTCTGCTTCTGGCTTCCAGCCAGTAACTACTAGTCAGTAGTATTTAGTATACTAACACAGGTAGTCTTTTGTTTTCTTATTCTGTATAAATAGCCCTTATAATTATAGACCCTTTATAACCTCTGTAAATATAAGAAATAAATATATATAATTCTAATTCCTTATATCTTTATTAAAAAGATATACTATATATATTAGTCCGGATATATATATATTTTATTATTAGGTTTCCCTGCTTATTACTATAGTTACCCCTAGTAATAAGTAATTATAGATATATACCCTACTTATATTAAATCCTGTTCTATACTATTATAATATTCCTCTTTTCCTTTTCTATATAGCTACTCCAGTATTATATATATACCCTCTATAATAATCCTTACTACTTTAGATCAGAGTTTTATAGTTAACTATTTTATAGGATAGTTATATCCTAATTCTCTTTTTATATATAGAGATATATATACTCTGGGATATAGTTTTATAGCTAACCTTAGTAGTATATAGTTAAACTTTTAACTTACTATTTTCTTCTCTATAAGTAGTTACTCCCTCCTTATATATTTTAGAGCTAACTAAATATAGAGATATAATACCTTCCTCCCCTCTTTTATCTGCTCCTCGGAGCCCCTCCCCCGAGCCTGTAATACTATCCCGCTGCAGTATAGCTAGGGAAACAGCTATTAATTATATATACTCAGGTACTCAGTTTCAGGAACTCTTACTAACAGGCTTATATAGTAGTCTAAAGAATATTAAGTATACTAGCCTAGCAGTAAGCTGAGGTTAGAAGGATATAGAAGGAGCTTAGGAAGCTTAAGAGATAGGAATATTATATAGCTAAGAAGTACTCTAACTAGGTATAAGTATTAGCAGTTTTTCTTTTTCTTACTTCCTTAGCTAATATATTTATTAGTAGTAAGTATCCTAATAAATATATAGTATATATTAAGTTACTTATCTTAGGGAAAAGTAATAGTTATTATTTTAACTATAATAGTAATAGGATATAGTATATATATTATAATAAGGGTAGTAATATTTATATTACTATACCTAAAGTTCTAATACCTTTTATATATAACTTAGTTACTACTTATAAAGCTCTTACTAAGCTTAGTAAATCTGCTAGGAAACCTTCCTATAAGTATACTAAGGTATATCTTCTAGTTATATATACTAATACTGCCTGGAAGATAGCTTATAATCTTACTATAGATAGTACTTTTAATAGTTTAACTATCTATTAGTAATACAGATTAGAATCTAGTTCTAGCTATATTTTTAAGAATACTATCTCCGAGGAGGTTAAACCTCTTTTAGAGTACTATACTATTTATTATTAGTCTGTAAGGCCTAATAATAATAATAGTACTATTTATAGAAGTACTAATAGATCTGATAATAATAATAAATCCAAGGGTAGTTCCTTTAATATCTAATTCTGACCCCCTGGATACTATTTTCCTATATACCCTGAACCTAAGTAAAAGAGGAGGATAAAATAAATAAAAAAAAAATAAAAAAAATTAGATAGCTTAGCTAGTTCAGATAGGTAAATAGATCTAATTATTAGTAGATAGCTTAAATAGATAGGGAAATAGAATAGCCTCTTATAGGAGACCCTCCCCCCTATATATTCTAATTACTTATAATATATTTAAATTCTCAGTTTGAAGCAGCTTATTATATAGGTTCAGTCTATCTATATTTACTAGGCTATACCTAATTTAAGTAGCCTCTTAATATCTCTCTTAATTTAAATTCTTAACTTATTTATTTCTATAAGTTTTAAAAGTACTAAATTAAGCTTCCCTTTTATTAAGGTATCTACTAGGTTATTCTCTCTATTAATCTATCTTATTTTAGTAATTTTACAGTATTTATATAATTACTATAAAGCTATTATATTAATTATTAGTCTTTTCTCTATAGTTATACTAAGCTTAATAAAGTATTTATATAGTAAGAGAGAATTTATATAAATTACTAGCAGTATTTCTAATAGTATTATTTTCAAAATAATTATTTAAAAGGTACTTATAATTATAATACCTATATTAAATCCGGCTACTATACTATAGACTTCTAATATAAAGCTGCTTCTTATAATATATTTATACTTTATTAATAACTAGTATATAATATTCCTAGTTAGTTAGAATATAGGCTCCTAGCCCTTAATCCTTATCTCTATTCTAAGTATAATTATAAAGCTGATTTAGAAGCTTATATCTTTATTATTAGCAAGAGATCTATCTATAAAGATATATAGCTTCAGATTATATAGGTTAAGTAGTATAAATTTCAATCTATAGTTATAGTTCTTAATTTACTATATAAGCCTTTTATTTAACTTCTTAATATTATCTTTTAATAGATTCTATTATAATTATACTACTATAGATAAATTATATAAAGCTTCTAATTATATAATACTTATAATCTATATACTATATACTCTTTAGGCTTTATAGCTCTCTGTATCTATAGCTTTCTAGAGTATATTAGCTTAGCCCTTTTAAAAAAACTTAATTATTATACTATAAAGGGATATCTTTCCTCTATTAAATTTAAAATCTATTTTCTTAGAAAGCTTAACCCTAGCTTTTACCTTAAACTTAGCCTCTTTTAACTAATATTCTTCTTCCGCAGTAAGTATCTTATTAAATAACCTAAGTATATTATTAGTTTATATTCTAATAATCCCAGAACTAAGTATATTACTTCCTATAATCAGGAGGTATAGGTTAAAACTGGAGATTACTATCTTTATATATATTATAAAGTACTTATAGTATATAATATACTAATATATACTAGACTCAGTAATTCTATATAGCAGCTTTATAATTTTTATAACTGTTCCTTATAGATAGCTTTGCTCGAGGTCTTTTAGGAGTATTATATAAATTATATATTATAGTATTAACTCGGACTATAGGTAGGCTTATATAATATCTCTACTTATCAGAATATAAGTTCCTACTGCTAATAGTAATAGTATTAGTATAAGGATAAGCTATTAGCTATAGTATTAGATTATTAGTAACTATATAAGAATTATCTCCTTACTAGTATTATTATATCCTTATATAACTAGATAGGATTTCTTATATAGATATATATTCTATCCTTTTACCTTATTAATAATATATACTTTAAATAGTTAACTACTTTTAATATTATAATTAAACTGTATAAACTTGAATATACCTACTTTAATAAGTTAGTTAATTTTAGCTATTATAAAGGCCTTAAATAGAGTACCCGGGGTTATAATAACTTCTTCCTTTTAAAGTTTCTTAGCTAGCTTAAGGGTATCTTGCTCCTTATATATTATATAGTTAGTATACAGTCTAACTGTATAACAGTTGGATAACTTACACTGGACGGGGTCTAGGGTAGGTCGGGGTTAAACCAATCAGAGTACTATTCTGAGTAGTATAATCAGGTTATCTTAGGCTGTACAATATAAGTCACTGTTAATATATAAGTATTATAGAGCTAGTAATAATAGATATATAGATAATATTATTAATAACTGTCTGAAAGAGTATTCTATCTAGCGAAATAAATATATATATATACTTAAGACGATATATATAATATAGAATATATTATTAGTAATTAACTAGTACTATAGTTAATATATAGGATATTAACTATATTATTTAATTATATATAACTATATATAATAACTAAGGATAGTCCTATTAGGTAATACAGGGGTTATTCGTAATATAATACCCCCTCCTGTTAGTTTTATCCTTAAGACTATATTCAGCAGCTGAGTTAGTATATTACTTAACTTCCTTCCTTTATTATTTATACTAATACTATATTATCTAGTTATATTTTAAAAACAAAAGTATTAAAAACTAAGTTATCTATAATTTATAGGAATACTCTTCTTTTTACTATTCTGAATAATCCTTCTATTATACTGGTATATTCTTACTATAAGGGTTAAGGTAAGCACTCTTATTAGGTATCTCCTTCGGATTCCTCTTATTATATAGAATATATATTATACAGTTAATTATACTGTAATATTCAAGGGTTATCCGTATAGTAGATCCGCTATATTAGGGTCTATTATCAGCGGGCTGAAGAGGAGCTAGATACTGTAGAGGAGGAATTAGAGTGTATAAGTACTAAAGTACGGTATTTATATAAATAAAAGAAAATATAGCTTAATAAGATAATATAAGCAGTATCTCGTAGTATTAACAGTATTAAAGAGTTAGAGCGGGTAGAATAAGAGGAGGTAGAGGAGGCAGCCTATAAGGCAGCTTCTTCAGTAATTACTCCTTCTTCTGAGCCTGTGTTTTTAGAGATCGAGATTAATCCGGTATTTCTTCAAGAGGGTATAGAACTGTCCTCTTCTTAGTTTATTAGGATAGGTATTTCTAGGCCTGGTAATACTATTAGATAAGCTTCTAATAGTTCTTTAGGTATTTAGTAAGTTCCTAGATATTATTATTATTAGTATACCCTTTCTATTTAATAAAGTAGAATATTTATCTATTTCTAACTTCTTTCTTTAGTATTTTTTCTAGTTTATATTTTTCTTTATAGATCTTAATTAGATAATCTTAATCTAGAGTATTTTCTAGTACTTTTTTAAGTAATAAGATATAAAAAACTAGATAGATATATATTATATCCAGTAGTAATAGTTTATAGTTAGTATCTGATTTTTTATTCTTAATTTTAAATAGTCTAAGTTTTTTATAGTCTAATTTATTACTTAGTTATAATATTATAATATTTTTATAGAGTAGATAGACTTTATCTCCTTCCTTTAAGATTAGTCCCTTTAATCTTATTTTATTATAGTATTTCTTTATTCTTTCTTAGATAAATTCTAATTCTATCTTTATTTCTATATATAATAAGTATAGTATTTCTTTTATAAGTATAGCAGTAGGTATATCTAGTCTATTAAGTATTTATTAGTTCTGGAATTCTAGTTTATAACTATAGTTTATATATATAGGTATAAGTTAAGTAGATTCTTATACTGAACTATTATATATAATCTATACTATAGGTAATAGTTATACCTAATTATCTTATTTATAATTAATATAGGCTTATAAGTATTATTCTAATATTTAGTTTAATTATTTTATTTATCTATTACTCTGGGGATAGTAAGCTATTAAAAGCTTATACTTAGTACCTATTTATACTATAAGTAATTACTAAAATTTAGAAATAAAAGTTATTCCTCTATTCGAGATTATCTCTTTAGATAATCTATAGTAACTAACTATATATTATAGAAATTAGTATATAAGGTCTTCTATAGAGCTTACTTCTTTATATAGAATAAAATATCTATACTTTATAAATCTATTAATAATAACTAGAATACTATTATACTATACTTCTATTATAGGTTCTATTAATAATAGTAGCTTAATAATATAGTTAAAGGATATTAATTACTATAGTTATTCTAATACTAAAACTAGTTTAAGTTCTCTATATAGTTTATATCTTATAGATTTAATTTATATATAAGTATTATATTCTAAAACTATAGTTTATATATCTTTTTATAGATCAGGGTAATTATAATATTATCTTATTCTATTAAATATTTTCTTAACTCCTTAATATCCTAAGAGCAGATACTTATAGATTTCTTTAATAAGTACTATTCTTATATCTTATTATAGTATTTTTATATCTAGTATAGCTTCTATCTGGACCTTAGTATATACTATTTCTCTTAGTATAATACCTAAAGTTTATTATACTAAATATCCTTTATTATTTATTAAAAATAGTTATCTATTAGTTTTTAGAATTATTTATTTATACTCAGGTTTCCAGCTAAGAGTATTAGCTTATCTATTTTCTAATCCTTTTTAATATATAATTTTATAGTTAAATTTAGATAAGTATTTAGTATAGTATATTTATTATCTATTAAGTTATTAAGTTATAGTAAAATACTGAATATTCTTATAATCTATATATATCTTAACCTTATATTATATTCCTAGATAGTAGTATTCGAATTCTTTGAATATATATATAATAGCTATAAATTCCTTATTATAGATAGGGTAGTTAAGTTCTATACTATATAGTTTCTTTAAGTAGAATGCTATAGGGTATAGTCTCCCTTTATTATCCCTTTAGCTAACTTATATACTAATTATAAAATCTGAAGTATTAGTTTTAAGTTCTACTTCCTTATTTAGATTAAATATCTATAGTACAGATTTATAGGTTATATAATTCTTAATATTATTAAATATATCCTAATATTTTAAATTCTATTAAAATTCTTTTTCTTTCTTTATTAGATTATATAGGGGTATAATAATCTTCCTATAGTCTTTAATAAATTATTAGTAGTAATTAGTAAATCCAAGGAAAGCTTATACTTCTTTAATATTTATTAGTTCTTCCTATTTAGAAACTATAGTAATTTTACTTTTTTCTATTTATATTTTATTAGGTTAAATAATATATCCTAGGAAGTTAACTTTCTTAATATAAAACTAACTTTTCTTAAGTTCTACTAAGAGATTTATATCTTCTAGTTTCTTTAGGACTTTATATATATATTCCTTATATATATCTAGATTATTTAAGAATATTAAAATATTATTAAGATATATAACTATAAAGATATTAAAATATTCCTAGAGTACTTAATTAATTATTTATTAGAATATTATAGATATATTTATTAGTCTGAAGGGTATAATAAAGTACTTATATAAACTAAACTTTATTCTAAATACTATTTTCTATTTATCTCCTTCTTTTATTTATATTAAGTTATAAGCTCCCTTCAGATCTAGTATAGTAAACTACTGTTTACCCTGTAACTAGTCTCTGAGTTTTATAATCAGTAGTAAAGATATTCTATCTTTATATATAATCTTATTTAGTTAGTAATAGTTAATAACTAAACAGAGTTTACTATTTTTCTTAGGTATAAATATTATAGGGTATTCTGTAGATAAAGTTAATAACTATATATAGCTTTTTACTAATATATTATTAATATATTTATAGAGTATTTATAACTGAGGTTCTATAAGGTTATAGAGTTTATAGAAAGCTAGTTCTCCTCTATTAATAATAGAGATTTTATAATCCTATTAACTATACTATAATAATCCGGTTTCTAGGGTTTCTTTAAATAGCTTATTATATTTCCAGTATTCCTTCAGAATATAATCCAGTCTTCCCCTTTTAAGGTATTTCTCTTTATCTTTTTATAGTTATTTCTTTCTTACTTATTTATACTATAGGTTAAACTTAATATTATAGTTATATTTTTATTAATTTATTATATATATCTAATTAATAAAGTCTATTTCTAGGGGTTATTCTAATTTTTATATCTAGCCTAAGATTTATTTTATTTATTATAATTCTTAGTAGAATAGATTTTTTAGTATACTAGGTTATAGTACTATTAAGGCTATAACTACTATATCTACTTATTATTATAAGTTATTATTTTAGTTTTTTATAGTAGTACTTTTAGTTATTAAGGAATTATTATATTCTTCTAATATCTAATAAAATTTCAATTTCTATTAATCCTAATATAGGTTTATAAGAGTATCTCTCTACTTTATACAGCTAGTAAACTAGTCTATTAGTAGGTTTATATCTTATAGCTATAGTAATCCTAATATAATATTATAGGAATTTAATAGTACTAAGTTATATATAATATTAAATTCTTTCCCTTAGATTTTAATTATAAAGTAATTAGTCTTAGAGTTAATAATTCTATTATTATACTTAAATAATATTCTATTTAGAGTTATAATATTATAGAACTTCTTCTTTATCCTCTATAGTAAGCAGAGTTAGTTAATTACTACTAGTAAGATATAATTATATAATATTCTATAGTCTATCTATACTATAAGCTAGTATCCCTTAATCTTAATATCTATAATAATATTAATTAAATTTCCTCTCTTAATAGCTCCTAGGGTTTTCTAATTTAATATTATTTTACTATACTATAGCCCTATTATAGATAGTTTATATTATTTTTTATCTAATTAACTTATTATTTAAGCTGTTCTTACTCTTTTTTATTCTTAGGTACCTACTTTAGAATATCTATAAGGGTTCTTAGTTTATCTATAGAACTAGGGATAAATTATTTATATTTCTTTTTCTAATTATTTAGTTTACTAATTATTATAGATATCCTATTATCAGAGTAAGCTTTATCCTATTCTTTCTTATTAGTAGAGATAATTTCTTATTCCTTTATATTACTACTTTCTTTACTATCTATTAGGGATAGTATACCTTATTTACAGTATTATCTTATTTCTTCTTCCTACTGCTAATACTATTAGAGATATATCTTAGCAGGGTTTATATTATTATTACTATACTTAGCTAGTTCTAGTACTATTATTTTAGTTTCCAGATAGTTCCTATACTTCTAGTTATAGTATTATTCGATTTAACTATTATATTCAGCTATTACTTAGTCTTTAAGATTCTTATTCTTATATTATAATTTAATTTTAGCCCTCTTATAAACCTTATATCTTAGTTTAGTATATAATTCTACTAGTAGTTTACTATAGGTATATTCTTCAGGGTATTCTTCTAAGTCTTCCTTAAAAATAGTATATTATTTTATATCTTATTATTAGTATATAAATTATTATATCTGCTCTATAGTATATTTATTAGATATCCTTCTATTAGGGTATAGAAAGAAATTATTCTTAGCTTTCTCTATCTAATATACTTAGTATTAATTATTATAGCAGGTTATCTATAATTCCAGAGGGTAGTTATATATCTATATTATCTTTATACAGGTTAGTATCTTATATATACTATTACTAAGCTATATAGTACTAATAGTATTATTTCTAAAAATAATTAGTTTTTCCAATATATCTGGATATTATTCCTATATTCTTTCTTAATAATATATATAGAGTTTACTATATTTAGCTTTAATTTCTATCCTTATCTATTAATATTATTCTTTCTTAGTAGAGTTCTACAGAATAACTCTATTAGTATAGCAGAATATATATTTATATTTAGTAAGTAGTTTAAATCCTAGAACTTATTCCCCTTATTTAAGCTTTTCCTTAAGCTTTTAGAAAATCTACTAGATCTCTTCTTATTATTTCCTAATTATACTAAGTTTTATATATTCCTCAGATTCCAGTACTCCTTAGAAAATAGGTATATCTCTTAGAGAATACTTAGGAATTATAATAGTTATAGGGGTTTCTTCCTAGTTAATCTTATATATTATTCCTAAAACTTTAGTATTAGTTTTCCTAATTACTTCTAATTACTTCTTACTATCCTTAGCAGGTTTTTAATCTTTCTTCTTATCTTTCTTAGGTTCTAGATATTAGGGTAAAATATATCTAATCTTATTATAGTTATAGTATTTATATTTTTCTATAGCTCCTAGCTCTATAGGTCCTATATATATCCCAGAGACTATAGTATACTATTATTATAGTTTCCCAGTATTAGCAAAATAGGTTATTTACTATTTATAAGTTCACTATTAGTACTATTAGTTATTAATTCTTATAGCTATAGTTATATACTTATAAATACTTATTAGCCTGTTCTCCTTATAGAGTTTATCCTAAACTTCTTTTTTAAGTTAGTTAAAGTAGTAAAATATAGTATATTCCTTATTCTATCTAGTTTTAGCTAGTAGCTAGAGGTAGTAAGTACTAAAGGTTAAATATAATCCTTTCTAAGTAAGTATATTAATCTTATATTCTGCTTTATACTTCTTATCTTAAATACTAAAGGTTTATTTAAGAACTTCTATAAAGTAATTAAAACTTATTATAATATTAATAGTTTATTAGTTTCCTTATTCACTAAGGTATTCCCTTATAATAGATTTAAACTAGTTAAGTATAACTTCTTTAAGTTATAAGTAAGTATATATAACTTTCCTTTTATTAGTATTAAGTATAATAGGAAAATAATTAAAATATACTTAGAGTTAAGTTATAAATCCTTAGAGTTTATCTTAGATTCTATTAAATATCTTAAGTAGTAGTAGCTTAAGTAGTTATTCTAGCTCCTATCCTTAAATAGCAGTTACAGCCTGAGTATAGATATTAGTATTTATAGCAGCTTACTATACTATAAGGGCTATTATATTAGCTAATTCCTAATAAGTATTTATAAGGTATATATTAAGCTAGTTAACTTAGTCTTATAAGAGCTAGATTTCTTTAATATAATTATTATTATCCTTACTACTATTATTACTATCTTTATCTATAGTATTATCCTTAATAGTTAAAGCAGGTAGGTTATTATTAGCAGCAGGAGTATACTATTACTAGGCTTAAGATACTATAGCAGCTATAATATCTTCTTTATTATTATATAGTAATTAAGATAAAATAATCAGCTAAATAAGAGTTATTAATATATAATAGTTAGATAACTTATACTAGACAGGGTCTAGGGTAGATCGGGGTTAAACTAATTAGAGTACTATTCTAAGTAGTATAATCAGGTTATCTTAAGCTGTATAATATAAGTTACTATTAATATATAAGTATTATAGAGCTAGTAATAATAGGTATATAGATAATATTATTAATAACTATCTAAAAGAGTATTCTATCTAGTAAAATAAATATATATATATACTTAAGATAATATATATAATATAGAATATATTGTTAGTAATTAACTAGTACTATAGTTAATATATAGGATATTAACTATATTATTCAATTGTATATAACTATATATAATAACTAAGGATAGTTCTATTAGGTAACACAGGGGTTATTTATAACAAACTGGTTATACTATATATTATATATATACTTTCAGTTTATTCTTTAAGCCTATTAGTTATTCCCTTCTTTATAGTAGTTCACTTATTATAAGTAGTAAGAGGTCTTTTAAATATATTATTAGGCTAGTATTCTCTTAGACTAGATTTTCAGTCTATTTATCTCTATAGTATAGCTTTATATATATAGACTAAAAGGTCTTTAGTCTATCCTGTATTTTAATTATAATATTATAGGAGTTATTTAATAAAAGTCTATATAGTCTAAACTACCTCTTATTCTCTCTTTATACTATAACCTTATTTAGGAGTAGGAGTTTAAGGAGTTCTATTAGATTAGGGCTATTATATATAGCTAGTATAAGTATAGTTCTCTCTTTAGTATATAGTTCTCTTAAGGCTTTTATTATAAGGTTAACTACTTATACTTTTTAAACTATAGATTATAACAGGGGAGAGAATATAATAATTCTTAGATATACTTTAAATATAAGGAGTATTAGTATAAGGCTATTAGGCCCTGCTATATTATTAACTACTTTAACTACTGCTTATAATATTAATTCCTTTAAGGTTATCTTCTTAAGTTCCTTATATAAGATATTAAATATATATTATAATAGTCTGTAATATCTCTTAATCTTACTAATTAACTAATAGGCCTTAATTAGTATTTACTTATACTTAGAACTAATAATTCTTATATTTATATAAAATCAGTTACTTATAAATTAGGTTCCTATATTATATATAATACAGTCTAGCAGTCCTAGATATATATCTAGCTAGATCCTCTTTAATACTTCCTATATAGTATCTACTAAAATATTTATAAGGAAGATTATATTTTAGAATATAATTACTATATAGATAATATATAAAACTAGTTCTTAATCTAGTAGATATATAATATTAACTATAATCTTATAGTTAAAGTTAAGATTATCTTATAGTCTGAATTTAAAGTATTTTAGAGCTAGGCTATAGGCCTAGTATTAGTAGTAGAAGTATTTAATCTTTTTTATTATTTCTCTATTTATATCCTTATAATCTGCTCTTTCTAAGAGCCTATATAGTCTTTCTACTAATAGGTAACTAAAGTAATAATAGAGTTATTTTAGCTCTAGTTCTATTAAGTAGGCTATATTAGCTATTAGTATATATTCAGGAAAGAACTATATATAGCCCTATTTCCTTACAGTTAGAGCAGAAAGGCTATCTATAGTTCTAACTACTTTATTAGTTATATTCCTAAACTTAATATTCAGATAGTCTATATCTTAAAGGTATATTAGGAAAGGGGTCTCTGAGTTTATTATATAAAATATAATAAATCCGAACAGAGTCTATAACTTTATTATACTAAGTAACTCTATAAGCCCCTTTCTAAACTTAATACTCTTTATATTAGCTATAGTATTCAGTTTAATTAATAGATTAATTTATTTAAGTACTTTAAATTATAATTTACCTATAGTTAAGATTAATAAGGTATCTATATCTAGTATAATCCCCTGGAATTATATTATATATCTTTCCTTAATAATAAATTATAAGGAGTCTTATAGCTTTCTCTTAATCTTCTCTCTAGAGAGTAAGTACTAGAATACCTTATTAAGCAGATATTATATTAGGTATTATTTATTACTGCTTATATACTAGTCTTCCTTATCTGGGTTATTATAATTATTAGGGTCTCTATAGTCTGCTATTTCAGACTAGTTATTAACTCTTTCTTAGTCTTAAATCTACTACTCGAATTCTTCTAGTATATTATCTTCTTCTACTTCCTCTTCTACTTTAAGAAACTCAGTTATAAATTAGTAGTATAGTTCGGATCTCTTCTATAGATAGTTTATAGACTAATAACTAGGCTTATTATAAATAAAATAGTACTCTCTCTAGCTATTCCTCTATAGTCCTTAGTCCTAGCTAGTAAAGCTTCTATTAAATAGTCTGCTCTATATATTTTAAGTATAATAGAGCTACTATTATATTCTGTTTAATAGCTTCTAGATATATTAATATTACTAGTTAATAAGATATATATTTCTTATTATATCCTAGGCTACTAAAGCTATTAAGCTTTATTCTAACTATCTTAATAGGTTTATTTCTAATACTAATATAAGATATTATATTAGGACTTTAGTATTTATATACTCTCTTTAGAGTACTATTTCCAGTTCCTTTAAACCTCTATATACTCTTACTACTATAGCTTATAGATTATTATCCCCTATATAAATACCTCTAAGTACCTTCTATACTCTTATCAGGGTAGTAAAGATCTTTTATAGTATCTGGTATACTATAAGGTCCTTATATTCTCTATTTACCTATATTAAAGTAATACTAATTTAAGTCTAGTTATAATAATACTACTATTTATTAATAGTATTATTAAAGTATTACTTTAGTTTAAAATATATCTCTCTGAAGGTATATTCTTTTTTAATATATTAAAACTAGAAATCCTATATATTCCCTTTAAAGATTTAAAAGAGTATAGTTTTAAATCTACTTAGCTATATATTATAGAATTTATAAATATTTAGTATTATCCTAACTTTAATATTAAGTATATTATATAGTTCCCTGCTAAATAAGTACTCTTTTATATTATATAGCTTCTAGAAAGCTATAAGTTCTTATATAGCTACTATACCTATTCTAAGGCTTTACTCAGATAGAAGGTTATAATAAAGGTTATATAACTTATATATATAACCTCCTAGTTCTTATCTTAGAACTAGATTCCTAGGAGATATAAATACTTATTAGGTTAACTCCTTATTCCTCTTAGGTATTTCTATCTTATCTACCTTAATTATATAGATTATACTTCTTTCTCAGGGTATTTATAGTATTAGTACTATATATCCTTAAGACTTCCTATATTACTCCTATAATTAGAATACCTAGGAGTTCAGATTAAAGATATTTATAAGAAACTATTAATTATTTAGCTATTTTAGTAGGTCCTCTAGCTCCTATATATTATTAAGAGCTGCTTTAGATATATTATTTATAGAGCTAGTATATATACTACTATATTATAGGATATATTTTAACTCCTTAGTAATACTATTATTTAGAAGTATAAACTTTTCTATTAATTAGTCTCTAAAGTTATATATAAACTTACCTAGTAAGTTATTACTATATAGCCCGGTATATTTATAGTAGTATATATAATATACTATATATATATTAGTAAGTTCTTAAGTAGTTATCTAGGCTACTGAGGTTAGGCAGTTTATCTAGTTAATATTATTTATATAGATCTTTATTAGTCTAATTATATTAAAGACCTCTTCCGCTTTATTATAGTTAAAGGGGGTTAGTATAGATATAGTTTATACTAGTAGTACTATTGTTGAAATTACAGTGGCCTACAAGGTGTATTAGGCCTTGAGACCGCTATAACTAGCAGCAGTGGAAATTTTAGCTTCTAACTTATAGCGAACACTCCTCTATAACTTAGTCAAACTTCACACTAGAAACTCGGTTTATAGTGCATTTTATAGCGCAAAAGGATCTTATTTTGGTGAGAGGAACCGGAAAAATATACCAATTTCTCTCATAGGTCTACCGACTAAAAACTACTCTAAAACCCGCTACAGCAGCTTCCCGGGCCACTTTTGATTTTCCGCAAAATTCATTACTATAGGAAATCTAAAAAATCGACTCACAACTACCAAACCATAAGATAGATATATATAACCTTTTTAAGACCCACTTTTATCTGAAAGAGCTAGTTAAGCTGATCAGTTAAGTATAGATATTAGATATCTTATCTTTAAAGCTGAAAGAGATATTTAAGATCTAAGGTCTAGTCTAGGGTAGGTTGGTTATAGGGTAGCTTGGGTATAGGTTAGGCTACTAGAAGTTACTCAGATTTTTTCCTGAATTTTCTAGACCCTTATTTAGGCTAATATAGCCTAATAACCTATAAATAACGCTGCTGACGCTCCTAGCCCTAAAGAGGAACTGGAGCCCGCTAAGCCGTAGCGGTCATAGCGGCCTGTAGCCACTGACCCACAGTGGCTGCAACCGCTATTGGCTCGTGATCGTAGTCGCTATCGGATAGCGGTCTCAATCGCTATTGGCTAGCTGTTACAGGGGATAGCGATCGCTAACAGTTAGTGGTTGCGACCGCTAGAGGTTAGTGGTTGCAACCGCTAACTTATAGCGATACGGTCACTAACTTATAGTGGCTATAGTCTCTCAATTCAACAACTATTATACTTACTTAGGAGGTAGATTCTAAAGTATATATATATTTTTATAATAGGGGAGTATAGGGTTTTACCCTTATTTAAAGAACTAGGGTCTTTATTTAGGAGAATTCTAGTAAGTTATAGAAAATAGAGTAGTAGTAAGGGAGAAGTATAAGGGATTATCTTATTTCCTTCTGGAGTTAGGAAAGAGAGAGTATTCTATAAGGGCAAACTCTTAAAATTAAGTAGTTAAAGAAGGAAGTAATCTTATTAATTACTCCTATCTGTATTAATAGGAAGGTATATATAATATAATACTCTTTAGAGGTATTTCTAGTACTAATAGTATTATTAGAGGAATAAGTAATCTCTAAAGTAACTATTCAGAGTATATAAAAGATAATAGTATTATTATATTATATATTATATATAGTTTTATAGTATAGAACTAGTACTTACAGGAGGACTATACTTCTCTGAACGCTTAGGAAATCCTATCTCTTCTTCTTTACTAATCTATAGCTACTATATAACTACTAATTAGTATTAGAAAGCTTTTCTAAAGTATATACTATAGAGTAGATAGGTTAAAAGTAATTTTTAATTAAGTTACTATCCTAGCTACAGAAGTAAACCAGTTATAAATACAGTTCCAGAGCAGTCCTGACTAAGCGAACTGCTCTGCTTCTGGCTTCCAGCCAGTAACTGCTAGTCAGTAGTATTTAGTATACTAATAAATATATAATATAAATATTCTAAGTACTAAGACCTTAAGTTTAAGTATATTAATTACTTAATATATACTTTAGAAAAACCTTTTAATAAAAAGCTTAATTAAATTCTTTTTCTTTTTTTATAAAATTATATAATAATAAAATAATTTTTTTATAGTTTTTAATAAATTATTAATAATAATTAATAAATTCTAGAAAAACTTAATTTTTTTTTAATATTTATTAATTCTTTCTAGTTAATAATTATAATAATTCTTTTTTTCTATTTATATTTATTAAATTAAATAATATATTTTAAAAAATAAATTTCTTTAATATAGAACTAGTTTTACTTAGATTTTATTAAAAGATTAATATTATTATACTTAAAACTAGCTATAACCAGCTTAGTACTATAGATTTTTTTGATTTTTTTTATTAGTTTTACTATAAATAAAAGTATATTCTAAGATCAGATAATATATAATCTAATATATATTTTTTAAGAATATAATTAGTAGTCTATATCTAAACCTTTAATACTATAAAATAAAGTTAAAATATTATATTTTTAGCCTGGGTATAGGTATTAATCTTATAAAAACTCTAATAATAGGAGGTATTTATATAGCTAGATATATAAATAACCCGGCTATAGTTATAGCCCCTAAAGGGAGAAGCTTATTATCTAATAATAATAACTATATTTCCTTTCTAATTTAAAGCTTATTATAATTAATTAATTAATTATATCTTACTATTTATTACTTAATTAATTAATTACTAGATATCTTAAATAGCTATAATATCTAATATAAATATTCTAATCTCTTAGGGCCTAGTTAATACTTCTAATAAAACTCTTAAAGTAATAATAATAGTTATCCGAGGTAATCTAATATAGCTATTTACTAAATATATTTATAATATACCCCTCCGATCAGTTAAGGATCTACTTACAGTAATAAAGCTGCTCTTAGTATTATAGATCCGGTAACTATATCTACTTAGTCTATTACTTTATATAGCCTACTATCTGTAACTACTACTATAGGAACTTATAGAGGATTAAGATAAGTTTAAGTAAATACTATATCTTAAGAATAGCTACCCTCTTATATAGGCCTACTATAGCCTAATATATAACTTATAGTTTCAGTATATTATATACTATATTAAGATAATTAGAATAAAGATAGCTTTTAAAAATTAATTATTTAAACTTTATATTTTTTTTAATTATATTCAGATTAGAGTATTATTTATATTAGGCTAGGGTATATTAGAATTAGTTTTAATTTAATCTAAAATTATATATATTTAGAAATAAGAAAAGCTAGTTATATAAGGTTTTTAAAAGGTCAAGGTCTCTAGTATAGGGTAGACTAGCTGTAGGGTAAGCTAGATCTAGGGTAGATAAAGCCTATAGGGTAGGCTCCGAAATACTAGAGAAGGATCATTCGAAAAAATATAGTAGAAGGTACAGGCTCTATAAGAGAAAATAAAGCTCTATCAGCTACAGGGTAGCTAAGAAAGATAGACTGTAGGGTAGATAAAAGAGTATATTAGTAACTTATAGAATCTCTATCTAGCAGGGAGGAAGCCCTGTACTTATAGGTATTTCCAGGCTGTAAGAGCCCTGAAGATAACATATTGCCTTCTGTAATACAGGCTCGTAACCGCTATAAGGTTCTCGTACAGAGGGATACGAGACCGCTAATACAGATATTACAGCGGATACGAAGTCCGCTAATACAGCTGCTATAGTGGTTACGAGGTTCACTAAACTAAGTGCTAAGGTTCTCGTACAGCGGACACGAGGTCCGCTAATGCAAGCGCTGCAGCGGACACGAAGTCCGCTAATGCAGCTGCTTCAGCGCAATACGGGATCGCTAGCACGGACGCCACAGCGGCCGTTACAGCGGTTGTGACCGCTAACGCAATTGCCCCAACGGGCAGCCACAGTAGGTTAGGCCAGTGGCTTCAGAGGGCTTCCAGCTTTGGAGAGCCCTAAGTTAGTTATTTCATTCCCCCTTACCCTATACTAATTATATATCATTTGATTAATTAATATAGGGTAATCTTGATCTACCCTATAGTCTATAGGGTAAATCTCAACAAAGGTTATTAGTTATTTTACCTCTATAAGTATAATATATATTTATAGCTATAGAATATTTTTATTAGGAATAATATAGATTTAATATTAACCTGATACCTATTTATATATAATTAGTTATACTATATAATAGTGCTATAGATATATTATTTATACTTAGCTATAGGGTAGCTAGGTTCTGACGGATTATAATTAAAACCTAGGTTTATAATACCTTTACTTATATATAAGGTAGTATAATTCTAAAGGCTTAGATTCTCTTTTATCTATTAGCTATTTCCAGCTCTTTTATAGGAGGCTCTGTACAGCCCCTGTTTATAGTATAATAAATATTTTCTAATTTCTTTAGAACTTTATATATATATTTCTTATATATTTTAAAATTATTAAAGAAAATTAAAATATTATTAAAATATATAATTATAAAGATATTAAAATACTTTTAAAAAATTTAATTAATTATTTATTAAAATATTATAAATATATTTATTAATTTATAAAATATAATAAAATACTTATAAAAGCTAAACTTTATTCTAAATATTAATTTTTTTTTTTATATTAGATTATAAATTTTCTTTAAATCTAATATTATAAATTACTATTTATTCTATAATTAGTTTTTAAATTCTGTAATTAATAATAAAAATATTTTATTTTTATATATAATTTTATTTATATTATAAATAAAATATATACTACTAGTATTATATAGTATATCTTATTTTTTCTACTAATAAAAAATAGATTACTCTAGATTATTAATAAGCTAGGATAAGCTCTTAGTATATATATACTTTTATTTTACTAGTTAGAAATACTCTTTTAAATAATTATTAATATAATAGTTTATTTATAACTATCTATATCTTTATTAGAACTAGTTCTATAATACTTATATATTAATAATAACTTATATTATATAGTTTAATAATAATCTGATTATATTACTTAGAATAATACTCTAATTGGTTTAATTCTAATCTACTCTAAACCCTTTTAATTATTATAATTTAGTTATTAATAATTAATTATTAAATAAAGTTTATTATTTTTCTTTAATATAAATATTATAGAGTATTTTATAAATAAAATTAATAATTATATATAGTTTTTTATTAATATATTATTAATATATTTATAAAGTATTTATAACTAAGGTTTTAGAAAATTATAAAGTTTATAAAAAACTAATTTTTCTTTTTTAATAATAAAGATTTTATAATCTTATTAATTATATTATAATAATTTAGTCTTTAAAATTTCTTTAAATAGTTTATTAAATTTCTAGATTTTTATAAAATATAATCTAATTAATTCTTTTTAAATTAAACTTTCTTATTTTTCTATTTTTATTCTTTTCTAGTTTATTTATATTATAAATTAAATTTAATATTATAATTATATTTTTATTAATTTATTATATATTATTAAAAACTTAAGCCTAGTAGAAAACTAGATTAGATATAATAAAAGATAGTTATAATAAGTAAAATCTCTAACTAGTATATTATAATACTATATAAAGAGAAGAGAGAGTTATAAAAAAAACTTACTCTTTTCTTTCTTAAGAATATAAATTCTAAAGTAAATATTTATCTATAGCTACTATAGAACTAATCTATTATAATATATATTTTTTATAATAAACTTTAATATATTAGAAACCTCTAATTATAAAAAGATAATATTAGTATTTAATATAAACTTTTATTTATTTATTAGAGAGTTTTATTTAGAAATAATAGATCTTTAAAATAAGATTAATATTTAGATTAAGTAATTATAAATATAATTATAATTATAAAATTATTATTTAAAAGGTTTCTATAAATATAAATTTAGTTTTAATTTTAAATATTTAAAGATAGTTATAAGCTCTTTTATTATTCTATTTATTCTTATTAATTATTTTTATAGTTTTAATAATTAAAAGATAGCTAGTAATAGAGAATTTATATAATAGAGAAAAAAATCTATTTCTAGTATAGAAGAAATATATTAAATATATTCTTAAAATAAATTGTTTTTTTAATTAATAATAAAAAAAATTAGTTTAAATATATTTAAAGTATTTTTTTATAGAAAATATAAAAAAAAACTTATAATTTATTATAAAAATAGAAAATTATACTATATATACTAGCTAAATAATTTCTTAGTTTATATAGAATTAATATTTTCTAATTTATATTAATAGTAGATAGCTTTAGAAGAATTAAAATAAATAACTTAAGAATTTAATAAAGTATTTATAGTTTTCTATATCTACTTTAGATAGATAATAATTATAGCAGGAGAAATATACTAAGATAATACTATATAGTTTTTATAACTATATTATTATCTGAATAAGTAGCTATATAAGCTCTATATTAGTAAGGGAATTAGCAGCTACGCGAGTGCAACCCGTTAATACGTGGCCCTAATTCTTGAGCAAATAAAAGAAATGTAAATAATTGGGCAAGCCAAACATACAAGCCGAAGCATTCTAAAGATGAGAAGACGGGGCCGATTCCAATGTCACGGCCGCTGCACTCAAAGCTCTCTTTCCAGTTTCCACAACAGTAGTCTGGAAAATGACCTTACCCGATTCCCGCCACATCTCGGTCCTCAATGTCTGACCCGGCACCACGGCACTCGTAAACTTGCCCTTCAGGCTCTTGAAAGAACCATACGCCTGATAGATATGCTTTCCTGCCATGCCGAGGGTGCACAGCCCGTGCAGAATGGGAGTATTGAACCCCCCTTCTTGCTAAAATCAGGATCAATGTGCAATGGGTTGAGGTCCCCGTTTAAGCGATAGAGAGCCGCTTGTCCCTCCGACGTCTTCTCCTCAACAACATGATCAGGCGATCGCAAAGGTGGTTGGTTTCTGGCTGTTGCGGCGCCTCGGTCTTGAAGCTGCTTGTCCCCTCCAAAGCCGCCACCGCCGCGAACGAGAACTGTGGTTTCATTGTAGAAGACTTTAGACTTCTTGTCATCCACTGTTGTGAATCCCTGGACGACCAAAACATCCTTGCCCTTGTCCACGACTTGAATGAGCTTCGGGTATGTTGTCAGCGTACCCGAGCGCGAGATTGGGGAGTGGATTTCGAGATATTGGTCAACGTGGAGCAGGAGTCGCTGGTCGTATTCGGACATGATATCTGACATCTCATACGGAGCTTCGGAGTTAAAAAAAGGAATCAGTCCGAATACGGGCAGAGCGCCGAAGTCCGGATGCCCCTCGAAAACGTGTGGCAAGTCCGTGTGAGGTATGCCAAGAGAGAGGGCGTACAAGATCAAATCACGCTGGGTGTATGAGTAGCTTGTGCCCTTGGATATGGCAGCTTTGGCCTTGGAGATATTGCCAAGCACGTCCTTTTGAGTGACCTTCAGTTGTAATTAGCCAACGCTGTGCGCCGTGGAAGAGCGATTCTTAATTGCTGACTTACCAGCGATGAGTTTGCCTGCCCAGACAAAATCCGGGTGTGGTCTTCGCGTGACACCGGGTAGGCTTTCGTGGATGCCTTTAAACCTGACAATAAAGCGGCGATTTCCTTTCCTGTGGCCGTGTCGAGAGGTCCCTTGGTCGTGGAATGCAGCATCTCCCAGCGTGTTTGCCCAAACCATCCACTTCCCACCTCGTACAGACCTCCGGTAGCGGTCGCAGGAGCAAGATGGCTGCATAACGCGGTCAACAGAGGTGCGACGTGCGCTGGATCGAACATCTTCGCAATATCGTCACTGAGTATACTCTTCGTCATGTTGGTACCCGCGTTTGGAGCTATGACATTGACAAGAATGTTTCGAGAACTTCCCTCCTGGGCTAGGGCGTTGGTGAGGCCAATGATGGCTGATTTCTAAGTTGGGCGTCAGTTTCCGTACCAAAGCGTACCTCGCACGGCTTGTGAAGTCCAGGTATGGCGAATACTCACAGCTGCAGCGTAGTTAGCTTGACCGAATTGGCCGTAGATGCCTGTCACGCTGGTGGTATTGATAATCCGTCCGTATCCTTGACGGAGGAAGTAGGGCCAAGCGGCTCGAGAGTTCGCATATGTAGCTCCAAGGTGAACCGATAAGACCTTGTCCCACATGTCTTCCGTCATATTATGGAATGCTTTGTCTCGTATGATGCCTGCATTGTTAATCACTACATCAATGCGGCCAAAAGCATTCACAGTCGCCTGGACGTTCTTTTTCCCATCCTCAGCCGATGTGGTAATACAAGCAGCCGTGCCGCCGGATCGTCGGATATCGTCAACGACAGACGAGGCATCAGAGATATCGTTAATCATAACGGATGCTCCAAGAGAGGCAAAGTGACGGGCATACGCTTCTCCAAGCCTGAAAAAGCACCATTAGAACACTTGTTCCCAGCGACATGGAGGATAATAAGGAACGGCAAAAAGGACATACCCAGACCCCCCTCCGGTTACTAGCACGGTTGTCCCCTGGAATGAAATTGGAACGCCTTTGTCATTGGGTGGCAGTTTGAGCCCTTCCTTTTGGAGCTCCAGGAATTTGTTCGGACCTGATGGATACTCTGGAAGGCCAAAATCGCTAACTTCGTGCCAGCGCTGTAGTATCGATCCTGGCGTCAAAGTTGCGTCGGCGCGAAGCAACAGGCCTCTAGCTCGCTGTCGATGAAAGGAGGCCGCTTTGCCTCGGCCAAACTCGAAGACAAAACCGTTCTCCGTCGTATTATCTTGATGAACAAGGTATGCGATGGCCGTTGCCGTGGAACTAAGACTAGTTTGTCCTTCTGCCAAACCAAAGCCAGATGGCGTTAGCAAGGGCATGCGATGGCATGTAGTAGCCTGAGTCTCAGTGCAGTTAGACATACCAGGAAGAATGATAACGTTTGCAAATATGTTTTTCTTCGCGCCTTCTCGAGCAAGAGTGTAGGTAAATGCGACCTTGGAGTGGCTCGACGCTGTTAGATGTCGATTAGAGGGAATCGTGTCTCAGTTGGTTCCTAGGAACATACCAGAGTGAACGGATTGTCCCGTAGCTCCAAACAATGCGACAGCGGAGGACGTATCTATGATCCGCCCATAGCCTTGCTGGCGAAATTTCTGCCACGCAGCGTGTGTGATCTGCGGCAAGAATTGGTTTTTGGTCTGTGGATCAGTTCTGCCTGAGTAAGATTCAAGGGGCCCGCCGTGCCTTGTAGGTTCCCTTGATGGAACGTTCAGTAGCGCCAGACCACTCCGCATCGTCAATTTCTTCAAATCTCTTGAGTTGGGAAGTGATATTGGCGGTGTTGATGAGGATGTGCACCGTTCCGTAGGCAGCAACGGCCGCTTGGATGATCTTGTCGCCCTCGAGGATGCCATCGGAGTTCGCAACTGCAGCACCCCCTTTCTTCGTAATCGCCTCGACTAGTCGAGTGAGCTCCTGATGAAGCATGGTTCAGCTTGGATCTTGGAACAGCAGAAATTGCTTGCCTAGGGCTGGTTGGTGCTTACATCTGCGCGAGCTTGTGCATCGTGAACAACGACCGCAGCACCTGGTGCCGGAAGTTAGAATCTGGGAAGCACAGCGGAAAGCATGAGAGGCGTAGACATACCTCGTGAAGCTAGCACTTCAGCACACTTCTTGCCCAGCCTAATGCGCATCAATCGTCCGTCCATCGAGTCTTGGGACTTTACCGGGATGCTATTGACTCACCCTTCTGCTGCGCCGGTAACAACGGCAACCTTGCCAGCGAAATCTAGATCAGCCATGTTTGTAGCTCTGAAAGGGTGTCCAGAACGGATTGGACGTGACTAGATTGTACCGAAAATCTAATACAAGTTTCGCTTCCGTCACAGCTCGATAAACTTGATTTATACGAACGTTGGGGAGAGTGACCGATCATGTGGGGAGGTTGTGTTCGTGGGACAAAGCCCCACGAAGAAGGAAATGCCGTGACTGAAACCGTACCGCGGCCCTCGGTTCTTGACAAAAGTCGAAGTGCAAAAAAATTTGGTCGTCAGCCATGAATCTATTGAAGATGCTATTCTTAGATCCAAAGAGCCGTCGCATCCCCGAATCCGTAAGATGTAATCTACACAAACGTGGTCCCGACAGCTCTTCTCGATCTACCGCTTCCAACGTACTTGGACAGAAACATGGTAGCCTCTGCATTCAATCTACACAAGCACGCAATTAACTTCGCAAACTAATCGGCTTGAGGCGAAAAAAGTAATGTCTTGCACCTCCTCCAAGGCTCTATGGCACATAGTCTACTACCAAAATTCATCAGGTCGCTTATAGCTTGGCGCTAGGCGGCGATGACTTGTAGTGATGAATCATCTTCCGTTTGAGATAGGAACTGATGCCGTGCTTGCCCCATTCTCCACCTATTCCTGATTCCTTGTGGCCTTCAAGGTATGCTTGAGGAAGGGGTCTCTCGAAGCTGTTAATCCAGATGGTACCAGCTTCAACCTTTGATGCAAGCCGGTATGCGTAGTCGAGATCCTTTGACCAAATAGTGCCTCCCAACCCTGTAGACGTGTCATTCACGCGCGCAATAAGATCGGCCTCATTTGACCATCGCATCAAGGGAACAATTGGTCCTGTTGAGAGAAGGAGTGTGCGTGAGCTTCTGTTAGACAAGGTCAGGTCAGAGGAGCGATTAGACCTACCGAATGCTTCCTTCTGAACGACCATGGATGAATCAGGCGGACAATCGATTATCGCAGGTGAGATTAAGAAACTATTCTGATCAGGTTTCTGGTCTCCCCCGAGTGCAAACTTGTATCCATTGCGAGCTGTGTCCTCGAAGATCGACCTAACCACGTTGTACTGCATCTTATTCTGCACAGGCCCCAGCATAACGCCCTCAAGGGAAGGGGGGCCGACCTTCCAGTTTTTGACGACGTCCACCATTGCCTTGAGGAGCTTATCGTATATGTCCTCATGAACATAGATCCGCTTGCTGGCCACACACAGCTGTCCAGAGTTGAAAAAGGCACCAAGAGCCACCTGGGGAGCAACCTCGCTGATGTTTATGTCGGGACAAACGATGCTTGCATTGTTCCCTCCAAGCTCGAGAGTGACGTTTTTCAAGCCGGAAGACGCTAAGATCTTCTTTCCTGTCGCTGTGGACCCAGTGAATGTAATCTTCTGGATGCCTGAATGACTGCATAGAGCAGGTCCCAGTTTGTCGTCGCCGTGGATGGCTTGCAACACCCCAGCAGGGAGGGTGTCCATCACGATGTCCACAAGCTTCAGAATGCTATAGGGCGTGAAAGGCGATGGCTTCAAAATGATACAATTACCTGTCAGCAGCGCTGGCGCAATCTTTCCGACGGCTAGCACCAAAGGGTAGTTCCACGGACAGATAGCACCGATAACTCCCAAGGGCTCATGATATAAGGTCAGGCTCAGGCTTTTATCGTCTTGGACAACCTCGGGCTTGGGCTCCTCACATCCACCTAGTTCCCAAGTGCCATGGTTAGACTTGAATCTCAGAGATAAAGTATAGAACCGCCGGGCAAAGGAGCTTGTGACCCACTGTAGAATTCGAGAAAGTCCAAAGCGTGTTGGACCTCGAGATCACCAAATTGAGGTGGCTTCCCTCCTTCAGAAGAAATTAACCGCGCCATGGATGGCCTATGCTGGATGAGAAGGGATCGGATCTGGCGTAGATGTGCCTGACGGTCCTTCCACGATAGCTGCGACCACTCCAAGAACGCAGCTTGGGCTGCTGTAACGGCATCATTAAGATCCGACTCTGTGGCAATAGGAACATCCCATAAAGGCTCCCGGGTTGAAGGGTCAATGCCCTGACCCATGGTCGGGCTGGAACGGAGCGATCCCGCGATCACATTGCGAAAGGTCGAGAAGTCTGGGGTAGCCATCTTGTGCAAACTTGAATCTTCGACGGATTGTTTAGGTCTCATCTGTAGGTGTGGATGCCGAGCGCCAAAGACAAATACGTCAAACAAGGCCACTCAAAGGTGTTAAGAGGAGCGGCGTCTGGGGCTACATTAGAGTACATACATGGATGGTCCCAGGCTCCCATCTTACCCTCAGAAACCGCAACGACCATCTCCATCTCCACATACGTTCAGTTAGTCCCATGTGGGGTGGCGGGGTTATCACGCGTCTCGATCCTAAGCATTACGCCGACTTTCTTGGACTAGGACTCTAGGCAAAGAACAGGCAAAGAAAAGGTCAAGGGTAAAGGAGTACAGTATACACGGCTAGATTTTCAAATCTAACACATTGTTGCGTTGTCAATCTAGCTTTTCAATGTTGTGAAGTCTCCGTAGTTATCTATATTGATCACCACTAGTCTCAATCCAACTAAAGAGCCGCAGCTCTTGAAATTCATTTCCTCATGTGCAGCTCAAACAGGTGTCCCGCTCATAGCTTTAACTTCCTGTCTGGCTGCAAGCGAAGTACTATTTTCCCAACAACCTGTGCACCTGTTAGCATGAAGACCTCTTGGACAGCGTATATGGTCTCGCGCGCTTGTCTCGGCGAAGCTGCGATGAGCATCTTCTGAGCCTATTTAAGGGCTTACCTTGTTAAATGATGTCGCAATTTCTGGTAGATCCTCTAAATTCTTCAAGACAATGTGAGGTTTCACGAGACCTCGCTCCACAAAGTCAATAGCTTCCGCTATATCCGCTCGCGAACCAACTGCAGAACCAACGATCCTGGCTCCAGAGTCGAGTAGTAAGAGAGGATGGAAAGATAACAGCTCGCCTGGCGGAGGGATTCCCACGCAAACAAAGGTCCCAAAGGGAGCTACAAGATCGAGAGCAGTGTTGTACGCCCGGCCCGAGGTCGCACAAGCGAGCACCACACTCGGTCCACGCTGTCGCGTCAGCTCATACACCAGTGCTTTCACATCCTGCGTCTTCGCAGCGTCAACGAAATGGTCCGCACCGGAGGCTGTACAGACTCTACGCTTGCTGCTGCCGATATCAATCGCAATGACTTGAAATCCTAGAGCCTTTGCGTATTGTATAGCAAGCCCGCCAACTCCCCCACCAGCTCCTGAGATAGCCACCCATTGGCCTCCAGTACCACCAGCGTTCTTGAGTGCCGAATATGCTGTCACTCCGCCACAAAGGATTGGCGCAATGAGCTCATCGGGGACTTTGACGTGCTCCGGGATGCGAATAATGTATCGCGACGGCACCAATGCGTACTCGGCGAACGTGCCATCAATCTTTCGGCCAGAGTTTAGCTGCTCAAGGCATCGCGTTTCGCCGGCCGGGTGCAGGCAGGCGGCGCAGATACCACAGATGTCGCGCAGCCAGGCAATACCTACGCGATCTCCAACCTTGATGGATGAGTCGGGCACATTGGTCCCGAGTTGAACGACATACCCGACGCCCTCGTGACCCAGAACACTCTGCGTGAGCCCTAATTTACCTGAAGCCAACGCCATGTCGGTTCCGCAGACTCCCGTGACCGAAAGTTTGACCAGGATGTCCAGAGGCCCAGGAACGGGGCGTTGCACCCTTGAGATCTCGAAAGTGAAGCTCTCTGACGAGCGCTGGTGAGAAGTTAGGCAAGTTGGGACAAATCAGTTGTTTTCAGCACCCCAAGACACAGAAAAACATGAACTTTGCTAGCTACCGGTGTTCAAACCTACCTTGACAACAGCTGCCTTCATTGTCGCGGGTTTTCCGGCCATGCTTCGTGTATTTGGCAGCTCAAAGGTGATGCAGGTTTGGGTTAAAATTCGTGTCTCTAGCACAATGGGGTTTCATGAAGCAGAGGGCTTGAAGGCGACTCTTAAGACGCCAAGAAAACCGGCTAGGCTTACGATGCACGAACATCATCCTTCCCCACTCATAATTCTCTTCCGGAACACTAACAGCAAGTATTGACTTTACTAATTCACCCTTAGATGAAATATACAAAGGTCTTCTGACAGGGACTTGCCCCATCTTACCCAGCTGGTGCGGCAGACTTGTGGCAGATGTTGGGAACTGCTGCAGCGCTCATGGAGAACTACCTGAACTACGCGAAGTGGCATTCGATGGGCGGTGCCCTGGGAAAACAACTTGGAATATCTACCTACTGGTATGGTATGTCTTCTCCGCGCCTATATCGTTCCCCATAGCCTGCGTGGGTAGGTATAATCGTGGTCCCACACGTTGAAGTCTCGGTCGTCCCAGAATCCGGGGAAAACGCGGGGTCAGTCCATACTCCAATCAATTAGCAGTCCCCCGGTCTGTTCTGTTAGTGTCCCACATGAAGATGTCTCAATGCCTGCAAAGAACAGCGCGAGCGAACCCCACACGCTACTTCGCCATGCCCATTGGCGTTCATGGCAATAAGGAAGTTACCTAGACTTCAGTCTCGACGAGTCATAGTCTTGGAGTATCGTGGCATTTCCACTACCATGGACTCCTTTCTCAACAAGCGCTGTTTATCGCTAACCACTGTGGATTACAAACTAGACTTTGGTGCTGTAGAGTTGGTCTGAGTAGCAAACACAGTAGGAAATCGAGCTTTCGTATCCTCAATACAGTTGTGGTCGAAAATCATCCTCTGGACTTCTGGGCTTGCCCATCTGTCGGGGAGCGGAGCTCCATTGGAGCGCGCCGCTTCAAATTGCCTATCTCTTGCCTCCCTCTCTTGGCCGGCACCCAGATGAAGTGTACGCGCAGATGCGGAAGCCAGGCGGACCAGTTCGGTTGTTCGAGGTTTGCGGAGGAGTTCATATACCTTGAGAGACTTCGCTACGGCTGCTCTGTCTGCGCCACCGCCTGGCACCATGGCCAGGGCCTCAGCCAGAGACGCGGCGTCTTCGATAGCCATAGCAGCGCCCTGAGAAAGATGTGGTAGGGTAGGGTGACACGCATCGCCGAGAAGTGCCACGTTTCCCCTGGTCCAAGTGGGCAGAGGTTTGTGTGCTCTAAGTCTCCACTCCACTATACCACCGTCGGGAACAAGGTCGAGCATCTGCCGCACAAGGGGACAGAACTCCGCAAATACGGACATCATAGCTGACTTGTCTCCTTTGTTCATCCAAGTGGCATTCGTCAGCCCAGCAAAGTTAACATCGGGCTGCGCAGTGGCGATGTTGAAGATGGTGTGGTTACTAATAGGATAGGCGATAAGATGACGTTTCTCACCTATCCATCGTCTGACAGCATTGCTGTCGATCATCTTCAGTAACTTTGGATAACGCTCCATTTGCTCGCGTTGAAGCAACAGGCGATAAGCAGCGGTGCCAGTCTCTTCGACCTCGGCAACTAGGCCGAGGCCAGACAATATGGAATCCCGGACGACAGACTTAATGCCGTCTGCTCCAATCAGGACATCTGTCTCGATGCTTCGCTTGGTTTTGTCGTTTTCCTCCACGCTGAAGGTAACCTTGCCGGGGCCGAAAGAGCTAACTCCCACCAACGTCGTTCCAAAATGAAAGTGAACGCTCGGTTCCGCTTTGGCTGCATCGTAAATGACGCCGGCGAGGGAAGCTCGATGACCAGCATAGTGCGAATACCCGTACTTTGTATGCATGCCGGTCATGGGCACGTGTGCGAGCTCAATATTGGACGTACCATCGTAAACAAAGACCTCGCTGACTCTCGTAGGTTCTACCTCCAGAGCCGAGCCTTTCCAAATACCAAGACTATCCAAGACACGGATTAGGTTCGGTGCAATCTGGATACCAGCGCCGACAAACCCCAGGGCAGGCGCGTTTTCGTATACGTCAATTTTCTTGAAACCCCGGCGGGCAAAGCTCAGGGCGGCTGTGAGGCCGCCGATCCCTGAACACTGTGTTAGCACGCAGACTGAACTCAGGGGAGCCAATCTTTCAACATACCAGCTCCGATGATGGCGATCTCGAGGTCTCGGTAGTCAGCCATGTTTGGTCCTTTCGATTCATAACCTGCTGTGGTCGAATTAGACTACTGGAGCTTGTAGAGGCGCAGGACGTCGCCAAGGTTTCTTGCACAACCTAACTTGGCATCTGTGTTTTTAAATTATTTAATACTGGCATGCTTTGGGGCGAGAAACGGAGTACTAAGCCATACACTTTCGACCCCTCCTACGTCCCACATGCACCCTAGATCACTTCTGGTGCAGGCTGTTGACGCTGACCGTGGGATGTATTGAGACCCCACCCCACGTACATGTATGAAACCCCGCCAAAGCCGTCCATTGCTTACCAAAAACAACTGGGGAATCGTCTCGAACTCAAGTGGGATATACAATACGCTACATTATACATGACTGCTTGATGCTCAGGTCAAGCCGAAGCCGCCCTATCCAAGGACGCATATTAGTAATTCGTTGTTCTGCCGCTTCGCCGGTAATATATAGCCGTACATAACAATGGGAAGCTGCGCAGTGAGTCTAGTCGAATCCGTGACTGAAACGCCCTGCTTGCTGAAGAGCCATGCCTTCCCTCATTAGTGGGTATACTGACAGTCTACCATCAGTATCTCGCTTGGCCGGTGCGCTGATGTTGTTGGCTTGTCTCGGTGATATCATAGACCAACGATGCTTCTATACACTCGTCAAAACTCTGCGACTGAGGCATCCCTAGTAAGTGCAAACCATCAGCTTGCGTTCAAGTGATCTAGAGAAATATATATACACTTGTTATCCCACCTAGATAGAACACACTCTTTGGTTATCTTAGATACACCAGACTTTTCAGGAGAGCTAGATTTAAAATTGTGCTTCCATTTCCTTAAGTGCCACAAGAAGACTAGCCGGCGGCCTATGGGATTCTGAACAGAGTTATTCTGAACAGAGTCCCTCACGCATCATTCGGGGCAACCCTGCAGGGAGTCTCGCCTTGTCGGCGGGTTTGGCAGTTCGGGGGCCTTCGTTATGCATCTCTTCCACGCAGGTTAGTCAATCCTGAGCCACCGCCCGCGTTGACTGGTGCTGTGGACTGCACAACTTTCGGGTAGGTATTCAGGCCTTCCCTCCGTTGAATGAGACCATGTCCCGAACTCAGCTATAAGCAGCCCCCAATGCCCCCAGAACAATGTTAAATTCCGCAACTGAACCCAAGTCAGCCACATGAGATTCCACGGCAAGATGAAATTGCTCGTTTAAACTTCGATGTCACTACGCCTGCAGATCCACAATCTCGGGCCCTGGTGTACTTTGCTTCTTCCATAGCTTGGGCCTTCCCAAGAGTTGCTACATGCTCAGTAGCATATGTACGAGGGTCTATCCCCACCAACTACGTTTACACGTTCAGCCGATTATCCCACACGGCCCAGGTTCTGGTTTTAGCCTGCATTCGTTCCCCCAATCAGGCCGATTTGATTCTCCCCGCGATTTTACCTCCGGATTTTCTGCTCTCCAGATTCTCCGCTCTCCCACACGCGAGCCTCGAACATCCACCTCCACCCCGCCAGCCTCTGCGCGCACTGCTTGAACCCCCAGGATTCCGAGCTGGCAAGATGAAACGTTGCTCGTACTGCCAAAAGACTTTTTTGAAGACTGAGCATTTACTGCGGCACGAGCGATCTCGTAAAGCTGCCCCTATCCCTGCTCCCAAAGAGTCCACTACTGGACGGTAAACTGATCGTCTCTAGACACTGGCGAGAGGCCGTATCCGTGCGACAAATGCGGTCGGAGGTACGCACGGAGGTAAGCAAAGCATCCACGCATCCGGGCATGACGTGCCCAGTTCCCGATTCTGCCTGCTTTTATTTGTGCCAGTCGTTGAGTTACCGGGATTGGCTAACAAATGACAGCGACGTGTTGCTGCGCCACGTCAAGTTCTTCCATAGCCAGGAGAAGTTGTCAGGACCGCAGCACGATGCCCACGCTGCAGAGAGCGAACCGCGGTCTACATGTACCAACCGGGGTCTACTCGCAAGTTCCGATAGCAGCCATGTTGATGCCAACGGAGATGACACAGAAACTATCCATGTTGCGCCGCAGACTGAAGACCCTGCCACACCGGCCCCCGATGAAGTCGAAGAGGAGCCTCCTCAGACGACAGATCAACCTATGACTACCGACATGGATACTTTGGCAGCAGCGTCGATCCTTCAAGCGCAGAGCGAGGGCCTCGACTACCATAGCACCGCGGACAATGCCCAACAGGCACGGCCTGGCCAATCCGGCCGAACCCAGCAAATTGCTTCACCACCTACTTATAGCCACGCCGCTCAGAACGTGTCCTTCTTAGCAGGTACAACACCGCCTCTAAATGCCATGAACACGGGCACTCCTTCTGAGCTGACCCGGGTAGTAGGCGCTCCCTTCCCGTATGACGGCCAGTCATTGATGGGCTTTGTGCATATGGACCCGGGCTTTGGCACAGACTCTGGTGGACACAACATTGCCGACGGTGCTGGAGCTCGGGCTGGTGATGCCGACGTCCAATTTCCTCAAAGTCTGGAATACCTCAACTTCATGGACTTCTCCGCCGACATGAACCTCGGCGACACAGCTCCAAGCTCATCTGGATCTACCCTTGACCCAGCAGATAGCATTCCAGCCGAGCGTTTCGCACAGGTCGGTCGACTATGGCCGAACCAGAGCCTCAAATGTATGACGGATGACGAAGCGACAAGGCTGTGGGCGGACGTGGTGGCCTACAAGGGGGACAACATTCTGACAGATTTGACCATTACAGCGGTGTCTCCTGTCCCATCCGTCAGCAGGGAGAGCGGCTCGTCATGGAGTTTGGATGATGACCGCCGCCTAGATCTCATCCGAGAGCTCACTCAGGACTTGTCGGGTTTCGAGGGCACTGCCGACCGCTTCCCACCAACACGTCTTCTCAATTTAGGCCTCGACGTGCTTTTTAGACAGTCTTCATCTCTTCTGCAATGTATACATCGACCTACCTTTTCGGCCAAATCGACGCCACCTCTCGTTACCGTGTCAGCCTGCCTACTAGGGCTTGTTCTTCTCGAGTCAGCGCATATACGACCGCTCGCGGTGCAATGGCTCCCAGTATAAGCCCCTTCCAGACTCTTTTCCACTGCGCATAGCCCCGATAACCTGACATGTATATATATACCTAGGCCGCTACTCAAAGATGTTGCCACCTGCTGGCTAGTCCCGATCCCGGTCCAGACCGGTCGGCGAAAGTGATTGCAAACCTCACATCGGCCTTGCTACTTACACAAGCATGGACAATCTGCCCACCTCGAGTAAGAATTTCCATCTACATCTCACACTTGACAAGGTCTAACATCGTGATGATATAGTGCCTTCAGCACGAAATTATGACAAGGCTCATAGTCAGTCAGGCAAATGCGGTGAGGTCCATCCCCTTGTTAGACTATTATCCTAGGGACAGGGCTAACACCATTCCACTTCCAGGTCGCTCAGGTCGCAGGCCTATTTGCTCTACGGACATCTTCAGCGAGTATCGATGATCTCCTGAGACAGTACAAGACAAAACGCAATCTCCATGATCAGTCCTCAGAAGACGACGTTATGTGGAAGGCTTGGGCAAGAACAGAGAGCGTGAAGCGGTATTCCTACCTAAAAGCCACTGTCTAGAGAATAGAATGCTGACCCTGCTGCGGCGGATGGGACAACAGACTCGTTGCATCACTGATTGTCATGGACGCCTGGCTAGCTTATCGCCTCGAATATACGCCGTTCTTGCGGGCAAGTGCCATCAGATTTGAGTATCCATGCTCCCAAGAACAATTCAAGTGCTCGTCTGCTGCCGCATGGCGACGCCTTATTAACGCAGGATCCAATCCAATCAGCGAGTCTGTACTTATTCACGTAAACAATCCAATTATAAACCTGCCGGCATCACAGGACATTGCTACCGAGGGGATCTTTAGCTTGCTTTCTATCATATGGATCCGGATGCAGCATGAAACCTCTGAAGTACTGACGATATCTCAAGCCGAGGCCGCAAACGCAAACCCCGAAGCTTATTCAAAGGTCCTCGCATCCTATGAAGGAGGGAAGATGTTATCACGGGGCCTTACAACCATCTATACATCCAGCGCGCAATTCTTCCGCTTCAAGAACCCAAACAGCGTCGCCATGTGGCATCTCCTGAACCTGCAGCTGTTCGCCAAGATGGACACCTTGGAGCTGGCTGCCGGACGGAAGGGTGCTGATGGTGCGCACGAGGCCCTGCGGGCCATTGCTGCCTGGAGCCAGACGTGGCATGCGAGGCGCGCGTGTCTGCATGCTGGCGCAATCTACACCGCCATGAGCCGCCGGCGTCAGAAGGACGGTACCATGTTCCACTCCGAGGCGTCGATCTTCTCCGCAGCCCTAGTCCTGGGACTTTATGTGTTTATGATGGGGCCTAGTTGCGATGGTTCGAAGGGATGCGGCGTGAGCACTCCGGCAGAACCGTACGAGTTTCTTAACCATGTCGATTGGTCGAAACTTGGTAGTGCTATAGGAGACGACCCAGTTGCACTCCCTGATGACATGGTGAGTGAGAACGCTGCCACACGCTTTGTCCGGTTAGGCGGCGCTGTCAGCTTCTCGGGCGTTATCTGCGACGGCGGATACAATGCTTCCAAGATGATATTGCTCGAGTTCGCCAGCTTGTTGGAGGAAGTTGGGAAGTGGAAATTTAAGGGCTCGGTTCATATTCTAAGGATCATGAGCGACTCATTAATAGAATTTGACTCTGGAGAGCTAATGTAACATTATGTTTGATGGAACGCAGAGGTATACTACGACAGCGTTGTCATTATATTCAAATGCAGATAATCATTGGATTTGTTTTATAATGCAACTCTCATTGCAAAGAGATCATTCAATCTCGTTCAATTATAAACCAACTAGTTTTTCCTCCAATGCGCATGACTTAAGAACTTGTGCTCGCCGAAATAACTGAACAAATTTCCAATTGCGTCTCCCGGAAGCCTTCATCCATCACAGGCCTTGACCCGGTATCGGGAAAAAGAAAATGGCCGCCTATCCAAAGTCCATGTGGCTCTGCTGTCCTTGGACAAGCTTGCGATTAAGGTTGTCAGCTGTCTTGGCCGGCTGGGAGATGGCATAGTTTGCACTGAAATGGCCCTATGTGCGCAGGTTCAGATTATGATAGTAGTCTTTGGCCTTTCTGAGGTTGGCCCTGTCCTCGGCAACCCTAGCCAGAATCTCTTTGACGAGAGGGTGTGCCGAGAAGCGGTCAGGGAGCCTGTCCCAGACTTTGGGATCGGTGCCCTGAGTGTGGATGACGCCACAAATCTTTCGCGCGTACTCCGTAAAGAGGAATGTGCGCGAAGACTCGAGCATGAAAGTCATTTGATCTAGTGATATAAAGTGATCAATAAATAAAACCAAGCGAACGTATTGGGTAGTTGAATGACTTACTCTCAAGGATCCTCCTTGGCTGGTTCACCTGGAGCGGAGCTTCAAGAAGATACTCATCCGAGAAGCCTCCATGAGGGGTATGCCCGCCCTCATAGCTGCAGCCACCCGGCTGGAACTCGTCTGAGCGGCCAAGGCCAGCGCCATAGACACAGGCCAGGAGCTCCGTTGCGCTATTTCGATGGAAATAGGGAGGCCTGAAGGTGTTACTGGCAACATCCCAGCGAGGCCCGAACCAGAGGTAATCAGCTAACGGTACATGAGGGTCGACAGACTTCGCTGTAAGTACAGTATTAATGCTGGGGTCGGTGTGATCGACGGTTGCGGTGTTTTGAGCAACGAATTTGGTCAAGTCGTACTATGAGGTGATGAGTATTAGCAACCGTTGTGCCGTACTTTTTGCAGAAGCGGGAAGGGTTTAGAAAGCAGAACTCTCTAACCTTATAAGGGATACAGTTTCCATGCCATGCAACGACATCGAAAGGGCTGTGATCCTGCTTAATTGCCATCTGTTTGCCGTTGTTCTTGACGACAATGGTATATGAAGTGTGGAGATCCTCGTCAATGTGAGCAATCGGGTACAGGAAATCGCGCGGGTTAGCCAGTCCGTGACCTCCAAGTGGACCAAGGTCAGGAAGCTCCCAAGCTGAGCCCCAGATCTCGGCGATATGACCACGTGCAACTGAGACGCCGGGGGCAAGATTGGTTTTGAAGCGAATACCCCGCGGAATAACGCAGATCTCGCCGGGCTGGACAAACAGCATACCTAACTCGGTCTGGATATCCAAGATGCCGAGCTGCGGAGTAATAAGCCAGTCACCATCTGTGTTGCAGTACGCCTTGTTTTCCATGGAGGCGTTAATCATGTAAACGTAGGCAGCGACGCCCTGTCGTAGATTCGGGTCGCCGCTGCCTCCCAAGGTGTGTAGACCGTCGGTAAAATCAACTCGCTCATTGTCAGGGGGCAGAGGAAATGGCGACCACTCGGCTTGTTCGGGGAGTGTCTCCACGGCAGGGTTCAGAGTGAGGAAGCAGTTCTCAATGTGAGACTTGCTTTCAATGTTCATGTAGCCTTGGTGAGCGGCGGATGGCCGCGCCCGGTACATGTAGGTGCTTGAGTTGATCGCACGAGGTGCTGCAAATGCAGAGTAGGTAATGCCTTCAGTGTACAGACCGAAGCCTCTGTCCTGGGGGTTGTTCTGGCCGTGGGGGAGAACCCCGGGGATTACCTCGGACTGATGGCGGTTGCCGAACCCAGCCTGATACTCATAGGGGTCATTTTCACGAGTAGGCTTCGTCCTCTGCAAGTCTGTGTAGTGAAAGACTTTCTGCGGATCACTTGCAGGCTCGCGAGTAGGAATGGCGTCTTGTCCGCTGATAGTCATCTTGGAAGCTATAGACTGAAAAGCCATGGGAGCAGTAGCAAGTGTTGAGAGATCAAAGTTCTCATAGCACCGAGTTGGCCATGCATGCCGAAGATTAGGCTCTTCTCAGTCTATACGTAATCTGAGCCCATCAAGGTCTGCCTGTTCTCCCCCTCCTCGCCCTGGGACTCTTCATCACTGCGGAGAGCCAGTCTCGACGGCTGAGTGCCACACATGACCTCGCCCCAGCCGAACTCTCCCCAGAGTCCCCACGCACACACGCAGCCCGCTCGCATCAGTCAAGGGCGCCTGTCCCACATACGTCCAGTGTGGGGTCCAACGTCGAAGGCTTGCAGATGTTACGACAAGGTATGTACAGAGGTATTCGGGTAAATGGAAAATGCATGGTGATACCCAATCTGTTTCTCTTTGTGAGCTGCCACGATCTATGCGCGGTCGTACCCGGCCCCCTGTCATCACAAGATGCTTCGTATACTCTCGACGCGCTCCAGCCTCCTTGTGGTTGGCATCCCACGTATCCCTTCGCAGTCTTTCCAGATTCGGACCATGGGTTCTATTAGCGTTTTTGACTCAATCATCTTCCGGAACCTCTTTGGCACTGATGAGATTCGATCCGTAAGAGACTCTCCCCTCCTAACCACAACAAGCTGTACTAACAATATGCATTGTTAGATTTTCAGTGATCAGGCATACGTCAAGCGATGCGTCGACGTCGAGACAGGCTTAGCACGGGCTCAGGCTCATTGCAATGTCATCCCGGCCGAGGCAGCCAAAGAGATTACAGCTTTGTCGAACACAGCTAGCCTTGACTTTGATCGTCTGCGCAACGAGACCGACATCGTTGGATACCCTATCCTGCCTCTTGTACGTCAACTGAGTGCCATGTGTGGATCGTCGGGTAAGTTCGTTCATTGGGGCGCCACAACTCAGGATATCATGGATACTGCAAGTGTCTTGCAGATCAAGGATGGCCTAGCAGTGGTCGAAGGGAAGCTGGACGGTGTGATTTCTGCACTCGAGCGCCTGTCCTTGGCCCATCGCGATACACCAATGGCCGGTCGGACTCATCTCTAGCACGCTCTCCCTGTTACCTTTGGGTATAAATGCGCCGTGTGGCTGTCTGGACTTCAGCGCCACAAGGAGCGCTTGCGTCAGCTCATACCTCGAGCCCTTGTGGTTCAATATGGCGGTGCCGCCGGGACTCTTGCGTCTTTGGGTCCAGGAGAGGATGGTCTGAACGTTCGTCGGCAACTGGCCGCAGAGACGGGACTCGCAGATCCCCAATTACTTGGCACGTTGCTCGTGATGGGATCGCGGAGGTAACAAACCTTCTAGCGCTCATTGGAGGGACCCTCGGCAAAGTGGCTCTCGACCTCATCTTCATGTCATCCAACGAGCTTGGAGAGGTTGCCGAGCCCTTCGTCCCCCACCGTGGTGCCTCTTCAACCATGCCACAAAAGAGAAATCCCATCTCGAGTGAGGTGATACTCGCAGCTTCGAAAATCCTACGATCTAATGCTGGCTTGGTGCTGGATAGTATGGTGGCTGACTTTGAGCGAGCCTCTGGGCCTTGGCATTTGGAATGGGTGGCGATTCCCGAAAGCTTTGTTATGGCTGTTGGTGCCCTTCACCAAGCCGAGTTTGTCTTGGCTGGCTTGGAGGTGTCCAAGACACAAATGGCGGCGAACCTAGCACTTAGCAAGGGACTTATTGTTGGCGAGGCCGTTATGATGAGCTTGGCCAACCACATGGGTCGACAGAATGCACATGACGTTGTGTACAAGGCCTGCAAGGAAACGATTGAGCTGGGTGGAGACGTAACCTTGCTGCAGACTCTGAAGAAAGATCAGCGAGTCCTCGATGCCGTCTCTACTGAAGAGCTTTAAAGCCTGTGTGATCCAATGCACTACATGGGCTCATCGCAACGCATGGTTGACTCCATCTTAAGCCTGCACAATGAATAGACCTGTAGATGTTACCCTTCAATATATATATATTGTGGTCACATATACTTTCGATCGTCGTATCTACGGCTGGAACGTTATAATCTGAGATAGCGGAGCTTCTTTGTTTGTTATTCCGGGGACTTCAACCAAGGGTTACTTGCTAAGGCATCATCTTGAGAAATAAGACAAGCAATGTATTCCTCGCTACACTCTAAGCAACGTAAGGCTTGAAGTCGTCCGCTACGGTGAACGGCGCATCAGTAAGCTTCTCCAACTCCTCTACGGTCACTTCTGGAACCAACTCCTTTAATACTAGACCCTCTCGCACACAGTCAAATACAGCAAGATCGGTGATGATTCGCGACACGCACCGAGTTCCTGTGAGAGGAAATGTGCATTCTACGCATTATTGACAATTAGTCAAATGTCAAACTACTGGTGCGTCGTAAACTCTGCAGACTTACCGCGCATAATCTTAGGCCTTCCCTTTCGATCGAGGTGTTCCTAAGAATAATTTAGTAAGGCGAGGTTGGAGTCAAAACATGATGCTTTACAGCAGTGAGAGTGATACATGCCATTGTAACCACGACCTTTGTCTTCTCAGGGTTGGCAACCAGATCCATAGCGCCGCCAATACCCTTCACCTTGCCTGGAAGCATGAAATTGGCCATGTCTTTTAGGGTCTTGTAAGTCATTGCACCGACAACATATCCATGGGTTCTCACCTCCATTCATGCTGACCTGCAACGCCCCTAGCATAGTGAGGTCGATCTTGCCTGATCGGATCATTCCAAAACTCTCATGACTTCCAAAGGTCGAGGCACCGGGATTCAGTGTCACTGTTTCTTTGCCTGGGTTGATCAGATCTGGGTCCTCCTGTCCTAACTGGGGGTACCGGCCCATGCCTAGGATTCCATTTTCAGATTGAAGGATAACCTCGATATCGTTTGGCACAAGAGCTGGTGCTGCGAGTGGGATTCCAATGCCGAGATTCACAAACATCCCGTCTTTGAATTCTTTAGCAGCCCTTTTGATGATCTTCTCTCTCTTTGGGTTCGATGCGGCTTCTAAATAGGAGTTGTTAGCAGACTTCCACGCGTTTGAGCGGGACCTAAATCCACCTTTGACAATGTCGTCGGCAGACTTGGCGAGCACGAGCTTTTCGATCTGCTTGGGCTCCGTGCTCTTGATAACCCTATCTACGTAGATGCTCTGGAGATGAATGTGCTCGGGCTGAAGCTCGCCAACTTCCACGATCTCATCGGCTTCGACGATGGTAAGACGAGCATTTTTCCCCATGGACTCGTTGAAGTTGTTCTGAGCCTTCCGGAATGTGCAGTTACCCAGGCGATCGGCTTTGTGCACTTTAACGAGGGCAACGTCACCAAGGATGGACGACTCAAGCACATAGTTCTTGCCATTGAATTCGCGTGTCTCCCGTGGTTGGGACATGGTGGCAACGGAACCATCTGAGTTATGGCGGACCGGGAGATTGCCAGTTTGCACTGAACAAGTATCAGCTCATCCCTCATTCCTGCCACGGTGTTGCTGATTGCATTGCAAGGACTCACCAATGGTGCCAAAGGCCGTCGGGGTGTAAAATGCTGGGACACCAGCAGCGCCAGCAGCGCATTTCTCTACCATTGTGCCTTGAGGGATCAGCTCCAGGTCGAGGGCGCCAGTCAGATACATCTTTTCGAGTAATTCGTTCTCCCCGATATAAGATGCAATCATTTTGTTGATTTGTTTCGTTTCAAGGAGCTTCCCTGCATCAAGGCTCTGTCAGCGGCCCAAGACTATACCTGCATACCGGAGAACAGTCTACATACCAAGCCCGACGCCCGGCATCCCTGCGTTGTTGGACACAATCGTCAAATCGGTGATGTTTTGGCGCTGAGCTATGGCATCGATGAGTGAGCTTGGAACACCGGAAAAGCCGAAGCCACCCACGAGCAGGATGGAGCGTTTCTTCACATCTCGTATCGCTTCAGCGGCCGAAGGGCAAATCTTATCGATCCTTCGGAATGCAGTCGAGGTGGAAAAGCCACGGGAGGCGCCAATCGCCTGACCGAGAGCACGACGAACAAGCTGACCAGCCACGCGGACCATTTTGTCAACTGTCTGGAAGTAATAGCGACAAATCGGCAATGTCAGACCCCGGTTTCCCTGGCCCAAGCATGCCAGGCTGCCCCGATTATTGCGACGCGGGACCTGAAGCTTAAGCGTGTCATATCCCACATTGATGTGGATGGCATTGACTGTCCTTGACTGTCCTCCACAATCCACTCTCCACATACTTGAACGGCCCATCTTATACGACGCTGGCACTGAAGAGTCCGATGCTACGCCCCGCCAACTGTATCTTGTACTGCTGTCAACAAACCGCGGATATGCAGAGGATGGTGCCCCGAACGATGCTGGCGCCGCCGGTCCGACGATTCGTCTCCTACGCCGCCCGGAGCAATGCCACACTCGCCTCTCCCCAACCCAAAGGGCCCCTGGCCGGGCTCACAGTGTTAGACATGTCCAGAGTTCTAGCAGGCGTACGTGCTACCTACCTACCATAATTTCCACCGAGCTGTGCAAAGCTTGCTAACACGGCTGAAGCCATATTGCTCCCAGATTCTCGGGGACTTGGGGTTGTTCTTTTCTTATTGGCAGTTTAGCCGAAATACACGAGCCGTCACTAACAGTCTGGCAGTGCCGATGTGATCAAAATCGAACATCCGACTCGCGGCGACGACACCAGAGCATGGGGCCCCCCGTACGCTCCTTATACTGATGGCCGCACCGGGATTGGTGAGAGTGCGTATTACTTGTCGGTATGCCACAGTTACCCCCAGCCCCCGTTGTCCAACTGGGCCGCAAGCGGACTCTGACTCGGGCTTCCCAAGGTCAATCGAAACAAACGATCCCTAGCTCTGTCGTTCAAGGAAAAGGCCGGAGTCGATATTATTACCAATCTCGCGAGTAGAGCCGATGTTCTTGTTGAAAACTACCTACCAGGCAGCCTGAAAAAGTACGGCCTTGACTACCAGAGCCTGGCGGCGGTCAACTCACGACTTATTTATGCCAGCGTCACTGGGTACGGTCAGACGGGGCCGTACAGCGACCGTGCCGGCTACGATGTAATGGTTGAAGCGTAAGTCCGCAAAGCACAGCATTAAATCCCCGGTACTTGTTTTTGACAGTCCTGCTAGTGAGATGGGTTTGATGCACATTACCGGTCCCCGAGATGGCCCCCCTGTGAAGGTTGGCGTTGCGGTAACCGATCTTACCACAGGTCTCTACGCAGCCAACAGTGTCCTCGCGGCTATTATAGAACAGAGTAGTTCGGGCAAGGGACAACATCTAGACGTGTGTCTAAGCGACTGCCAAGTAGCAACACTATCAAACATGGCTCAGTCAGTGCTTGTTACGGGGAAGCGTGATGGTGGCAGATACGGCACGTCTCATCGTGAGTGACCCAGCGACGGATCGGATGAGGAACCTGCTAATCAAGATGCGATACTCAGCATCCGTTGTACCATACCGAGGTTTCCGAACCAGTGACGGCGATATCATGATTGGGGGAGCGAATGATCGTTTATTCGATGTTCTCTGTCAGTGCTTGGGTAAGCCAGAGTGGGCGGCAGATGAGCGTTTCGCAACCAATTCCTCGCGGGTGGCGAACCGTACGGTCCTCGAGAAGTGGATAGAAGACATCACAATGACCAGGTCAACTCAAGCTTGGCTGGATAGGTTTGAAGGCACCGGCCTACCGTATGCCAAGGTGAATGACCTAAAAGATACGTTGGAGCACCCACATGGTGAGTCTGCCACTGTTTCGTACGGTAAATGCATAGCTGGTCTAACGACTACCAGTGACGGAGCGAGGAATGGTAAAGGAAATCGACCACGCCGCCATTGGAAAGTTGAAGATTTTGAATAGTCCAGTGAAGTACTCTAGGTCTGGGCCATCTATTCGTAGCCCTCCGCCGCTTCTTGGGGAGCATACCAGGGACGTCCTTCACGAGGTTCTCGGTATGGATGGTGCCGTAGTAGACAAACTCATCGAGGATGGTATAGCCAGCGTAAGCTCGCAAGCGAAGAATTAGAGGGGCTCCTTCTTCTCTTCAGGAATCAAAGTACGCACAGTCCCACATAGGCTCGAAGCTGGGAAATGAGCGTGGACGTGTGGACTGTACAAAGGCCTAGTCCCAAAGGCTGTCCGGTTTGCTCCAGGTGGAGGGATTATGCTTATGGTATATTCATACGTATTAGGACTTTCAACGCCCACGCGAGAGCTCCTAGAGGAGGACGAAAATAACTCATTGCCATTCAAATACCCTATTTCCTTATCTACGGTATGCCTATGCTCAAAGCTATCATTCTCGAATAAAAGCGGAAGCAACTCCTAATCCAGTGCTGTGGGGGGTTAGCATTGAGGGTTCAGCGGAGACAAGCCTTGGTACTTACCTTGCACACATGCTGATGATTCCGATCTCTTTGCCCTGACGTGTGAGCTCTGCGAGCAAAGTTGCCAATTGCCTCGTTCCTGTAGCTCCAGTTGGGTGACCCAGGGCAATGGCTCCTCCGTTGGGATTAACCTTGTCAATGTCTAGCTCAAGCATATTGATACAAGCCACAGTCTGGCTAGCAAATGCTTCATTGAGCTCGAAAATATCAACGTCCTTCTTTTCCAAGCCTAAGTAACTGTAGAGCCTCGATATAGCGTACAAGGGCCCCATACCCATCTCGTCTGGGTCACATCCAGCAACTTGCGTTCCTAAGAAACGTGCAAGCGGTTTCAAACCTCGTGCCTCAGCCCAGTCTCGTCGTGTGAGAACGGCGGCAGAAGCACCGTCACTGATCTAGGATCTGCCTTGGCTATTAGATTTTAGCCGAGAGAAGAGGCCGGTACTCCCAGACTCACGAGTTGCCAGCAGTACTTCCACCCGTTTCGGAGAAGACCGGCTTCAGCTTGGCCAGTTTTTCCATGGTCACACCCGGCCGAATCGTATCATCCTTTACCACCTGAACGATGGACTTTGAGCCCCCTCAAATATTGTGTACTCAATCGGGACAGTCTCGTTGACGAAGCGCCCTTGAGTTGGGCCTCGATGGCTCGCTCGTGACTCCGCAACGCAAAGCTGTCCTGCACCTCTCGACTGACTTTATAGCGGGCAGCCACGTTCTCCGATGTATTGCCCATAGACATCAGGCAGTCGGCTGCTGGCTTTACTCCAGTCGTTCGCAGGCTTGGGCTAACATCAATGGGCACGCCGCGGGTCTGGTAGTTCTTGGTCATGCTCTCCACGCCACCCGCCATAGCCACATCTATTTGTCCGACTTGAATCGCATGGGACATGTGTGTCAAAGCTTGCAAGCTGCTTGAGCACTGTCTATTGACGGTGTGGAAGGTGGTTGTGACTGGAAATCCAGCATTGAGGAGCGCCATTCTTCCCGTTTTGGCAAATCCAAGCTCTGCTAAGACATTCCCAATGAGGACATCTTGGACGTCTCGGGGTTCGATTCCAGCGCGACGCGGGGCTTCCGCCAAAAGCTGTTGCAAGCGTTAGACTCGGATTGACACTGTCTTGGTACTTTGGGGGATATGTCAAGTACCGGTCCCAGAATATCCTCCGGCCAGGCATCCTTAAAGCCTCCTCTGAAAGAGCGTATAATGGGACTACGAATGGCGGAAAGAACAACAACGTCGTTCGGTGACTTAGCAGCTAGTCGGCCTGCTGCTTTAACTCCTTGTAGCATTGTGATGGATAATGTTGAACTTGGTGTATAGGCTTGTGGAGAATAGGTGCGTTGGGTTCCTCGGCTTTACTACAAGTCTCATTGTTCCAGGGGCTGAAGCCAACCCACATAGAGACTAATTGCCATTGAAGCACCTCGACGTGATGTGGGACAAATCGAAGGCCCGAGTGCTCCCACATGGTGGTGTGGGACACCCACGACTCCCCGCCAACAAACCGTCAGAACATCTGGGGCTCCGTCAAGACTCCGGAGGGGCTAGGTCAGCCTTCGGATTTGAATCGGCTGTTGCTTTTTTCTCCAAGAAACCCACTTGCGACGGAATAGTCGTCTCATAACTCAGTTCAACATCTGAGACTGATACTGCAACTGATCATGTTCCAATTTGGAGAAGAAACCCTACGACCAGCCTTCAAGGGCGACGGCGCCCCCAAGATTTCATACGGCCTTCGTTTCCCGGAAAGCTGCCAGCGCCATTGTCGCGATACGTTTAACAGCTCTAAAGCTTTTGTTCTATGTTCCAAGACGCTTTCCGAAAAGACCGACGCCCTTAATCGTCTGCTTTCTGCCCTGAAAGGCCGCCTTGCAGGCGTCAGAATTGGCATTGACCCTCACACCCCAATATCTCAGGTTTTGGAGGTCGTTCGGGAGATTCGTGGTCTTGACGTCGACTGTATCATTACCTTAGGCGCTGGCAGCCTTACTGATGCCGCGAAGCTTGTCCGTCTGGCCCTAGCTAACGATGCTACTACCGAGGACGATATGGATGCGCTTTGGGGGTCGGAGGAGAGCAACCCGTCCAGACGGAAAGTCATACACCGACCTACGATCCCTCTGATTCATATTCCGACTTCATTGTCCGGCGGGGAGTACCAGGCTATTGCTGGCGGAACGGAATCGAAAGCCCGTGGCCAGGCCAAGAGGACGTTCAACTGCGAAAAGGTTAATCCCGAATTGGTCATTCAGGATCCAGAGCTATGTCTGACCACGCCTTCTTGGGTCTGGCTTAGCACTGGAATCCGATCTGTAGACCATTGTATCGAGACGCTTTGTTCTCTGCTTTCCAACGATCGTGGCGATGCAGCCGCAGCCGCTGGGCTACCGAAGCTTGTCGCTGGTCTCCTGGAGAGCAAGGCAGATCCGCAATCGTTGACTGCACGCCACATCTGTCAGGAGGGTGTGGTCTCGGCTATGTTTGCAGTTTCGACGGGGGTTCCCCTTGGCGCGAGTCATGCCATCGGACACCAGCTCGGCCCATTTGGGGTCGGTCATGGGCAGACGAGCTGCATTCTTTTGCCAGCTGTGTGCAAGTATAACTACAAGCACAAGGCCAACATAGAAAAGCAGAACGCGACTCGACAGATTCTCCTAGCTCAGAAGGAGGTCCAACAAATGATCAAGTCAGAGGGTCGGGACCCGGAGAAGGAGGACCTCGGGGACATCCTTGACTTGATCATTTCCACCTTGGAGATGCCCCGAACCCTCAACGATGTTGGTGTTGGCGCAGAAAGCTTACCACATTTAGCACGGAAGAGTTTGGAGGATATCTGGATCCGCACCAACGCAATCCCTATCACAGAGGAGGCTCAAGTCATGGAAATCCTTCGTCAGTGTTTGGTCTGAAAACTTTAAAACTTGAACTCAATCTCTTATGCGTTTATCGTGCTGCACTGGGCTTCGAATCGGTGATCTCAGGAGCATCGCAAGGAACAGTTCCAAGCTCTTTTGATGCAGTAATTCAGAACAAAGTTCAACATGCATGACGAAAAATCTTCAGTGCCGGCATATGATTCGTCTACGACTTTGTCGATCTGTAGCTATTAGGGTAAAAGGACGCGGTATCACGTAGAAGGCGGTATCTATGTTCCCGCACTACCCTTCTTCCTTCTCTGGTTTAGGGGCGGCAGCAAGACCAGGAAGGAAAGGAAGAGATTACATTCCTTTTCTATATTATATTTAGAAAATTGATGTATATTCTTATTATTTACTCCTAAGTCTATGAAATCTATTTAAATACGATATTACAATAATAGATAAATAGAAATAAACAACGAGCTAAATAAGAATAAATTTCCTCAAAAAGTGTTTCATCTTGCAATAACTAGCTTAATCAATCAAGTACTGGTTATTGATATTGTCAACGACGCTGTCCTCCAACGGCGTCCATCCATCCTTGTCTGACCACTTCTTCAGGAGAGCGATGGAGTCCGACTGGTCGACTGATATCTTCAGATGCTGAGGGTTGGGGTAGTCGTCAATGAATTGTTTTTGTGGACGAATCTTGCGGAGAATAGCCAAAATATCATTCCAGTGGGCACTGTGTCCCCAACTCTGCAGACGCGCATTCTTGGTCTCGGGGTCCAAAACGGCTGCAACATGTATAGCTGCCACGTCTTTCACATCACCGTAAAAGGCTACACAACATTAGATCAAAGGACCAAATCCAAACTTCTCAAGTCAAAAGGGGGTGGGACTCTTACTAGCAAGCATTGGATCCATGAACTGCTTATTGCCTCTAAAAGCGTGGACAACCCAGTTAGCCGGTCCCTCAATGTGAGCCTTGTTGAGCGGTTCTCCTGTCAGTCCCGCAGGGGCGACAACATTGACCGTGAAAGGAAGATTGTTCTCCTCCACAAACTTCCACACTTCTTTCTCGGCAGCAAGTTTGCTAGCGGGATAATTAGCCATTGCGTGCGATAGCCCATAAGGAGGCGGGGCCCAGGCAGCCTCGAGGGCGGCGTTGTTCCATGAGTCCCGTGTTACAGTGCCGTTGTCGATGCCCTGAGCCAGAGCTGAAGCAGACACGGCGCTGCCGGTGAACACAACCCTTTTCACGGATGGTTCTTTCATGGCTGCGTTCATGATAGACCTGACGCCGTTTACCGATGGGGTAATTACTTCGTTGGGATCAGGTACGATCTTCGTCACGTAGGCGACATGCAAAATAGCCGCAACGCCCTTAACGGCCTCATCGTAAGCGCCATCAGCCCCGAGGTCGGGTACAGATACTAGCTCAATGGCACCACCGTCTGCGTAGGATTTGAAAGGACCTTCAAGAAGCCATGAAGCTCTATTGGGATCCCGAACGGCACCCCGGACTCGGAAGCCACGCTTCAGAAATTGGAGGGTGATGTGGGAGGCGAGGAATCCGGTGGCACCGGTTACAAGAACCCAGGAGCCGATGGGAATTGTTGTGTCTGAGGAGGACATGATGCTGCTAATATCGGGATGGAGAGTGTGTACAAATGGACTGTATCAGAGTAAGTGTTTGCTGGTTTAGGGAACAGAATTGGGTTCGATGCCTCTTTTATAGCTTATTTTCCGCTCCATGACGACATGGAATCCAGACTATGCTTACAGATCAGTACAAATCTATACTAATCAGTCCAATGTACATGAAGGGAAAGAAAATCCTGCTCAGCAAAGCATAAAGTCTGGTTTACATCACTGAGGACGAGTGTCAAGGAGCTAGCATCTCCCGATGGGGAAGTCATAGTTCTTGGCATCGGAATCTGTCATGGAGTGGACCCTACGATTAATCGACAATTCATTTTTAGCATAGGATACAACTCTAGTGGTCCACAGTTTATAGAAGAGGAGAGGCGTTACAGCTAGGCAGCTACCGCTCAGCGGCTATTGTTCTATGATTTGGTCTAAAAGCCGCAATTCTCTTAAAAATGTATTGTACATCCTCTCCAGTAAACTAGTTAGACCAATCGATCTTGGGCCACCGCTAAACTGCACCATCGCAAGCACACCTTGCAAATGTTTCCGAGCAATGCTTTGTTCTCCAGAATTCACCTACAAGGCATTATATTAGGTATCTGTTCCTGGAAATTACGTGGCGGATGCAAATTATGTAGAGCAGACTCACCTCATCTATGGCAAGTGCTAATGCCTTGGCAACACTCATGGCATTGACGCAAGTCGGTGTACTCTCAATCTCCAAGCGCAGTGAACGGAGGCATATCTGCTTGTACCACAGAACCATCTGCGTGAAGAACGGGTCGCCAGGTCGGTCGTGTAGAACGTAGCGACATGTGCTGAGCAGAATAGCAACAGTCATAAATATGTCGTCATTAACAGCAAGACCAACCCATTCTCGAAGCATCTGACTCCGGTGATCGCCGTCATAATCGAACAGACCACAGTGTCCGATAGAGTACGGCATAACAACTTGGATATCTACGATCAAGTCAGGCAAGTAACAACGTGGGCTTTATGGTTAGGTATGTTGGTGAGACATCTCCAAAATAACGTATAAAACCAGTGAACAGCATGAAGGTATCTGTTGACATACAGTGATCCAGTAGGAAGTATTCTTCGGATGATAAAGGTCTTGCCAAGGACGAAAATGGATCCCCACTGCTAGCGAATCTCGGGATCGGAGGGCTAGGTAGACCGATTCTTAAGGTCATCTGGTTCATTTCCATGCCGGCTTCCATTAATTTATCCTGGTATCTTTGGGTTCGTAAGCGTCGTTTCCTGGCATGAACCTGGCGCATGACATGTGAGTGGTTCGACTTCCGGGACTGAGAGGAAACTCGTTCCGTCGGCGTCGAGGCACTGACGAACTGAAATCGGCGTGCCATAATTGGTTGCTCTATATCCAGATTGTTACAATAAAGCTCTCTTTATGTCAAGTAATTACACACGCCGTGCATTACAGCTGAGTTGAAGAAAGCAGGCGGCAAGAGAGTTTAGGAACATGAGACGTCTCTGTTCGTGGATTTGTCAGGAGCGGGTCGTGCCAAGCCTTATGACTTCCCAATTTGGAGCTGCTAGAAATACTTGAACCAATGGCCCAAAATCAAAAAGGTAGAGGCTAGACCTGTCACGTGGGTAGATACCTGTTTGTCAGCAGGCGCTGGTCTCACGAGGTTTATGACCATCCAGCGGGTCCGTACCCAGGGGGTAAGTATATAATTCTACACTTCAATTAATATTTTATACAGAAGCTCCAAGCTTGGATTTAAGAATTTTTTTCTTTAAATTTAATTAAATCTATTATAAATTGAAATACTAAACATGATTTATTTTATATTTATGATGGTTGCTGACTTACACTAGATGGAGGTTCAGGGTAGGTCAGAGATGCAGCTGAGTGCGATGATCAAGTTGTTTTGGTGCTGTGTGAGTTACTGCTAAGGTATGAACACTAACAAGCTAATTTTGATGAAGACGGTCGTGATTGTATTGATAACTGTCTAAGAGAGTATTTATAGCTAATGAAATGAATATGTATATATATACACGAGGGATTACTGAGGCTTACTGGTGATCTGTTGTGATCCATCTGGGAGAGGTGGGAAGTGTGGGGTATACCATGTATTTCTTTGCACCATATGTTGGATTCGTAAGAGCATGCCTACTGCTCAAGCTGGATATGATCGCTTGGGTGTGCTAGTATCAGGACACTGGCAGATCCTTTCGTGTCCCCGCAAGTGCAGAACTTTGCGAATATCTGGGAACACCAACGTCTGTGTCATTGCTGGGAATTTTCACCAGGAAATTGCGAACAGACACCTACTAAAGCGGGAAAGGGTATCAATAACAACATGTTGGGCCTTCGGTTTCTGGATACAGAATGGACGCTTCCCAAACGTGAGTGACCGCCAGGACGATGATTCTCCCCGACGATATGAGCATGTCCTCACGATGCCACGCTTCCAAGCGACAGATCTCACGGTTTCGTGGTCTAGTTGGTCATGATTTCTCGCTAACATGTTCTGTTTGTACCGAGACGGTCCCCGGTTCGAGCCCGGGCGAAACCACGCTTTATTCTCTTTTTGCCCTTACAAAATGCTCATGTACATAAAACCTCCCACGAGTTTCAGGTGGAAGGCGTCGGGAAGCGCTGTCAATGTCCGCATCAAAGAGATGATTGTGTTCGCCTCAGATGGCAAATGTAAAGCACTGGTTTTGCGCAGAAGTGGGCTACACTTGTACATGAGCGGCTTGAGATTAGACGCTGGAGTGCAGGTGGGCTGAACTTGCGGTTATTTTGACGGTGCAATTTAATTAGCAATAGTATTGCCATTCGATGTGTGTGTGACATCTTGTTAGGTGGCTGCTGTCACTGCCTCCACTGATGTGCCCAAACTGGATGGATCCCCAAAAGATCCTGGTGTGTTCCCGCAAGCGTACAAGTCGTTACATCATTTTTTGGCGCCGAAGCAAGAGCATGAAGTCCAGGAAATTAGACCAAGCACTAACGCTCGATGTCAATGGGAGGCTCTGGCTAAGCGCTGGCGACTCCCAGGACCTCATTGGAGGGATGGACAGAATAAGCGCCAAGTACGTTGCATTTGCTCGGCACTTGGCCCACTGAAGGGCACTTGTGTGGATGAAGGAATAAGTTCCAACCCTAGTCAACCGAACACCCCCCTCAACCGAACACTTTTTTTTCCATCCACACTCGCGTTACCTTCCTTCAATTTACGCGATATCTTCACCAATTCTTATCCAATTCAATTGATTTATATATCATTGAACTCGCAATGAAAAACTACACAGAAGACGCACTTCAACGGGCGATTTCGGCCAACAATGAGGGTATGGGCCTGCGTAAGGCTGCGAAGCTCTGGGGTATCCCATTGACTACATTGTACGACCGTGTCAACGGCAGCAAGCCACGCAGAGTAATCGCAGAAGCCCGTCAACGCCTCTCAGCGAAGCAGGAAAGGGATCTCGTCGGGTGGGTATTAACTCAAGACTCTATCGGCAATGCTCCTTCGCATAGCCAGGTTATTGCGATAGCCTCATCATTGCTCCCGGCTTCAGACCCTCCAGCGCGTCTTGGAAAGCACTGGTTGGAGGGCTTCTTGAGACGGCACCCGGAAATCAAGACATTACGAGGCAAGCGAATTGACCTCCTTCGCGTTAATGGGGCTACAACTGATCGGGTCAAGGATTTCTTTACAATAATGAACAATCCGGCTATCAAACTCATCGCTCCAGGAGACCGTTGGAATATGGATGAAGCCGGTATTATGGAGGGAGTCAGAGGCAACGGGCTGGTGCTTGGATCGTCAAGGAAGCGATATACCCTCCTACAACAGTCAGGATCGCGGGATTTGATAACTGCTGTTGAATCTATTAATGCCCTAGGTCGGGCTCTTCCTCCCCTTTGCATCTTCCAAGGGAAGTGGGTTCAACGGCAGTGGTTTCCTCCTGAAGTTGAACCGTATAAGGAGTGGTTTTTTACAGCTTCTGCAACAGGCTGGACTAATGACGAGATCGCTCTTGCATGGCTAGACCTAATCTTCATCCCGTTGACGAAGCCCGAGACGAAGAGGCCTAGGCTGCTTATCCTTGATGGCCACGGAAGTCATACAACCGATGAATTTATGATCAGATGCTTCCAGAATGATATATTCCTTCTTTTCCTGCCGTCGCATTCATCGCATGTTTTACAGCCGCTTGACCTCTCAGTCTTTTCGCCGATAAAGAGAGCCTATCGCGATGAGCTTGCGAAGAAGGATATTCTAATTGATTCCTCGCCAATTAGCAAGATGACCTTCCTAGAGTGTTATTACAAGGCTCGATTAGTTGGTCTAACAGCTACGAATATTCGCTCCGGCTGGAAGGCATCCGGCTTGTGGCCAGTTAATATTACAAAGCCGCTGATGAGTCCGTATGTATTACAGCCGCTCATGGGACCCTTCCGGGCACCCTCACCTCCCTCAACTCCTCCAAGGGCCGGGATGAAGCATAAAGATGATCATGAACATTATATCTCAACGCCTAAGGGCAGCCACCAGGTCCGGAAGATCATTCGTGATTTTATCGATGACAAGCAAATCGATCCACCGATGAGACTGCTATTCCGGAAGATTTGCAAGGGTCTTGACGAGCAACAAGTGAAGATATCAATTAACACAGCGAAGATCACGCAATTGGAGAGGCAAAATGAGATGCTCAGGCCGAAAAAACGGGCTCGATTGCTTCCTAATCCAAATAGCAAGTTCGCAACAGTTGAACAGCTAGCTGAACAAGCTGACCGGTACACTGCGATCCCAGATGAGATAGAGGCACCAGATGAATTAGAAAATTATATCTTTGAAGAGCTATGCTTTGTCTGGCAACTTGAATAGCTTCTCTTTTGAATATCTATTGAATTAACGTTGCTGTGTTGATTTTTAAATCTATCGCGATTTTCATCTTGGTGTTCGGTTGAGGGGGTGTTCGGTTGACTAGGGTTGGAACTTATGCCCCTGCCAACTGTTGGTTAAAAGAATACGACTCTCACTGGTCGAGACTGGGGATGCGTCTTTGGGGTCCATTTTGCTGCCGAACAGGGCTGAGATCCTTGCGAGCGCCGTCCGACATCTAAACAAGAGGGACCGCATTGGAAACTGGCTTGAAGCTGTCAAAAAGTAGCTGAGTGAAGCAGTTATATCACCTCGGCTATCTTCTTCAATGAATTGACTCCCTCGAAATAACATACGCTTTTACTCAATGTTTGTACTCGTACGCGCTCAGAGAAGAGAAACTTGTTGCAACCCCTGTTGGCCCACCAGACAGACTGTTGGTGCTTAGCTCGAGCAGCATCGATGGGGGCTCACTCTTAGACTGTTCCATCTTATGCATGTTGGTTGTGAAGTTGTTTTTTTTTCGTCTTGCTTGCAACCCATTGCGCCCCGCCGGACCCCAAAATTTCGCGCGGGAAAGGTAAGGCAGACACGGCCAGTCGATTTCTATTCCGAATAAGCGCTGCATCTGGTGATCCGCGAGTGATGCCGTCCGCGGATCCTGGAGCATAAATACTGCCTTCTCTCCCCAAATTAATAAGAGCAAGCTACACGCTTTCCATGCTCAGAAACTTCACTATTTATACTACAGAAATTCCAGTCGCCATGCATTCTTCCATCTACCTCTCCTCGAAAAGCCTTTTAGGTTTCTTCACGTTCTTGTCTCTTCAACATCATGCCCACTGCGCACTCTCAATACAGACGATGGCCCCGCGGCTGTTTGTATCGGTTGAAGACAGTAACCCCCAGACCATAACGGCTGTTCCATCGTTTGCTCCCACAGTTGATGAGAGAGACGATATCAAAGACGAACAAATCGGGGCGTACTTTTCCAGACCTGGTGTTGATAATTGTCAGTTACTTCCCCTCCCCCTTTTCCCCTCAAAATAATCCTTTGGCTGACTTGTAACCACTTTATTATATAGGGGGACAAATAATTTGCGAAAGCCCCTCGGCATATACCAGTTCTGGAACCTTTGCGGGATGTTGGAAGACCACGGATTCTACTGTCGTTTTGCCTACAGGATGCTCCAATAATCACGTACAATATCCAAAGCAATCAAGTACAGCATGGTGAGTATTTCTGATCCTCCTGTCTGGCCTTTGGCTTTTGGTACCTTGAAAACTAACAAAACAGTACTGGCGATAATAAATGTGGCGTATTTACCATTTTCGCGAGTCAGAGTGCAACAGCTACCAGCCACTTGTTTTATGAATGCTTACCTACAGATTGGGATCCTCCTATCCCAGCGACGTGGTATCGCACTACCTGGCCTAGTAAGTAGCACATGCGTGTCGATTCCCGGATAGAATCATGTCGGTTGAAGCATATAGACTGTAGACTAACTCATTCCACAGTTTCGGTACCTGAGCCAACTGCAACATCCAGACTGACATCAATTGCCACGAAGACTATATATAAGACAATAACATCATCGTCTGCGACACCTACATCGAAACCAACTTCCACAACATTGTCAACCTCGACAAGTGTCATAGGAAGCCAAGCAGCTATTACACCAATTTCAATCGACAGCCGGACAGCGACCTCAAGAACAACATTCGGATTTGGGTTTGGGTCAACGTCAGCCGCGCCATTAACGACTGCATCTGGAACTTCAGCTGGTTCGCGACAAATCCGCCCCATGCTGAGCCTACGTGTTATCTGCTCGATCAGTGTGATTCTGATGGTCGTTTTTCTTGGTTGATGGGTGATGTTTGAAAGATTGGAATGTTTTAGGTTTGAGGATCGTATTGATTGCGTCGAGATGTTGGTTTGGCATCTTTCATAGCTGGTTTTTACTTGTTACTCGAATTCTCATCTGTCTTAGGATTAAACATGTTTTGACGGTGTTGGTAGATAGTCTGTTGATGTTTTGTATTTATTGGAGTGATATCTGTCGAGATGCTTTCGTTATCTTCTAGGCTTCGTGAGATCCCACGCACTGGCTACTGCACTTCTTCCCCCTTAAGACCTCATTTGAACGGTTCACACAAGTCAAGTTGGCTATCATATGTCTCAAAAAACTATGCCTCCGATGTCTATCCAAAGTTGGGGCCTTGAACGAATCATGATTCACGTGCTTTACATTAGGGGCCCCGACACTTGTCGACAGCATATTGGTCAGGTCAATCTCGTTGTGACGTATCAAATCAGCCCCTTGGTCAGCCTACAGTCGCTGATGGAGGGAGTCTTGAGCAGCATCAGTGGGTAGTCATCGAAAGGCTACAAGGTGGAAAAAAATACAATCATGTTCTGGTAGTTAAGAATGATTTAGCTCTCTATTCGCAACTCGAACACATCAAAGTCAAGCCACAAGATCATGTGTGAGTTTACATCGAGCTGTAGGTTTGCGTGGCTACCAGTAATCATCAGGTGTTGGGTTGATTAATTAGAATAACTTTTAAACAAGGCATGTTTGTAGGGGTTTAAGAGCTCAAACAGCTTGGCTTGCTCGGTGAAAGACAATAATAGAAGTTAAGACGTATTTATCGAATTAGTATTCATCAAATTAGTATATTCTGTTGATTAAAATATAGTAAGTAAAATAGAGATATAGAAAACTTAAGAGTAGTAGTAAGTTTAATAATGAGAATACTTTCACCTAAATTGATTATTTAGAGATTTTCTTTTTGGAATTCTCAGTAAGGAATATATTCTGGCATTTTCTATTGGTTTTTTTGACTTTAACACTCGACCTCTTCCATACTATTAAACCATGGCCTAGGTAATATATCACTCTAATATAGATCAATAGGACTACATTATGATATTAATATTACTATTAAGTAGCAAGGGTTCTTGACTAGAGTTTCTTATGAGAGAAATAGAACCCCTTTCGATTTGATGATGAACATAATAGTCTCGCTAAAGGGTAAGTGGTCTCGCTAGATTGCGATGTAGACGGTGTTCTATTTCCCCATCTTGGCCTTATACTCGTAGAGTTTCGCATTCCGAGTTAGATGTGGTCGCAGTACCCAGGCTGGCTCACTCACTCGGCCTAGCTACCGATAATGAGATTGTAATTGAACACAATCTTCATCATGTCTTTAGCCTTCGGATCGAGCTATGACACTGGTTAGGGCCGCTGGCTTTCCCATGCGATTGAGCCATGGCGGGCATACCCGCCAGGTCGCCTACTCTCTTCGTATCCTTTTCCAACGCAGTTTTCTACTAGACTACCCTTTTCTTTGGTGGTCAAACTATGATGTTTCTCTTGACAACAGATTTACGTCGTGGTTTGAAGTTGCCTCTCTTCGCGTCGCGTCGACTACCGCGGAGACACTGGGTAACGCCCCGTATCATGGTGAAGCTAGGACAGGGTTTAGCCTGCGTGCTTCATGACGTAGTAGCTTCTTTGCGTAGGCGTCGTCTTCATTGGCCGAATCCTAGCTACTGATATGGCTGCCAAGGCATCTGGAAATCTGTTTAGCTATCAGTATCACTGTAAAGAGATTTGACCACTATGGATCAGAGCTCGTAATAGAATTCATTGTTTAGGAGGTGAGCATGCGAGCAGAATCACCGCCCAAGAGTTTCGGGGGCACTTTGAAGTTCTGTACCTAGTCATAATCAACTAACAATAGCCATAAACAGTACCTGCCTCATCCCGGGCGCAATTTTCCTCGATAGAAATGGCATGGCAGACTCGTCGAACTTATTCCTATTTGACGCTTGCTCAAGACTCGTCCTAAGGTATATAAACTAGTTGCTCAATTAATCCTCATTTAATTTCATATTACGCGGAACTTATTCTACAAGGTCTATTCGCTCTGTCTGCTCTATACGCTTCCGTATGGCCTCCCGCCAGGGCTGCAGAAGACTAAGCACCTCCTCATCCTCCGCAAGATCCCAAGGCGTCAAGTCCGCAATTGGAAAACTGAAAGGGCTTTGCTCAAGTAGCAACTCCACTACCTCTGCATGGTCGTTATGTGAGGCTTCGACCAGAGCCCACCAGATTGATTCTTGCTTGACCTCCACAGACCTGGCCCGTTGTTTGAGACAAAGTTCTACTATATCCTTCAGGCCGCACTTTGCCACTCCTCTCAAGACGCATTCGTCACTGAAATCACCACCGAATGGGTCTGCACCATGCTCAAGGAGAACTTTCATTGCCTCGTCCTTTTCTTCTTGGAAAGCGTGCATCAAAGGTGGCTGTCCTTCAATATCTGGGTTCACTGAGGCATGATGCGCCAGTAGAATTCTGATCACGGCTTCATTACCATTTGCTGCGGCCCAGGACAAGGGCACCATAGTATCCCACATGCCGTCATCTTCGGTATCATCGGGCATGTTTACGTCGGCGCCTTTCTCGGCAAGTAGGGCTACAATGTCTTCGAGGCCTTGCTCGACGGCATAAGACATTGGCGTACGTCCCTCTCCGTCCTTGATATCCAGAGAGGCCCCCGCGGTAATGAGCAACTTGGCTACTTCGACATTTTCTCTCTCGATTGCGAAATGGAGGGCCGTTCTTGCCCATTCGTTGTCCGTCAGATTCAGATTTGCGCCGTTGTTGATGAGGACTTTCGCAACGTCGGAGTGTCCCTTTTTTGCAGCCCAGAAAAGCGCCGTACGCCCCTTTTCGTCTTGAGCATCTAATGTCGCACCAGCTTCAACAAGTATCCTCCCTACCTCGTTTTCTCCCTCCGCAGCAGCCCGAGATAGAGGCGATGCTCCAACATCATCTTGGTGATTGACGTCTGCTCCCCTCTGCAATAACAATTTGACGGATTCTAAAGCGCCACCTTCAGCAGCGAAGGAGATGATCGTTCTTTCGTCGGTAAAACGGATGTGAGGGTCTGCGCTTCTATCTAAAAGCACTCGAAATTGTTCATCGCAGCCGTGCCTGGCTGCCAACGCAAGGAGCGTAAAACTTCCATAGTCTCGTCTGTTGACGTCAACGTCCCATCCGTCCAACAACTTTGAAAGAATCTCACTCTTGCCGGGGGTGGTAGCTGCGGCTTGGATAGCTGAGAATTGCACGGGGCCCTTGAGAGAACGTTCCAGTAAAAGGGCAGTTGCGCCTTCTTCTCCCTCTGTGATGGCCCAGGCCAAGGGAGACATGCCTCGCTTACCATCTTCCTTGTCCAGGCCAGCTTTATGCTCTAACAATAGTTTGAGGATGGCTTCGTGCCCATTGACGGCGGCCCAGATCATCGGCGTGCGTTCACATTTGCAGTCGTCTTCAAGATTAATGTTGGCGCCGTAGCCCAGCAACAGCCGGACGACGTCAATATGATCGTAGGTTGCAGCTAAGGACAGGGAAGTCTGGCCTGTCTTCCACGCTCTAACATTGGGTTCTGCGCCTGCATCGAGCAAGAGCTTCGCGACAGCGGCGTGCCCTTTGCGGGACGCCTGCAGAAGAGGTCTCTCGCCTGAAGTATCGCAAGCGTTGAAGTCGGCGCCGCCACGCAGAAGTAATTCCGCCACCTCTACGTGCCCATTGGCCGTGGCCTGGGTCAAGGGTGTGCGACCGAAAATGGCATCGGGAGCATCAACCTTGGCTTGCGCATCAAGAAGGATCTGGACAGCGCTGATGTGTCCTCTCTCGGCAGCCCAGGACAATGCCGTCCGCCCAAACTCTGTATCGCGACAATTGACATCTTTGCCTTTCCTCAACTCGTCTGATAGTGCCGTAGCGTCTCCGTTGGCAGCAGCGATGATGAGGGTCTCCTCCCACGGACAAGGCTCCGCGGACATGGCTCACACTGCTCACAGAGGTATTTTCTCAGAGCAGATCGCAGGTAGTAAAGATTTCGTGACAAGACGTTAATTCCAGCACCACGATGTATTTAACTTTCTGGTCCAGTCGAGCAACTGAAAACTTTTGCTCGTATTCGTTGATGGCCCAGAACGGCAACTTGAGAGTGAGTGTAGGGCTTGATTGGTGCCGTAAGTGCGAATACACCTGAAATTAACGAATTGGTGACATACTCCCTGCAAATTTGCTCTGCTGCCTGCCAGTTAGCCAATCGTTTCGGGCTGCGGTCATGTTTCAAATCTGATGTTCTCGGCAGCCAGTCCACTTAGGGCTAGAGCATGTTAATACTAGCTGAGGGCACTTCGTTAGGGAGCTTTCTCAATCCCAGCCTTCCGATAGCGCCATGATGTTCCCAAAACTCGAGGGGACAGAGTCACAAGTCACTGAGGCCTTATGGGTACCGCTGGGTATGGTTCATGAAGTAGAAGCTTTGAGCTTAGTTAAACTATTTATGTTGGAACGAAAAATCCGGTTGTCTTGAGTGGCGACATCCAAATGGATTGCTTCAGAGAATGCAAAGATGTAACAGAGCCCGCATAGTTCCTAAGCAGATTGAGTTGATGTGATGCTTTCTATAAAGTTTATAATTTTGGCCCCTTGATTCTCCTTTCATCGCGCTCTTTGTCTCTTAATAGTCGGCGAAGGATCTTTCCACTTGGACTTTTAGGAATAAGCTCTAGAAATTGGACTCCTCCTCTGAGCTGTTTGTATGAAGCTTTGTGGTCTGCCACGTGCTTCATGATATCACTCGCCAATTCGTCATCGGTCAATGACGCAGCCAGTGAACTTTTTACAACAAAAGCTTTAGGTACCTCTCCTGAGTGATCATCTGGTATTTGGATCACAGCACAGTCGGAGACGTGAGGATGCGCCAGGATATGGGCCTCGAGTTCTGCAGGTGCTACTTGATGACCCTTGTAATTGTCAGTCTCCGTTCTATACGGAGATAATGATCACTCACCTTGACTTTGATCAATTCTTTGATCCTATCAACGATGACCACATGTTCGTTGCCTGATGGGGCGAGAGTAACCAAAGCCTCGTCTCCTGTGCGGATCCATCTACCATCTGAGTGGTGAACAAAAGTTTCTGCGTTGGCTTTCTCGTTGTTCAGATAGCCCAACACCACAGAAGGGGCCTGGACGAGAAGCTCCCCAGGCTTGTCATATTCGGTGACTTCTTTCCCCTCTGAGTCAATTATCTTTCCTTTTGCCCCTGGTAGAAACGAGCCGGAGCCTTTAGTGAGCACGTCATCTTCACTTGACGCTGTGACGACCGTAGCAGTTTCCGTCATGCCTATTCTATTAGACCCGATCCTGATATGCGGGGGTCCGTTCGTGAACACTCACCGTAAGCTTGGGCTATGGTCCATTGCGGGTACAGTTTTTTCGTATCTCGAATGGTTTCTTCACCAAGAGGTGCTGCCCCACAGAAGACGAACTTAACGCTGCTCAGGTCGAACTTGGCACATATTTCTTTGTATCGTAAAATTTGGATAATGATAGGGGGAACCTAGGCCGGTTGGTTAGTGATCCAGGCTAGCAGCATGTGCCTATACTTACCACCAGCAGCTGTCTGATCTTGAAGTCCTGAACTGACTTGAGAAACTTGTGCAAGTCGAATCGAGGAAGAACAACTACCTGGTCACCTCGCCATGTATTAGTATGCGCGGCAATGACAAGGCCGTAAATGTGCGAGAAGGGTAGAAACCCTGTAACTGCCTGCGTAGTCACGCCTTTTCTCGCTCTAGAAACAGAGTCAAAAGTGACATTCTGCAGGACGTTCGAAATCACGTTGTAATGAGAGATCATGACAGCTTTCTGCCATCAGTGTTAGCCCACATCTCCATCCCGAAGAAATCGTGCTTACCGGCAAGCCTGATGTTCCACTTGAAAAGCATAAGAAAGCCGTCTGACGAGCACCTTGGCCACTAGTCCATCTCAGCTGATCGATATCGCCAAGTCTAGAACCCGATGTGATTAGGTCCTCCACTCTCGCATGTGGAAAACGTGAAGTCGACTCAGTCTCTGGAATGTCAAAAAGAAACACATTTTCATCTGGTATCCCAACGCTGCGAGACGCCTCGAGAGCTGTTGGGAGCAAAGGTGTGCACGTAATCAGAGCTTTTGCTCCAGATGACTTTAGTTGATGCGTCAACTCAGCAGCAGAATATGCTGCATTGGCTGGCGTGACAATTCCCGATAGACGATGAACTCCGTAGATGGCGGTTACGAAATCAATCTGCGCGCATTGGATTAAAAGTCTCTCCTAGGGGGTTTAGAGCAAAGTTACGAACGGTATTGAAGGAGAAGATTGCCACAACCTTCTCCCAGGGTGTCCCCTCATTTGGCTGCCATTGCAGGTGTTTTGCAAAGGCCCTGGCCAGGTACTCTGCTCTCTGGAAGAATTCAGAGGTTGAGTATGTACGATGAGTGATTCCGCACGTAAACGGATCTCGGCTTTTAGCAATTGGACAGCGGCCATATGCTTCGTTCTGCATGAACTCTGAAATGGGGATCGAGTCTGGGGGATCTGTGAATTGTCAGCTAGGGGTTGATACTGGTGCGTGTAGACCATTGGTACGTACCAATCGGCAGACTGGGCACCCAGCTAGGGGAGGAGAACACCATCTTGGATCGTTTGGCGGATGGATCTGTCACAGTTCGGCGCGTTGTACGTTATTTACCGCCTATTCAGAGTGCTTAGACTGGCTGTTGAGCTCTCCTACCTTAGGATACCATCGGCTGAAGTCACTTGATATGTGGTGGTGGTGATGGTGGTGTTGGCAGCTAGTCCTATAACAGATAACCGAGAGCGAGACACAACCCAGGGTGTTTACCAGGGCGCTATCATGGGGTCGATTGCATTAGCCGGTCGGTTAGAGCACAGATTTGGTATTCTTCCGCCTTAGACTAGAAACTTTTCCTACGTATTGGCCAATGAGACTTACGCCAGAGGCAGCGAAAATTACCTCGGCATCATCTCACCACCAATTGTCGAGGTCTGACTTGATGCGATGAGATGAGACGGAGAACTCTTGATATTCAGGCCCTGTACCGCAGATTATAGCTGTTCTGAGAAAAGAGTTCCGGAACCTATTCACAGTCTTTCAGTGCTATCAACTCATCATGGCCAATTCAAACCTTGAACAAGTCCCGGCCACGATGTGGGCATGGAGGAAACATCGAGGGAACCCAAAGCCAGTACGTGGTATCGTCTCCAAGTCCAACTATAGTTCCTAACACCATCGAGATATATGAACAAGTTCCCGTCCCCAGTTTGCCCTCCAATGGTATTCTCTGTAAAATGTTGGCATCGGGTGGTAAGAGCAGCCGCTTCTCCAGCGTGTGACACGTTGACTGTCATCCAGTCTGCCGAAGTGACCACTCTCTACTCACCATAGATAAACAAGCGGCCTGGTTCGAAGACAAGTATATTCTGGTATGGTAGCTATCTACGGGTGGTATGCAACTGGAACTGACGATGACCGCGCAGGGACATGAAGGCTGTGGGCAGATCGTTGGGATAGGCAGCGCAGTACAGGATGGCAGGTTTCAGGTGGTAAGAGTTATACTTCAAGACAGACATTCATGCATGTCGCCGCTAAACGCACGCTTAGGGCGATGTCGTGGCTCTTCATGCAGTCCCTGGTTGTGGGCAAGTCGATTGCCCGGAATGTTCTCGCGACTTGGCCCAGCTGTGTGAGAGAGGCCACCACTCCGGCATTGGTCAAGACGGCTTTTATGCACCTTATGCAGCCATCGACATACGGGGCGCAGTCAAAGTCCCCAAAGGTAATAGTCATGATACTGAGCACAACTGAGCATTCTAGCTAAAGCTCTGGCAGGCGTTACACCTGCGGAAGCATCTGTTGCGACGGACGCAGTCAGCACTGCGTACCATGCCATCACTAGAAGAGGGCAAGTCATGAAGGACGAGACAGTCTTTCTCTTCGGGCTTGGAGGCCTAGGGCTCAACGCTCTTCAGATCCTCATCCACATTGGAGCGAAGGTCATTGTCTCGGATATCCGACAGGAACTGCTTGACGAGGCACACAAGCTCGGCATTCCGTCTCGCCATCTGGTTCCCATTGGCACGGCTCCCCAGCAGTTCGTCGCGGAAAACGACCTTTCCGGCAAGATCGACACGGTCCTGGACTTTGTTGGAACTCATCAAACGTTTGAAGATGCCCAGCATATTGGTTAGTGTCCCAGTTCCATTGAATGTGCTTTCGATAATTGACAAATGCAGTACGGCGCGGTGGAAAACTCCTTTGTATTGGGAGTCTAGACACCGAAAACACGATTCATATGAAGATTGGAACAAGAAAGAGACTTTCATTCATCTTCTCTTATGGTAGCCAAGTGAAGGATCTCGAGCAGGTTCTTGACTTGATTGCGGCTGGGCGCATCAAGCCTCAGGTTGAGACTAGAAAACTTGAACAATTTGATGAGGTTCTTGAAGCACTTTGCGATGGAAAGGTACGGGCGCGTATTGCTTTGCTGCACGAGTAGACAGAAGAACTACTAGATGGGTGATAAAAAAATGATCCTCATTATGCGGAGATGTCGGGTCTGGCATCTATCATTGTTGTTTTTAAGTTGATAATCAAGCTCTCATCCGTATGAAAAGAATCTTCTCGTCTATCATCATCCATTGACACTCGCACTTGCTGGTAGACTGGTTCCAACTGCTGCGGTAGTACCAGCATCTACTGGCAATATGGCTCCCGTGATCCATCTGGCATGGTTGCTTGCCAAGAACACAACAGCGCAGGCTGCATCCCACCCTGTCCCCTCGGTTCCAAGCAGGCTCCGCGCTTTTCTGGCCTCCCTGGCCTCATCCGTCATTCCTTTCCGTACATCATCGGGGTGTAAAGCATCTAGAAGCAGTCAGTAGGCCGATCCTTCTAGGGCATGAGTCACTTACTCCAGGGCAAACACAGTTGACTCTAATGCCCTCTTTGGCATGATGTGCAGCCATTGCTCGGGTCATGTTGACAACGGCGCCTTTGGCAGTCGGATAGAGGAGATGCGGTGTTCCCCCTTTCAACCCGGCCACACTCCCCATATTGACTATCGAGCCCTTAATTTCACCATGATTCTTGAGCATGGCGGGTATGGCATGTTTTGCCATGAAAACCATGCTCGACACATTGACGTCAAGTCCTGCAGCCCAGCCAGCCATGTCCACATCAACAGCCGTCCCCGATGGTCCTGCTATGCCGACGTTGTTGACCAGAATGTCCAACCGACCCAGCTTTTCCAGTGCCAATGCCACGGCTTTTTCACAATCAGCCGAGACGGTGACATCGCCTTGGGCTGGAATGGCAGTCCTTTGGCCAGATCTTTGGTTAGCCATGTCCGCTGTTTTAGTCGCCCATTCCAGGTTCATATCGAGGCATATCACGCTGCACCCCTCGTCTGCCAGCATGATGGAGATTGCTCGACCGTTCCCGATGCCATCTCCAAAGCAGCCGGCGCCTGTGACGATGGCGACCTTGCCTTTGAGTGAGCGGGAGGGAGGATCAACAGGGATCTCAGACGACATTATGCAGCACAATTTTGTAGGGAAACATGTAGAATTAGTTGTTGCTATTGAAAGCTCTCCTTCTTATCTAAGAGTCGCATCTCGTCAATATGTTGATCTTCTGCGAGCAAATATCGGATCTCGGGATGTTGCTAGAACGGCTATCCAAATTAGTCAATCCCGGGCCCGAATCCGGCCTCGCTGACAAGCACCTGGAGGAAAGACGAGGCAGCAAAATGGATGAGCAGTCAGCAATATGCCATAATCATAGACTCAACTTCAATGCAACCCACCTGGAGCGGGGTCAAGCCGAGGCTCAGCTGAGGAGAAAGCAGAGAGTTGGACAGCCTGCCACACCAAACATAGATAATCAGCAGTTGGCAAGAATAGAACCGTCGCATTCAATCACACGAATTTAACAAAATGTGCGACTTTTCTCAATACGGTGGCAAGTCAGAAGAATGGCTAGCATTAGAAGCAAGCCTGCCGCCACCTCCCACCTTTGCAGATGTCTATGAGAGTCAACAGGCAATCAATCGAGGTCGAGAGGAGGTCTCGGCTGCAGACATGGAGCAGCTGGCTCCATCCATTCACCTCAAAGACCACAGCATTCTTGCCAGAGACGGAGCTACGCTCGAAGCACGCAGTTACAGGCCAGCATCGATCAAGGATAATGCCCGTCTCCCCATCTATATCCACCTTCATGGAGGAGGCTATTTCTTCGGCTCGCTGTCTTCAGAGGATGCTATATCTACCCGGATTGCACTTGGCGCGGAAGTTACGGTCGTAAATGTCAACTACCGCCATACACCAGATGCTACGTTTCCCACCGCGTGGAACGACGTTGAAGATGCATTCTACTGGGTGCACGATCATCTCGATGAGCTTCATGGCAACTCTGATCAGGTTCTGGTTGGAGGTATCTCGGCCGGCGCTCAGCTTGCGGCTGCCTTGGCCTTGAGACAGAACATCGCCTCCCCCGATATCCTCCCAAAGCCCAAGATTGCCGGACAGATCTTGATGATTCCCCCTTGGTTCACTCCGGCTCATACCAGTCTCAGCTGGACCAGCTGTCAGATCCCTCGGTTTCCTCCTATAGCGAGAATGAGCATGCGCCTATTCTGTCGCAGAAGGTCATTCAATTCTTCACCGGATTGCTGAAAATTCCGGTTCCAGATCCTGAGAATGAAGATTTCCGATTCAATACTGGCAATGCATCAAAGCTGCAAGTACGAGGCTTGCCACCTACGGTGTTTGGCATAGCTGGACTGGACCCTTTGCGAGATGAAGGGCTACTGTACGCCAAAAAGCTGGCAGAGGCAGGGTAAGACCACCGTGAGAAACTCGATTCCTTATGCTTACGATCAATCATGATAGCGTCGCGACAGATATTCACGTCTTCAAGGGCTTACCGCATGGATTTCGCCGCTATGGTAAGCAGTTGAGTGAGTCAGCGCGATGGGATAAAGTCATGGAAAACGGAATCCGATGGGCCCTTTCGAATCCCGAGCCTTCCGGGAAGTTTGAAGTCAAGACAACCTAGTACCAACTTGATCGGTCTTTATAGCAGATATCGTTTATATTATTCTACAACCTACTTAGTTGTGCCCCAGTACGAAATCCGAGTATCCCCTGGCCTTGACCTCGTCACATCTCTTCCGATAGCCTGGCGCTGGCCCATTGTACCGTGTCATGGACCGCTTCTGCTTGTGGGCCAGGTTCTTGTTGACGCCAGTCATCCACGAGTCAACTTCATTTGCCAGAAGACCTTGGCCACAATCGTGCACATGCTGTGTCCAGTCCTCCATGCCCTTCTCGGTTGCTTCCACAGACGTCACTTTGTTGTCCCGGGCATAGCGAATAAAGTCGGCTACCCAATCGGCTGCATACTCGATGGACCTTAAAGAAACTGTTGTGAGTGACATATGCCTACAAAGAAACAGGGGAAACGAATAATACCTTGGGATATTGCCAAACATCTGATGTGGCCCCATAATCATAAACATGTTGGGAAAGTCCTTGACCGTGAGGCCCAGGTACGTCCGGATGCCGCTGGCCCAAACATCTTTCAGCTTGGTCTCGTTGCGACCCTGGAAATCCACAGCGTTGAAGGACCCGGTCACAGCATCAAATCCAGTAGCGTAGATAAGGATATCCAGTTCATGGAATGCGTCCTCGGTCTGAACACCGGTTTCTGTGATTTGGGAAATTGGGGCTTCCCGAACATCGACGAGTTTGACATTCGGTTGGTTAAAGACCTCAAAATATCCGCTCTCGAGGGGAACTCGTCTCGTGCCAAAGCCGTGGTTTTTCGGGATCAGCTTCTCGGCAATCTCTGGGTCTTTGACTCTTGAGCGTATCTTGTCCGCGTGAAACTTGCTATACAACGCATTTGCCTTGTGGTCTGTGAACACATCTCCAGAGATGCTGAGTACCTTGGCAAATCCAGGTAGGGCATACAGCTTCTCCCAGTGCTCTTGACGTTCTTCTTCTGTCATGGAGAAGATGCTACTAGGGTCGCTCACATGAATGAAGCAAGAATACGACTCGAGGCATTGGCGGAAGATTTCTGGGTATCTCTTTCGGATTTCTTCCATCTCCTCGGGGCTGATCTTGCTATTTCGCAGCGGAGCAGTCCAGTTTGGCGTTCGCTGAAAGACTGTTAGGTGGCCGACCTTGTCGGAGATGGCCTGGATGGTCTGGATCGCTGTCGCTCCGGTACCAATGATGCCCACTCGCTTACCAACAAGGCTGGAAGCATCACTTGGCCATCTTGCTGTATGCCAAGACTCGCCTTTGAAGTTCTTTACGCCCGGGATGTTCGGCAAAGGTCGGCTTGTTCAAGATACCCATCGCCGTAATAAGGTACCGGCATGTGTAGTGAGCGCCATCGTCATCCTCGAGCAGCCATGAAGAACTATCTTCTTGGAACCGCGCCGAGCTGATGCGAGTATCAAATTGCATGTCTCGCTTGAGGTCGAACTTCGAAGTGAGATACTGGATATAGCGAAGTGTTTCCGGTTGGGGAGCGAAATGCTCCGTCCAGTCCCATTCGTCCAGCACCTCTTGCGAAAATGAAAAGATGTAAGAGTAGCTCTCAGAGTCAAATCGTGCTCCAGGATATCTGTTCCTGCTTGGGGTCAGTTGCTAGTTTCAAGATACAGCCATAGATGTTGAGATGCTTACCAGAACCAGGTTCCTCCCTCGGCAGATCCGGCTTCAATGACGCGTGCCTTCAAACCGAGCTCTCGCATGCGGTAAAGGCTGAGGATGCCACTGAGGCCGGCGCCAACTATGAGAACATCATAATCCAGGTCGGTATTTGACGATCCGAAAGCATCGTCCCGGAGTGGTTGTGCAGAAGGCATTGTAAGAAGATGTCTGGATATGGGTGGATGAGATAAAAGAGAAGCTAAACCATGTATGAAAGAAATTGATAGTGGAAGAATAGAGTATTCACTCTTGAGTTGCCATCCACAGGTCTTCTGAATGATTTTTTAAGTAAGAAGCCTCTTGTCAACCCCGCGTCATCCCCGCGTCCCCGCTTCAACCGGGTTGAGATCTGGCAATTTGATGGTTTCGCCTCTAAAAGACAAACTAGATGCTTTCGGGTATGAGCCGGAGATGCTAACTATTACACCAGCCAACAGTAGACTAGACAGCATTCAAAGCTGGCGCTTCTCCCCAATAGGATAACCATTCCACAGCCGAAGAGATTGGCGTTTTCTCATCGCCATAGCCGGAGGCACAGGAGGCACAAGATAACCGCTTCTTGGCAACTCAATCTACCGACATGGACAAACATGCACGGACGAGTTATCAAGGCCAAAGATGGAGGTGGCATATCACTAGTATGTTGTTGTTCTCAATTTACTTGCGTGGCTACCTCTACAGTAAGCCCTCGGCTTTCCAATAATTCTCAAGATCGCGGAGGAACGCCCATTTCAGCCCTTTGCCGAACCCTCGAGCTTTCCAATCGTTCAGACTTTGCGGAAAGTGCGGTACACCATCTCGTACAGTAGAGTCATGAGCCACAACCACAAAGATATCCTGGTTGCAATCCAACTCTTGTAGTTGCCGAGTAGTTTTGGTAGCAAGCTCCAAATCCAGCCCGAACGTCAAGTCGAATAGACTATCGGTGGGCTCCCTTCCTCGTGATTGTTGCAGCCGTGCGAATGCCTCCCCAGGACATAGGACACTGTCGTGCCCAGGGTGACAGGGGTGTGGAGAGATGGTGTCTGGGATTGGTAGATATTGAGACGGCCGGAAAATGCCAGCATAATGGCAGACATCCCCACCCATAAGAATGAATGTGTCTGGTTCGGCAGTCGTCCGAGCCAGACCACACAGATGACCTACAGCATGCCCAGGACTATCCAGTAGGTAGAATGACCCGTCCCCGAAATAGTCAAAGGCAGGGAACTGGCCGATCTTGAATGAGTGCGGGCCTTCAAAGCTAATCTCACGCAGATTGCGACCACTGATTCCTGTCGTTATTATCAAGTCATTTTAAAACCCGGCAGTGAACTCACGCATAATCCTTCTCTTGGATGGGTGACTCTGGATTTGCTGGAGCGCCGGGAAGCATGGCTTCTTTGAAGCCTGGTCCGACGACAAGATCCGTCTTGGGGGGAATGTGGAAGGATCACCGATGTGATCCCAATGCCAGTGACTATTAAATATTCAGTCACTATTGAAGAATTGAAACATTCTTGGTGTAATGACAGGGGCTACTTACCTCCATATCACTGCTTCAATCTCATCCAAAGGGACGCCGTTCTGCTCCAGAATATCTGCCACATTCTCCACCACCTCGATATTGTATTTTGTAGTCGGCAGGTATTTCACAATTGAGGGCGCATAGTTGTCATAGTCTTTCCGGATCCCCAAGTCAAACACAAGTTTCCTTCCAGATCTGTGCTCAAGGAGGAATGACAATGACGGCGAGCTCTTGAAAGTCTCGAGGCCTGGGACAGGTGGTGCCATGAACCTCTGCAGAATTGCAGGCCCAAAGTTGACAGGGTTGATTAACTTTACGGCTTGCATTGCTTCCCCTCGAGGGAGCTCAGGATGCGGTGGGCTTGGCGCCATGTTGGTTTGCCAATGTACAAGAAAAGTCTCAACGTGCAGCAGCAAAAGATGGGTAACTGGAGCTGAACAAATACAGATGACAAATCAGGTCCAGTGTCAATAAACTCGCGCCTGTGATGGCCAAGCAAACTAGTGTTGGGTCTAGGCCGTCGGCAAACCTCTCGGTAACCTTTGTCCGGTAACGTCGCCCAGCCACGTCTAACCAACATTGAAGCCTTCCCCGGACCCCAACTTTTCCCCGGAAGGCCGTGTGCATCGTCCCCCAGGCCAGCCTGTTCAACGACCCTGGGGGATTGAGCATAAGTATCAAGCTTTGGTACATGTAATGTTGCATTCGACAACTCAGCAGCAAACACATTCGGATTAACCATGTCTGACTCTGACAAAGGCGCCGCAATTCAACACCATGAGGACATGGCTGAGGCACAGACGCAGAAGACGGTAGACACCGTCCACAAAGATGAGGCAGTCAAGGTTTTAGCAGCCTACCAGGGCGACGAGGCGTGGACTGATGAGGAAGAGAAGAGGCTACGACGCAAGATTGATTGGAGGCTCATGCCCGTTCTCTGCCTAACATACATGCTGCAGTACTACGACAAGGCCATGCTTTCCCAGGCTGTATGTGCTCCTGTTCCCAGGTTTCCAGTAGTAACTTACTAAACCTTTATACGCAGGCCTTGTTCGGGTTGAGACAAGACCTTGGCCTCCTCACTGGAGATCGATACGCCATGTCGGCTGCAATCTTCTATCTTGGCTTCATTGTCGGTGCCTACCCAAGCATGATGCTCGCACAGCGATATCCCATCGAACGAGTCGCTTCTGGTATTGTCACAGTTTGGGGTGTCTGCCTTATCTTGACAGTGGTCTGCAAAGACTACAGAGCACTCTATACAGAGCGATTCTTCCTTGGTTTCTTGGAGAGCGGCATCAGCCCCATGTTCATGATGATTGTCGTAAGTGCCAATGTTCCGCCTAAGCTATCGTACATATGCTCATTCTCTTAGGGGAGCTTCTATAAGAAGAATGAACAAGCCATGCGAATGGGGTAAGTATTTGACTCCACCAGTACCTATGCATAAATGTTGACTTGGGGAATAGCATCTGGTACAGCTGTACCGGTTACGTCTCCATCATCTCTCCTCTCGTCAACTATGGATTCGGTCTAATCAACGGAGGCGTTTCCTCTTGGAGATATATGTACTACTTCGCCGGTTCTCTCACGATCGTGTGGGGCATTATACTCGTCTTCGTGCTGCCTCCCGACCCTATTCGAGCCAAGGGCTTCAACGAAAGAGAGCGGTATATCCTTGTCGCCCGACTTAAGACAAATAACTCGGGAGTCCGGAATACTCACCTCAAGGTTGCTCAGATTTGGGAGCTCTTACTAGATACCAAGTTCTGGGCCGTATTCGCCATCGCCTTTTTGTCAATGATTGCGAATGCTCCGATCTCAACCTTTGTTCCAATCATCATCAATGGGTTCGGTTTCAGTACACTCAACTCGTTGCTGCTCATGATGCCCTGCGGCCTGTATGCCGGCACGCTTCAACTCCTTATGCCCTATCTGGCATACAAGTACAAGAATATCAGGACGTATCTGATATTCGTAGCTCAACTGGGCACGGTTCTACCTTCTCTTCTACTCTGGCTACTGCCTCAGTCATCAACTGGCGCCCTGCTCTTTGCCGTGTATATTCTACCGTCTGTTGGCGGCGGCTATGCCGTACTCATGGGCCTGCAAATTGCCAACACCGCAGGATACACGAAGCGTTCTGTCGCTTCTTCTGGTCTCTACATCGGCTACTGTCTGGGTAAGTCACCATCCTGTTCATCATGATGTAAATAAACCGTCCTAACCCGCTCTAGGTAATTTTGTCGGCCCTTTGTGCTTCAAGAAGGAAGACGCACCTCGCTATGTGCCCGGTTTCATCGTTGTAGTCGTCACCGCCATTGTCGCTGCCGTACTGGCCATTGCATACCGCCTGATGTGTATGTGGACCAACAAGCGACGTGACAAGGCTGGAATCATGGAAGGCTTCGATCACGCGTACGAGGATGACCTCACTGATAAGAAGGTTCGTGATCTCAACCCTGAGCCAAGACAATTACTAACAACTCAGAATATGCAATTCCGCTACATTCTCTAGATATTTCCAAGTATCAGCTCTGCCGTGTTCTATGGGGGTTATGTGTTTATTGAGTTTTGATTCGAAATCCTTTACATCTAATTCAGTTGGTTCAGTGGATAGGGCCTGGATGGAGTGTGTGCTGATTACTATAACCAAATCCAATCTAATTAAGCAAAACCATATTAAAATGAGGCTTTCTTTATTTCTTTTATGATTATGCGTGAGGTAAACTGGCGTGTCTGCCTATTTATTCTTGTGACGATTAAGTCATCACGCAATAGGAAACCCTTGCCCAGCTTCTCCGGCTTACCCTTGTATATCATTACACATCGTCTAGTTATTCGGGCATTCAAGGTAGACAAAAAACTGTATTCAAAAAGCATATTCACCCGGTTCGTACCATACGCGTTCAGTATGCATGAAACTTGGTCAGTTTCGTTTGTCACAGCTTGATCCCTCCCGGGTTTGCGACGATAACAGTTCGCTATAGCTAGAGTCCACCAATTGAAGCAAAACTGATAGAGGACTTGAATTTTCTCTTTATCTAAAGAGGGTCTACACATAATCTATTTATTCATTGAATGGAATATCCCGTGATCTGGGTTCCATCGCGTCACAATACTCGAACTCTGTCACGTATAGGGTAGGCTAGAGTAAGCTTGGCAAGGATTTCCACTCGGCTGGTGACTTAAACTTCACATTTTTAGAGTAATTTCCCCGCTCTCCGCACCTGAGCACGTGGACACGTGCCCCGGCTCTTAATTCGGTTCGTCCGGGGCGGTTACTTGAATTTAATGCATGGGGTTGCTCTCGGCTACCATCTACCAAAACCTACACTCTCCTCTCTCTACCATCCGGCAATGACAGAGCTCGTCGGCAACTGGCTCCATTTTGCGGCCCAACAACCAAAACGGAAGCGTGCTGAAGCCGTCTGCTTCTTTTGCCATTCTAAGAAGATTAAGTGTGATCTGCAGGTGAATTTGCCCCATGCAGTTCTGTTCCGAATGCGCCCTGACCTTGTGCGTACCAGAGCCGAAGCTCCCAAGGCCACGCACGATGCTCCAACTGTGACAACCAGGACCAAGACTGCCACCTTCGGCCGTCTAAGAGAGGCAAGCAGCGCCGAAGAGTATCCACTCAAGCAGAATGCGGTACTGAGTCTATTGTCGTCCTGGGCGGTAAGCCATACCCTCTCACTGCTCTCGTCAGAACCATATTGACAACGCCGCGCAGACGATGTGGGCGAAGACGGATCAGGACCATCTAATGATGCGACTATCGAGTTTGTAGATGAACTTGCAGATCAAGGATTGGTCGAGTCGCCGGTCTCTGCGGCTGCCTCGACGCGAGGGGTCGTATTTGCTCTGCCCCCCGCTGAGCCTCCTCCCGACGTTACAATCACCCATCAGACCCAGTCGAGCACTTCGCCAACAGAAGGCGCCGGCCGCAGCCATGCAGGCGATGTCGATACGGGCTTCCTCCAAATCTACGGGCCCGAGAACCAACTTGCGGCCGAGCAGCAAGAACTAGTCGCAAATTTCGAGCTTCGAAGCCCAGCATCAGATCCTCGTCAGCAGGAGCTTCAGCAGAGCTTTTCCGAAACGTATTTCGAGTATTGTTACCCATGGTGTCCTGTTCTTGATCGCCAGACACTCGAGTCTGAACTAGAAAGGTCTCCCATGCTTGCGAATGCTCTTGCACTTGCCGCGAGCCATATACAGCCCCCGCTAATCCCACATGAAGGGCCGGCTTCGTACTACAAGAAAGCAAGAATGATGTTCTACGAGGATGAAGAGCCAGACATACTTGTGGCACTGAAAGCCATCTCCCTATTTTACTGGTGGGCACCGCGGTCCCCTGCTACAGCTCATCGCCATTCGTCCTGGTGGTGGACTTCGGTCATCATTAGACATGCGCAGCAGATGAACATTCATCGTGAACCCCATGGTGAGGCAGCCAGCAAGCTCCATATTAGCCTACGGAGACGACTATGGTGGACTGTATTTGTAAGTTTGCCACTTGATGTTATTCGAGAATATGCTAACGCTTGTACGATAGGCGCGCGAACGACTGACATCTCTGTGCCAAAGTAAACCCTGTATCATCTGTCCAGAAGACATGACAATCAAGGAGGTCCAACCGGCCGACTTCCCAAGCGATCCTGCATCCCAGAAAAAAGGCCGCATCTTTAAGTATTGGGTCCGTCTATGTGGTATCATGGGGAAAGTCTCCCAGGCACTATCCAAGTCGGCGGACTCGACCTCTGCTCCATTCCCCACGGGATTGAGACAGGAGCTCGTTGACTGGGTTCAATCATTGCCACCGGATCTTCAGCTTCCCATTGGTTCAAGCCGTACACAATCGTTTGACCGTGATGTCCATCAATTGCATCTTCCTTACCTCACAACCATCATTGTCATGCATCTCCAAAGAACAACCCCGGATCTGCCACAGGCTCTCCCTCCAGCCATTTTGGCTGCGTCGTGTATTGCTAGGGTTCTTCGAGATATTCTATCCCGTGGAAATGCACGTTTTCTCATGGCCATTACGTGCTGGTACTGCGGCACCGCCTTCATTGCTCTTCTTCAAGCGAGTCGAATCAAGCAGTTCTCGCAGGAGGCCGAGGAGGGCCTGGACATCTTGGATCAGGCGGTTGCTCAGCTTCAGCAGATGTGGGCATCTGCCAACGTCATACGGCAAGGCTTCGAACGGCTCCGGGCGTTACCCCGTACCATGATGCACCCCGGCAGAAGCAGGGCCAGTGAGCATAATGGACAGAGCAATGGTGGCCGAGGAGCGTCAAGCATGTCGATCGACTTTGACTGGTCGCGTCTGTTTCCGTTTGTGACTAGATCGACTGGTCGGATAGCAGATTGCCTCCTTGCCGACAATGAGTTTGGCACCACTACAACCGCTCTGCCTTCACCTGAGAATGCGATCTTCCACGAAGACTTGCTCAATCGTTATCAGGATCTGTTGGAACCATTCGTTGATTATAATTTTGATTTCTCGAATATCAACTTGGACATATTGTGATTATACGTAGGGTTGGCACGGCATCACGTCATAGATGGCAATCAGTGTATTTGTAAGCGCCTGAATGTAATTTTGAAATCAGATAAATAAATTGAATGCTGCTACATCAGCTCATCTAACTAAAATAATGGTATATGATTGATTGACTACAATCCTAACATCGGAGCGTTTCTGCCTTTTCCACATACCAAGATAGATCATTCTCGGGATCCATCTCAAAAGCCGTAAAACCGTTGCCCATGAACCTGAACGGGTTTGAAGTGTTGTAAGTGATGTCGAAATCCTCGGCACGGATATCACCGAGCATTCGATTGAAGAGATGGGCACTGCCGCCAAACAGCGCCGTGACCCGCCCGTCAACTTTGCCTCGCTTGTACCAGCTGGTGCAACCACCACTCCAGACGAGGGTCTTGTGGATCTGGTCGCAATACTTGATGAAGGCGTCCACCTTGTCTTGCTTGGGGACAATGTGCTTGATGTCCTCGACAGCCATTTTCTTGATCCACTTAACAAAGTAGTCACCTGTCCAATTGAGAGATTCTACGAGTGACCCGTGTCCGCCGAGACAGTTTGGGCCCATCATCATGAAGTAATTGGGCATGGACGGTACAGCGACTGAGATGTATGCTTCGGGATCCTCCTTCCACTGTTCTCGGAGATCCACGTTGTTCAAGCCAATGATCGGATACCGTGGTTGGAAAGAGACATCAAAGCCGGTAGCGTAAATGACTAGTTGTGACTTGGTCAGTCTTGTAACAGCCAGTAATCAGGTTCAATAGGATATACTCACTGACGTCTACCTCATGCTCCTTGCCATCGGCAGTCCGAAGGCCATTCGGCGTCACTTGTGTGATTGCACTATCCGTCAGATGACAATTTGGTCGCAGGAACGATTCCAGATATCCAGGCCCGGGCGTTATACGGCGACAGCCCAACTCCCACTTGGGGATTAGTTTCGAGCATAGAACGGGATCATGACCAAGCTTCTCGGCCATTTGCTCGGCCGCCATCTTCATGCCTGCTTCATTATTCTCACCCCTTCGGAAGATGTAGAAGGACTTGTTGGTTCGTGAGATGATGCCTTTACGGTGTTGAAGATGAAGCTCTGGGTCTTGGAAGCGGGCTCTGTCTTGTTCCGAGTATCGAGGGTTTGGGTCATCATCCTCTCTGCCCAGGTGCTTCGAGGGAGGAGCTCTGTAATAGACCCACGCAGGGCCGCGGACAAAGTTGGTGACCTCGGTACCAGGCAGCTTGGCCATCTGAGGAACTATCTGGATGCCCGATGAGCCATTGCCAATCACAGCTATGCGCTTGTTGGAATAGTCGTAGTTGTGATCCCAGCTTGCTGAATGGGTCGTATGGCCCTTGAAATCTTTCAGTCCTGGAATCTTTGGCCACGACTCGTGTCTATGAACAGTTAGCTCCGTTGCACATGGACATGGACAGATGTATTGGACTCACACAAGTACTCCCTGGGCTGAGATCAACACGTGACAATACTCTTCTCTCTGGATATTTTCATGCTCTACCGTAACCTTCCATTGGCCTAAGTTATCTAGCCACTCAGCCCCGATGACCCGGGTGTTGAGCTGCAAGTCACGATCAAGGTTCCATTTCCTGACTGTTGCCTTCATGTAAGACAGGATATCACCTCCACTGGCATAGAACCTCTCCCAGTTGGGGTTGGGGTCGAAAGGAAATGCCTGCATGTGATTAGATCAAGCACGACCGAATGGATTTGGGGCCAACATACGTAGATATGAGCTGGGACGTCGCATTGAACTCCAGGGTAATTGTTCGCCAGCCATGTACCACCAATGTCGCTTCGGGCTTCAAAGATGGTATGATCTACGATGTCTTCCATCTCGGGAAAGCGATGCTGAAATTTGTGTGCCATGAGAAGACCAGAGAAGCCGGCGCCAATGGTGATGACCTTGATTCTGCGCGGCGTGTATGCAAACTCTTGACTAAGCTTGAAAGGATCTGTGCTATGCCCATTGGTATGGCCGTTGGTATGGCCGTTGGCTCCATTACGGATCTCATCAGTCTTCATGACGAGTTCTGGAAGCTCTGTTGCTGGCATCGCCGACAAATCATGGGCCGCTTGGGCCTTGGGCTCTGGAGATTCGTCGAAGGCAGGCATGGTGACAGACACTTGATCGCGCAAAGGGGTATGTGTGAAGGTTTGCCTTGTCTCTGTCATTATGATGCATCAAACTCTCACTGGGAGACTAATTATATCTCACAAGGGACAGGATGCCACACGCACGAGGACTACGTTCTGGAGTAGTCCACAATACCACTGCCCCTATCCAGTTCGGCAGAGTCTGTCTTGGGCCTGCCAGGTCTTCCCAGACCGATCCATAGCCAAATACTTGCCGAATTTCTGTTCGCTATGGTGCAAGCATTCGGCAATTTGAAAAACTAAGTCTCTGTGACTTCGGCTATCCAAATGTGGATTACCGACTCTTGGTCGACGCCGGATGTCGAGTGCGGGGTCGGCAAACGATGTCCGGATGAGCAACAGGGCCTCTGAATCCAACTCTGCGTTATTGGGGTTTCGTCGACATGCTCGATTACTGTCTCATCATATGTAGCCTAAAGCTCGCCATTAGCCATCCAGAAATGCTCTATAGTGTCGCTTACATCTTCGGTCACCTAAGCTAATCGAACATCTTCTCACTCAATAATATCCAACCATGACTCTAGACCGTTACTCTTACAATGGCCCCATAGACCACACGGTCCCTCCCAAACTAGAAAATGTAAGAAGAAAGTCGGTCATCGTTACTGGGGGAGCCAATGGTATGGGCGAAGCTTTCGTGAGAGACTTCGTCGCTGCCGGCGCCTACGTGACCTTTGCAGATGTCAACGAGCAGCGCGGCCAAGCAATTGAGTCTGAGCTCAATGCCAGTGAAACGACATGCCAGTTCGTGAAATGCGATATTAGAGATTGGGACCAACAAAAGGCAGTCTTTGAAAAGGCCAAAAGTCAGAGTCCAAGCAACAGTGTTGACGTTGTGATTGCAAATGCTGGCATCAGCCGGAGCTCTGGCGACAGCTTGTGGAACTTGGACGGTGAGTGTTGACGTGCATGCTAAATTACTTGGTGAGTCGCTCGCAATAAGGATCCGACTAACAGATCCTAGACCCTGATAGTGAGCCAACAAAACCCGACTTGAACATTGTTCGCGTCAACATTGACGGGACATTCTATACGTGGAAACTGGCGGTTCATTATTTCCGCAAGCAGCCAGTGAATGATGAAAGAGACCGCTGCTTCATCATCACAGGCAGCATGGTGGCGTGGATAGACTCTCCCGTAAGTAAATATCCTGGCTCTGCAGCAGTTCTATATCTGACCGAGATGCGGTAGGGTAACTGGGAGTACACGGCAACGAAATATGGATTGCGTGGTTTCATGCGGACAGTTCGAAGATCTAGTCATGAGCAATCTATACGAATCAATTACGTCGCACCATGCTGGATTAAGAGTGCCATCCGAACAGCTGAGTACGAAAAGTGGCTTATCGACAATGGGGTCGAATTCGGCGAGCAGAAGGATGTCTCGAGCTGCATGTTGCGAATTGCTACCGATAAGTCTATTAATGGTCAGTGATAATAAGATTGCAAAGGTTTTATATTCTCTAACAATTCTCCAAGGCCGTTCTCTGATGATAACTCCTCGCACAATCGCCAAAGAGGGATTTGTGGATATTGATAGAGAAGACTACAAGGACACCCCGGAGGATGAGTATCTGAAGAAGGTACAGGCCTCTCAACTAGTGATCATTAAAGACAAATGGTTGGACGACTATAAGGTTAGGATATATAAGGATTAAATCGAGCATGGGACGCGGACGGGAGCTTCCTATAGTGTAGCTTGTAGGCTGAAATGAATAGATTTACACGTGTACTTTCTATTGAGTTTGGTTTATAACCTGACAGTATTACCACAAAGAGGTATCTTGATTATATTAGCTTGTATCAGTAGGTAGTTCATTCGCACGCCCATGCACTGTTGAATTGAGGCTGCTTCAAAACAGCCTTCTTAGGCCAAGGGCACAGAACTTGATCCATAGTGTTGTTTGTGGGCAGTGTGACCGTGACTGGACTGGAATCAGGAGCCGTGCCGTTTTCCACCCATTCCCGTAATTGGTCAAAAAGGTATACAGGTTGACCACCGTTGCCACCCCAGCAGTGACCAAGGCCGGGAACGCGGTAGTAGCGGTAGAAGTCGTTGACATTCGAAACCACTTCCGAAACTGACTTGTAGTATTGAAGTGTGCTGCCAGGTGTGATTGAGGGATCCGACTTTGACCGAGCAGGGTCAGTCATATTTTTACCAAAGTTGGCGGATTCAGATGTAGGGGGTGCACTTACAAGGCCGTGGAAGGTAATCATCTTGCCACCGGCTTCCTGGAACCGAGTAATACGTGGTTCCGCGGCTTCCAAAGATCCGGCAAATGTTTTCTTTAGGGTGAGGTATAACTGATTGAATTGCGCGTGGGAAAGAGTGGTTATGTTTGCCGTGAGATCTCTTTCAACATACTCGAGGTACCAGAAAGCCGCAGTTGATCGCCCCGTAGGAACACATGTTTCGTTGCAAGTTGTTCCAGCGGCGGTAGACAGGTCGACCCCGATTTCATAGCCATACCACATAAAGTCTCCGTTCGAAAACTTTGCACCGCTCCAGCTAGCCTCGGCAACTGATGCAGCAGCAGGGCTGATCTCCATATCAAGAACAGCATCAGTGTCCTGACAGTGAAACATAGTACCGACATAGTCCCAGGGGTTAAAGTTCGCTCGGCACGTTTCAGGATCTGATATAAGCCCACCATGTACACCGTCAATGTTGTCACACTCGCTGATAGCCAGCGATGTAAGCCGATTTAATTCACAGTTTCGTGGGTACTGGTTTGTCAGATCCATGAAGACTGCCGGCCAGATAGAACTGATTGCCAACTCCGCCCAAAATAGGGCAGGGGCTGCGGCAATAATACCATCGTAAGCGTCAGGGAATTGTTGAGCGAGAATAACAGCCTGCCGCCCGCCATTTGAGCAACCATTCCAGTAGGAATAGTCAGCGGACTTGCCGTAATACTGTTCAACAACGCTCTTGGCAATGGCTGCCTGCGGAGGTAGTTAGTATCAAAGCATCCTAGACCTTCTTGGCCGCATACGGTCACTTACCAGGTCACCCAAGGATCGCTGGCCGAAGTTATCCAGGTCGACAAGGTTTAGATTTCCTTCACTCACGAGACCCCATTCCGCTGGAGATGAGTCACCCACGCCCGCATCCGTCGATGCAGCAGCGTACCCGTCAACGACGGCACCGGCCATTCCCGCATAAGCCAATACAAAACGACCAGCTACCCAACCTCCGCCACCAATGGCTTGTAGCCTTTGGTTCCAGTTCTCCTTAAGAGGCAGCCACACCTCGGCATTGATGGTATCGCCCTGATTAGGATGTGTATATGTCACCGTGATATTGCAGAAGGTGGCATTGTCCACAGCATGTGAAGGTTGAGAATACCGCCACCCATCTAGGACAGGGTAGCTGAAGCCAACCACGTAGTCAGCGCTGATTGAGAGGATCTTCGCGCCAAACAGGGAGAGCGATGAGAATGTATCCGGGACACATCCCTGGCTTGTCAACAGAGAAGCCATTCTCTCGGAAACAAAGGGTTATGTGTTAAAATGATGAGATGAAGGGGTATACGTTATAGTGGTGAGATGATGGGAGGGAAGAGAACAACTCGACATTCGCGAAACGGCGCCTCTTTATACCTATATGTGATCCAATCTACTACGTCATGGCCCCTTCAATGGCGATGAGCGCGACTTGGAGAAAAATGCGTATTCAAAGGGGACGAAGCATGACCAACATTAATTAGAGGCAAATGATCTTGGATAGGCCTCGGTAGGTCCTGAGTGTGGCCATCTTGGGAATTACAGTATTCGGCACCATCGTGATATTTCGATTAAGTTTTATATGTGTCCAAGGGAACAAATATCTGCAAAGTTACTATTATTCTGATAAAGGATGAATTCTGTAATACAATGTACAATATTATACGGCGCCCAAAACATAGCATGCCAACAATTTTATCTGTTCCCGGGAAACTCTAGACTAATAACACATGGCAAATCCGCCTATGATATTGAAAAAAAAAAAAAAAAGGAAGAAAACCCTGCCACAGAAACGAACACTCATTGCTGATGAGCGACCATGCCTCCCACCTGCTTATAGCCGTTTCTATCGACCATAGGGGCCAAACGAGCTTTAACCTCGTTATCAGCTTGGATGATCTGGCAACACTGACACCAAAAGGCCGTGCAACAATCACCCCATCCACTCCCGGGAATTCCAAAACGTTGGCGGATATCACCTCGCTTTATCATGGTGTAAATCCAACCACTTCCAAAAAGTAACGAGAGACCAGCATGGATCATGCAGTCGCCATTGCACATATCGGGAGACTGCAAAGTAGGGTCCTGCAGTCTAGAAGCGGTTCTCCCAACGACTGGATCACCGGCCATCAGTTACAATGCTCAAATGCAAGAGCGTATGTATTTAGGAAGAATACTTACTCAGACATGGCGCGAAGGAACCGAGACAACATGACCCACAAGGTGAGCAGTCACATAAGCCTGACTCCCAATCACCGCCCCTGATCTTTCCTGCAGCGGGATCCATTGCTTGTCCCTGCTTGCTGTAGTGAAGGGGATGGGTGTTGGATTGGCCGATTTGATATGGCGGCAAAGAGCTTGACTCGGGACCAGACTGGCCATAAGACTTGGGACTGGCCATGATGACTTGGGCCAACAAAGAAGAAACAAAATGCGTGGAAACTAGAGAAGGGAAATCTAATAGAGTCTTCTCAACATGCTTCCATGAGCGTCCTTTATAGGCATATACACCAGTCAAAGTCTACAGAGTCATGATAGAGTGAACCCCACAAGGAGCAGGGTGGTTCTAGAATTAATATGGAGACACGCCCAGCATTCAACGTATATACGCAATTTTAGTACCGAAAATCACAAAATGCGTATTCATCTGCGGACCCAGCTGTTTATCTAGCCTTGCTTGACCACCTCCACACTACTCTCCCTCCCTAATCCCTCGCTAAATAGTCAGTGCTGAACAAAAAGGTAATTTCTTTCATCTTTGATTTGATCATTTTAAGATTGCGCATGGGTGAGGTAATATGATAGAGCAAAGGGCGATCACTGCCAAGTGTCCTTTTTAAATTCCCGAGGCGAAAGCCATGACCTGTCTTGGCGAACTGAGGTTGTGGTTAACTACGGAGTAACAAATTTACGTAGTTTTTGTAACGTCCCATAAAATGCGTATTACTTTGACGGAGTAGTCTGGCGAGATGGAGTGGGAGGGTGGGTAATCTATGTGAAATATGGAGTACTTCGGGCAAACACTACCTCAGAGAAGCAAATTTTCTAGCGTGAACTACCTTAGCTCCCTTCTGAAATTGTATCTGGGCACGACTGTTGGACCTACATATTAGAGTCGTACTGGTATACGTATTTTAAGTACCGGCATTCCAAGGCAAAGCATTCGCTTGCAACCAACTCACACTACGACCCGTCAGATTCAGGTAACCCCGGCCTCCCTCTCTCGTTTGACAAGGTCATCCGGAATCAGCCCTTTGGCCATGGAGGAACATGGCGGCTGTGACGATGGACCGCAAAATCTAGCCCTCCCTGACACCGCGAAAACGACGTCCGACCAAGCCGAGGCCGCGAGAACAAGAAGGCCGCACAAGAAGTCGCGAAACGGTTGTCAGCAGTGCAAGCGGCGAAGGATTAAGGTGAGACTAAGATACCTTGTCAGCTACAATTGACATTTACTGAGATATTTAAACGGTTTCCTTAGTGTGATGAGAGTAAACCCATCTGCGGCACCTGCTCCCATTTATCCCAACGTTGCAATTATGATTCTTGTGGCTCTCAGCTAGAAACTCGAGACTTAGAAGTGAGGAAGAGAGGTAGGCCACGTAAAAATTGGACCGTCGTGTCCGTTGAGCGCAGAACTGCTTCTCCCTCCGAAGTTAATACCACCACTGCCTTATCAACGTCTGTGCCCCTCGCACGCTCGTCACCAGATTCGTCGACGTGGAACGTGGAAAGGCCCCTGCACCTGCCATGGGATGCTGAAGACTTGGAGCTCTTCTTCCACTACCAGAATGAAGTCTGTGCCGGCATGGGGGGTCCCGACCTACAGCTGTGGAAAGACCGCATCCCCCGTCTCGCGTTCCGTCGCCACGGAGTGCTGCATCTGCTTCTCGCCGTGTCCGCCATTCATCTGTCGAGACAGGAGCCCTTACGGCGCGGTCGGCTCGAGGAGCGCGCAGAGGTACACCTGGCCATCGGGCTGCGTCGCACCACTGATATTCTGCCCAACCTAAGCGTCGAGAACTGCGCCGAGCTGTATGTGGCTACCATCTTGGTCTGCACCTGTACCTTGGCCAAGCGGCCGGGGCCCGACAACTTGCTCGTCGTCGCGGATGGTGGCGAGGTATCTTGGTGGGATCTCTTCAGGGGCGTCCGCATCATCGTGGAGACAATCGGCATGCAGGCAGTATTTGCTGGTGAGCTGGGGCCGATGTCGTCTGACACTCAAGGTGACCGGCAGGATGGGCCTCCTCATCCTCATCACGGTTATTCTGGTGTTATATTAGATTGGGAAGACGCCCTTGATCGCTTGTCTGTCCCCATCTCTGCCGTGGCCGATGAAAGTGTCAGAGGCGCTTGTCAGAGTGCACTCTGCATTATGAAGTGGTGCTTCCAAGAAACATATGGCACGACTATGAGGCCGAAGACCACGGCTGACGCCAAGTTTAATATTATAATGGCATGGCTCTACTGCCTATCCGAGGAGTTTGTGACAAGTCTGAAAGAAAAGGAGCCGGCTTCTCTCGTTCTTTTAGCTCATTTCGCTGTACTTCTTCGGAGCCTTTCTACAGCTTGGTTTATGGAAGGATGGGCACCTCATATTTTGCAGCGGGTATGTGAGATTCTCGGGCCAGCCAGGACTGAATGGGTGAAATGGCCCGCCCTTCAAATTAAGGATTTTAGCACATTATAGACTTCTTGAGAGGCATCTAAAAGGCAGGCGTGTGATTGTGAGAGCAGAATTGAAGCACTCCCAATCTATTAGTATTCCGGATGAACATGCTTACTGAAGCACAGGGACTATCTACCGGTCTCGTAATCGTCTCTTGTGAAGTAGCAACAACTTATCACGTGGTTCACACTCCCTCATTCAGGTATTGTCATGTTTTCGCTGGCGAGGATGTCACTGTGTTATGATAAGAGCAATTTCCTCAGCGATACTGTTAGAGTTTATTGTCACAATGTTGGCACGAGCTAATACCCTGCCTTTCCGCTTTTCCTTCGTAGCCGCGACATAATCAAAGAGCACTCCTCATCCAATCCAAGGGGTGAGATGAGCTTGCTGATGTGCGGATGGATACTAAACGGTGACACTATTGACTTGGGCCCTCTAGATTCCGTGCGTCAGTCACAGAGGAATTTAGCCAATGATTAGAATAGGATAACCTATCTTAGCATACCTTGACATTCCAATATGTCATCCTAAGTGTCCCACTAGCTGGTGCAAAGAAAAAAGACTTTGATGGTGCCTAAATCTGAACTTCCTCGAACCCGCCTGTGTTGTAATTCCGCTGTCACATCTGAGAGATGGCCGAGTGTAACTGGCAGTTGCTACATCAAGCTACGTTGCACTCCTTCCGGTCAAAGCCTCTATCTGCAAGTCACCAGCTGGTGGCCATTTCTACCACCTTTGCGAATTTGGCACAGCTCGTATTCGACTAGACAAGGAGCCTGTGACAGCTATATTATTGTGGTAGCTCGATGTGTGCTTCGAGACTCTCAACGCGTATTTCCATGTGTATCGTATTGTCCCGCTCTAAATTTCTAGTGCTTACATGTGTAATTTCAGCCGCTTGAGTGCCATCACCTCTGCAGTCTTTGCTTGTAATTGATTGATTACTCAGGAATGCACGTCAGCCGTCCTTCGTCCCTAATATGCGGGTTCCACGGAGATGATGGGCGAATCTTTGCCGAGTTACACTGTCTGCCGTCATCTTGTTTATTAGTTTAACGCCCTCTTGTGACGATTTTTGCATTGAAGTCTGCAGAATTGACTCGCTTCAAATTACGCCATCCTGACCATAACTCACTTTTTGACATTGACACGTTCTGACATGCTTTCCCATTCACGGCATTTGATTCGTTAGAAAGTTCAAAGTGATTATCTACATGGCTGCTAGTGATTGATTTCATCCCACAAAGTCACATCGCTATGATTTATGTTGTCAACCCTGGATGAGGGGAGAGAATCACGCCCGAACGTGGATTCTTGACAAGTAACGGAGAAGCCCGTCGCCTGTGGACTTTTTACCGTCAGTAAGTTTCTCTTACTTTATGATGTCGAGGAGAGTGTTACACCACATGTGCTAAATCATCATGTGGTGCGTGCTATATCACGACTAGCATGGTGAGTGATCTCTCTCGAAAGAGCCGTGAGTAAGGCATCTGACATGGACTCACCGGCACTCCGCTAGGGATCATTGCCTGAATTGTATGCGAATGTGGATGTGGCTTGCATTATCGAGCCTTCTGGTCACAATCCGCGCAAGCCGGGAGCCTATCACTCTCGTGGGGCTTCTTTGCTCTTGTCCCGTCGGAAAAGATTCGACGTCAGCTCATAGCCTAAAATGCGGTCTGACATCCCCGAAAAGGCAAACCCACCCAACTTTCCTATATTCCGTAGCAGCTGAAAGCCCCAATATTGACACCTGAAGAGGGTTGCAGCGGGTTCATACGTATTCTGCGGCTTGCTGATCACCTCGGTATTGCGGAATCCCTTGCCGGACGAGATGGTCTGCATGCTGACCCTCAGAAACATACAACTCTTGTTCTCAACCACACTATATACACCGCTCGTCGATCACAAATGTTCAACAAGTAAGTGGCTAACTCGAAGGGAAATTGCTACCAATGTAGAAATTATATATATAATAAGAGTTTACACAGAGAAAGCTAGCCATATCTATATTCCTGGAAATTCATAGGATAGCTGGCATTTTGCGTATATAATCTAAACCGTTAATACAGCTATCTTAGCGCTTTGAAGAGGTGTATATAGGCATTTGAAGAGTTGAGATACTACTATAAAAGGTCCCCCTTATAGCTCCAAATACAGCTGAAAAAACGATTCAAGTAAAAGGGCTGAATATATTATATATAGCTTTTATAACAAAATTAAATTCTATTCTCCCTATATTAATTAGGAGCTTTAAAAGCCTAATAGTATCTTATATAAGTATAACAGTTGGGTTGACTTATACTGGACGGGGTCTAGGGTAGATCGGGGTTAAACTAATCAGAGTATTATTCTGAGTAGTATGATTAGGTTATTATAAGCTGTATAATATAAGTTACTATCAATATATAAGTATTATAGAGCTAATAATAATAGAGGTTTAGATAATTATATTAATAACTATCTGAAAGAGTATTCTATCTAATAAAATAAATATATATATATATTAAGGGATTATTAAAGCTTAGTAATAATCTATATTCCTAAATTATAAGGATTATTATAAGATCCTAATAATCTATAAGTAACTAGTTAAAAAGTATAGGGTCTTATATATAATCTATATATTAGGATAAAATTCGTAATAATAAGTAGTCTAAGTAATATAGACTAGTTAGTTTATATTACTATCGCTCCCTACTCTATATAAAAGCTAATAATATATACTTATAAGTCTAGATTAGCTAGCTAATAACTTCTAGCAGTATAGATAAAAGATAAACATTTTTTTTATTAGTTTTACTATAAATAAAAGTATATCCTAAGATCAGATAATATATAATCTGATATATATATATTTTTAAGAATATAATTAGTAGTTTATATCTAAACCTTTAATACTATAAGATAAAGTTAAAATATTATACTTTTAGCCTAGATATAGATATTAATCTTATAAAAACTCTAGTAATAAGCAGTATTTATATAGCTAGATATATAAATAACCCAGCTATAACTATAGCTCCTAAGAGGGGAAACTTATTATCTAATAATAATAACTATTTTTTTTTTCTAAATTAAAGTTTATCTTAATTAATTAATTAATTATATCTTACTATTAATTACTTAATTAATTAATTACTAAATATTACTAATACTAATTATAGAGAGATAAAAATTATATAGTTATATTTATTTAAATTATATATCTCTAAAGCTTTTAGAGGGAATTATTATATAAATTACTATAGGTTACTCTTTTAAACCTAATACCCTTCTAATCTAGGAAAAGAGATATATTTATAGTAAATAGTCCTCTTTCCTAACTAATTAGTCTGAAGTACATAGTGCCTTAGCTCCAACAAGTATTCTCTATATAAGACTCACCCCTATCCGGCCGATCATAGGAAAGAGTCATGATGCTAATTCTTGGCGAGTATATTGAAGCGCAGTCTGTCGCCACTATCTTGCTCCGGCCGTGCGTGACTGTCCATTTGATGCCAAGACTTTGGCGCACGGGTTATCCGCCCATGAGAAGCTGGTTACCACAAAGGCTCAAATTGAAGCGCATCCCACTTTCGGGTTCTCCGCGAGGGCCCTGCGCGCGCCGAATCCTAAGGTTATTGCTAGTATTACTTCACTAATCGCTAGGCTTATTGGATTTTTTCACAATATTTTCTGAATGAATTCGCTGCATGCGTTTGGAGCTCTACATTCTAGCATCTGAAGCCATTAGTAGCTAAATGTTACATGATGATCTGACCTAGGACACCGTTGCCAACGAATCCTAGATCCCGCACTACCGTCTGTATAACATTAGCGATAATTGTCTCCTGGAGTAGTAACACCCGTGATGACAGGGACCATCATTTCCAAATCTACGGCGATCTAAACAGTTCGTCCAGGGTTGGCCTTGCCCCACGGAAGCAAGACAGTTGCATTTCCAAATGACAGAGAGGATTAAAAGCAGTGAAGTGAAAGGAATCTACTCATAGAACACAACTATGCCACCGATATTTTGACTGATTCTTGATACTTACGGATCGGAGAGGAGGGCTGCCTCAAAGAGGCCAACCAACGGAGCGCCCTGACGCCCCACGGCAAGCTCGGCGACTCGGAAGCCACTCACAACTGTCCTGTGTTTATTGTTCAACCAGAATGAAGAATTGCCAACCATCAATTTCGTGGGAGAAAACATACCACCTTATTCTTCGAGCAATTACTGCAGGCTCTGCCATCTGCAGCATAGACCAATTCTCACCCAGTGGCTGGTCCCACAGCGTTTACCCATGGCTGGCAATGAGATCGACCTTTTAAAAGTCGGAGACGCGGCCGAGTTCACGCCCCAAGGACTCAAACAAGCCAGACTTCCAAGAAGGCCATGTCGCCTACAATGCTGGTCAGCTCTAACGCTAACTAGGAAATCGTCAGCTCCAGCTCATCGCCATTGGCAGCAGTATAGGCATTGCCCTCTTCGTCTCTATCGGAAGCGGCCTTACACATGGTGTAGCAGCCGAAAGCTGCTGCCGCCGCAGAAGCCTCTGGTGGCATAACACGCGACTTCCCTGGACGTAGGAGATGACACGACAAACTGCAGGATGTTCATATAGAGTAAATACCTAGCCTATGAATTAGTACAACAAGTATTTCTTCCGTTTCTCCCTAAACACGTCCAAGCGCGGCAACCATGCGTCGCGAATTTCCTCAGGCGTTAGCCCATCCTCGATTCCTTCCCTGATGAGCGGCGACCCTGTCAAGAGATCCACATTGTACAATGACCCATCAGCCTTACTGTACACCCAGTGGAAAGCTCCCGTCGTCGGCTCATCACCCGTCGTGTTCTCCACAGCGTACAGCTTCCTCGCTGTATAGAGCAGGCCTACTCCCACATATGGCGCGTCGAACTCCTCAAGCTCTTCGACGGATCGCAAGTTTGCGTATGTCTGCAATCCGCACGAAACCTTCCCCTGGAATTCATTCGCCGTGGGGGTGAAGCACTGAAATCGATATTGTGTATTCGCAATATTCAACTCCCTCATGGCCGAAACCCAAGACTCGTTCCCCCACGGCGCACCTAGCAGCTCAAAGGGTCTCGTCGTGCCCCTTCCTTCCGAGAGACTGACGCCCTCAAACATACATGTTCCTGGGTACAGCATCGCTGTATCCATCGTGGGCATATTTGGACTAGGCATCACCCAGGGCAAGCCTGTATCATGGAACGTCATCCAACGCTGCCAGTTCTCCATTCGAATCACGTTCAGGGAGAGGGAGGACCCGTCAGCAGCTTCACTGATCCAGCCTTCGCCTATAAACATGTGGGCGAGCTCGCCAACGGTCATGCCGTGAGATTGGGCGATGGCGCGGCGGCCGACGTAGGAGGTGACGAAAGATTCATTAAGGACGGGACCGAAGGCGTTAAGGCCGGTGGTGGGGTTTGGACGGTCGATGACGACAAAGGAGACATTTCTTTTGGCCGCTGCAATCATTGTGTCATACATAGCCCAAACATCTAGATCTGGTCAGAATTATAGCACGGAAACGGAAACGGATCACTTACACGTATAGAACCGAGCCCCCACATCTTGAATGTCAAATAACACCGTATCTGCCCCTGAGTCTTCGATAAACCCCATCAGCTCCGTCGTGTTCGCCAAATACGCATCATATACCGTTAGCCCCGTCTTCTCATCCACAAATGTGCCTTCGGCATCTCCAGCCTGCGCCGTGCCACGGAAACCGTGCTCAGGTCCCATGACCCCCACCAGGTCTACCTTTCCGGATTGGATCATTACATCCACTCCGAGGTCCAGCTGCGGGGTGACGCCGGTGGGATTAGTGAGTATGAGGACCTTCTTGCCAGCAAGCTGGGCATAGTTGTTTTCAATAAGGACATCGAGACCTGTCTTAACGTGCCTGCTGAAAGTAGCGCCTGCCGCCGTGGCGACCACTAATAGTGAAAGCTTCATCTTGGATCCTTAATTCCTCTTGAAGGTTTACTTGACTTGAAGGGGCTCGATGACTTAAACAAGGTCAGATATATATATATAGGTAGGAAACTAGCTTACGTGATAAAAAACGGTAATAATAAAAGAGTCCAAAGATGGCTGGGTAGCTATTTCGAAGCCATACCAACCTCGGAAATCGTAACATTTATTAACGAACTGTATCACCAAACCAGCCTCCACCCCACTGTCCCAACACGTCGGATTGCTTGGCGTTGCGGGGTTTGAAGGTCAGGGTTCGTCGGATGTGGGGAACCTCCAGCTGGAGTTTCCCGTCGGAAAACCCGACAACAGGAACTGCTATGGGCAGCGGGCGAAGGAGCCGGACCATGAGTGGGATGTCCCGCTGGCATTCCTTTGAGCCGAGCTTGGCGCAGGAGAACTCTTGATACACTGCTGTTTACTCCCACGCTTCCGGGCTGTGCTACCGTTATTCGTGCGTTTTTGCGGTTGCGGTTGCTCTATGCAGTATCCTGCTGTGATGCTGGGGTTTGATCATTAAGTTGGGTGTTCACTTCACGTGCTAGCTTGGGGTGGGTCAGGCATTTCGTGAAGACTGCAGTATGTGCCCCGAGGCAACTGGTGACGCCTTGTTCTGGTCTTCACTTTTGCCCTTCGAGTCAGACGAAGAGGCATGATTCGAGGAATATCTGATGAATGGTGACGGAAAGCGCCTCAAAAGAGCCAAACATACGCACCTTGTTCCCAAGATTTCTTGAGAGCGATTTAACGAAATCTCAAACTGGAGAGGCGGCGGTGAAAGGGGGCCGGTCCTCAAGCGCCTTAAAGTCTAGACAGGAGGCTATTCTAATTAGTGTATCCTTATGACCATACCTTTGTATCTTCACTTTTCGGCATAGCGACGGCGTGGGGACTTAGTTGGGTGTGCTGTCGTTTTGACAAGCTTGTGGCGGGACGGTCAGTGGCGTAACACCTGCTGTTCCCTTGGTCGATGACTACAACGATGCCGAACAAACCGCCTTACCCTTCTAGGGTTAGAATCGTATCCCATCCGAAGCTTTAGCTTGTTCCTCTCCAATAGCCTATCATATGAGAATATAGTGGCGCACCTCCATCATACTAAAATATCACATGATCATTGAATAGAATTTAGAGAAATCATATGTCCGCCATCTTAATTAAACTCTATGCAGGTATAATTACCCCATACTTCACGCTTTGATCCTATTCGCAAGAAAATCATCAACAGCTTGCATCCTGCTTCAGCTCCACTTCCAGCTAAATTCCGAGGGAATAAGATGTAGCCATGCGGCGCACCTGGTATAATACTAAGGGCCGACTCGCCACCTGCCGCTAGCTACCTCGAATTCATGAACAAAGTATCATCCAAGAGACAGTTCTCAGTTCCGCATGTAAAGTGGGCCGAGGGCAGTCTTCCCCTCAATTGCTCTAGGTCCGCATAGAGAGGCTGACATGTGGATCCTTGAGTATCTCTAGCGACCATCCAGGCACGAATGCGTCACGGAACTCGTTCATCCTATCATGGCCAAGGACTAGAGCAGGTTTTCTACGCCCATAAGTATATACACTCGGCATCCAATCCAAGCTATATCATCCAATGTAGCATAAGGCCTCTGAGGCGGAATTCTGGGAATTCAGACTTATTGTGTTATAGCAAATGGAGAACTACAAGCATTGACAAGTGCGCGCCTGCGGATTCCCCACCAATGAATCCCAGCGGGGCATTGAAGGTGGTATCTGCGTTGGATATCAGCCACTCTGCCGCGTCGAAGCAATCCTGAGGCCCTGCGGGGAACGGATGCTCTGGTGCGAGCCAGTAGCCGATGGAGATACAAAGTAGGCCGTGATCGTTGGCTATAGCCTGCAGCCTGGGATCTTGTAACGTTTCGTCCTGCAATACCCAGCCACCACCATGGGTGTGAATGAAAACGGCGCTCACAGGTTTGCTGTTTTGCGGTCTGAGGATACGGCATGGAACGAAGCGACCTGAGTCGCGGGAAGGTATTTTAAACGCGGTTGCGGAGGGGAGGAGGGTTGGACCAGGAAGCTCCGTTTTGCCGGCAGTGCGCAGGCGCGATACTCGGTAGCTCCATTTTCCTTCCACCTGGAAGCTCTCAGAGTGAGTTCAAGGTCTTGATTGAACGCCCTAGACTCGGAAGGGATTGCTGAAGGATCGAAGCATTCCGGATGCAACATGCGAAGATCAAACGGAGACATTCTACCAGGACGAAGCTTGACGCTAGTAGACGGATGCTGTTCTCGCAATCCTATTTATACTTCGTAATGCAAAAAAGCCCTTGAGAACACTCGATTGTCATTCGACGACATCTTCCGTTAAAAAGTGGCACAGCTGGTCCAGGGATCGCAATCCGACCAATGAGATAGTTTCATCTTGCATATATCATCGGATCCGACCCTTGATCTTTGAGGCCAGCTGAGCTGTTCTGCCCCCAGCACAACTTTGTCAGGGGTCATTCTATTGCTGAAGACGTTGCATTTATGAAATTGAGATATGGCATTGAGTATGTGCCTCTAGAAGGAACCAATATAGACGTCAGAGCAACCGGTTATGCAGGCTGTGCAGACATGTGATAGTTTCTTGCAAAGATATTGCGAAGAGAATATGGTGGAACCGTTAGTTTGTGCTGAGGCCGAGAAACTTTCAAAAAAAAAAAAAAAAAAGAAGAAGAAGAAAAAAGCGTGTATTTATAACCCATCCTAAAACTCTCCGGGGGCTTTGGCCGTGCAATTAGTGAGGAAATTTGCTTCACATAAGTAAAATCGATGTATTAGCTACGTTGTTGAGCCGTCTGGGAATTTTAATTGTCCTTTCTCTTCTAACTAAGGAAGCTTTCCAAGTACAAGGAACGCCGTTTTCTGGCGCCCACGATCGAGTGTCTGGGCACTAGTCGAGCGAAGTCGTTGGCCTTGGAGGAGCGTGAGGAAACCCCCGTTTCTAGCTTTGATAAATCACTACGCCGTGTAACCACTCGTGATCTGGTTTACTTGATTGACCAGAGCCTGCACTTGAACGCCTAAAATATAGTACATATCAGCGTTAAAGTCCTTCAAAAGCAATAAAACAAATCAACGCACCTCCCTTCTGGTCAGCATTCGATCCATACCAGCCGATCCAGTCAAAACAAGCATTAGGGTTATTTAGGATAAGTCCACCCCAAACTGGATGAACCGAGTAGTCCGTCTTAGCTTGCGGATAATGAATGATAATGTTGTTTGTATCTGGAGTGAAATTGCCTTAGTCAAAGGACGAAGTGGCTAAACAGAGAAATAATCTGGTTTTACCTGCCCATTTGTTGTAGCCACTATTGTTGATGAACTTGGCTCCAATCTGGCCGTAACTCTGCGCGCATCCATGGAGAGCCACGTGCAGTTTGCATACACTGGAACCACCCTGACAAGCCTGTGGAACATAGATATATCCAGTGCTGTCCATTCCAGGGGCGCCGTAAGCGCCTGCCTGGGAGAAAGACAAAAGCGTGCCAGAGAGTTGTCCGTTATTTCGGGGCTCGAGATCACCGTACATCCACTTCAAGACTGCGCCTGCACCATCATACCCGCAATTACTGATGTAAGGAGATAGGGTTTCTCCACAAGCATTGTTGCCGGACCCATCGAAATCTGTAGGAAAAACGTGAGCTGCTCCAACGGTCGTGACGAATGAGACCCTGGATGGATCATCAAAATTGGCCAACTGTGCCTTGAGCTGATTCATAGGCTTGGGTCCTACGGTTCTGTCAGCCGATCCGACCTGCATATAGATCTGGCGACTCTGGAGGTTGGCGAGAGGATCAATTTGGTTCCCGCTCCACGATTGCATATTAGCCACGGGCTTTGTGATGGATGGGTTCTGATTGTTCATGCAGCTGCTGTACTGTATCACACAGAAACATTAACATGACCGCAGTCCACACAAGTGCTAAGCACATCTGATATCTTACCAGTTGGTTGCGCGCACAATCATATGGGCCACCAGCAAAAATGCCAAATCCTGTCTTGAAAGTATCGGAGTAGGCAACGCCCAGCTGTGCCGCCATGAACCCTCCGGCGGAGAGTCCAGACACCGACACGCTGTTGGGGTCGACGTTGTAGGCGCCGAGGCCAGCTGCCAGCGTACCAGATACAACAAGGCTAGCTAGGCCTGTCATTACAATGAGGCTCGGCATGATGAGAAAGATCAAAATACGAAAATATCGGTTTTGAATGCTGTGGGAGAGGATTCCTTTGGAAGTAAGAAATCTTTACGATGGTAGAGGCCTCGGGTTTCATTGCGGGAGGAAGGGTCTTGGGTTATATATCTTATTCTCGAGATATCACACCGTCGGTTAGTGAGGACCAAGGGGTACCTAGACATATCCCGGTTCCGATGATGAGATACTCGTGACTATCCTAGAAGGCGCAAATCCGGGCTTCGAATTCAATGGATACCAAATCCTCCCCCTCTGAGGTAGTGATTCCCCCTATCGCGTGATTGAGTTGCATCAGAGTCTCTGCGAAAGCTGACCACCTGAATGGCGCAAACATGCGGGGTGATCTGTAAAGTGAACCCGGGAAGTGAATTTGCGGGGTAGACCTGACTGGCTGCAGGTGTGTGGTCGCATTGAGCTCCAGGGGCCATTCATGTCGTCGCAGTCGTGTTCAGCTCCCGGAATGGCCATACATGCCAGGTGGTTGTTTTTAGGATGGCTCTCCATGGATGAGTGCCTGTTCCGAACCAATATGGATGAAACGGATCCGATTTCTGTCTCTCGGAGCCAAAAGCCCATGTTGGTCGCAACAGTGCTTACTCGAATACGAACGTAACTATGCGTATACGGACAACTCTTCGGTTCCGATTCATACTAGTACCTAATAGAAATGTAAGCACCTGGGATCTGGATTTCTTAGCATCTTAAACGGATGCGATAGTGACAGTTGTTTTCAGAACGCGACGGGGAAAGGAGACGTTTATAAGTTCATGATCTGTCGCCTCTTTCACTCCCTTCAGCTCAGACCACCACCATCAACATCTCTCTCATTAATCAAATTTCACCACCCCAATATCTTAGCCTTCTTCCAGCATGTCTGACAAGGCGACGCCACATAGTGCATCCGGCGAAGATCCCTTCGGACAGCAAGTCGAGGTCGCAACCCCCTGCAATATTGGAACTACCGAGGCTGCCTATATTGCGTGCATTGAAGCCTTGAGTCCCGAGGAGCAAAAGAGAACTATTCGTCGTATTGATATCCGCCTGGTTTCGACACTTGGATTTCTCTACTGCATCTCCCTTATGGACAGAAACAACACCGGAATTGCAATGATAGCGGGAATGAGCACAGATTTGGCCATGACAGGAAGTCGCTACTCTGTCGTTGTGCTTTTGTTCTTCATTCCCTACGTTCTCTTCCAGCCACCATCGACCGCCATCCTTCGCAAAGTCGAACCGCGCCTTTTCCTGTCACTCACAACGCTTGTATGGGGCTTGACGACGATCGCAAGTGGCCTTGTTAAGAACTGGAAGGAGCTCATTCCCCTTAGACTTGTTCTTGGAGCTTGTGAGGCTGGATTCTTCCCAGGCGAGTACATATCAATAAAGAAACATGCAAAGCTGGTGGAGACGCTGAACGATGCCAGGTTGTGCATACATCCTTAGTTGTTGGTATCCCAGATATGATCTACAGAAACGAAATGCCGCCTTTTATCTCATTGGGACAACCATATCCGCATTCTCAGGTATACTCGCGCTCGGTTTCTCGCAGCTGGATGGCTATGGCAGTGGTCCGACCTGGTGGGGACGAGTCCGAGTCGATGGCCACACTGGTGACGTGAGTATAGAGAGCGGTATATCGGGATGGAGGTGGATTTTTATACTTCAGGGTGTGCTCACTTGTGTCGTAGCTGGCGTCGCCTACTTTACCGTTCTGGGCTTCCCTGACGCCATGAGCAATGTTTTGGGCCTCAAACTTAGCAAAAGAGAAGCAGACTTTATCTTGGCAAGGATCGAACTGGATAGGAAGGACACCACCGCTGAACGGTATAAATTCTTCTGGCTCCCTAAACTTGGCTTTGTTGCTGACTTAGAACTCGCAGCTTTTCTCTTCGCGAGTATATCGCAAATGCTTACGACCTCAAGATATGGGGCTTCGCCGCACTCTTTGGTCTCACCACCATCAACACTTACGCTATTGCATACTTTCTTCCTTTGATTTTGAAGGATGGCCTAGGATTCAGTGTGGCTGTGTCTCAGTGCCTTATTGCGCCTCCCTATATTGCAGCAGGAGTAGCTATGTATACAATGGCGCACCTGAGCGACAAATATCGGGTTCGTTCTCCATTTATCGTGTTCAACGGCTGCCTGCTTCTTATTGGTATGAATATAAGACACTTGAAATACCTGAATCGTGCCAGGGCTAACTCGATTCTGAAGGTTTGCCCCTCCTGGGCTTTGCTACCAATGTGGGCGCTCGATACTTTGGTGCTTTCATTACCACCGCAGCTTGCAACGCTAATGTTCCCAGCATCTTGACTTGGCAAGCCAACAATATTCGTGGCCAATGGAAGAGAGCATTTTGCTCAGCAACTCTAGTTGGAACAGGCGGTATCGGAGGTATCATTGGTAGCACTGTTTTTCGTAGCCAGGATGCACCAGGCTATCGACCGGGAATCTACGCCGTTATGACGGCTAGTGGTATGATCATTCTAATCACCCTAGCGCTGGATTTTAAGTTCGCCAGAGCGAACAAGCGCGCTACGGCTGGTGGTAAGGTTATTGGAGGGTTAGAAGGGTTTCGATATACGCTTTAAGCAAGATTAGTGAGATTGGGACATCCTCTTATCCCTAGTTTGTTTGCCTGGATACATGCTATGCCATTGCCATATCGAGCACCCTAAGTCATCCTAGAGAGCGGAACACGGAGATAGAAGTCTAAGACAGCCTTTTCCGTGATCGCAAAACTGGACTTTACTCCTGATACATGTTTAGGTTCTGGCTTCAAATAATGCACTTTCCTGGCGTATTTCTGCAGCCAGTCTCGATCAGCTAGGCTAAATGAAGCGCCAGAATCCGCACAGACCGAAATGGCTCCTTGAATTGCTAATCATCAACTAAGTGGACGCCATTCCACCTCTATGACCACTAAAACTCATTGCCCCACGTTAGCAAATGTGGACAAGCTCTGAAGATCACCATCAATAACGAAAACTGTGTGCAACCATGAAGATAGAAAGACACCAGGAAGTATCGTAAGCTCATACCATGTAGGCCAGACGCCGTCCCTGTGTTCCCACCCCGATTAGCGCAATGGAGAAGTTTCTGGGGTTTACTGGCTGCTGCAACATGTAGAGGAACAATCGAGTTGAAATCAAGATACCAAGAGGAGGATTACAGTCTGCACTCATGCTTATCGAAACATGAAATACCCATAGAATGGGAAAGACTTGAAATTTCACTATTTACACTATATCATAGTCGTCCTCGGATTCGATCATCCATTTCTCAGGAGCGTCCAACTGTCATTTGTGGCGGGGCTTTTACTGTGCCGACGTGAGTGCCATCAGGTCCGATAGCTAAGTGCAGTCTCAATTCAGTCGCCTAATTTTTTCGTCGGGCATGGTTTGATCCAGCTTATACAAGTCTCAAAGGTTGAGCGAAAGCAATTGTTCCATGTTGATACATTCAACTGATATCAATAATTATATTGCACTTAAATTTCAATCCCGAAATCGCTCCATTCGCCATGCAGATGCGACGTTAACTCCTCCCAGTACGGAAGTTGTATTCCCTCTAGGATCTCATCTGGCGTTGCTGAGGAAAACATTTGTCGAGCTGCTTGAACGGACTTAGAGCTCTGGGGGAGATGTTTCAAAGTAGACTCCAAAGTTGAGAATAAGCTATCGTATGACTCCTGTGTGATCTTTTTATTTCTAAAATCCCGGTCGATGGCTTTGCGCATGAGTTGCACACCCGCAAGAACATGATGCGGATAAGGGTCAATGGCGATGAGGGAAACAGTAAACATCATATAGCCTTTCGTCCCGCTTTCATGAGTCAGGTCAGGTGAAGGAGGATCAATGGGTCTTCTCAAGGTAATGGTATTATGAAGACCAATCGCCAGTGCATTCATGACAGTATTCTCTGCTTCAATGCCAGCCTCTTCGAGATCGTCGAGTAAGTCGTACCGAGCTACGACTTCTATCATATCCAACACCATCAATATGCTCAGGTTATAGTGAAGCATGAGAGAGACTATCAATAGTTAGCTAAAAGAAATTGGTATACCAGTCGAAACATACCTACACCAACGAAGCTTTGTTTGCTGGCCAAGGAAATGCATGCGCTTGTAGCATTCATCAAGAAAAGGACGAAAGGTGGTATCAAATTCCTTAATGGAATTGCTGACAGCAGAGACAGCCTTTTGAACCTCGGACTCATCGTGGCCATCTCTGAGGACTTCCTTGAAAACCGCAGCCAGTTTCCAACCCAACAGCTTCCAGCAAGCGGCGGCCGCGATAATCTCATTGGCTCTTTGGTCTGTCATCTCACCACTACCAAGGCGCCAACCTTTTGAAGATTCATTGAACACATTCAAGCAAGTTCGCACTAGTCTCCATGTAAGTTCGGACTCAAAACCAAAGAGCCCGGATGAGAGGAGTGGCCTGCAACTGAGTGTGAGAGATGCTGATGTGTCGAATGTGATTGCTGCCCAGTAGGCAATATTTTCGGCATTAATGAAGCTATAAGTGGCCGCAGACTCTATAGTGGTGCATACCGAAGTCGAGGTCAATGACAGGGATACCTTTGAGCCATTGAATTGAATATTTCTTTGCCGGGCTCGAAGAGACTGGACCTGTTGTAAAGCCGCGTGGACGCAAGTCTGGCCAGAGATACCATCGGTCTCCTCGTCTTCCGAGATACCTATCGGAATTGGAGTTAGGGAAAAGAGAAAAAGGGACAACATCGATCGATACGAGGGACGATTGATGATTCTCAGCATATCTCTTCGAGCCTGTCGCCACATAGTCTGCATTTCGTTCGGGTTACTGAGGTCGACTGAGCCATCTGGAGAGGTGATTGGTAACCATCTTGTGGCAAACGCAGCAATCGTGTTGCGCAGGGATCGTTCAATCAAGACATCCAGTTTCTTGCCTTGCGGACTCCCCTGTTCCTGGGCCGGGCTTTGGTTCTCTTTAGACGAATTGGCCATATATCTGTCGAGGTAGCGACATAAATCTGATATGCTGATGTACCGTTCGGCGAGGTCGTCTTGTCCAAACCTATTGCGGCGAGTTTAGATAATCCTGGAAGAACCGCGCTTGTGTTGTGGACTTACAAGAAAGGGCAGCTATATCGGCCCATCCAAGAGCCGAAAACGATCTCGAAGTTTTGTCTGTATAGGGTCTGAAGCCATTCAAAGTGAGAGTCGCTCAGTGGATGTATCTCAGAGTCTGAGAGGGCGGACAGTGGCACCAGAGGAGCTTCTTCCAAAGGCTCATGCCCGGAGTCTTGCGTAGGCATGAGTTGGCTTTGCTGAAGATCATGGCTGCGGATGTTGATTCGAGTCTCCGCCGGGGTAATTGCACTGATTGACTCCTCGGTTGATGCTTGATCAATTAGGCGATGAGAGGTTCGCTCACACCGACCTCGTGTTCCTGACGGAGTTGCATGTTTATTAGAAGCTCCCGCCTTGGCATCCTGGATCCACTGTATATGATGATCAGATTCCACCTCAAGAACTTCATCTTGATCTTACCTTAAATGTGCAGGCTCGATTCCGGTTTAGGCAACGGGTACAGGGACCAGATAGCTCAGCAACAACATTACGACGGCTCTGTGCATCGCAAGCGACTCGTGACCGGCGACAATCATCACAACTCGAAAATTGAGTACGACGGGTAACGAGGCGGTCCGGCATAATCGGATAAAACTGAGTCGAAGTGGGCTTACGGAAGCAACTAAGAGATACAGCTCCACAGCGTGATACTTAGGGATCGGATCCGTATGGAGATTGATGGGATCCAGGTTTTACTCGTGTGGGCTATTGGGGTTACTTGTATTATAAAAAGGTAGAAGTTAAATTCACCCAGCCTACGGCACTCTAAAGTGCGGGGTAACTGATCCTAATTATAGAAAAATTGGAGAAGATCTGGATATTTGAGCAGGGAAGAAGATGACTATTTAGCTGTGGCGTTTTACCATTAGTTTTCCGCATATGACCACTGGGGACGGAAACCTGCCGTCAGTGAAGTGAACCCTAGGACAATAAAAGATGCCCGTAGAAGTGAATTTTGTAACATATGCCCTCTCTCGTCTAAATCACCTCCTCAGGACGAATGGACTATCACAAGGTCGCAACAATGCAACGTAACTGGAACCCCACCCTCTCCTGACCAATCGCTGCAAAGACTGAGTTGTCCACGAATAACCTATTTTGAACGCATCGGATCCGACGATCGCTGCCGTCACCGACCGTTAAGCTCAGGTCACCATCACACTCCAGACAACCCCCCCTTCAGGACGTGAAGGTGGGCGGCGAGGAATTGACAAGTATCTTATAGTCAAGAGCATCCTGATTCATGTGGTAGATCTGGCAACTGCATGGATGGACTACTGGCCTTGTCGGTCAGTACTGTATTGTTTATCGATCCGGGCAGTGGGACAGAAGTTTTTCGCTATGCTAGTCAATCAAATTGATATATCCGCCATATTATGAAAGAACTCCCATTCTTTGTGGGTTGAGTATGTGATAACATTCAGTGCAGTAATTGATCAAAGGTCACCGATCAAATGCAGTATGTGTGCGAACACGGAGCATGAGACAACTACCATCAATAACTAATCGGACCAGATCTGCATGGACTTTATTCTCAGCTACTATTGACCTTACCTAGGGCTCTTTCAGTTGCCTCAAACATCAACTTGAGCTCACTAAGTATGCTTGATGGGACCGCAATCATCCCGCCAACTACAAGTACGCTGGAAGACTAATGTCCTGAACACTCTGAATTTCTATCTCACAACTGACTAGGGGAACCGTACCTATATCCGTCTGAAAACATTCTTACCAACGAGTTGTCTATGCGTTAAATAACAGTCTAACTTAAAGCCTCGAGCTCCGGCTTGCCAAATTCATTTGTCACATTTTGCATCATCGGATCCGATGAAGTCCGGCAATCCGTGAAAGCCTCGGCATCGAGTGTACTCAATATCAGCAAATGCAAGCCCGGCGGATCCGAATTTAAAGATCATAGATTCCAATTCCTTACAGCAATTGCATCGGCTACAAAGATTTCTATGATACTTGGCGGGGTTTAGAAACAGGGTAAACGGTTAGTTCCCATGTTGCATCGGCATTTTCCAAGATCCCGGTACTGCCGAACTTTCTTCTTTATAGCGAATAAAAAGGGGTTAAGGCTAAGACATATATACCTTGCATCATCGCCGAGGGGATATAAAGGGTCTCGTTTTGAATGCCCACGTTTGCAACTTGCACCCACACGAGAGAAAGGCAGGATCGTGCTCTTATTCTAAGACCCGGCCTATATATTTGGCTGCTGGTCTCCGCCGTTTTCTTCTACTTTCTGATCTCCTTAGCCCGATTCTTTTATTCCCTACCCACACCTCTAAAGCCATCGTTCTATTTCAGACCATATCAACAAATATGTTGCCAGAGAACTATTCCAATAGGCCAGTTGCCGTCTTAGGGGGTGGCGTATTGGGGAGGCGTATTGGTTCGTAATGCTGTGGGACTATTAAATAATTTAAGCTAACTTTTTAGCTTGTATTTGGGCGTCTGCTGGATATGATGACCAAATTCTAGAGCCAGTTCACGAGCAGCATGAGCCTTGTCTCAACTACGTCAGGTAGAACGTCGCGAAGTATCCTGCGTCCGGGAAGAAAGCAACTGGAATCGTCAGTGTGTTCCAAGACTTAAGGAAGGCTGGCTGTCCAAACTGCATGGCTCGTCATTGAGGCAGTCCCTGAGAAAATCCAGATAAAATAGACACTTTCTCGGAACTCGAAGCTCATGCCCCGAAGGACGCTATCTTGGCTAGTAATTCATCATCATATAAGTCTTCCGAAATGCTTGGGGAAATCAAGGATACAACAAAATCGCGTGTCCTGAACACGCATTACTATATGCCGCCACAGAATATGGTCGTCGAGCTGATGACGGATGGCTATACGGATCCGGACATCTTCCCTTTTCTAATGGACAGGCAGAAAGAAGTTGGTTGTAAGCCCTTCCTCTCAAGAAAAGAATCCACGGGGTTCATTTTCAACAGATTGTGGGCCGCGATAAAACGGGAGACGTTATTCATTCTCGCTGATGGGGTATCGACACCTGATGAAATCGATACGCTCTTCTTAGAATTGACAAGATCCTGGCGAGGACCCTGCAGATTTATGGATGGTTCGTGGACCCCCTCGGCCTTGATTATTCCGCTAACATGCTAGAAGCTGTCGGTTTGGACACCGTTGCCCTCATCGAAGACCACTACATCAGGGAGCGTCAGCTGTCCCCTATCTATACGGTGGACTTCTTGCGTCGCGAGTATCTTGCCAAGGGTAAACTCGGCGCAAAACCTCCCCACGGCGGTTTGTATCCTCATCAGCCCCAGAATGTTGCGTTAGACTCGGGCCTAGCACCTCAAACGGACAACCTTATCTCCTCGGAATAGGACGATCGCATCTTCCATGAGAGCAAAAAGGAGTCTTGTTGCCACACTTATACCTACCGTGGGCCTCACGCTCAACTCGGAAGCCAGGAACTTGGTAGTAAATTTGCATTGCTGAATGAAAAAATTTTGCACTAATACGACTCAAGATGGGAACCGCCCTTATTCCCCTTTGCGTCATTCCTTATCTTCTCTCTATCCTTAAGTAATTTTTCTGTAAAGAAAAAAAAAACCAGTAGCGTATTATATTATAATAATGCAATATAACTCTGTACAGTAGAATGCTGACCTGACTTTTGCACTGTGACTTACGAGGCTAAGGCAAGGCAGTACGTAGACCTATCATTTTGAGACTCAGGGACAACTGAACGCGGCAATCCGGCTCTTGGGGCGGTAAACTTAATTTCGAGGTATGGCATAGGGATGGTAGTACGAAGGTCTTAATGAGGAAGGTATAGCTACTGAGATCCGTTGTGTTATTATATAGAATACCTTCTCACTACCTGCTTAAGGTATTTTTATATAATTACAAGCATTACCATCCTCTGATATATATATATTATTAGTAAGCTTGGTTTCTGTATATAGATATTTTTTAGTTATTAGATATCAGGTAGACTGATCTTTATCTATTACTGCTAGCTTATAAGCTATTGTATATTGTAAATTTACTGTTTATATTTTAGTAACTTAGCAGCTTTATAATCAAGTTTATAATAGAGTAACTAAATATTAAGTAAAGCTTATTTAAAAGAGAATTAAACTCTATTTAATTATTATTTAGTTTATTTAAAAGCTTAAGAAGAATAATTTAATATATTTTAAAGATCTTAATAAAGATAATTAATTTAAATATCTTATTTAAATAACTAAAGACTATATTAAGATATAGAAATACTTTTCTAAAGTATTAGTTTTTAATAATATTTATAAAACTAATTAGTTTAAACTATATCTTTTATATAAAGATTATTTATAATATAATCTTTAGTTTTATTAAGATTTACCCTATAGACTATAGGGTAGATTAAGAATTACCCTATATCAGTTAATTAAATAATATATAATTAGTATAGGGTAAGGAGGAATGAAATAACTAACTTGGGGCTCTCCAAAGCTGGAAGCCCTCTGAAGCCACTGGCCCAACCCACTGTGGCTGCCCGTTGGGGCAATTGCGTTAGCGGTCACAACCGCTGTAACGGCCGCTGTGGCGTCCTTGCTAGCGATCCCGTATTGCGCTGAAGCAGCTGCATTAGCGGACTTCGTGTCCGCTGCAGCGCTTGCATTAGCGGACCTCGTATCCGCTGTACGAGAACCTTAGCACTTAGTTTAGTGAACCTCGTAACTACTGTAGCAGCTGCATTAGCGGACTTCGTATCCGCTGTAGCACCCGCATTAGCGGTCTCATATCCCTCTGTACGAGAACCTTATAGCGGTTACAAGCCCGTATTACAGAAGGCAACGTATTATCTTCAGGGCCCTTACGGCCTGGAAATACCTATAAGTACAGGGCTTCCTCCCTGCTAGATAGAGATTCTATAAGTCAATAATATACTCTTTTATCTACCCTACAGTCTATCTTTCTTAGCTACCCTGTAGCTGATAGAGCTTTATTTTCTATTATAGAGCCTGCACCTTCTACTACGCCTTTTCGAACGATCCTTCTCTAGTATTTCGAAGCCTACTCTATAGGCTTTATCTACCCTAGACCCAGCTTACCCTATAGCTGGTCTACCCTATAATAGAGACCTTGACCTTTCAAAATAACCGAATATATAATAGATTAATATATTACTATTTACTCTAGGATCTATTATTCTACTTACTCTCTTACTCTATATAAGTAAGAATATAGTAATATTTTATAATATCTATTATAAGATATTCTCTCGACTATATTTATAAAAAACTATATAAGATTTCTTAAATAGATATTTTAACTATTTTAGCTTTTAATATAACTTAATTACTTAAGAATAGTTTACAATATTATTAAATATAATCAATTATTCTATACTTAGTATATTATACTCTATTATACTTATTAATATAATTTATTTAGTTATAGTTTACTATATTAGAAACCTAGACTGTTATACTCTATAACTTATCTAGATTTCTAGAGATATTATATTATACGCTCAAGCTATAAGATAAGTATCTTTCAATAGGCCTCGCGGAATATAAATGTCTAATAGCTTTCATATTTTAAAACTGCTGCAGACTGGGTCAGATCTGAGTGGTGGAATTATGCCGTGACGAGGTGAGGCTGGGTATATCTGGGGACTGGACAAAATCATGCACAAGGAGCTGGCGACTGTAGCGCGGCCAAGTTCGCTGCTTGTTAACCCAACGGTAGCGGTGATGCTGAACGCCTGGAGTAGTCAGAGGGTCTGGATGTGTTCTCTGTCCCCTGGATGATTTAGTCTATTTGATAAGTTGCCAGAAATCTGTTTAATTCACTACACTACTATACTAGATCCCACACAGCGGAAAACTTGTTCAAGAGACAACTCATAATCACATAGATTTGAAAGACAGACCATAGAGATAACACCAGCCCCAATTTAGATTGGTCCATTCGGAAGCAGGACGGTGTAGTTCTTGAATCTGCCATTCGCCGCTGCATGCTCCTTTGCCCTCTCGACATCCTCCACCTGCTCAAAGGTTGTAAATTCACCCCCTGTCGATTTCCCAACCTCTCAAAGACCCTGGTTGATCAAGTCGAGAACTCGGGTCAGGGTCCCTCGCGTGCAGCACCATCTCGCAATCACCTGCCAGTTGTTGTGGATCGACATGGCATACGGAATATCCGCTGATCCCCATGCTGCACCGCTGAGAATGATCTTTCCCCAGGCCTTCAGGGTCTTTAGCCCGGCTGGAAGAAATACTGGCTTCTGGATCCACCCCGGCGTCCAGTCGTTGAAAACGTCGGCTCCCTTCCCATCGGGAGTTAGTCGCAAGATGGCAGCGGCGTCGGCATCAACATCCCCCGTCATGACTGCATACTTCAGTCTCTTGGGGCTCCCTAGCTTTTCCTTGAGTGTAATTAGGGTCTTTTCCGTCCGGCCAATGGCAATCACATTGGCGCCACAGAGAAGGGCCAGCTCGACAGCAGCACCGCTGAAGGAGCCTGTGGCTGGACCGATGACGATGGTCTGGCCAGCCTGGAGATTTGCCATCTCCAGGATGGCGCCGCCTGCGACAGTGTAAAGAATGATGGTGGTGAGCTCAAGCAAATTATATCCCAGATCTTTCACCAGCCGGTCTGCGTTGAGAAGATGGCAGCTCTCGAGCGGCACCTTTTGGTATTTCTGAAAAGAACCATCACGCCATTCACCCTGCATCAGTGTTCGCCCACGCTCTCCGAGGCCACCGAGATGGCCTTGAACAATGACAACGGTATGATCGTCACGGCCAACGATGGTGCTATCAGCCCAGACCAAGTCGCCAGTTTTCAATAGCGTGGCATCCGGGCCCACCTCGATTATACGGCCAATGCAGTTCGCATTTGGAACCAGTGGAAGCATTAAATTTGCCTGTTGAACTCCTCCTTGATGGATCTGGGCCAGGTAGGGAAGAACGAGGGTAGCTAGGACCTCGACAACGACGCTGCCGCTGGACGCCTTGGGAACGGGGAGGTCGATAGTCTTGCCCGGCTCAGAGAAGGATGAGAGCCAGTAGCCTCTGTTGGTAAGCTGGCCTGCCATGATGGATAGATGAATGCGTCAATACAAGCTAAAGATGCTGAGACCGAAACACATATGGGGGTGGGAACAAATGGAGCCGATGTGGCGCTGCACTTTGAATTTATACGTCTTCTCAAACCGAGGGTGCAACGGCACATGGCAACCGGTGGAGTAGTTGCCGATAAACTCGACCCTGACCCGGTGGGGTCCCGAGATTCGGGAGCAGGAGAGAGTAGCTATTCGAGACCCTTTGGCATCCATTCGAAGCAAATCTGAAACCCGAGAAATGATTTCGACCTTGTGCCATTGTCACTAGAGCAGTTGAGTTATCCCTTCGAATGTGTTAAGGCTCCCGCCAAGTCACTGCAAGGATGTCTGCCCAATTAAAAGGGCGTCTGTAGCCAGCACCCTTCCTCGTAATCAGCACCCCAAAAAGTGGATACCTGTGGCTGATGGGCCCAAGACGCCGAGGCCGGACCGTCCCGCCAAATTTGTATATGTGTGTATGTCTGTATGTTTTTATTACGCCCGGGAGAATGGATCTTATAGGGCCGGTGGCTACGCTAAGTTGTCTTCATTTCCCCGCTAATCGTCCGAACCATTTAAGAAAGCCCTACTTTTCTCCAAATTTGTATATGACTAAGCAGCCCGTTGTCGTGGGGAGCCGAGCCCATAGGCTCGCGGTAGCCGCGGTTTAACGTTTGTGATCCCGGAGGGGGTTACATCCACCACGTATGTAGAGGGGCAGAACTGGGCCGAGAGGTGGATCTCTATCAGTAGGCGAACTATAGTCTTACTCAAGTTGAACCTCATTCGTCTGCCCCTCACATTGTTCGGCTCTGCTGAGCCTTCGATTGCTTGTCCTGTTGCACCATGAGATGAGGAATAAAAGGCCTACGATGCTTATCGTTACATTAGACCGTACTACGCTGATTATGATGACTTCAGGCGACCAGCTTGCAAAGGAAACTGCACATCAACTTTAATACAGGGCTACGATGGTATTTGATAAATCCTAGATCGCTATCCATTCCATTCGGGATACAAGGAATGTCACAAATGTATTGCTAGCGCCTAGTTATGTCCTCCATAATAGTCGGGGCGATCGCGGGACTTTGCCAGCGATCAGTTATCACCGCCACGTGCGTAGGTCACGCTAAAGTTGCCATTGATTTCCTCGACGACAGTCGCTTTCTTCTTGCCGTAAGGGAACTCCAGTTTGAAAGCAGTCTTGTCGTCATCAAGAGAAGCCTGAATAGATTGTTTGTTGAGAGTGGCGGTCTTGACGTAGACGGCATTGTTGACAGCAATGGTGTACGTCGGACCCGCCTGGAGGGGAACGCGGTTGATGGGCGCCGGGGTGATGCCCTCCCCCAGGTCAATGCCACGGGATACGCCAACGACATCGTTGTCCGGCTGGAGTCTAGCGCTCGCGGCGATGGAGAGCTGGTTCTTACCAGGTACGGGGTTTTCGTCATCCGGGGGGATAACGCTAAAGACGCAGTCCTCGTTGAGGCCAAGGATGCCGTCTGTTCCGAGTGTGAACTTTCTTCTCGGTCTGAACGTTGACAGAACTGCCCACTGCGAGGGTAGCAGAGCCCGAGGAGCCCATGAACCCGTAGTAGCTGTTGTCAAAATTGAAGGTGGCGGTCCCTCCGTTGTCGAGCTTCCGAGACCGGAACCAGGTGATGGACTTGGTGGTGCCCGCGTTGTTGCCTGCACCGGTGATGGTGGATTTGGCAGACAGGAAGCTGTACACCCTGCCTGCGTGGCCAGATCTGTTCTTGATCTCGATGGTGTAAGACATGGTGTTGATTTGCGGGCTCCTGGGGAAGATTTTCAACTTGGGTAAATATGAAAGATATATTCTAGTCCTGATGATAGAAGAGGATGCAGATGGTAGATGCTATGGTTCTGAATGTCCTTCAAGACGATATATATACACAACTCTACAACTGCTCGGCCTACCCCTCTTCCGTGGGAGAGCGCTTTCATCCATCAGCTGCGACTGATCTATCCCTCGCTCTTAAAACGGACATGATATGCCAGTTTTCACCTAGGGCTGCCCTCGTCTTACGAGTAGGGTTGTAGCTAGCGTAACCGAGCCACCAGCTGCGACCTTATGAGTATCCACCTTCTATGCTTGGGACATGCTGACATGACAAGGCATCAAGGCACATTGACCGAGGAGTCTAACAATGGCCTGGCAGTCACGTCAGTTTCAGTGGCGGCTGAGAGTGGAACTTGATATGCTTGAAGGCGCTGAAATTACGGAATGGTGACTGTCCTGATCACACACACCACGAAGCATCCTTGATGAAAGTGATGTTATTCGGGGTTCCCGAAGCCAATTAGATGATATAGAGTGTCGTCCATGTGACAGCTCGGGCGTATCAACCCCCACGTTGATTTGTAAACCGTCAGCGTAGCGTTTCGTACTGACACGAATATTCCAGCTCTCGTCCATTCTGGGCAATTCGAAACGGTTGGGTTTTGCTAGTCCAATCGCCTTGGGATTATATATCATTGCTTCCTTCCCCAGTGTCCCCTTCATCAATTCACTCGCCCAGAAGTATCCAAACCACAACAGTCCTCATTTGAGCCTTACCTAGCAGCAATCATGGCCTTGACGATTAAGATCAGAAACCAGTATCAGTCAGGAACCAGCCGTTGCTACTGTGTGGCTGCGCAGCCACCCCTCGTAAAGGACGAGAAGAATATCAATGTACTGCCTGGAGATCAAGGACTGATGACGCCTGCATTTGCCGTCACCGACTCCCTTACCCATGGTTATGTAATCTCCGTGGCCTTCCAATATAAATACTTTGCCATTGTGGGCATCCGCAAGTCCGACAATGGTCACCACAAGATCGAGCTCACCAAACGCGTTCCCATCTCACTCGGACCGGAAACGAAAACGGATCTGTGGTCCTAGTCGATTGGAATAACAATATTGACATCAATCTTGCTGAGCAGAAAGACCTTGAAGAACATCAACTGAAACTAGCCCCCAAAGACGTGATTCGAATTAAATGTCACGGGTCCCCCAACGCCAACAACAACACGAAGTACGTGGTTGGGCTCGCCCAGCGTCTTGTCACCGGCGAAGACAGCACTAATGGCGGGGAGGACCCGGTTCCCGTCGCCGCCGTTGCCTATAAGAGCGATAAGCTATACACAATCTGGCCTTCTGCGATCATGGTCGTCAGTGCTACCGACAGCACCACCTTGGAGGGCCATGTCCTCCCCTCTGGCAGGCACGCAAATGATTGCGGTCGACTTAAGCCGCGTCAAGAAGAACAAGAGCCCTCAGATCTCTGTAGTTGAGAACAGCAAGGACTTTTATATCGGAGGAACTCTCGTGGCGGCAAAGTCGTTGTGGGAACTCTGTACCTCAGGGGTTTCCTCGGAACCGCCACCACGAGTTCCCCAGCAGCAGCCTCCATTACGCAAACAAGCCGCCCCGCCCAAGTGGAAGGAAGAAGCTGACAAGCTAGGATTCACGTACTTGCGACAGGTTAGTTGCTTTTTTAACAGGCTATCTACTCTCTGTGATCAGCCTTTCACTGACCAGAGTCGCCCACCGGTTGCACGCATACAAATTCCTCACGAAATACAACGCCACGCAGTTGGCAAGCTTCCACAGCGACGAGCAGATTAAGAACATCGCTAAGAACGCGAAGATCTGGAGCGACAAGATCCGCGCCAAGGACGGGTATAGTGACGAATACCTAGACGACCTATTGGTCCTGGCATTGTTCAACACGATCCTCTTACTAGGTAGATTACCATCCCTCCCGGGGACTGATGGATCTAGTTCTCTTTTCTATTGAAATATGTAATAATAGACAACTCATGGTCTATGAACAACTCAAACGAGCCCACGGAGGAGCTCCAAGATATCGCCGGGTGCATTGTTGAGGTCGAGAGCATCTACGACAACACGCCATCCGTCCGTATCGAGTTCCTGAACGGCAAACCCCGAGACGACACCGCCGAAACCGCGGAAGAGGTGAGGAAACTAATTGCAAATATAAACAACTTCGGAACCACCCCACTCGGAGCTCAGCTTCGAAAAAAGATACTGGACCGGTTCGTGTACCCCAAGCTGCAAGCAAAAGGCACCTTTCGGCCTGTGCTTATCTGCGTATTCATGGACGGATGTGTAAGTGTTGAGCTGTCATGTGTACTCTTATTGTGTCTGTGATCAAGCACCGTCTAGATTGGCTAACCGCTTTTCGCTTCTACGATTATCAGCCCGACCTCTACACCAAGTACTCTCGCCTAGGATTAAGTCGCCCCACTGATAGAGCTGTGGCTATTGGGGGATTGGAAGAACGGATCCTGGCAAAACTCAATGTTTCTGGGGGCTGGGGCGTTCTCGACGATTCATTAAACACCGAGGGACAAAATGGACTCCTTCGACGAAGCTTGCTTTGGCGCCGGGGCGAGGAAGTGGAGGAGCTGTCTTCCATCCCATTTGCAAAGAATGCCGGCTATCCCGGTGTACCAACATGGTCATAGATGGCATACGAAGGGGGGGATCGACTACATTGAACCAGACTTTGGAGCTACACACTGGGAAGAATTGCTATCACCATGGTCGTCAGAGGGACCAACCCCAATCTGCCAGGGCCATGGTGCTCATCCTCCCGCATTGGTGGCGAAGGTGTGGGATTACACTGCGGAGCATATTGATGGCAGTCAAGGATACTTCATCGTACTTGACTCCCCCGAAAAATCGAAACAATTTGCTACAAAATGTGTCATACTGGGACAGCCTAGGAGCAGGAGAGTGAAGCAAAAAAGGTACGTTTTAATAGTCACAGGTACCACCGAGAAGGATGAAAATGGAAAAGCAGTTTATCATCGAGCTGGGGCCGGAGTTATACCCGCTGAGTGTATTACAGGAGGTGGAGATAAGGTTACTATATGGTGATGCGAATAGAGGCCGCGTTGGTAGTTCTCTAAATACAGGCTGACTGGCTTTGCCATAGTTTGCTAAGCATAACTTTGTACTCGTAACGCTCGCTTAACTGTATAAAGTATATAAATTAATAGATATTAAATTGAAATAATCTATAACGTAATGAAACATATAAGCGTGCCGCGATTCACTGCCTTCCAAGCCTGTCACGAAACTAGACACTTAAACTCACTTATGAGCATGCTCATGCTCATACCGACCTTCCTACGTACTATAAATTATGAACACTCCTGGGCGGGGGATGTCACTATCCACGCCAGATAATGGTCCAAATTCAAAAGCAGAAGCTTATGTAAACCACAGGGATACTCGTGGCCTTATTAACCTCCACAACCTGATCCTATTTAAAATTTAGTTCCTCTTTTTCTCTCCAACCATCCCAGCTGAAAATGTACGCCTGGAAATAAGTCCTGGCTCAATCTCAAGATAGCAGAAGTTCAAACAAGCCCAAGATGTCTTCTTTTGGCTGCCAAGTGTGCGGAGCAGACATGGCTACTGCCCGAATTCGCATTCCAGGCGAGCCGCCAAGCGCAGCCTGGACGTGGGAAGGGGCCGATTATGTAGGTTTCTCTTCCTTCACGGACTTTTACGGACTTGTCGTCGCAGACCAAGAATGCCAGCAATGCACTTTCGCAAATCGGACTCTGCCGGAATTTCAGACTACAGCGGAAGCTACTGTGTGGCCAGATCACGACGGTGACGCTGAGTGGCTGCCCGATTGTCACTCCGATAGTGATAGCGAACCCCTTGAATACAACTCAGATTCAGGAGCAGGAGATTTTGACCGCCGATCATCAAGCGAAAGAGATTTATACGATGGCCCTCGCCACAGCGACAACGATAGTAGTGAGCAAAATGGCAACCACGAAAGTATAGACACACAGTATCCTCTCTCCGAGCTAACTGATCCCGAGCCACCTGAACGACTCCCTCATGGATCGTGGCATGACGGGAGTATCTACTACGGGGGCGATTGCCACCGTCCAAACAGACGGTACTTCGGCTCAGCTTTTTGGAGACTCAAAGCTCCCCCTGAACATATTGCGGCGTCCTCCTGCCAAAATGTCCAAGGCATCAACGGGCATGCCCTGAGTCTGGCACAAATGAAGAACTGCCGAAATATCCGCTTTTTGATGCCGAAGCCATCGAACTGGACGCTAGAAGCCAGTGACCAGCTTCTCGAGGAGAGTAGCCTCTTCTATCTCTCCGGGGAGACAAATGGCTCAAATGCATCTGCGGGTCGGGTGTTCCGTGCTTGGCGGCCCTTTTCTCCAGTGCGGCACGGCCTGCAAGAATTGCATATGGACTGGCTAAACGTTGGAGAAGGATGTAACGTTGGTACCCCTGATCGTGTTCTGCAAATAAAATCCTTTCTTACGAAAGACAGGCATACGAAGGATTATTCCCCCTCCCAGTTCACTCTTATTGCCTTGATATTTATGCTAAACTGTCCTACCGCCGACTGGGCCGGGTCGACCTGGACGGACTTTGGCATTGGCGTGAAATACAAAGTGACCCGGACTCGTACGGGATGGCGAAGGGAGTTCATATACGGCGAGCAGAAGTCGAACGAGCCTGCGAGAGCTGGGATCAGCCATGGCGCCACCTCGCTGGCGACGAGTGGCTCGCTGCAAATCCCGTTGAGGTCCCAGGCGTCTCCCGAGCTCTAGAGGCCTGTTTGAGCCCAACAATTCCAGAAGATCGAGGTAGGCAGTCTGGTGCACATATGTTGGGTCTTCCCACTGAACTCCTTGGCCTTGTTTTCTCTTTTCTTGATCCGAGCGATCTAGATACGGTGGCGTACACTTGCCGCACACTCTCCGAGTGCACTCAACCAATTTTCAGAGCATTCATCACCAGGGACATGCCTTGGTTTTGGGAGCTTTTCGAAAGTAGCCAGTACCCGACATCACCTGATCGGCCATCAACGTGGGATCCCCTTTGCCCAACTGGCTTGGTCCCTCCTCCGCTCCCTGCAGGTCTTGAGAGCGAGGAAGCTGAAGACGCTCTCTGGGCGCAAATCATCGCGGAGGACCCAGAGATGGAGAATGCTGCCATTGCTATCAAAGCCACCAACCGCTTGCGTCGGGAAGAGATTCTCGGGCCATATCGTGCGAGCCAAGAAACGTCGCTTTACGAATGGCGAAGCTTCCGCGCTGGCGTAGAAGCGTGGATCCGTCGTCCGCAGGCAGGAATCAGCTCTGAAAAGGAGAACGTGAACTGGAGGCGCATCTGGCGACTATTTAATCCTACCACGACGCACTGTTCGGGAGTGCGAAATCGCGCCCGTATCTGGAGCGATTGCGAAAAAATACTCGATTGTGTTGCCTTGGCGCATCAAACAGGTGGAATTGAGAGTAAGGCTGAAGCTTTGAGTACGAAGCTTTCCGAACGAATAGGGTGGGATGAAAATGGTAGCGCACACCTATAGAACGACTACACTTTTCACAGGTTGTTCCGCTAGATGATTACCTACAAGGGCAAGGGAGTGGGATATAACTTTGGATCACCCTTCACAAGTAGACTTAATTTTTCTAAACTTGATCACGAACCCTGTCGACGAGAGTAAACATGTATATATGAAAGGGAATTATTTATATCTATCCCATGGCCGCCTCGTCAGTCTGGGTCAGCTTCCCTCAAACGTAGGAAGAGCCTGAAAGCGAGCGTTGTAAAGCCGGACGTGTCGAATGAGGCATTCAACATGCTGTTTTGTTCCATGAGGCTCGAAGACGCGGATTTCATCTGGATCGACTAATGGTCGGTACCGGTAATATTGAGCCATTGGCACGAGCCAGCTCAATTGGTAGAAAATAGTGTGGTATACAGACGAAGGGCGTAGCTTTGAAAGCACTATGATTCAGAAATTTGGGAAAAGATGTGACGAGAAGCTACCACCCAACCCAACTCCTCGCCGCTCCGTGGGTAGATGGTGCGCGAACCATCGCCGCATCGACCATATCGCCGCCCTCGAACGAAACACCTCTAGTATTAAATATTTACTAGTATATTTATATATGCAGAGATATAGAAGATCGCGGAGCCACGGAGATGGAGGCGCTTAAGGATATTGGCTGTGCTTTTCTGCTTATCTCACCGTCTAGTCTCTGGCACTCCTGCTGAGCAACGCCCGCAGATGCCAGGTCTAAGAATGGCCGTGGACACCTCTTATGTTGAGAGGCTCACATATCCAACTTTATGACCTGGTCCAATTTCCCTGTGACTTTTCCTCCTCACCGCAGTTCATTAGGTAAGGCCATAAACTAGGATGACTCTATTTTAGACCTTTTTCCTTTTCTTTCTCATATCAGCCCTTTCAGGCCTCGCTTTTTCATCATTCGTAACTCTTACAATCTATAAACCCAATGCCTCCTTGCGACCTGTACTATTCCGGTCGAGATAGGGGCTTCGCCCAAGCTGCACACTCGGTCTCCAGCCCTAGCAGCCTCGTAATCATAGGTTGCGCAGTGAAAAGTCGACCGGTTATCCCAAATTGCAATGTCTCCTTGATTCCATCGAAACCTCACTTGTGCATCATGGTTCTGCGTTACCAGGTTGAACAAGTACGGCAGCAGCACATCGCTTTCGTCACAGGTCACTCCATTGATGCGCTTGGTGAAGCCGCGATTGACATATACACTTCGCCACCCGGTGACGGGGTTGGTCCGAATCAACGGGTGAACGGCCACGAGGTTATCGCCCTGGTTGAGGTGCGAGCCACGCGGGGTCTTGCGCAGGGGGTTGCCCAGGCGGGCAGCCTCGTCGTGGAAGAAGGACGCATCATGCGTGGCTGTGAGCCCGGAGAGGAATTCCTTCATAGGCTCTGATAGGCGGTCATAGATTTCGTAGCCAGAAGCCCAGAGCTGCCGCCGTCAGTAATCGTCATTTTGAATGAGATGTGAGGTTTAGACAGCAAGTGCCAACGTACCGTGTCGCCTCCAGTTTCTGGAAGAGTGTGGATTTTGAGCATCGCATAATCAGACGGAACCTTTTCAAAGGTGCTGTTGACATTGTTAGTCATCTAAACGCTCTTTCAGTCCTGGTCATTCATTCCCACTTACATGTCGCTGTGCCAGCCAGCGCTCGCGAATCGGCTGACATCACTTAGTTGGTGAGTCAAGCCGCCTCCCTTCTTCTGCTTTGCACTCGAAATTACACTAATCTGGTCACCCAGCTCGCTCCCCTCCTCAGTAAGAGGATGGACATGTAGGCCTGACGACTCAGGGCACCCAGCCTGTTCTGTCAGCCGCAGCATAAAGTCTTTCATTTCAATGGGTGTTACGTCGGCCTGTCCACGCAGAAAAACCACTCCACGCTGCGAAATGGTCAGAGCCAAATCTTGAATCTGCTCGTCCGAGGCCTTGAGGAGATCCTTGATGTGCAGCCCTGTGTACTCACGGCCAATGGCAGGGGTCACGTCGAAGTGGGAGAAGCGGTCCAGGGAGCCCGTGTAAGTGAGTGGCGCCGTTAGGCGGGGCCGGCTTTCCGGGTGGCCGCCGAGGATGGTGGCGTCGACAGGGCCATCTACGGCTTGAATGATAGCTGGCATTGTTCTTGGTTGTGGTTTGTAGGCTTGGGTGAGTGAATTGGTTGTTGGAGACCGAGCCTTGGGTAGCAGTAGGAGGAGCTAGACCTCAGCAGATACCCTCTTTAAGCTAGACGATTTATCACGCCAGTGCTAGGAATAATGAGTTAAACACACTCAAGGGACGTTATGTATTCCCAGGTTTGATAGGTGGTGGTCGAATTGTGCAAAGCGGTAGTTATACCCGTTGACATGCCCCTTCATCTGGCGAATCACGCACGCGGCGGATGACGAAATCCGGACCCATTATGGCATTCACAAGCTGCCGGAGAAATTTTCGGAGAGGAAACCACTCAGACAGCCGCCTGGGCTTGCTCCCCGCATTGCTGGTACCACCAGCCTCTGCCTAGAAACGACACTATTTGTCCGGCAAATGCCTGGTCATGGTAGAATCCAATCTAGGCTACCCCGGCTGCTCAGTTCGTGCCTTCAGCGGTCATTAACGGTTGGTTGCCACCATCTTAATTGGATTCCGGCGTTGCTGGTTCTCGGTCCATCACCTTGTTCTGTTAAATAGGCTGCCCAGGGGCAAGTCATGGCTGCGATGAGGTGATCGAGCAGGCTCCGAGAAAGTCGCCGTCCACTGAAGATTACCACAATTCCAGGTGAGAGTCATCTTTTGCTCGAACTGTCACCGCGCGACCGACTGGGGTTGGCGTGTAAGCTGGCACACTCCTTGGCTTCCTCGGCCTAGGCAGATATAAAGAATACGCACGCGGCTCGTTTTCTTTTCTTTTTCTCACCACTGCGACTCAGATATTGCCTGACTGATTATATCCCAATTGGCGATCTGATCCTGCGGCATCATGGGGAACAACGACATCGAGGCCCGCACCTCGAGTGTGGCGGCGCACGACATCAACGACAGCAAGCCTCAGCCAGAGGTCGGTCGTGAGCACATCCATTCCACTGTGCCTCCCCATGATACTTATGAGGGACGTCATCGCTTCGACCCGAGCGCATCATGGTCCCCAGAGGAGGAGCGCGAAGTAGTCAGAAAGACGGACTGGCGATTGCTCAGTTGGCTGTGTGTCATGGTAAGAAAAATCGCATCCGAGGCAATGAAAGACATACTGACCTTTCGCCATAGTTCTTTGGGTTGCAGCTTGATCGTGGCAATCTCAGTAATGCCCTTGCTGATAATCTACTGCCTGACCTCGGCCTCACGACAGATGACTACAACAACGTAAGTGAGGCCAGCTTGAATAATGGAGAGGAGTTTGTAACCATCGAGATATCATACTAACCTATCATGTTTGTAGGGAACAACAATCCAACTGCTGTGCTTCCTTGGCGCCGAGTTCCCTGTGCAATTTCTCACCAAGCGCTATGGTTTCAAGAACATTCTTCCCGGAGTAGGAAATATCTCCCATTTGCAGTTGATAAGAAATTGGCTGACATAGATTTGGGTACATAGTTGATGTGCGCATGGGGTCTTGTCTGTGAGTAGTTCATCTCCCTTCTTTCGACTGACTCGCTAACAATTATCGCAGCAACATTCCAGGCATTCATGAAGGACAGGACTTCATTTTACATTACTAGAGCCTTCATTGGCCTTTTCGAGGGTGGATTCATTCCTGGCGCCATCCTCATGGCTACATACTTTTACACTTCCCGAGAACTCTCTATCCGCCTAGCTGCATTTTGGTCAACCCTCAACGTCGCAAGTAAGTCACCCTTTCCGTACTAAATTCGCAAAATGTCTAATCTTTTCACTATAGGAGTTATCTCAGCTCTTCTCGCCGCTGGTTTACTCGAGATGCGCGGCATTGGTGGCCGCCCCGGTTGGTTCTGGCTTTTCCTCCTTGAGGGTCTCCTCACCCTCCTCCTCGGCATCGTCTCGTTCCTCTATCTCCCTACCTCTCCCACAGGGACCAAGTCTCCCCTCTGGCGCAAGTCTTGGTACACTCCACGTGAGGAAACCATCATGATCAACCGTATCTTGCGCGACGATCCAGCAAAGGGCCTCACCAACCTCTACGAGCCGGCCACCTTCAAGGACATCAAGGCGGCATGGGGAGACAAGTCCATGTGGGGACTGTATCTCATCGGATTGGTTGCCTACATTCCAGCTACTCCAGTCCAGGCTTACCTCACATTAACGTTGAAGCGCGTGGGCGGATTCAATACACTCCAGTCGAACCTGCTCACAGCCCCGTCTGCCGCGCTGCAGATCATCACCATGCTCGCTTTGGCCTTCAGCTCGGAGTACTTCAATGAGCGGGCGTTCCACTGCCTGTTTGGCGCATTTTGGTCACTTCCCATGCTTACGTCGCTTATCACACTGCCGGACGGGGGGCGAGAGTGGGAGAGATTCTCGCTCATTACCCTCATCTCCGGGTACCCTTACTTCCACCCGCTTGTGAGCTCGTGGATTTCGGAGAACACCTTTGATGTTAAGAAGAGGGCAATCACCGCAGCTACGTACAACGTCATTGTTCAAATGTAAGTGCTCAGCCCGGTATCCTGGTTCAGGTTCACAACATAATACTAACCCTTTCCTTAGTGGGAGTGTCATTGGCAACCAAATTTATCGCAAATGGGACTCACCATACTACAAAACGGGTAATAAGGTGTGCGTCTCTATCCTGGCTCTTAGTCTCGTCGTCTTTGTTGTCCACCGCCAGTACCTCGTACACCTGAACAACAAGAAGGAAAAGATTTGGAGCAGCATGTCGCCCGAGGAGCAGCTGGAGTACCAGACAGATAAGGAAGCCCGTCAAGCTGACGGTAACAAACGCCTTGACTTCCGGTTTGCCTATTAGTAAGGGGGAAGCAGAATTACCATCGACTACGGGCGATTCTTTTCATGTCTACTTCTTGTCATTGAAATTTGGAGTGAGCTCTAATTAGCCCAAAGGAGGAGCCGTGAGGGAACGCGACATATTATGAGCATTACGTCTTGTGCTTTTTCTCGAACAATCTTGGACACTCAGTAGTAATAGAAGCTTTATAACTTGTTTATAAGAGATATTTATTCTCGCATTCTTCAGCCATGACATCAAACATTGGCTTAGCGCTGAACCACCCGGCCAAAGGACTCCCCACGGTCTTGAATGTCACCTCCGCATCCGCCTGATCAATTTGAATGGGCTTGGTCGCCGCAGCCTCGGCCATGAGCTGAACATGGCAGCACTTCTCCAGGGACACGAACCAGAAAATTGCAGCCTCTATTGTCCCGCCAACTGTAAGAAGACCGTGATTCTGAAGCAAGCAGGCTTTGCTTGATTCGAGGGTCTGGGCAATATTGTTCCCCTCTTCCTTCGCGAGAACAACACCTTTGAATTGCCGGTAGACTTTAATATCATTGTGGAATGCGCACGAGTCTTGTGTCAACATATCGATGGGCCGACCCAGGGTACAAAAGGCCCGTCCGTAGATGCTGTGTGAATGTGCTGCACAGTTGACATCGGGCCTGGCAGTATGAACCGCATGATGAATCATATAGGCCGCCTTGTTCAGAAGCCTGTTGGGTCCTCCTTCGATCACCTCGCCGTTTCCGTTGACGAGGATCAGATCCGATCGCCTCATCAGGCTAAACGCTCTCCCCATGGGATTCACCCAGAAGTGGTCTGGGCGGACGGGGTCACGTAGTGTTATGTGGCCGGCGACACCTTCATCAAACCCAAATTTACCGAAGATCCGGAAGGCCAGGGCCAGGCGACCCTTGAGGTATTCGCGCTCTTCGTATTTGTCGGTGAAGACGGGAGGAGCAAGCAGCTTTTGGGATTCGGCGCCGACACCATTTTGCTCGGCGCTCGGTACCACAATGACAGAGTCCGTTGACGACTCCATTTCCGATTTCAGCAGTCAAGGGACTCAGGATCTCAAGTAATTCAGGCTATCAAAGTGAAGTAGGTTGAAGAAAGTAACAATTATTGCCGGCGATTTGACAGAGAGGAGATGTTCAAGGTTCCATCACGTGGTAGTAGTTGTCTCCCCCGCTTCCGAGGTCTGTTGATCTCTTGGCGGGGGAGCATCAACATTCATCTAAGCCGAGAAGTGCGGGGGAAACAATCCGCTTTACCTGCGCGTTTATTGGTCTGGTTAAGGATGGGCTGGTAAGAGTACAATGTTGTTTTCCACAAATTGCCTGAGACTTTGAGTCCTCAGGGAGGGGACGGGTTAGCTGACAACAAAGTAATATCAACAATAAGTATAAACCAGATCGAGTAGGGGTGACTTTTTTCTCACGGATTCGAACGCTCTATTCAACTAGCCAATGAGAGTGTAGGAAAGAGATAATACAAGCTAAGTAAGATGAAAAAGACTGTCTGGGTGATGATTACTAGACTTGACATCCGCGACAGGGGGATATAGGGTAGCTGATTTGTACTTGTAAAACGCTCGTCCCTTGAACGGGCCTGTATTTGAAATTAGTCGCTTCTCCAGGTGTTCCAGCACGCTAGAAACATTTCCCCTAGAATTAGGCTTGCGATGGCGACATTTGGGCCCAGAATTGCACCATCGCGGCAATGCACGATGGTCCCTCATCCTGCATAAGTCTGTACTCGAGTGGATATTGAGCAGTGACACGACACGCGAGATTGATGCCGAGGCACAGGCCCAAAATTCCGATTTCAATCGATCCCAATTGGTTTCCGCAGTAATTTGGATGCTAACATCTGCCATCTCTCCACCCAGCCATTCACCAAGACACCATCACCACGTCGGGCGGGAAAGATAGGGGTAGATCTTCCAAATGCGCCTTTCTCATCAATTGCTTCTCATTTGTTGACGTGCGGAGAAGCGATGAGCTTGTGGAAATGACCAACAACCCCCCTCCGCCGCCAAACGAAGGCAAAAGCTGGTGAAACGCGCCTGCGACCCGTGCAAGATTCGCAAAATCAAGTGCTCAGAAGTGTCGCCTTGTAGCGGCTGCATTTCCGCCGGGATCGAATGCACTTTCAATCGTATGCCCTCGACTCGGGGACCAAGAACGCTCCGGGCGAAGACGATCAATCGCATCGCCAGCAAAAGGCGTGATGGAGGCGTTGAGCCTCCGTCAGAGCGGCAGCATGATGAGGAGACTGGGGACAACATAGGGGACTTGAGCACTCTTCTCGAGCTGCTGGGGATTTACGCGACAAGATTGTTTCCTATTTGGCCGATCGTAGACGCGGCAGATCTCTCCAATACCCTGCTCCTAGATCCATTGAATACCAAAGCGCGACACCTCGCGGAAGCTGTTGCTCTGGCCACTGTCGCGCAATTGAAGCTCAGTCCGAGTATGTGGAAGGGAAATGTAGAGCAGATAGAGCACGACGCGGTGAGGGAGACTGACACGGGAGATCTGGTAGACAGCTTGCGGGTATCATTTTTCTTGCACATCTACCACGAGAATCAGACGGCCGGAGGGATCAAATCCCTGTTGTACCTGCGCGAGGCCATTACCAAGGCACAGCTTCTACGAGTTGACCGTGAGGCGACATACTCCTCCCTGGATGGCTCTGACCAGCAGCTTCTTCGACGGCTGATCTGGCTATTGTTTGTCACCGAGCGGTATGTGGCGGCATTAATTACCTTCCAACAAGACATGATATCTATACTAATCCAACTGACTGATTTGCTAGAGGCGTTGCGATGCTTCACAAGCTTCCTGTTGTTCTTCGCCCAAATACGCTGTTCCCCTGGGCTACCGATCATTCCCGCGACGAGGTGCTCCCCGCATTTCTGAAGCTTGTTCACCTCTTCTATGTCTTTGATCAGTCTGGCATCTTTGAGCTCTTGCGCAACTCTGACACCGACGTCTCCAACATGGAGGCTCTTGCAAGAGGCTGCCTCGAGCTTCTCCAGCGGAAGCTTGTCGACAGCGATAGGAGTGGCGACGGAGATGGAGGCAGCAGCGACGTCCAAAAGGCCGACATCTTTGTCACGAGGCAGTGGATGCGAGCTGTGCTGTGGAGGGCGGCGAAGAGGTTTGGCGTCGTCGTGGATGGAATTGATCCGGTCGGTGTCGCTGGTGAATTTCTTGCTCTCGTGAGCCGGCTGCCGACGACGGCGTTGGAGTCACAAGGCCCAACACTTGTGCGTCCTTCTGTCTGCCGCCCTCATTATATACGAGAAGCTAAACAAGCATTTCTAGGAGTTCAAGACGTATGAGATTGCCACCGCTGTCGTGGACGCGGTGATGGACAGACGTTCGTTAGTGCCGACGAGCCGACCGAGGGATGTCCTTCACGGTCTGTATAGCATCCTTTCTTCATCTCGAGGTGGAAACAAGACCCTCCTGGCGTTGCTGAATTCGAAACTGGCGATGGCCAGCCCGGACTTGAGACTCCTGCTCCGACCGTCACCTGCAGCATTGAGGGTACCATTTCTCCCCCAGCAGGTCCAGTGGGATACGTCAATCTCCACGAGTTTCTTGGACATGATCGGCCAGGAAGAGGTCGACCACCTGGCCGATCTCTCGTGGCCCCCTCTCGATCTTGGCAATCTTCTCCGCTCCCCTTCGCCGATGACTCAAATGCTGCTCGAGCCCCATCAACAGGACCAATACCACCACCAGCATCAGCAGAGCTCCATCCCTGGGTAGGACTGACCCAATCACTGCCATCCGCTAGTGCTGTAGTGCTTCGTAAACCCGCCCGTCATGCGACACCCCGCACTTAAAACGTGGATGTGCGTCGCGGCGAGAATCAGCGGATTCTAAAATCCGCTGCCCCATCAAATGTGCCTCCGAGAAATTCGCCGGCGGTCCCCGACGGTCGTTTTGCGGCCGACCTCGCTGAGCTGAAGTTCTCTTTAACAAGACCTCCTCTCATCAGTGACTTTTCGCTCTGCCTTGGTTCAGCACATTCCCCTCCGACGATATCTAAAAACACAACTCACAATGGCGTGGGCAGAACCTCGAAACACAGGCATGGTCTACCGCCGCCTCGGGCGGTCCGGCCTCCATGTCTCAGCCATCAGCCTGGGCAGCTGGCTGACCTACGGCGGATACGCAGATGAGGAGAAGACGCTGGCATGCGTCAAGAAGGCGTACGATCTGGGCATCAACTTCTTCGACACGGCCGAGAACTACACCGCTGGCAAGGCGGAGATTGCGCTGGGAAATGCGATCAAGAAATTTGGCTGGAAGCGGAGCGACTTGGTCATTAGCACAAGTAAGTCTCACCAATTTGTTTGTGCGCTGGCTTGATAGCTGATCGGTTGCCGAACGAAGAGATCAATTGGGGTGCGCAGAATGGCGAGATCCTGGTCAACAACCACGGCCTGTCGCGAAAGCACATCATCGAGGGCTTGGAGGCCTCGCTTGAGCGCCTGGGTCTGAAATATGTCGACATCGTCTATGCCCACCGTCCCGACAGGCTTACGCCGATTGAGGAGACTGTGAGGGCATTCAATTATGTGATTGACAAGGGCATGGCTCTGTACTGGGGCACATCCGAATGGAGTGCCGAGGAGATTGCTGAAGCGGTAAGAACCTGGCCATTTTCTCAATGCCACTTTTCGATTTGTATTAATTTGAATCATAGGTCGGCGTGGCTCGAGACCTGCGGATGATCCCGCCCATTGTCGAGCAGCCCTTCTACAACATGCTAGTACGAAACAAGGTCGAGGGCGAGTTCCAGCGCCTCTACGCACGCCACGGCCTCGGCCTGACGACCTTCAGTCCCATCAAGATGGGAATCCTCTCGGGCAAGTACAACGACGCCGTCGACGGCAAGCTGCCCCCCGACTCGCGCTTCGGCTCCAGCCAGGACAAGTTCGCCAAGTTCATGCGCGAGAAGATCGGCTCCTCGGGCGACGAGGAGTGGAAGAAGGAGATCGAGACGGTCAGGAGGCTTAAGCCCGTGGCGGACAAGCTGGGCATCTCGCAGAGCCAGCTGGCCGTGGCGTGGTGCCTGAAGAACGAGAATGTGAGCAGCGTCATCACGGGGGCCAGCAAGCCGGAGCAGATCGAGGAGACGGTCGGCGCGCTCAAGATTCTGGACAAGCTGACGCCAGAGGTCATGGCTGAGATTGATGAGATTACGGGGGCCAAGGTTACTCTTGACCCGGCAAGGCAGGACTAATTAGATATAATTGCGAGAATGAAAAATAATGAGAACCACCAATTTCAGCTATGTATCTCTTCCAACTTTTCTTTCTAATCTCGCGAAAAGAGGTGACCTTGTAGGTACCAAGCCAGATACCCAACAAAGAACACACCCACCATCCAGTACAAAACATTGCGCACAACGAGAGAAAGACTATTTCTGAAGTTAGCGCGGGAGTGTGCGGTATGTGCCGCTCGGTGATTTAGTCTTGGAAACGGCACATCTGGAATCTCCTTCCCAAGAAACGCACACAGAGGTGCCCATCCCGCCTCAAGCTTGTGCTCCAGCCTCCTCTCCTCCGGAATGAGCCGCCGAACATCATCAAAGTACCGATCGTAGGCCCCCCGAGCGTTCGACTTGATCTCCTCCAGAGACTTAGCATTGAAAAAACCCAGAAAACATTTCCTCAGGGCATTGCCAGAGCGTAACCCGAAAATGGAGAAAATGGTCACCAGAGGTTGGGCTCCTCGGAAGAAACACCACCCGAGCACCTCCGATTTGAAGCTGTACCACCACGAGTCGAAATCCCGCTGGACGACGACGAAGATGGCATCCGGGTAAGTCTGTGCTAGATCCATCGTGAAGGGCGATGCGACGTCGGTGACGACGTCGTAGGATCCCCATATGGCATCCCAGTCGGATCTCGTGAAGGGTCGTCTGGCTCGGGCCCCGGGGACGTCTGGCCATTTCCCCTCGGCTGCTTCCTCGATGAGGCCCCATGGCACAGTGACGGGATCGTCAATGGCGTGGTGGGTGCGATATCCGAGGATTGTGTACGCTTCGGCCATGGATTTGGTGCCCATGCGGAACAGAGAGGCATTGATTATCTTGATCCCGCCGGCGGGCTTCGACGTTTGGTCGCCGGTCCTGGGCATCTTGTACGGCACTAGGCGTAATGTGTCTCTAGGAGAGGATAAGTGTTGTGATGATTGACGGAGCGGGGTTGAAAGCTTATGAGAAGGAGAGAAGCTAGATGTTGTGGAACTTTGGTACGATGAAACTCTCCCGAATGAGAGGTGTCACGGCAATATCGTCATAGGAATGCGGCACGCACATTCACAAAACACGTGCCCACGATGTTCTCAAAGTTAGCTGCGGATGAGAGAATATTCAAGACATGCTGGACCTTCACCTACACTTTCACATGATGTTGTTCTTTGATCAGTCAGTGGCAGATTAAACCAGGCAGAATTACAATCAAGCTTCTGAGATTCAAATACTTTGTGGTACTTGATGAGATGAGATTGAATCCCGTAATCCGGGCGCTTATTTATGATCAGTTATTAATGTGATCGATCAACAGGGGCTGATTCATTTGGAAATACAAATGCCATACAAAAGGCAGTAGGATACACTGTAGGTCACAGCCTACTTGGCCGAACATTATTGTTCTCCTGGAATGCGGTTCTTGCGTTTAGAGTGCCCTGTTCGAGGGCCCCATCAATTGCAGCCCTCCATCCATGAGCCCAATCTGCAGAGGCGAAAAGAATGTTTCCATGGCGGCTCTGCAGTTCGTCTTGGTACTTGGACATATAACCAGGTCGCCACCACGCCGGACCACCCTGCGAGTAGGGGTCTGTACTCCAGTTGTGCAATAACTACATGTCCGTGTTAGTACACATGGCTTCGCGCGGCGAAAAGCTCTCTGTAGACTTACAAGACGTTTCACATGCATTGGGTGAAGGCCATTAAGCGCGTCGATTGTCTTGTTTGCATCGTTCTCAGGAATAAAGGTCTCGCGATCATCCTTACCGAACGCGACGATGTGAACATCTCCATTTGGCAGGACACCGTCCGCGTATCCATACATGAGATGGCCAGGGAAACGCATGCCATTCCATCTTTCCAATTCCTTGTTGCTAACATCTGCGTGGACCTTGGTCATATGGTTGACATGACCGATATTAATGGCTTCCTGGCGTCGCTGAGAAAGGGGTGGGGAGAATTGAATATCTTTCAAGACGTTGAGAGGGATGGTGCTGATGACCTTTCGACCCCGGAATGTCTGATCATTAAACGTACGTATAACGACTGGGCCGTCTCCGGACGCGCTTTGGTTTATGGAAGCGACCGGCGTGGAAAAGGCAAAATTCAATCCGTCATTCTTGGCTTCCCGGAACATGCGTTTTGCCAGTTCGGTTTGACCATCTCGCAGCTTGTATCGGAGCCACACGTCGGTAAAGTTGTCCGAGCTGTGCATGAGAAGAGCATGAGAGCGGACCATGTCCCAGAGGCTGGAATCTTCCAAGTTACCGCCTGAAATGTGCAGAAGGAGAGATACCAGAAGGCCTTGTTCTTCAGATGTGAGCTTGTGCTTGATCTCCTCGAAGCGATCCTGGCATGACACCTTATCCCATTGCTCCACGGTGCTGCGAGGGACAATGGGATTGTCAAGCTGGGCGTGGGGCAGAGGGCAGATGGTTCGACCATATTGACCATCGACGTTTACAAACATATCCCATGCCTTGGCCTGCATCGCCCCCGCCTCCTCATGAGAGAGTTTCCGAGGGTCGACGCCTACGATACAAGAGACAGTGATCAGTCCTTTGATTCAACGGAGATTCAGAACTTGCACCGAAAGAAACTCACCAGGAACATTAATCGTATAGAAACCTTTTTCCATGTTAGGGCTGCCTGTAGTAATTAGATCACGATCCATTCCATATCGAACCATCTCTCGAAACAGATAACCCATGTGATGAGTTACCCATGTTCCCCCCATCTCGTAGAGAAAATCTAGGGAGATTAAGAAAGTCAACTGAACGATTCTTGATCTAACTGATCTGGCTGTCCCTCTCACCATCTTTCTTGGCCGTGTATGTCCGGCCGCCGATCCGATCTCGTGCTTCAAGTAGTAGCACAGACTGCTCTATAGGCGCATTGTATCAACATTTGCTACAATTCAATTCGTCGAAGGTCTAGGAACTTACTTTGATTACATAGGTCGCGCACGGCGGCAAGTCCGGCGTATCCTGCACCAATGACGACAACGTCGTAGACGGTGTTGGGGGACGTCGAAATGGACGTTTGAGGAGAGATGACGGCGTCAGTCTCAATACCTGTGGTAAACCCACCAACGGGTGTCCATACATGCCCATCTCGAGACTTTGCTGCCATCTTCGCGTATGCACTTTCTGTATGCTCTTTTTTCCAGTCCTTTAACCGTGGATTGGTAGCTTTGAGGTAAGAGGAGGGGCATTCACGTGCTAAACCAGCGCTTGGCTAATCGGTTCAAGACGACGTCAATAGCGCGAGACGTGGGCCTTTTAGCAAGATTCGTTCCAATGAGAGAAGGACATCTGAAAGCTTGCTACTGGACAAAGCAAAGAGGGCCCCCAGCCTGTTACTTCTTGCCTTGGTAGTCTAACTTTCACCGGAATAGGGGTTGATGGATGAGTGTTTAGTCCCGTTCGGGCATATCGAACTTACTTCCTACTTAGGAATTAACATACTGGCCCATGTCTATGGATCCTGGACGAGTTCAGCCGGACCCAGATACTTAATGATAGTTCTACATCAATCCCAGTCACCAATTCCGCACCCCCAGACGCTTAGAACGCTTGCGCTACACCACTTACAACCCCCATTTCAATATCCCAGCCACTTGAACGCAAAGATGCCTGACTTCACTGGCCTTGAACTGACCGGCAAGACTGCCATTGTCACCGGTGCCTCCCGGTATGCAGGCCATGTATCCTACTCATAGCGTCCTGAAGCTAACTTGGTTGAACGCAGTGGACTTGGTGCCGGTATCGCCCTTCTCCTTGCCAAGCGCGGCGCAAACATTGTCGTCAACTACATCAGTGATGGCAGCCGCGAGCGCGCCGAGAAGGTGGGCAAGGATATTGAAGCCCTGGGCGTGAAGTCCATCGTGGTCCAGGCCGACGTCGGAAAGACGGACCAGATTCCAAAGATTATCGACGCTGCTCTCAAAATTAGTAGCACTGGAAAGATTGAGATCCTTATCCATAAGTGAGTTTTAGTCCAAATGGTGAACCTTTGTCACGTTTGCTAAATGCTCGGTATTTTATAGTGCGGCCCTCGGTCTCGAGGCCAACCTGGTTAACACAACTGAGGACTTGTACACCACTCACTTCGATGCTAATGTCAAGGGTCCGATCTTTTTGACCAAGGCGGCGGAGCCTTACCTTCCTAAGGGAGGGCGCATCGTCTTTATCTCTTCTGCTGGAGCCCGTCTTGGTGTTGCCGGCCAAACCGTCTACGCCGCTACCAAAGCCGCAGACGAGGCTCTGGTCCGTGTCTGGGCCAAGGAGTTGGGTCAGTCACATGGCATCACAGTCAACTGTGTCAACCCAGGCCCTATTGCAACTGGTAAGTGTCCTCTACTCTAGGGCTAATACTTCCAATTTTTCTCAAGCTAACACTGGGTTTCTCTTACCTATTCCCCACAGATCAATGGTTTCAAAGTGATGAGCAGTTCCTCAAGGACATGCAGCCTTTGATTGAATCGACCCCTGCTGCCCCCCGTGTTGGAGAGGTCAGTGATATCGCACCGCTTGTTGCCTTCCTTTGCAGCGATGATGCCAAGTGGACTACTGGTTCAGTCTTGTCCGCCAATGGCGGCCTCTATAACTAAGCATATCGTGAACATAAAGAAAATAAACAATTCAACAATGTAATTTGGGCGCAGTCGAATAATGTGATATAAATGGAATGCCCTTGAGATGAAAGCGAGGTGGTTTTATTAACGATCATACGTGAACTAAGTTATGTGACTAATTTAGAGTGCAACGGTCTGATAAGAGCACGTATTTGTAAGAACACCGATGATGAATTATCAGGGAGTATCGGTGAGATATAACGGAGTCATCTTGGGAGTTCTCGTGGGACCGTAGGTTTGGCTAGCTTCGTGCGCCTCTCTGTACGTTTACTTTGCTATCACATGGTTAGAATTAAGAGGATCAACTCGCTAAACTCTGTACTCTTCTTCCATCCCCATGTGACGTCAGCCCCCCGGGTTTATCTAAGAGCTTTTCCATAGCTACAGTACCTGTTTTTACGTACACGCCTCACCCACTTATCTCGAAAGCAACAGACTGGCCATTACCCCAGGCATACATGCCCCGCTTTCTCCGCAGTTCCTTGTATGACTCGTGGCTGCTCTTGGTTCAGTCCTGTGTTATCCCCCTCCCTGTGTCGGTATCCATCCTTCCCCCCTATCGTTGTCTTGTTCCTGCCGTGAATGGGAACCTCGGCTGGTGTTGTAATTCACTCAATTCCATGCTTTAATATTGATAGTGTCGAACACGAAGTGCGACAGAGAGAATAATGACCGTCGCTCAAGGCACTCGCGAGTTCAAGTTTGTTGGCGCCTACAGCCGCAAGCGGCGCCGTATGAACCAGCCTGGGCTCGATGCAAAGTCATCCAGCTCGGAACATCAAAAGCCGCCTCAGAATGAGCCTCCAGAAGCTGTTGTGAGTGCCTCACCTGGCCGCAAAGGTTCGCACGATACGGCCACCAAGTCTCAGCCAAACGAGGAACCGTCTCCTCCGAAAACTTCGCCTCCTGCCGACGTACAATCGGCAGGTTTGGATTTGGGACCTACGTTACCAGAGCTATTGCCTCGTACGGATATTCACAATCCCGTTCTGGAGAGCGAAGCGATATTGCCTCCATTAATTGATGCTTCGAGATCGGACCCTGACATTGACTGGTCATATTCCAACCTGATGAACCCCTTCCTGGACTTGACTCCTCCATTCATCGCTCCATTTGATGCTCCCAGCTACCCTCTTGCCATGCCCCTTTATTTCGCACCTGAATTCCCTCTCATGCACTTTGAGGACGACTCCTCGAACAACGAATCGCCCCTTGATAACCTAAATGGCTCCAAGCTTCAACCAGATCTAGAGGGAGATCTAAAAGGCACATCTGTTGGATGTGGATCATCCAACTCCTTTGATGGTATTGTTTTGCCAGCGTTAGATTCGCAGGAAGGCTCTGGCAACATCGGCATCACCATCACACAGCTCCTCAATAGATGTAATTATTGACATGGCATATATCATTGGTGCAAAGCAATGCTAACTTGAGCGATTCAGATGATCAAGAGTTCTGCGTCACACCGCTGACGCACGACTTTGATGCAAATCCGTTCCGGGTCGACAAAGAAACCAAACGAGGCTCACAGCTTCTGCTCCATTCTATCCTGGCTCTCTCCTATCGACACATTAATCGCGACACGGGCAACTATGCTTTGGACGCCAAACGCCATAAGAAAAAGGCACTCAAAATGCTTAACGACATGGAAGGCGGAACAGATATTTCACCTATTGAAGCCAACTTCCTTGATGCTGTTTTAATCCTCATGACACTAGACGTAGGTTTGACCATGTACTCATTGCTTTGGTATTACAAGACGAGCTCCAACTAATCATGAGCTGTAGTGTGCTATATCCGCCCATGGCCCATGGAACTGGTATTTGAAGCGGGCTCATAAAATGATACAGGCAACCGAGTCTCTCAATGTCAAGAAGACTCCGAGGATGCAAGCACGGATAGAAATGCTCGTTTGGTACTACCCCCATTCCTTCACATAAAGCCGGAGATCTTTATTGACCAAAATAGGTGGGATGTAACTTTATCCCTTACTAGCCGTCAAGGGTGTGTTCTATCCGAGTCGACCATTCTCAGTCTCTTCAATCGCGATAACGGGGATGACGCTACTTTTTACAGCGTCTCCGGGTGTCCCGAGGCCCTTTTCCGTCTTATGGTGCGACTTGGATCTTATGCGAGGGAGTTCGAGCTTGTCTCTGACATGGCCTGCGCTACATTCGATCTGGGACCAGTTCTTGAGGTTGAAAAGAAAGTCCGGGAATGGAAAGATGCCGAGTACGGAGAGCTATTGGGCAATTGTGCTGGTTATCCAATCTCAGCTGACAATACCGCACCGAACCCCGGTTGCGATGAAGCAGAAACGGCACATTACAGGGAGGATCTGCATCATTGCGCCGAGGGGTGGCGGTACGCGCTTCTCATCTATATCCTACGTGTCTTCAAATGGCGGCGCGACCAGCCTCCTCCAGCCATCCTTCAATTTCTCGCACGGAAGACACTGAACCATGTGTCAGCATGTAGGCAGACTTCCATGCTTCAGAAGCAATTGCTTCTCCCAGTCTTCCTGGCAGGCTGCGAGACCTCGGACAATCATCTACGAGATGCAGTTCGTTTCTATTGCAACTGGTGGACGGAGCGAACCCGGTACGACATGTTTCTGACTGCTGAGGGCTTGCTCCAGGAAGTATGGAACCAAGGGAACTCACATGCCTGGTGGGGTTCAGTGATTGATAGCAAGAGCCGAGCCAATATGGGGTCAGGAGAATCACGGCAATACCTCTTTGGTTAACTAGAGGTGACTTTGAAGGTTAGCTAATGATAATTTATTCAATGTATGCTCTATACATTCGCGTTGTGGTAGTGGGCGTCGAGCCCGGCCGAGTTCCAAGGTTCGGTTCCCTCCAAAGTGTATCTCGACACATTACAGGGAGAGTGGCACATCACTACTTCCTTTACTCCCTGCACTCACTACAGAATAATACGGGAGGTTCTCCTTTCCCCCTACGACTGATCCTACGATTGCGCAATCGGTAAAGCCGAATTTGCAAGGGCTGATCGGGTGACATGCCAGCACCATACCAATTCCCTACATAGAAATTAACTACCTAAATAGGAATCAAGTCCCTAAATAAGAATTGCGACTGCACTACGGTGGGTCTATAGGTTATGGCTTATCTACCTATTCAACGTTAGTAGTCTTCTATATCTGATTTCCATGCTGAACGCTTACTCCTAGAATGGAAAACTGACCCCCCTACACTAGGATGAATCGTACTTACTAAGGGTCAGATGCTTAAGGAGGGAAACGTGCGAAATCTTGATAAATAGCCCCTCTGTTTTTATACTAAGTATTTTTTTTTCGCTCTATTTTCGAAAGCTGTGCGGAGTAACTCCATTAGGTGGTGGAATTACTTTACTAGGAAAGACCGTAATATACTAAAAGTTCGTAAAATTCCCCGTTTGGAATCGCGGTTTCATTCGAAATCCACTGTACCTCCTGAAAACCTATATACCCTCAGGTTTATGACAACACCGTTGCGTATCTAGCCCTTAGGCTGTGGGACTCCTTGCGTGTAATAGAAGCGACAATTATACCCAATTCGGCAGTAAAACAACAAGTTTCCACTTCTTCACAAATTAGGAACAACATGTCAGTCACGAGAGGGTTTGCTACTACTAATGAGAAAGTAGAAACTCCGGTAGCCATCTTGAATATCTCCAAACGAGCTAATCAGTCGAGGCATGGTCAGGTAGCGAAGACAAGGAGTTATCCAACTTTGGTTTCATAAATCTTCAAAAGATATTCTTATGAAATAGGAGTCCAATGCACCAAGACCTGAACGACTGGTCTACAGATTTTGTCGCTAGAAAACGAAGTGCCAATTGATTTAAGCCGGCAACAAGGATACAGCATGGGTGCCTCGCTCACGACTGAGGAGGCCAAGGGTGCCTCAAATATTGGTATGACAATCAGCCCTAAATCAAACAGCAGTTTTCTAGCCATCAAGAGAGGCCGAAAGGCGTTGACAGAAGAGAATCAATAGGCCACCAGAAAATGGTCCCTCAAAGTTTGTGACTTTAACCGCTCAATCGTCTGTTCAAGCTGCTAATGCCATCAGCAATAGATCACCCAAGTCAGCCTCATATCGGCAGTATGTTACACTCTCCCTTATCCCGTAATAACCACATTTCTTACCATCCAAAGGCATGGGTGAATATTTCAGAATGCACGCCGAGTCTATTAACAACCCGGCAAAATTCTGGGGTAATGTCGCACGGGAGCTGATCAAGTGGAGCTCTGATTTTGATGCTGTTCAGTACGGCTCCCTTGACAAGGGTAATATTTCATGGTTCCTGGGCGGAAAGCTCAACGCATGCGTCAACTGTGTGGATCGCCATGCCCTGAAATATCCGGACAGATACGCCATTATCCATGAGACCGATGACGGGGATGATCCGCGCAGCTTGACGTACATCGAGCTATTGAAGCAGGTCAGCAAAATGTCCTGGGTTTTGAAAGATTTGGGAGTCCGAAAAGGGGATGTTGTTTCCATATACATGCCCATGATTCCTGAAGCGTTGGTGGCAATCCTTGCGTGTGCTCGGATTGGAGCTGTTCACTCCGTCATATTTGCTGGTTTTTCATCCGGTTCTATCAAAGACCGCGTGGTTGATTCAAAAAGCAAGATCATTATCACGTCAGATGCCAGCTGCCGTGGTGGCAAGATCATAGGTTTGAAAAAGATAGTTGATGAGGCGTTGGCTGATGTACACGACTTGAAGACCCTGGTATTCAAGGCTGGTAAGATCGACGTTTCATGGACAGAGGGACGAGATTATTGGTGGCACGAGGAGGTAGAGAAATGGCCCGCTTATTGTCCAGCAGAATCCATGGACTCGGAGGATCCCTTGTTTCTCCTGTACACATCAGGATCCACCGGGAAACCAAAAGGGATCCTTCATACTACAGGAGGCTACTTGGTAGGGGCTGCTTCTACCGGAAAATACGTTTTTGATATTCATGACAACGACCGCTACTTCTGTGGCGGAGATGTGGGTTGGATCACCGGCCATACATATGTTGTGTATGCGCCTTTACTTCTAGGTATATCCACCGTGGTTTTTGAAGGAACTCCAACCTTCCCAACTCATTCAAGATACTGGGAAATCATCGACAAGCACCGTGTTACGCACTTTTACGTGGCACCGACGGCCCTGCGACTCCTCAAGAGAGCAGGGTCCTCCCCGTCCAGCTTCAAGATGGAACACCTTCGCGTCCTCGGTTCCGTAGGCGAGCCCATTGCTCCAAATATCTGGAAATGGTATGATGAAGAAGTCGGGAAAAGCAGATGCCATGTGGTAGATGTAAGTCACCCTGCGGATCGATTTATTCCTAATCGTTATCAAGAAGCATATTGACTAACCTGAGGTAAGACATACTGGCAAACGGAGACTGGCTCCCATGTCATCACACCTCTCGCCGGCGTTACCCCTACAAAGCCCGGTGCCGCATGTTTGCCGTTCTTTGGAATTGATGCTGCTATAGTTGATCCTGTCACAGGACAGGATATTCCAGAGCCAAATGTGGATGGAGTTCTTGTATTCAAGTCCTCTTGGCCTAGTATGGCCCGAACCATATTGGGCGACCACCGTAGGTTTCAAGAGACATATCTGAGCGCGTACAAAGGATACTACGTGAGTTAATAGCTAACCCAAAAAAGGTTCTGACTACTCATTGAAGGGTTTACTGATACGTATGAGCCTAATCTAGTTCACTGGTGACAGTGCTAGCCGCGATGAAGACGGCTATTTTTGGATCCGAGGCCGCGTCGACGATGTCATCAATGTCAGTGGTCATCGACTAACGACGGCGGAGATTGAATCTTCTCTAATTGCTCACCCAGCCGTTGCCGAGTCGGCAGTGGTGGGCGTAGCTGACGAGATCACTGGACAGGCTGTTGTCGCCTTCGTGAGCCTAAAGAAACAAGCCGATATGGTACTAGGAGATGCGTCTCTTAGCCATGAGTTGAAGCTCCACATTCGCAAATCCATTGGGCCGTTTGCAGCACCGAAAACTATATACGTCGTCATAGATCTCCCCAAAACTCGCTCTGGAAAGATCATTCGTCGTATTCTACGCAAGGTGACAATGGGTGAAGCTGACCAGCTTGGAGACGTATCAACGTTGTCAGATCCTTCAGTTGTCGACGAGATTATAAAGGTGGTACAACATAAACAGTAGTTAGCTTTGAGAGAATATATATTTTTATCTTGCAAATGTCATCCCCCCAAGAGCCACGATAACACATGTACAATACAATATACACGTTATGTACACATATTCGATGTTTTGAGGTTGGTTTATCATACCTGTAGGATGTCGATGCGCCTTCTCTACCTGGCACTTTTCATGTCTCCTTTACAGGGGTATGTGGTGACTTTGCATTAATAGAACATATTGGGGGCAGCTCTTAGCTTGCATGCACCGGTTGTTAAACTTATGAAACCTATTCCTTTCTTTTTTTCCAAAGACAAATGAAGCCTAGATATGATGTTGACTCTCTATCCAAGCAGTTGAGATAAACTCCAAACCCGCCCTCAGCCAGGGCTCTTCTGTTGAAGCCTTAAAGTCGAATCCGTGATCCCCAGGTCGTATCGCTGCATGTATTTTAGCAGCGGGGTCTGCTTGTCTTAACAGTCGCAGTAACTTAATCGAGCCCTCAACGGGGACTGCGGTATCGTCCTCTCCATGCAATAGGAATATCGGGGGAAAGAAAGGCGTTCCCGATTCGTGGGCGAGAGGCGATCCTTTTCGGAGGCGTTCAAGCAAGAACAAATCCTCATCACGACCGAAGAGGTCTAAAAACCGTCCGTTTTGAACCGCGGCAATTGCAGCGGCCAGGCGGGAGGGCGGATCTGCCTCGGTTATGGGTGCAGCTCCCAGTGCAGAAGAAAGAAACTCCTCTACTGTTTCTTCGCCATAGTTTGTCACTCCTACAATTGGCTTCGGATACTGCTCTGTGTAATGGGGAGAGGTCATGTCAACCATTGGATATAGTACAATAATGCCTTTCGGCCGTACAAAACCTGACATGACCGACTGTAAGGCCAGGTATCCGCCTTGATGCATATAGGCTCGTGTTAGGTGGAAGATCCTACCGATTTTTCTCGGAGCTCAAAAACTCACCTGCGCTTTCACCAGTTAAGAGAAGCCTGGATTGATTCAACGATATATCGGGACGTCTGATGGAATTCAGATGTCGTTTAATTCCGCCATCCCCAACCCAAGACCAAAAACTTTCCATGTCTTGTATTATATCGCGGCCTCTCACTTCCGGCAGTAAACGATAGTTGGGGCTGACGATTATGGCATTATTCTCTTCTGCGTAGTCCAGAATCCATTTTGAGAACCAGGCTGGAAACAAACTTGAGCCAGTGACCTAACTCCTGTCAGATTTGATCATATTCGTTAAGATGGATGTTTACGTACTAAGAAACCTCCATGTATGCGAACAATCACGGGATGGCTAGACATAGTTGCTGTCTTTCGTTTTGGGACCAATATGTCGACCTCAATCTTGATGCCTGCTGAGGGATATTGGGCCCTGAAAATGTCAAACGGCCTGAAAATTTCAGGAGAAACGCCAAGCAGGACATCAGTCAACGCCTTGAATTGCGCATCACGCTCGCAGTTTGTACTTCCCATGTCTCAACGTAATGTTGTGACGCTTTCCCAATCTTTAGAGATTACACTTGGGAACAAATTAGTGAATACGTCACCGATGCATGTGAAGTGGCAACGGCAGCAAGGTCTGGACCGTCGTTCTAGTTTTAGGTGCAAATGCCAGCCGGTGGGGCTTTGATCATACTACCGAAACCGGCCTGGCGAACTCTCCATCAAGCTAACTACCAAATACGGGTCGAACAATTCCATGGGAGACCAGATACGGCCGTAGATCGGCCCCTTGCCGGGATCCGGAGAATCTCCTTCCTAGCTTGAGACGATACACAGCAATGTCCAAGACCTGGATGGCGTTTGCGAGACCTGGATTCAACACATTGGTAGAAAAAGAATACCAGAGGCAATCGTTTTATTCATACTGTCTTCAAGAATTTAGGTTCTACTTGTCTCCCAAACTAACCGTGACCATTATGAAGTCAAGGCTTTGTAAATCTCAGTTTCCACTCTATCTGAACATTCTCGTACTTGCGCGTCTACCAACATGTAATTTAGTCAGCCTGAGATTTTGCCTTTGGTCACCGTGACTCAAGGGCTTTGCTTACCTCCATAGGGAAGAATCTGGCTTGCAAAGATGCCACCGATGTTATTCTTCCGATCAGCAAACCAGAAGAGGTTTGGTAATCCTTCCCAAGATCCTGCTCCTGGAGCTCGGCCCGTTGTCTCTGCGAAATGGCTAATGGAAAAGGAGAACCCCCAACCCTCGGTGTGATCATCCGGCATTGGGGTAAGAGGAGTCGGGTTCGCCAGGTCGGGTTTTGCCACCGGAACACAAACGTTGCTGAATCGCGGCTTGTCGGGAATTTGATCCTTGAACATCTCTAATCTGACTGTCAATAACTAATACAGAACGGCTATGGGATTGCTTTTGTTACAACGCACCTTGAACTGTCTCAGGCTCCAGTAACTTTGTACCTGAGATCTGATCCGTTCCGTCATTCAACAAGAGTGATATAAGTCCTGTTTGGGTTTGTTAACTTTTCTTCCTTGTATTTAATATTCAATTTAACTCACGCTGGAACTCTGCTGGTTTTCCAAAGCATCCATGGCCTCCCGCGCAAGGAACGTTCTCCTCTACCAGAGGGCGCCGATAGAGATGATCCGCATATGTGAGCTTTCCGTTCGGAAGCCTCCTATGCATGAACGCCAAGTTTGACTTGGCCTCAGCAGAGGGATGAAATGTCACGCTTTCCATCCCGAGAGGCTCGAAAATTTTAGTCTTGAAGTAAGTGTCCAGCGATACTCCGGAAGTACGTTCAATGATTACTCCAACCCAGTCCATTGATGTTCCGTATTGAAACGTCTCTCCGGGTTGGTTCACAAGTGGTCTGTTGGACTTTTCCACTGATATCCCTGAAAAATCATCCGATCCGATCGGCCTCGTAAAATCTGCCAGATTATCGTCTTCAAAAGCGTAACCAAATCCAGCTATACGGGTTTCAGCAAAGCCTCAATAATAAATATACTCGAACTATTACCTGTGTGATTAAGGAGCATGCGAAGTGATATTCTTCTCTTCTTCTCAACCAATTCAAACTTCCCTGAAGCCCCGCGTGTCAAAACTTTGACATCTCTCAGCTCCGGACAGATGCCGTCTATCTGGTCAGCATCGTCCAAACGCAAGACTTTCTGTTCCACCAGCTGCATGCAGGCAACTGAGGTAGCCAACTTAGTAAAGGAAGCCAGCCAAAATATGGTGTCAAAGGACATAGGCTCATTGGACCTTATGCCAATGGTGCCAGAGCAATGTCGGTAGATGCTTGTTCCATCGCGCCGAAAAGCAGTGTAGATGAGACCCGGGATCTTGCGGTTACTATTTCCAGATGTATACTCATCTATGATATCACACAACCTAGCTGTTGTATCGGCAGACAGTGCGGAGGACATCTTCGCCTTGTTCCGGAGAGTCTAGAGAATGAGTGATGGAATATGCTATTTGGAGAGGAAGCTCCTACTCCCAAACAAAGTGCTTTGGGCAGGGGTGTTGTGCCTGTATTTTCCTCGTGTCCAAGACATATGCTATATCGTCTGTTCGGCTCGGCATTTGAGGGGTTTGCTTCCGGCATTCTTCTGGCCTAGACCCCAAGTTGGCCAAATTATCTTTGCCAAAGCTCAGTCGCCACACAAGTGGGTCTTAGACACTTCCCACCAACTCTAAAGTCCTTGTTGGTGTCAGAGTAAAACTACCAGAATAGGAAGTAAGGTTGTGATCGCCCATCTTTGAGATACAAAACACTCCTGTAACATGCAGCAGGAATAGGAATGACAAGTATCCTCGGCAAAACAACTAGCCAACATCTAAATTCACACACGGCTTCGTTCCCTCACAGCCATGGCTTCTTCGATTCGATATCAATTCACCCCAGGTCCTGTGGGCGAAATGCTGCGCTCCGCTTCGTTGGCGTCTACAGTGGCGATTCCCCTGGGCGGAACTCTAGTCATCACAACAGGACATGTTGGGGTTGATATTAAAACTGGACAACTAGTCACCAGCTCTATTGAAGACGAGTTCAATGCTGTATTCGACTGCCTCGACGCAGCTCTCAAGAATGCTGGAGTTAGTCAAGGTCTTGCAACCGCGCATAAATTGGTAGCGTACTTCACAAATACCGAGTACGAGGCTAAGATGCTGGCCCTGTTTCGAGAGCGATATCCCGGTCACACGCCAACATTGACCTCGGTGGTGGTTGCGGCGCTTGTCAACCCCGGCATGCATCTAGAACTGCAAGCAGAAGCCATCGCAGGCAACTAGAGGTATTGCGATGCATAAGCTAGCTCTAAATTTTTCCATACAACTTACATCAGAATGTGATCAGAAATTTGCTCATTGCTGTTCTTCGTTAGGTGTGAGAACCAACAAATGTTGAGCGGGAATAAAGCCAGGAAATATGTGAACGTCACGGATGGAAAGTTTACAATCATATTCTCAAGAGATATTAAGCGGGTAATATGCATACAGTAATGTCTTTTTCCTTACTTAATGTGACTGAACCAAGGATCATCAGAAAGTGATATGTCGAGTTAAGCTTCAAGCTACATCACGCCGTTCTCTTAGATTTGGGCCAAGCCATCGTAGAGTTGTATTCATTCCAAGTATCTCTCTAATCTCTATCTGGCATGTTGCGGTACGGGTTGCCGGGATCGGCGAGCTCCTCCTCAACCGAGGGAATTGTCTTAACGACCCTCGCCGGCGACCCCAAGGCGATGGAGTAGGGTGGCAAGCTCTTTGTCACAGTCGCGCCGGCACCAACAGTGCATCCCCGGCCAATAGTAACCCCAGGAAGAATGGTGACATTCCCCCCAATCCAGCAGTCATCCTCGATGCGGATGGGGTGGCCAAACTCTACAAACTTGATGCGGGAAAGCACACTTGTCTCGTGCCCAGCAGTGTATATGTGAACATTGGGGCCCATCTGCACCCTGTCACCAATAATGACAAGGCTTGTGTCCAGGATGGTCAACCTATTTGTTGGTGTGTTAGTCAACAGTGAATCTTGTTACCAGCCCGTACACTACTTCAAAGACTGACCCGAAATTCATGAAACAGTTCACACCAATCGACACGTTGCAGCCGTAGTCTGGGTAAAAAGGTGTCTCGATGCAAGTGCCTGTGCCAACCTTGCCAAGCATGTCGGAGAGTAACTCAGAGCGCTTATCAGCAATCTGCTCGTAGTCTCCGCTGTTTGGATCCAGATTGTTGTATTTGAAGGCCTTGCAGCGGGCATTGTGACGCCCCTCCAAAAGTCTCGGGTGTAAGGGGTTATACCTGCAAGCCAAGGGAGGGCTCAGTACATGGTTGGACAGGAACAAATTGCGGCTGGGAAAACAACGTACAACATTCCAGAGATCATCTTCTCGTACTCTTCACACCAGGGGGTTCCACGCAGCCCCCTGCCGAGCTCAAGCATCTCGTTATCTTTCTGCTGCGCGGCCATTGTATCCACTCGTCCAGTGATATTCTCGCTCGCTAGTGAGGAGTTTGAGTTGTGTAGCAGGCAACTGGCCATCTTTTAAGCCTGGAGAGACGTACCGTTTTTCCTAAATAGGTATTAAGGGCTCTCCGCGTTCGGCGGCCAATGACGAGGGCAGGCCGCCACACCGTGCGATCTCCTACTGTGAGAGTCCGAGTGATCCGTCTAATCTTGCTTGACTCAGCTTGCCGTCTAGCTTCCCCACACTCCTTGGCATTGATATGTTGTGGGGGTGGACCAGGGCTACCTTATCGACCAGTCTTGGCCCCGGATAGATGGCTACCAGACTGTGACGGGGAGGAGCTAGAGATAGCCGAGTGAAGATTGGTCTTCAAGGTAAAAAGGCCGTGTTTCGTCGCCTCTTGCAACCCCAGCGTTCCATCACTCAGCAGTCACTTCCTCAGTCACCCCATTCAAGCAACAACTACTTTCTTCTCCCAACTCGCTGTCTTGATATCCATCATGAGCAAAGAAATTACGAAAGATATGTCCAACTGCAATGAGTCGGACGTTGGCGTCGGCAAGGTTGAGGATGTCGACGACAACATTCTGATGGCTCAAGGCCATGTTCCGGTCCTAAAGAGATCCTTTAACCTTCTCGGAACCCTTGGACTTGGTTTCAGGTACGTGGCATCCCATTTCTGACTCCTCACATTCCCCCGCAACGCATGATCGACCCTGACACCTCCTCACCTCGCGCAGTATCACCAATTCCTGGCTATCCTATGCTAGCTGCTTTGGGCAGAGCTTACTCTACGGCGGACCTCAAGCAACCGTGTTTGGGCTGATCGTCGCATGCGCTGTACAGTGGCTCGTTGTTCTTGGGCTCGCTGAACAAGCTTCAGCTTTTCCATCGTCTGGGGGTGAGTATTCTACTCTTAGCTATACTTCTTGATTCTAACTTGAGTAACTTCTAGGCCAGTACCACTTCACGTATATCCTTGCTCCGAAGAAACACAAGAAGTTCGCCGCATTCGCCGTTGGAACTATCAGTGTCCTGGGGTGGTGGGTGATTACCTGCTCCGGCATCTCCAACAACGTCCAGTGCATCATCGGCATGATAGTATTCGCGAATCCCGACTACGAACCTCAACAATGGCATTCATTCTTGCTATACGTAGCACTGATCCTTCTAACCTGTGAGTTCGCTTCCCAAACAGGAGATACCGCGATATTAGTTAAATATCCGTGAGAAGAGACAACGGCAGCTAATTCCCCATAGTAATTCCCATCTTCACAATCCCTCAGCGCCATCTTGGCAAGTGGACCGAAACATGCCTCTTTTTGTCTGTTGCCGGATTCGTTATTGTTACCGTTACGATCCTTGCCATGTGCAAGGAATACAACCACCCCAGCTTCCTGGTCAAGTTTGACGGAGTTAGTGGGTGGCCTGATGGCGTTGCCTGGATCATGAGCGTGGGCAATGCGATGTACGCCTTTGCCAGTATGGATGCCGTCATCCACGTTGCAGAGGAGATGCACCACCCTGGAAAGGCCATCCCTAAGGCGATGTGAGTCCTTTCCCATCCTGCCAAACATTACCAAACTAACCGACTTAGGAACCTTACGCTGCTCATTGGTTTAGTCACCTCGGTTCCGTTCATAATTGCCATGATGTTTTGCATCAAGGATCTTGACGCAGTTCGTAGTGCCCACCTTCCGAGCCTTGAAGCTTTCTATCAGGCCACTGGAAGTGAGGCAGCTGCTCTCGGCCTCCAGGGAATCCTTGTAGTGCTCTTTTATAGTAAGTTCATATTCACTAAGTAGTATAGAGGACAGAGCTGATCCGAAATAGCGTGCATGCCTTCCCAGTGGATCACTTGCGGCCGACTTACATGGGCATTCTCCAGAGACGTATGTAACACGAATGGCCCATCTGTCTTACTTGAAGCTAACTATTGAATCCAGCGCGGGCTTCCATACTCTAACTACTGGAACCATATCTCTCCCAAGTTTGAATTCCCTGTCCGCACCACCCTCCTCTCCGTGGCATTCTGTATCATTTACGGCGTGTTGTACCTTGCTAGCTCGCAGGCCTTCAACTCCATCATCATCACCGCTGTCCTTGGAGTCAACATCTCGTATGTTGTTCCACAGGCCATTACCTTGTTCCATGGCCGCAGCAGACTCCCTGATCGACCATTCAAGCTTGGCAAAGTCTGCGGCTACCTTTGCAATGCTTGGACCCCACTCTGGGTTACCACCATCGGCGTGTTCATCTGTTTCCCCAATGTCATCCCGGTGTCAGCTGCGTCAATGAATTAGTAAGTTCACCGTGTAATTCTTTAGTACAGGAACAACAACTGACACTATTCTAGCGTTTCCGTTGTCCTTGGGTTTATGGGTATCATTCTAGTGGCCTTGTGGTTCTCGGTTCGCCGTGCATTTGAGGGTCCGAACATTGACTGGAGCATGCTCAGCGAGCAGAATGTCCAAAGTTCCTAAGGACTTTTGTTACTACTTCCACAGTATTCATGAAACATCGTTCGTGGGAATACTGAGCATGGCAGGGTCTCAGCCTTGAGGATTTGCCATGAATTGATTGGAAAGTGAGGATGGGTCGGCGTCTATTGGTCATCCATGCCTCCTGGCTATGTTTTCTTAGGCCAGCATACCTACGTTAAATCTAGCTACATTATATGCTACTTCCTTTATCACCACTGATATGGGATTTGCCTATAAATTTTTAGACCGAAAGGAAAATAATGGTGTAATTGGCTCACAAGCTCCACAAGTCGCACGTAAAGTCTAACAATCTAGTGAAGTATAGGATATCAAGCCTTCACAGGCTGCTTGCTACCGATTAACGACATAAGCTAAAGCTTTGCACGACTTTCCCGAAACCTATCAAGTCGATAGGAATGAAGCATTGGATCTTCGTTGCCATATAGAATCTTCTTGGACAGAAGTTGACCAACAAGCGCAGCATTCGTCACACCAGAGTGCATGCACGCCACATCCATCCCATCCAAGCCCGTAGAGCCAAGGATGGGATATCCATCCTCCGGATCAGGACGTACTCCCACTGTATAGCCGCCGAACTCTAGCTCATGCCCCCGTTTGAACAGCTTCTGCATCTCCTTGAAGAGTTCTCTGGCAGTGACTTCCGGGTCATCCCCCGGTGGACCGCCCGAAAAGCTGGCAGCGAAGCGGATGCGCCCATCGAGTGTCTGGCGCAGGTGCATTGCCGGCAAGCGGAGCAGCGTGTTTAGGTATCGCTTCTTGCTAGGCGTCGTGTTGACAATCAGACCCTCGGTGCCCTTGACGGGAAGCCTAATATTCTCCGTTGCCAGCAATGCGACGCTGGCAAGACCAGCAGCTACAACGACGTGGCTACCACGTATGTGCCCAGCGCCCGTCACCACTCCAGCGATTCTCCGACCGTCGCTCGACCTCAGGAATCCAGTGGCAGTCGTGCGGAGGACCTTGGTACCTCGTGCTTCGGCATCGGCAACGAGCATAGCTGCGGCATCATGTGCCTCGATCGTGCCCTCGTCGGGAACATACAGGCCCCATTCAGCCGAGGCGAACTGGGCATCGTCCACTTCCCGCTCGACCGCAGCCAGGCTTCCCTTGCCCAGGCGCTCAATCTTGGTGCCCCATTTCTGCTGACGCTCGTGGAACTCGGTGCGCTCGGAGGGAGTCTTGTCGCAGGTCAAGGTGCCTCCCCAGTAGATTGGGAGGTCGGGCAGCTCCTTGCTCATCTCAACCCAACGAGCCATGGAGCGACGTCGGAAATCATAGTAGAACTTCGTGGTGGTGCCGGCTGCATTGAGCCAGGAAAACGACTTTGGTGTCACCACACCGCCCACCTCTCCTGCGATGATGATGACATCCTTCTTCTTCTCCTTGGTCAGGTGCCACGCGATGGAGGCACCGACGACGCCGGCTCCGATGACGATAATAGGGTCAGATTGATCGCTCATCGTTGTCTTTGACGTTGTGGCCGTTGTTGTTCGCGCAGGATGATCCGAGAGTAAAGATAGATCCCGCTAGAGGTTATGTGATGGACGTCATTGCAACAAAGGTTTTGTTTGGAACCAGTGTCGACCTTTATACCAAAGTAAACGGAATTCGAAGAGAGAACCATCTTGCCCACTCTTTCGCTCTATGGACCTAAGTCTCTTCTCCGGGTCGTCCCAGCCCCGAAAGAAGGTCGGGGATGCTCGGAAGTTTCCGACTCCACTTGCCGGCCTTGGTGTTTGTCTGGGGCTTCTTCCGGTTGCCGCGAACATCTGAAGACAAGGTAGTGAGTGGCAAACGTGTATCATTAAATAATGTAATCATCCAGATTCCTCGGGATTAACTTTTATTGGTCGCCATTTCTAATCTCTTATCTCGGGCATTAAGACGTGCTGACACAACTACACCAAGTGATGAAGCTTATCAAGGGCAGAAAACCCCAGTCTGGATGAGCTTTAGAAACTAAATTCAGTCACGCTTCATGGTCCAAGTAGATAGATACATATATGTGCCAGGGGAAAGAGGAGAGATAGTACAAGAGCTACAAAATGGAACCGGCGATATCGTCAATTCTCCCAAAGTCTTCAATAAACCCTCCAAAGAAACCATCTAGGCCATCCAAAGTCCCTGCCTCTATGGCAACCCTCAGCCAGTTGTTCCAGTCCACCTGATCTCCCCCTCCACCTCCCCCTCCTCCCCCTTCTCCTCTAAGATTGGTCGAGGAGCTTGGCGGAGGAAAATCCTGGAGTGGCAAAGATCGGTCCCTATTGATCAACATGGACATGGTTCGGCTAGCTAGGACTTCAAACGTGTCCCGGTACGGTGCCGCCCCTCGCCACCCTTCTGATATGGCCACAAGGACCATGGTGCACTCTGTGCATGTTTTACTGAAATCGTCGAGAGCCACGAGATCCCAGGGAGAAGGGACGGTCCAGAGACAGTGCAGATACACCAGGCCGGCCAAGAACAGGCAGGATAAGGTACCCCAAGTGTAACGCCTGTAAGTCCCGATGTATAAACGGCGATACCCCTGGCACACACTCCGGGAAGCACGTACGCATTCCGAGAATATGTGGTCCGACGATGGTTCATACGCTTCTAATTGATTGCGATAGAGTAGAAGAATGGTATAGCTGTAGTTCATGTCGTACCATTCAGTGCTATTGAACATGGTGAGATCATCGACCGCTAATGGTTTTGTTGAAGGCGAGGCTGTCGCATGCCACTGATCTAGATCCGCGCGCAGCTGTTGTATTCGACTCTGGTATGCCGTGTCGTGGACACTCAGCCTAGCCGTATCAGAGAATAGAGAGGTGCAGATCCGGGCCTGTATGATGCGAAGCCTGAAAACGTGGTTGGCATGTGTAATGGTCGACTTGCCGAGCTGGCCTGGCTCGCTCGAAGCCCCAGTCTCCGCTATGATTCCCATCTCGGAGATGCAGGAGTCGTTGACATCAGCAGGAAGCTCGGCGTCGATTTCCTGCAGAGGGATCCCGAGGGGTCTCCCAAGACGGAGGGCCATGGTGCAGTCAAGGCCTTGGGCTACCCAGAATACCCTCTTGCGCAATTCGTGCCGTAACATGTTGGCTGGGGGAGCGTGGCGTTTAGCGCTGCGATGGTAGCCTAGTCCGATGCATTTTCGTAAAGCAAGACCTGATAGCTCCCTATATACAGTGTGGTATAAGTAAGATGATGATCATGACGAGGGTGATAGGGCTTTGGCCAGGTTGCGTTTTTCATTCATACCAAAGAGAAGGCCCGGTCAAAGACCGTAGAGAGTACATGGCACAGAGAAGGATAGCCTGAATGGACTCCAAGCTATCATTTGCCAGTGCATCTGAGTGCAGCTGAGCGGACGTGTAAAGTTGCTGCAATGGAAAAGAGGGATGGTTAGCTTATTTCAAGCACCCTACAAGCTCAGATGATGGCAAAGGCAAATTAGGGGAGATTGAGATGCAGATATACCTCAGCGAAAGCATCTGTATTATTTTTCAGGAGAGCCGCGACGGCATAAACCTATAAAAAGCGATGAGAGTCAACAGCCCTGCCTGCTTTGTATGAATAACGTGCCTGGTACCTGGATAGTGATCACGGCTTCTTACCATATTGAGGAAGAACAGCGCTTGTCCAAAAAGCTCTGTATGAATAGATTCTGGTGACGCACCGTACACCTTGGCCTCCCAGGTCCGAAAGGTTGGTTCGTGCAGGAAGGGATACTGTGGTTGTATGTATTTGAAGTAGGCATTGCTCAACGATATGGCAGTGTCATAGTCTGGTAGAGGACATGGCGTCCCCGTCAAGCTTGGCTGGTCCCCCAATGCTGACCCTGTTGTTGCTGCTGACGGTGGCAGGTTTCTGTTCAGGGGGAGGCTTATGATGCGCGAGAAGGCAAAGGCAGACGAAGAGCCCAGGTACTGCGGTTCTATCTGCAGTGTGCGGAAATCCAGCATCCCAACTCTGGATGGCAGGTCGCCGCTGCTGGGTCCCCCTCCCTGCTCTGGTGAAGTGTAGTAATTTGTCGAAGGTGTGCTCCCAGGGGCGTTGCTCGTGCTTTGCGCCGTCCCCGAATGATGAACGGAGGAGGAGTCTGTCCTTGCCGTGGTGGTTGTTGATATGTGTTCCAAGCTAGCCACGCGATCCTCGAGAAGCTCGACATAGTTTCGAGGTCTGGGGCGGCTGGTCTGGGAATCTTGAACGAGACATGCTAGAACAGGCGTGTTAGAGGACGGCTACAAGGAGATGTGCCTCAAGGTGGTTGATAAGGTACGTGATCTATGTGGATGGAGGACGGGACTTACAGATACTCAGCCTCTTACAATGACTGCAAGCCGGCACCTGGTCATCACACTAATATCGTAGCCTCGTGTCATTACAGCTCATCACCAACATCATCATCATCATCATCACTACAAGGTTATGCAGTGTGCCCCAAGAGGCAGCGTGGTTTAACAATGGAACTCACCTTGAGTTTCTTCTCTTTGCAGTGCAGACATGCCTGCAGGGCCCTTGGACCATTGTTGCGCCCTCGGCGACGTCGGGCGTGACCTGCGCCCGTTCTCGGAGGCTGCATTGCGTCACCTGCACAGACCCGTACAAGGTCCTCTCTGTCTCTCCGAGTGTTTTCAGGATGATAACACGTGGGGATGGGGAATGGAGGATCGAGACGAGGGGTAAGACAGACGACGGCGGTTTGTTACAGAGGCGGCGCCCTTGATCAAAACCATCATGTAAAGGTATCCATTTTCCGATGGATCGTCTGGAAGTTTCCGGATAAGTCACTGCATGTTTGTTCTCCACGTGATTTGCCAACCAAATTAGCTTCTCAGTTTGCTCGGAAACTTCCCATCATCCACTCTTGATGATCTTACCCTATATGGCTCACTTTCTAGCGGTAATTCGTTGTTCACTATTGTAGAATCCGTCAACGTAAAGGAGAGGTCTTTTTATCCGTTTAGAATGAGTTCGTTATTATATTATTGATGGACTGAAATTCGCTAAGTCAAGCCAGCATACATGTATGGCATGAAAACAAAAGTTAAAATGTAGGCTAGCCTTGATCCTCCACTCTTTGGGCTTGGCCGTGTCGTAGATCAACGTGTGTCTGGCGGCCTGTCGTGGTGTGAACTCAGGAGAGGGATTATCCTTTGGAACCATCTAGTCAGTAATTATATTATTGCCGCCTGATTAACCATACATTTCCCCATGATCTTGCCAAGGCCATGAACTGAGCCATGGTGGCCATTCATCCTGTTCGTGATTAAGTCTACAACGCGTTGCCTTCCACTGCTGAGACACCCCAATTAAACTACTAGTCATCCCGCAAAGGCCTAGCAGGCCGTCGTTGGACTTGACAAACCCCATACTAGAAATACAAATCCATAGATCACACAGATCTGAAAAGACTAGTTTCTTTGTGGTTACATACATGCTGTGGCCTAACAATCAGCACAAGGGGCCATTGGAAGAGGAGGGAGACACTCGGAAGAATATCTGATATGTGGAGATCCTTTTCATCTTCTTCACTTTCATTCAGTCTCTCAAATGGCGATACGAACCTCTTGATTTGTTCTGTCTCGGGCTTTTTGGCCTCTTCGGTAACAAGCTCCTTTTTGACCTTTGGAGACGTGTATAGAGTGTGCACCCGGACAACGAGGCTGCAAACAATAGCGAGACACCAGAACCCGATGGCCTGCTTTTGGAGCTTCTTCGTGTGTTTACGGACAGGGAATCCCATTGCCTCTGGGATTGTAGCCGCGTCAAGGGTGCAGTAGCACATCAATGACAGAGATTTAGTGATGGAGGCAAACTGAGGCACCGCAAATCCGGTAGTTCCCGCTCGCTTCGTGGCGTCCAATGCCGCGAACCAGAAATCGACTGTCTTGCCCAGGCGCAGAACCTTGCGCGTCAATGCCATATGGCCCTTGATTCGGTTACAGCCAGCGAGGTCCAGGCCTCGAATGCGGAGGAACCAGGAGCACACTTGAGACGCATACTGAACTAGACGCAGTAGCTTATCACGCCCAAGTGTGGTGGCGAGATAACGGGAGTAGCATTCCGGAAAGTACTGGTTTGAGATAACCATAGTGAATACCAGATGAGAAAGACCTGAAGGGCGAATAACAAGGGAGACAGATAAGAAGAGCAAGACTAATAAGACGAAGAAGACATAAGCGTAAGGAATATAAGGAATATCGGTACATAACATTAGTAAGTAGTTCAATCTTGGAGGACGTACAAACAGACTCACTATGGAACTGACTTTTGTATGTAACTAGACAAATAAAATTAGGGGAATACACGGTACCTCAATAATGGCGGCTGCTCGTCCAGGTTCATAATACTGACTGACTGGTCTGGATCCACGCCAGTCCTAAAAGGTCTTGATAAGCACGGGGGAGGCTACGGATTTTCATGATTGGCTGCCCGTATACTTCCGGGACACAGGCCCCAGCGTATCTTTCCGGCCACTACACCGGAAACTTCCATAACCATCATGACTGAAGGCTTTTCCCGGCCTAAGGACTGCGGTGCCACGGCACCCCACGATCTCCGTCTAGATTGTGACCTTTGCATGGTAATCCGTAATCTGGGGAAAAGCAAGGCACTTATCATGCCCGCTTGGCTTGAGGCCTGACGACTTTAAAAAGTCGCGACAAGACAGTCCTTCATCCCCCTTTTCCTCATCGCTTCTTCTCCAATACGTTTATCTTTTCCTGAACAGCACCCCTTCCCGGGTTGAAGAGATGAAACAAATCTGAAACTGCCATCTACTTGTTTCTCCCACCTTCCTCTTCCTCCTATACTGCTTCCCCTCCCTTGTCGCTCGTATACCTTTGGGGGGAACCATGCGTTTCTCAAAAATATTCCAGAAGTCTTCTGTGGCTAAGTACGCACAACGCATCAAGGAGACTCCTCGCCATATCATCTTCAACGGTCCTCTATGGTTCAGTTCCTTTTTGTACGCCCTGTCAGCTATACCTCTAAGTAAGTGTTTTAGAGAAATTGAAAAAGAAGGGAGGACAATGACAACAACAAAAATAACGATCAGACTCGCGTTACCCCGAGACCACTTGGGAAAAAAAAACCAGACCGGCTAACTTCTTTGTGTACAGCTTGGGAACAGGGCGCATCTGCCGTGATACCTAGTCTTCCGGGCTTTCAGAAGCAGTTCAAAGTTTCATCTGGAGCGGATGCTGACGCTATCTCAAACTACCTCTCCATCATCTACATCGGGTATGCGATGGGAGCAGCCCTCTCCTTCTTCGCTAATGATAGCATCGGCCGTCGCTGGGCCTACCGGGCTTACATACTTCTTTTTATCATTGGTCAGATTATTTGCATTTTCGCACCGAATATGGGAACCCTGTACGGTGCACGTATTATCACCGGGATGGGCATCGGTTCCCTTAGTGTTATCGGACCTATGAGTATCGCTGAAATCTCGCCAAAAGAGATTCGCGGTCTTCTTACCTCCTGGTATACCGTATGCCAGGGTATAGCCCTGACTACTGCTAACTTCTGTGTTCTCGGCATTATAAAGCACATCCCCAACAGCAAGGTCCAGTATCAGATCCCCTCCGCTGCTATCTCTGGCTTTATGTTTCTCTGCATCCTTGCTAGTTTCTTCATCACCGAGTCCCCTCGTTGGCTGCTGATGGTTGGGCGTCGAGAGGAGGCGGTGGCTACTATGGCCAAGCTACGCCAGCTGCCTCGGGATCACGAGCGTATCATAGGAGAACTGGCTGACATGGAAGCATCTATCGTCGCAGCCCACGGTGATTTCGGTGGCAAGCCCAGCCTCTGGGTTGTGGCCAAGGAAACCTTTACCGTGGGCTCGAACCTTCGTCGTCTCCAGCAAGTTGCTATGTGCTATGCCCTTGCCCAGCTCTCTGGTGCCAATTCGGTTACCAGCTACTTTATCCCTATCATGAAGCTCTTGGGACACTCAACGGACACCCAATATTCCATTTTCCTTAGCTCTATGTATGCGTTCTCCAAGCTTTGGTTTAGTCTTATTGCCTCCTTCTTCTTTATCGATATTGTTGGACGCCGCCGCTCTCTTTTCATCGGAATCGCCTTCCAGACCATCTCGCATATCTATATTGCTGTCTTTATCAAATACCAGCAGCAGGGCCAGACAAATGCCGCCTCTGGCCAGGCTGCTATTGCAGCTCTTTTCGTACATGCCTTTGGCTACGCTGTCGGTAAGTGTAGACGGCACGTACGTCTACTTTTCAAAGACGCTACCTAGGAATCTATGCTGACCGAGTTGTGTGCATATCTAGGCCTCTTCATCCTACCATACGTCTTTGGCGGCGAGCTTTGGCCTGATAGAATCCGTTCGTTTGGTGGTGCCGTTGGACAGACTTTCCACTGGCTGTTCATCTTCGCTATCAAACAGTCTCTTCCCAGTCTTTTGCACAACACAAACAACTGGGGTGCTTTCCTTTTCTTCGCTGGTTGGTGTGTCATCGGCTTGATTTACATATACTTGATGGTGCCTGAAATCGCGGGTCTGAGTGTCGAGGAGGTCGATAAGATCTTCGAAGGCTCCTGGCTCAACGCAATAAAGGTTACTCGGGCGCACCGTGCCCAGACACGCGCCTTCGACACCATGGACGGCGTGGAAGATGCTGGGTCTGAAACCGGCAAGCGGTTGTAAGTTGTTTTGAGCCTTTTTCTTTATCGCTGGTGATTCTTGTCCATAACGCTGACGGCCTTTTAGCGACAACCTCATCTCTATCAAAGTCTAAGATAGACGGTCGACTTTGGGGATAGAAACACCGGGAGAACAACAGGGACAGCCTTTCATTATCGCGGGCTTTTATCTCTTTATACCGAGGATATACCATTCTGCCTAGGTTACAATACGTTCAATAGCTACAAGCGTATCACATGACGGTTTTGGCCTAGGCAATTATAAATCTTCAGTTGCAAGTTATTCGTACCCTAATGCCTCTTCGTCCACAAAGCCATGCATATAGCAAAATGAGAAGAATTGCCAATGTGCTGTACTTTCTGGCCCCTTGCAGATAATCATGGGACGCTTTTGTTTATTTATTTCGCCGTTCATTTACAATCTGGAGCGAAACCCTCCTGACAACTCCAAAAGCAGTGACTCTGCAGCCTTCACAGCATCCACTGCCATGCCGTACCCAGCTTGAAAGCCAGTTCCACCAGCACCATAGTTGTGAATAATTGTACGCTTTTGGCCAGAAATGGACAGAGTCTCTCTCTCCACTCGAGCACCTCCCTCGCGAGATGGTCTTAGACCAGCAACAGCGATAATGACCTCCGGGTTGCTTCTTCTGACCTCTTCACTGAGTTCCTTGGTCCGTTGCAGAATTGACTCTGTTTCATACGCGTAGGTTGATCCATCACTTCAAAAAAAAAACAGCGGTTAGATACCCAGTAGCACCCAGGATCTGGGGATCATCACTTACCCATTGCCTTTCTGCATATATCCGCCCAAAATCACATGCCCATTTGAGTTGGGTCGGGGAATAACATACGTTTCGTAATCTTTGCCGTGTCGCATCATGTTTGTGCGCACCTCGGGTGCAGCTGTCAACAAAACCTGCCCGCGCGTGGGATAGCACTTGGCATCCTCTACACCTGGCAGCGTCCGAGCGGCATTGCCGGTGCAGTTGAACACAACCTTGGTGGAGGAGCTGGAGAAGGCGGTCTGGATATCCGGAAGTTTCTGGCGTACAAAGCGGACATTATAGTCGTCTCTCAGCCGGTTGTACAAGTAAAGAAGATGCTTTGGCGCATTTACGGTCAATGTTGTGAAGGATGCCGCGAACTTGACTCCCTGTGGCAGTTCATTGTTTGGGAGCACCCGGAACTGTGCAGTATCAGTTAGCATTGGGAAGTAACCATATCCTAGATTCGTCACCACTAACGTCTTCCAGATACTCGGACATGGCCTTAATCTTTTCATGCGGCACATCGTCATCCCACAACTCTGTGGACGGTGTGCGTTTGACATGTGTTACTTCAGGCTTTTCCGAGGCAAGCTTGCTCAGATGCGTATATCCCAACCTATCCCACTTCAAGGCATTGGCATCCGAACCAGAGATAGCAGAAAAATTACAACCAGCCCTTCAGACTCTCTTAGTAAGACTTTCCGTTTGAGGGGAAGGTGTACTCACCACGGTGATGTGTAGGCTATGGCTGTGTCACCTGGTAGATATTCCGCAATGACAGTGATTTGCTTTCCATATCCTCTTTCAGCGAGGACAAGCGCGACATCGAGGCCAATGATACCTGCACTAATCAATGTTAGATAATGCTTTCCAGCTCCTTCATTTTTTTTAGTGTTAACATACCCAACAATAACGATATTGTCTTGAGAAGCCATGGTGGCAGTCCACTATAGTTACTCTTGTTTATCTCTTCGGTAAGGTTGTGTTGTGAAATGGAACTGAGATGGGATTGGGCGGATGTGAAGATGAGATTACAGAAATTCACTACTATATGAGTTCACTGAACAAACAGAATATTAGGCCTCATCTGGAATGATCGTATCGTTCTAGATATGTCGCTTTCTGGTGTTCTGTAAATCGTGTCCCATGCCCCAATGGGTGTGGGTAAACCCGGCTCTCACCGTGATCCGCAATATCTATCCCAGGGGTGATGAACTAAGTCCCAGATAGGAATTGAAGACCTGGACCCACAAGACGGTAATACCTAATCTGGAAGTTCCTATTTCGCGATGGCTTGGTTCATGTTGAGGGGTGAGGAGACGAGGGATCAAAAATGAGCTCGTGATACAGCCCGCCATCATTAAAGCATGCGTGGGATAGCAGCGCTAGTAATATTTCTTGACTTCGGGACCCATTGGGTAATTTGCCAAGCTAATAATGAAAATGTAGTGATCGGAAGTCTGCCTTCTCCTGGTAGACGGTGTCAGTGTAGTGAGCGCCATTCTACGTACATAATCCCTTTGTTCGACAGCAGTGAGAAATAGGTCAACAAATGCCTTGTAGTTATTTTTACTTTTTTCTTATAGTTCTATCATACATTTAAAAATCAATCTTGAAGCTGAATTTGTCCTCCCAGTGCATAGCCCAGTATCTATCCCAGATGGCCTTCGTGATGGGGCCAACCTTGCCATCCTGAACCTTCTGATCATCCAAAGTGGTGATGGGCATGATACCACCGGCAGTTGTGCACATAAGGATCTCATCGGCCTGATAGACGGCCTCCACGGGGACATGCTCAACGCGGATCTCGTAGCCAAGAGAGTGCGCGGCATCAATAACACTCTTCCGCGTGATTCCCTGCAGCACGCCGCGATCAGGGGTGTAGAGGATGCCATTCTTGATCAGGACAATGTTGAACCCAGATCCCTCCGTGAGGTTGGCGTCGCCATCCGTCAAAAAGGGGTAGGTGGCACCACGATCATTCGCCTCGAACAAACCGCGGACCAAGTCACCCCACTGCAGGTTCTTGATGGTTGGGTCGATGGAGCCGGGGGGACTCGTCGCACAGTTCGGGCGACAATAGCGCGTCCACCCTTATATTGGTCCTCGGGCTCCATGACCCAGACGTACGGCTGGATGAACATGTAGAGGTTGTTGTTGAGGAGATCCTCGGGGCGAGCGCCACGAACGCCAGTAAGACCACGCGTGACAATCAGCTCGACAAAGGCATCGCGGATACCGCTCTTGACGACCATGTCACATAGCGTCTTCTTGACTGTTTCCCGATCAAGAGGCAGGCGGAGGCGCATCTTCTTGCAGCTCGCATCCAGACGGTCCAGGTGTTCGTCCAGGCGGAAGAACCGGCCATCCCAGACGGAGGGGACGTCATATGTGAGGTCGCTATGCATGAAACCCTGGTCAAGTAGGGGAATACGGGCTTGGTGTAAAGGGACGAGCTCGCCTTCGACCCAGGCGATGCCTTTGGCATATGGGTTCGAGGCTTGGCTGGCCTCGAGGGCCTTCTGTCGTTCGGCGTAGCCGGCAAAGACAGTGTTCATGGTGGCCATTTTGAATATTGATTAATGAAGATGGCGATATGATTGTGAACTTGATGTGTTTCCACGAATGATGTATATGGAAATGCGGAACTTGTGCAGGCAAGGATGCTGGTCTCTTGGGTCTAGAGTACAATGTAGTCGATTGCTTAAGTAGCTGCAACTTCAACATACCCCACGATCATCCGTATCTCCAAGATCAACCGAGGCCATTCGATTACCTCAGAATCTCCTCTCAGTATTTCCTATTCAGGTAGTAGTGTGGTTGATAAAGATGCGATTCAGTTTTGCCACCACTGGCTCTCTACCGGATCCGGCAATAGCCCATTAGCCAACTCGGAAGAACTGGCGATGGATTTCGTAGGCGAAGAGGAGAAACACATCCTCCACCATGGCTAGGATACTTCTATTTCAAGCTTCTTCCTTACTTTGAGGACATAGTTGCGCTCAAACGCACCAAAATAAAGAGATACGAATTATTTTACATTAAATTAGCAATATCATCCAAACGAGGTTCCATTACACATGAATAGACAGAGGCGTCCCTGCGACCTGCGCGGTTGTAGGTTCATGGCTCTTTCCAGCCACTGTGAGAGTAGTCCTGAGCTATGTTCCGTTGAACCGCTACCCCGTATAGAAAAGCAAACATAAACCTGCTCTGCTTAAACCAACTTGGGAAGAAGCAGTTAGTTCCCAATCAAGTATCCAATCCAATCCTGGCCCACAAACCTGCACACCAGATCGCTCACCCAAATAAATACTGTCGTGAATCCGCACTCCCATCGCTCGACCTCGTCTTCTTATCCAAAAATGATCCCCACCAAGGCTCATGGTTGTCCTCAGACCAGAACTCTTGCAGTAGCGAGTGGGTTGTGAGGAACATGTCGTATTTCGTCTTGTCGCTCCACCATTTGCAGTACGACAACGCGGCTTCGCGCAAATGCTCATCATTTGTCTCGCAGCCCGCCAAGAACACAGGGAGAAGGAGCTGCTTCTGGAGTTGCGACGTGTAGCGACAACAAGTGACGTGTCTGAGGGTCTTACGGGCCAGGAAGCCAAGGATCGGCTGGGCCGGCTGATCCCGCTGCCATCGAAAGACGCGGCCAATGTAGATTAGAAGACAGTACCGCCAGGCCTCGGCGCAATGATGAAGGTCTTCCTTGTATTGCGCCATGGCCTCGATGTCGCAGATCTGTTCAGAAGATAGCGTGAAATCGTACTGTTCCGGGCGATCCTCGTAATCCGGGTCCCTCCACTCCGTGATTTGTTTCTCTACCTCAAGCACCGGCTCGATGTCAAATTTTGCACACGTCATGCTAGACACGAGCTCAAACTCTCTTGCGTAAGATCCAAGACGGATCATGTGTCGGAATAGAGCCTCGGGGCAGCCTGACACGTCGTAAAACGTCTCGTTCTTGCTCTTGTCCTGGCTGAAGAGAGCGACGATGGCTGATTCTGGCAACACGAAGCCCTGGCGGCTAGTCAACGCAAGTGTGACGTCCCACCTGGTCATGTCAGATAAATTTGTCAAAAAGGCTGGATGCTGGGACTAAATCGCATACCATACTAGCATCTCCATTCGCGCACGCATTCGTGGCGTTACCTCGATATTCAGAGACTTGGTAGCTTGCATCATCTTATATGCACGTTTCAAATACCAAGTCCAAGGCCCATGGGCTGAAGTTGCACACTTTACTGTCCTTAGCTGCGGCATCTTTACGGGAAAGCAAAGTCAAGGAATGGATGGGGCCAGCTCGAGCTTACTTCCAGGGTCATCATGATCAATAGAGCATCGAGAAAAGTTGTTGCGAGAGCCGTGCCCGTTGACGCATTTTCAGTATCGTGAAGCATCTGCAAGGCCCTCGTCTTATAGGTTCTCGCCTCGTCGGCGCAGGAGCCGGTCTCGCGGTTGATATGTTTATATGAGAGGGCTAGGATAGAATGGAATAGGAGTTTTGAATTTCGGTAGGATTTCGTGTCGAAGCGAAACGGGTTGGCATCAAAGTCATGAGTTAGAGGCATGACGCAGAACTCCTTGTCATCTACACTCTCATATTAGAACGCCGGCTAGACAATGTAGGGACTGGACACGGCACATACATCGGGCGACTAGGTCTGAAACCGTGACGCGGTTGCTACACACTATCTGCTGCGGATTGGGAAGTGATAGGGCGATTCCAGGACTTTCCACGGGTTGGGGTGGCGGTTCGCCGTGGGAGGGAGTCTCTGGATAGACGACAGTGTCTTGTGATGACTCAGGGGATGAAGGGGTTTCGCTTCTTAGTGGTACGTCAACACCAAGCTGCGTCGTGACCTGGGCATGGTCGTGTGGGGTGTCAAATGCTGCTGCTGGAGAGAAGGCTGGGTCAAATGAAGAGTTCATGAAGGATGAGTAAGACCAATCCACAGGGCCATGCTGGTTCGCGTCCTCAGTAGGAGGTAAGATTGATGGCATTAGTATATTGTCAATAGAATGGGCATATTCTTGTACGACTAGAGCGGCCTCTACAAGAGGCGGAGGGACCTGGAGCACGCAAGTCGTTACAGGGGGTGGGCTGCTGTGCCTGGTAGTATGACCCCCTTGCTCCTCAATGGTACCCTTGGAAGTTGGCGCAGATGCGGTTACGATATCAGACGCAGACGTCGACGCTCGCAGCTGTGTGTGTGAGGCCTCCGCGCCTTCGCCGAGCGGTGCATTCCGGCGCCGTCTCTTGCGGCTGTAGGCGCCGACGAATCTATACTGCCGTGGTTCTGTTTCTCCCGGCATCATAGCTGACGGGACTGGCAAAGCCTCGATGGAAGTCGGGGCTGGATCATGGGGAAGGTCTTTTTCAAAGTCTGTTGTGAGCGGATGAGCGAATTACGTATGCGGAGCGGAGGCGAAGTGGCACGAGTCAGTGCTTCGGTTAGGGCGTTACCTCTCATTAGCGGGTATCTTATCATCACACCCTTCAAATACCCCAACCCCTCTTCCTTGGTATCTACTTCCTTACTTGTGTATATATCAGAGAGGGACTTATTTCGAGATTTATATTCGAAGAATAAACATTCGATCTCTTTTCGATGCTAGGTTCTATATCTAACTAAGTATACCGAGTTAGAAGACCTGGTCCCTCGCTGTCCTACCTGACTTATAATCCAACTAAACATCCAGGGACATAAAAACAATGTCCTTGCATCGCCCCAGGAACTCTAAAGTCTCTTCCTTGTTGTGCCAGGCATCATTGTAGGCGGCGCTTAAGGACAACCTACCCCTGAAGGTTCCAAGAAACGCACCATAACCGTTACCAAGCTCCTCGCCGGTCACCCAGGGATCATACACTTCGATGTTTCCTTGTGTACTTTGAATCACTGCATCTATCTTACCCATGCTGGATATCGATGCTGTCGGAGTGGTCTTAGGCGGAGGGACAGGCGGAATCGAGCCATCCGAGGGCAACGGCGGAGTGCTGGCGGCCCAGTACGAGGGCGCAAAGACATAGTGCTCAGCATCGTCGCGCACGTTGTGATAGAAGTCGCGTATTTTGCGTAGGATACCCGCGAATTCGAACGCCACATCAGATCGCTCGCGAGCCCCCGACTTTTCGGCAACGGATAGATCCAGGTCGATCACTAGAGCTTGACCGGAAACCGAGTGGTAGACGGTGACGGGGTGGGCTGTTGAACTGTATGGCTCGACGCAGCTCGTGCGTTCGTTTCGGAGAATGTAGTTGACGTATTGTCCAACAGGCGAGTTGGTGACCGGCGGCTTCTGGAGATCGCGGACGGCCATGGCGATGGCGGCGTGGAATGCGTGGGTAACGGTAGCTCCGATGGCTTTGCAGGATGCCACAAGAGCTGCAGTCTGTTCCTCGGACAGCCAAAGGCTAACCCGTTGGTGACGTCCCGGGTGCGTCTCCCCGATTGTATACGGGATGGTGAGAACGGGGACAGACTCACTGCCCTTCGACGCCGCTGCTTTCTGCTCATTTATCTCCTGGATTCGCTGCTTTTGAGTGGGAGTCAGCTCCATGGGCACGTTGGCAGCCACTCGATAAGGGGGGCTGAGGTTCTTGACCTCTGAGCCCAAGTCGGAGATCGATTCGGCTCCGTGGCCCTTCTCGTATTCGTTCGCGACATGACGAATAAGATTGTTGAGCATTTGAAGCGTTCCGATACCGTCCAAGATCTCGTGGGGAGACCGGAGTACTAGATCCCGCCTAAGCTCAGATGTAGCAGGTCTCAGAACAAATAACTTGGGCACTAGAGGAGCAGGAGGGTCGGAGTTTGCCCACTCCTCGCCGGTTACATTGTTCGGGACTGATACAAGAGTTTCTGTGACCCAGGCATCTAGGTCTGAGGAGTTTTGCGGGGATTGATAGACCTTTGTGGAGGAGGTCGCGCTACTGTCCAAAAATACTTGGGATGCTATCGTAGGATGGTCGAACCGGAGAGCGAGCCAAGCGTTCTTTAGGGCGGCGTCGAGCCGTCGTTCAGCCTCATCGATGGAAAGATCGGGGATGGGGTTGGCTTTGAGGATGACATGTCCGGTCATGGCGAAGAACATACGTCCACTGCCTTCGTAAAGTTTAGCGAGGGAGAAGTAGAAGTGCTCAATCTCGTCCGTCGCGCGTTCCCAGCGCCCGGGCTGGGTTTCTTTCCAATTGAATTTGTCGTAGAACATTTCGAAAGATATCGCGGTGAATCGATTCACCTAGATGGCTAATGAAGTCGCGAGTATCTAAGAAAGAATGGGAGTATTGCAGTATCAGTCGGTCGGTCGGTAGGCTTAAGTGGAAGTGAGGCAGTCAATATAACCTCAATCAAAGAAGAGCTTCTAAAACCTCTTAGAGGATCACACCGACGGAATTTCGGTCCGTGGCTTCCGAACGGAGGGTGTATCCAGTGTCGAAGGGGCGAGCAATGCCCTCAGATTCAGCTCTGGTGGTGAGACCACAACTTGTCTAGCGGTAATTCTATGGTAGAAGGTCGGCCCTTGACACACGACTTTGCTCCTCAAGAGTCGCTCAACGTCTTTTATTGGATGGGCCTATGGGGTCAGACGCATTAACAAGGCCACATGATCTAAGCACCCCTGATTCACATACAAAGGCCACAAAGCTGTGGAGCTGCTACAGAAGTCAGGCATCTCATTAGCGAAATCAAGAGCAGCCTCGAGTTGAACAACCGAGAAATTTGGAGTCAGAGATACAGTCATTTAGACAAATGCTTCAAATTTAGAACGCTACGTAAGAGTAATCTCTAGATATCTATTTTCCCTGGAGAACCTCGAGGATTGATTTATTCTAACGGGTCAACCCTCTTGATAACCTTTGCAGGGACGCCAACAGCTACCGAATAATCAGGGATGTCTTTCGAAACTACAGCACCAGCTCCAATGGTACATCCCTTCCCAATTGTGACTCCAGGAAGAACTGTGACATTGGCACCCAGCCAGCAGTCGTCTCCGATCACAATAGGCTCAGCATACTCGATGTTGTCACGGCGCGACTGCAGACCCGTCTCGTGGGTCGCAGTGATGAGGCTCACGCCCGTGGCAAACATGACCCGGTCCCCGATAGTAACATGCGCACAGTCAAGTATCACGCAGCTAATTACTCAAGTTAGGAGCAGTCCGTATTGAATGCGTTGAAAAAGGACCTACTTGAAGTTGGCATAGAACCCCTTACCGACGGTAATATTGCAGCCGTAATCGACCTGTAGGCTGGGTTCAAGGTATGTACCCTCACCAACCTTGCCAAATAGCTGATTGATCAAGCCCTCCTTGACAGCACTGGCCTCTACGTCTGAGTCATTGTCGCCAGGCACATAGGTGTTGAATTTTTGGGCGAGGCGGCGAGCGCGACTCCTCGCAGCGACGAGTTCTGGGGCCATGCAGCTGTAAAGCATGCCCGACACCATCTTTTCGTAATCATCGCACCAGGGGACGTTAGTCAACGTCCTGGCGAGGGCAATAGCCGCATCATTTTTCTCCGTCTTGACCGGTGGCACCATTTCGCTTCCACTAACTTGGTGTCGTGTGGCCCCGAAGGGAGTTTTTTTTTTTTTTTTCAGTGAAGAATAACCAAAGTGGGATATCGTTGCGCATCTAAGCCGGAGCCTGGTCGAAATTTCTGTTGTTGATGCTTCTTGCCCCCGCCGGGTAAATCCCGTCAAGGAAGAAGGGGTTTGTCTTGGCAGCCAGTTCCCAGAGATGGAAATAGATTCTAAAGACACACCAGTGATAGGTCCACCTGTTAGGCTAAAGTTCGGTACGCTAACTACCCGATATAGAAGTAACAGGCTCAGGGGCTGACATTTGATGAGTCAAGGATGCCAACCTCGGACTGATCTAGCAGCGGAGAAACGGAGAAATATGGTGAGGCCGGATGGTCGGCAGGGTCATATGATCAAAGCCTAGACAATCCGTCCGCGATAGGTCACTCAGTATTGTAAAAAGCGTCATTTTGGATGAATGCCAGTTTGAAGACCCTGCCCCGTTTCACAAAGTTCTCCACCTTGCCAAGATCTGGATAATGCCACATAATTATGGGGACTTTTTACAAAAGGCAACCCCGGACGATATACTGGATCAAAGCCAAACATTGATTGGTAAGTGAGGGGCCAGTGGCCTCTGAGAGCAGCACTTTTGAATCAAAAGAAGTCGACTTTCTAACTGATCCTGTATTAATAAACACTGACTCATAGCCCTCATGTTGCCCCATTGCAACCGAGCTTACAGGATGCTACGTCGCGCCATAGAATTGAAGGAACTGACCATGGCTATAGGGTAGCTCTGTAGTTGGACTGGAGTATTATTATGACGTAATATCTTGAATTAGCTGGCAAGATCAGAGCGATCTATCTGCAAACTTAGACACCACAATCGCTAATATAGCGCTAGCGATATAGGGGGGCTAACAGAAGCTGCACCCGGGTGCTGTTGAAGTCTAGATTGACCATGATTTGCGAAGAGTAAACTTAAGCATATACGGAGGCACCGATAAGGCCATCCAGATAAGAGTCTGCAGGAAGAACTGCTAATCGGTCAGAACGCTTCCCAGAACCTTCCATTTGTTTGTCTTCTCTGCTGGAACCCCTTCTCGCTGCGGCTCGTTTTGCTGAGCATGACCGCCGCGATGTTTCTGGTACAGGAAGTTCAGATACTGAATCTCATCTTCTGAGAGTCAGCGGGTAGAGTGCGACAGCGAATCAGGTAGGAGGAAAAAGGTCGACAAACCAAGTACGACTGTCAAGATGCCTTCAGTGATAAAGACCCATCGCCAGCCGTTATAGCACGCAATTCCGGACATCTTGGCGATGGCGGCGGCTAAGAGGCCCGAGAAGGCGCTAGACATGGCAGCAGCACAGTAGCAAAGACATGCGGAACTGCGTCATCTTGGGAGGGTACCACTGGTTGAGAAGATAGACGGCACCTGGAAAGAACCCAGCTCTGTGGTTCATACACGTTAGCCAGAGGGCTCGAAGAAGTGTTCGAACAAGCGTAAGGGGCAGATAGAACGTATTCAAAAACGCCGAGTAGTATGCGAGTGCCTACTAGGCCCCTAAAGTTCTGGGTGAATCCGCTGGAGGTCATGACGATGCCCTAAGCGATGGCGATGAGACTGATCCAGGTTGACGGCTTGTTGAAGTTGAGGAGGATCCAGTTCGAAGGTATTTCATACAGAATTTACGGGATAAAGAACATCACGTTCGCAATATTGTAGTTGTTGCCAGTCATCTTGAGGTCGGCCTCAGGGCCTTCAATCTTATCATTGCCCAGATTTGCTCTGGGAACATGGCATTAGCAGTTGTAAAATGGTATCCAAGGAGTACGCTGGAATCTCACCTGTCGAGGTTGGCAATAAGGTAAAGGGCCATGAGCAGGGGCATAAGGCGCAAGTCATCCTTTCGAAAAGTCTTGCTGTGTTGCTCGGGAGACATGCCCTCGAAGCCCGTCACAGCATCGTGGAGTCCTGCTTGCTGCCGCTTCTCCAGATGAGCAACTTCAGCATTATCGAGCGGAGGCGTCGCGGCAGAGGGGTTCCTCTCGTCCGACATTGCGCAGACTTGTGTCGTCTGGGTAAAGTTCAATGTAAGTGGCGTGCCCGGTCTGAATGCTACCCGAGTCTGGGGAAAACCAGCTGCAGGGTCTGGGGAATTCGGGGCTACTAGTAGTTGAGCTTTCCAACATTGAAGTCATCTAGGCCCACATGACTCAGCTACCAACCAACCCGGACATGGATGTCCGACCTCCCAGCGGACGTAAGGACTGCGCTCGTGCCGGAATCTTTTATTCCTTTGACCCGGCTTGAAAATGTAACTCCGTCAGTGGTAGTATATTTATGGGCAGTAGGTGTCCGGTGCCACTAGTTATACCGCCGTGAAATGATGACGCCCCAAAGCTCAAGTGTTCTTGGCGAAGAAGCCACACAAGTCCTAGGTTTCACTAGCTTGTTGGGTAGCCCTGAAGGAAAAGAAGAATCCAATGCGTCAATTCATAGTGACAACAATATAGCCACCTTTGTTTTCGTGCCAGATTGGTTTTGGCACTTTGAACTGACGGAATACGGTTTAGGCAATCTAATTAGTTTGTCACATTATGTCTGTATACAGAGTTCTTCCTCCTCTTGATGGGTGATTGCTCGTGATCTGTGGCTATTTTGGTACGCGCGTCGACATATTGCTGATGCGCATGCGAAATTGCACACGATGAAGTACCAAATTGTACATGAATAAGGACATTACGTTGAGTGATCCTCAAACTTCGAAACTGTCAAAACCGTAAAGATTAATTAATCTTTGGAGTAGATCAGAAGGAATCGCCTATTTTCTGCCACCACTTTTGCCCCAGAACTAGAGCGCCTACGTGAGTCTACCTGTCAAGCTATGCGCTCATCCGTTTACGCTCGCCGTCTTTGGAAGGCCTATACCGACTGCAGCAGTTGTCCCAGCATCGACGGGAAAAATGAATCCTGTTATCCATCTAGCATGAGGTCCGGCGAGAAATACCGTGGCACAAGCAGCATCCCAGCCGTTGCCCTCGGTGCCAAGGAGGCTTCTCTTCTGTCTGGCCTGTCTCGCCTCTTCTGACATGCCGTTTGCGTACATCATTGGCGTGTACAACATCTGCCCCGATTAGCCTCCAAGAGTCAAGGGGAATCCGTATTCAGACTTACTCCTGGGCAGATACAATTGACTCTAATCCCTTCAAGCGCGTGCTGAGCAGCCATGGCTCTGGTCAGGTTTACTACAGCGCACTTTGCAGTGGGATATAGTAAGTGCGGTGTTCCCCCTTTGAGGCCAGCAATGCTGCCCATGTTGATAATGCTGCCTTTGATCTCGCCCATATTCTTCATCATCGCTGGTATAGCATATTTGGCCATCTGGACCATGCTAGAGACATTGAGCTCCAAACCCTTGGCCCATTGCTCCATATCTACCTCAACAGCAGTACCAGGTGCGCCAGAGACAACTAGATTATTGACCAAGATGTCCAGACGGCCAAATTGCTGCAATGCGGCGTTGATGGCAGACTCGCAGTCGGCCGCAGAGGTCACGTCGCTCAGCACCACCAAGGCTTGCGCTCCGGCTATGTTCTCCTTGACCATCTGCACTGTTTGCTCTGCCCAGTCGAAATTTCTGTGCAAACGCAATACTCTGCACCTATCGGCAGCAAGTAACATGGAGAGCGTACGCCCATTTCCTATACCTGAGTCAGCAGCGCCTGTGACTATGGCGACTAGCCCGTGCAATGACCGTGACGGGGGCTCTGGACGAATCAAATCTGACATGATGGCTTAGTCGAAGCGGCAGTTGGTGTTCACATCACCTGGTTTTGTCGCATGTAACATAGAAATAAGATATGCTGAGGACGCTTATCCGAGACTTCGACTCCTCGAGCGCTATTTAGGTTCAGTAGCAAAACTTGGATTTCCCCGTATATACAACAAGCGAACTGTTTCGCCTGTTATTCGAGGCGGGTGGTCTATGTCCGGCGTCGTACCTGCTTCCAGTGACATTCCGCAGCCTCCGACGGAGAGCAATGTCCGCGCGTTCCTCTCATTGTCCAATCACCGAGGTTATGGAAACACAGATGCACCAAAGTTTCCGTCGACTGATGGACCAAAAAGCTGAGACCGCGGATCGCAGATCTTAGTGAGTATCAGAAAGGGGTGTGTAATAAGCTTGAAGACTAGAAGAAACATCTTTAAATAACCTATTTCCTCTCGAATATATGTTGTCAGTCACAAGCCACCGGAGCATATAAGGTCGTCATTGATTTCCTCGCATCTACCAAGCTAGAATAATTGAGCTATCAATACCAATTCGCGCTATCGGCATCCCTTTGCTTTTGAAATAATATAGAGAGTGGCTGCAGCGATCTCAACGGCCAAGCTCGCAAAAGAATCCGACCACCGGTCCCTATGAAAATAGATCCCACCCCGCGCCAATTTCTACTCTATACGTACGCCTTATTGCTCTTCACAAACTGACGACATATGATCCCATTCTGCGTGGAGACACCTTGCTTTGGAACATGTAGTCAATCTCATCAAAAGGTCGGCCCTTGAGCTCAGGGACGAAGAAAAAGGCCCAGACAGTCGCAACGGCAGAAAGACCCCCAAAGACGAAGCCAACTTTGCCTCTGAGGTTTCCTTCGTCCGGGTTGATCATGTATGGGATCACGCTGTTGAAGAGCGTGCCAATGGCAGCCTGGGTGGCAGTGGCGATGGCAATGGTCGGTGCTCGGAGAGAGGTGCTACTGACTTCTCCCAAAATAGCAAAAGCCATAGCTCCGAGTGTCGCAAAGTAGAAGAAACTATAGACGATGGTGAGAGAAGCCTGGGCCCACTTGGCTCCTCCCGATGGAATGACATCGAGAATGCCGATGAGAATAAGAATGGTAGTGAGCACTACCAATCCCAAAAGGAAAAGATTGCGACGTCCAACTCTCTCGATGATGAACCAGCTGATGATTGTGGCGCCAACACCTGCGGCCGTGACTCCTACACCAAGATCAAAGCTCCTCCAGGTCTCGAGGCCGGCAAGCTGGAAGAAGTAGGACGAGTATCCGAGAGCAAAGATGATTCCAGTGAAGTGCTGGCAGAGGAAAATGCAGATACTGATCGAGGTACGGACGAGATTGGTGCCCCGGAAACACTGGATGAGAGAACCTTGGCTCGATCTGGCAGCCTCTTCCTCGGCAATGGTGGTTTCCAGAGCGGCCAATTTGATGTCGATATCGACACCGGATCCGTAAAGTCGTATCAGAGCGTTCTTGGCCTCGTCACGCTTGCCTCTGCGTGCCAGCCACCACGGGCTTTCGGGCGCAAAAGGGAGGCCAGCTAGCAGGAACACACAGAAGAAGAGTTGGAGGGCAAAGGGTGCCCTATAAGCCCAGCGACTCTCCCATTCGCCAAAGGCCTTGATGGCAGCATTAGAGAGAAGCTGCCCAGATCCGATGCCAAACTGCACGCCTGCCGTTGCGATACCTCGAAAGACGACGGGGCTTATCTCAGACGTGGCCAGTGGCGCAATCGTCAGGTAGAAGCCGAGGCCGACACCGAGAATGAGCTTCGAGATGAGGAAAGCGACATTGGTGGTGGAGAGGATCTCGCCGATGATGCCGCCAGTCGCAATGACAACGCCGCCAAGAAGTGACCACCTGCGACCGTAGCGATCTGCGAGATACGAGCAGAGGAAGCCGCCGCCAAACTGCCCGACGGAAGAGATGGCGTTGAACGCACTCTGCCAGCTGGCGGGCAAAACAGGCTCGCCCTCGAAGATGTACCCAAAGTCACGACGGAACGACTTGACAGCGAGCATGCCTCCGTTGACCTGGGCATCAAATCCCCTATCGTCATGAGTTTAGTACTATCGACCGGGATCAGGTCGGCAATGAGACACTAACCAGCCAACAGCAGCCATAGCCCAGAAGAAGCACCACCACACAACAGCAGGATGGTTCTTGAAAACCTGCTTCACGGTCAAGGCGTTCTCCGCATTGTGATCAACACGAATAGCCTCCTGCTTGAGCAGAACCTTCGGCTTGCCAATGTGAGGACCGTCCGAACGCGAAGTCACCGGATCTTCGGCGAGCTGACTCATATTGGAAGACGGGTGACAGGATGAAAGATGAACAATGTCGTCTAGGTAGAAAAGGGCAACCGGGACAGGTGAGCGAGAAGATGGAACGTAGATGGCGAGGGGCTTCAAGTAATGATCACGACGGGAATGCGCTCATTTTCAATGCAGCATCATCAGCTTCATAGGTTTAGGGCGAGGCGAGCAGGAATGTGGTTCTCCCCGAATTGAGGCGCGGGATGGGAACACATGGCTGCCACACCGGTAGAAGCTAAAGCTGAGAAGCAAGGGTCAACAGCTGTCTCTCCCTGGTTGCAAACAGTGCAGGCGGCGTCAGGGACGTGCAAGATGCATGGTCTCCATTCGAGAGATTCGGTCAATTAGCCTTCTCAGGTACGAGTACTTGATCTAAGCCTACATGCATATGCGAGTCCCGTAAGTTTCAACAGGTGACTAACCTTTCCCACCAGTGACCATGCTCTTGGTACACCACTTGATGGCTCCGATTCGGCCCTGTTCTGTGCAGAGACCCACGACCAGTACAGAAGAGACTGGGGTGTAAGCAGTGCAACGGGCTGGACACGATTCCCCCAATGCGGGGAGCTTTCAGTCCAGTGCATCTAGATGGCGGTTGTACCCGCTCGAAAGCCAGTCCGGGGAAGTCCTCCTGCCTGAAGAGGTCTCCAAGTCCAAGTTCCGACGCCCCCACTCGTCTTCTCGTTAACTCCGAGCTACCGCGGGTCACAATTTTGAAGTCACCCACACCGGCTTGTTCTGCTCTAGCGCAGCTTCAAGCCCATCGGGGAACGTGCTTGCACTGGATTCCAGCCTTGCTCTCGTGGCTGTCAAGGCCAGCGAGGTGGCAGTTGTAACCAACTATGTGGTCAGAGGATTTCCAAGACCCTACTCGATAAGTTTTGTCGCGGAGGCAGCCGGATTGTCGTATGTTGACGATCCCTGCGTCTCTCCTTTGGATTCCATCGACCTTTGCTGAGCCACAATTGAACCACTGCAGCCATTTCGTTTGCTCCCATCTCGGTATTTTTCGTTGTCTCTGCCATCTAGCAACGAACTTGGCTCACATGTCAATCGAAATCTCTAGAGAGCATCTCATTCACGTTTCTCCGACTGACAACGCCGTTGTGACGGAGCTTTTGTTTCTCTTGCAGCAAGTTTCTGGGCCTAGTAGGCCCGAATCGAGCGCGAACGGGGAGAAAACGGCACCTCTTCAGCGAAGACTACATTGTGCCGGGTTACCCCTGCTCAATTCCCATTCGAACTTTGGTCTAGAGGATATGCGACGAAACAACACAGTCCCATTCGGTCAGGTATCAAGTGCCACATTAGGTTAGAACGCTGATGAAGAGGAGGGAGGAACAAGGATGAAGATTTGCACCTAGTGATCTGAGTATACATGTGCTTTTCTGACGTTTTGGGCCTCCCGCTAACATCCCTGCAGACATTTCCTTTGACCGCGACCTCCCTATGTAGAAAGACAAGATGTGATACTCTATAAGATATGGTCAAAGGGCATGTTTGGCACTGGTTGTGGTAAGACTATCTTACTCATTATTTGCTTTGAATCCTTACTGAGACATGATACCATCTCGTTGCTGGACAACTCTTGCTGTCTTTGGCACTCTGTGCGCAGCCTCCCCAAAACGAGGTCTTGTCTACGTCCCCAACGAAGCCTGGCCACAAGACGATGCAATCTGGATCCAACATAACTCGGTCCTTACGTGGTACTATACTTACGGCAGAGAGCCACATGCTGCGTATAACCCCCCTGCCTCTGACCTGGAGTTTGTGCCCATGATGTGGGGTATGGGAGACGATCCAGACGATACAGGCTTTCTCAACTCAATCAACAGCCAGCTGGATGCGGGAGTCAATATTCGCCACGTCCTAGCCTTCAATGAACCAGATATGCGATGGGACTGGGGGGGAGCGATCTTACTCCTGCCAAAGCCGCTCGCGGTTACGTGGCCAACTTTGTACCTCTGAGGAGCCGCGGGATCAAGTTGGGTCTGCCTTCTGTCTCTGGGGCGGGATGGGGGATCCAATGGCTTCGTGAATTTGAGGGCAATTGCACGCAGCTACTCAACAGAAAGTGCGAGTACGACTTTGTCCCCGTCCATTGGTATGACAATTTCGGAGGGTTTATGTCTCACATCGACGAAGCAATCGCAGAGTAAGTGGTTCTAGAGAGGCAGACATAATAATATCGTCTAACAGACGACTTCCAGATTTCCCGATGCTCGTATCTGGGTCACCGAATACGCGTTTGCTCACCAGAACCTCGAGGCAACGAAGGAGTTCTATCGACTGTCGGCCGAGTACCTGGACAACCACCCAAAGATAGACAGATACAGCTATTTTGGTTCTTTCAGGTCCCAGGTCAGTAATGTCGGGCCCAATGCTACATTTCTAAACAATGGTGGCCTCCTCACAAACATTGGCTCCTTGTATCTTGGCTTTGGTGAAACTGGCCTTGATCCCATCTCGGCTTGATGTTACTGCTAGGATGTCACAATTTGCGAATGCAGAGTGGATTAGCGGCCAAAAATACACGTGAACTTGAAGCAAACCTACATTTGCTGCAACACTGTAGCTAGGTGTCTGTTGCTACATCCGCCGTGTAGATACGTGTGCGGATTATCAGCCAGCCCCAACAGCAACCTGAACGAGGCTAAAGCCTCCTATATTCATTTTGCTTTCAATGAGTGTGTATAATACAGTCTAGGCTGACAGAGAGTGTACCTTATCGTGGTTCGCTTATCGATGGTGCACCAATGTGCGTAGTGGTGTGAAGGTTCAGTTCACAGTACAGGGTAGGTTGGAGAACGAGTGAGACGGGATCGTGTCTGGACGGAAGTCAAATTGATCAAGCACGCGGAAGCAAGGCACGCTTAGTAGCATATTTCCAAGCTCAAAATACATGTCGATCGTTAGGCATGTGGAAATGATTTAGCAGGGATATATGGCATAGAATGAAGAGATTGTGGCACTGGGTTCTGTTACCATTCACTGAAGTTGCTGCGCAGCTACAAGTCACAAGTGGCACCACGCCAAGAGTTACACTATGTCCTCAATTGTGAATAAAGATTTCGTGATCACGAAACCCTCTGTACACTAGGAGGTCAGGTTTCTGCCTAGTATCGAAGCATCCAGGATGCATATCTATTGTGTGCAGCCGAAGGCAATTGTCTGATGGATAAGAATACTGGCCCAAAAAGCTGTGCTCACGAGCATTGGAGGGACACAAAACAAATTGAATGTGAGTAACACGGCTCATGTACTGCATTCTGTTGCTTTTATTTCAGTATAACTACCAGATCTGCCTTACCGGCGAATGCATACGCTACGACTCGTTGATACTTCTCACAAGCATCCATTCGGCCAAGTCGCCACTACATACAACTTTTCCGTAACTCAGATCTCACCTCAAGCTCAGGCAGGGACAAACGCCGCAATAGCCGCGCAAAAGGTGCTCTCGTTGTCCGGTAGGTGAGTCATTGCACCCTTACCATTGAGGGTGATGACGTTGGTGGATGCCTTTGTGTTCACACCATACATGATAATATTGGAGTTGTTGATCTCGACCATGTTGTCTTGGCAATTTTCCGTATCCAGGCATTCCTGTGTGTAGTTTTCAAAGAACGAGTACATTCCACCACCGTAAAAGAGGATCTCTTTGGAATCTTGCACGCGTAGACCCCAGGTCTTTCGGCACCTGTCATTCGTCAAGCAAGACTCCCATTCAGGGTCGTGCCACTCGGCTTGGGTGATGAATGGAACAGTTGCGTCAGGATTGGCCTGGAAGTAGGCTGTCTCGGTCTGGATGACTGTCATGTATACATTTTGCGCATTCTGGAAATGATAGTTGTACAGAACATTGTGCTCCGATGCGGTTCCCCAGAGCCAAACCGGCTTTGTTGATTCCACAAGAAGGCCACGGCCGTTGTAGATGTTGATTTGATTATAGTCGTTGCGATCGAGCTCGTGGTCAGAGACCCAAAGCCATGTATTCTCCATGTAAAGCGAGGCAGTCTCGGTGATATGCATCAGCATGAAAGCCCCGATACAGTCGGGGTTGGGCTGCGTGGGAACATTTGGAGTCTTGGTACAGGTATCGGATTGTAGCTGCGTACCAGCAGATCCGCCAATACGGAAGTGAACGTCCCACAAACCGGCAGATCCCTTGGACGCAGACTCCAAGTTCCATTCCATGAGAATCGCGCCTGGCTGGCTGCCCTTGGTCTCAATCATGAAGTCGGAGATCTCAACATTGCCAACATCGCCTGGCTGACCTACACGAAGCATAGGTTTGGGGTTAAGCTGATCTTGGAAGTTGCTATCGCCAGCTGCCATCAAGAGAGGCCAAATCTCGCCGACAATGCGAATGTTCGCGGGGATATCGATAGTATCGTGGATCAGGTAGGCGCCGTGTGGGAAAAACACGACTTCGTCAGCAGCAGCGGCATCGAAAGCAGCCTGCAGAGCCGCGGTGTCATCTGCAATACCGTCGCCCTTGGCTCCATGCGTCTTAACGGAGATGAACTTGCTCGCAGGGACGTTCTCATACTGCGGTTTTGAGCGAGTGAAAATGTGCCCAGCGCCATCGAGAAGGACAGCCGGTTTCGCAGGGGCAGGCCGCTCGGCTTGAACGGCGCCTCCAGATGAACCGACATAGGATCGGCCCTGGACAAAAGAGGCGATACGCTTGTTGCCTTGCAGAATCGTGTTTCCGGTAACATCGGAGCGAACAGCAACGGGGCTGTTGACGAAATCGGTGTTGTCAATAATGAGAGTACCACTGGTACCGCTCTGATTGGTATCATAAGCCGTCAGAACACCGACAGCAGTATTGGTAAAGGTGGCGTCTTGAATGATGGTTGTTCCGACACTCTGACCCTCGTCACCCCTGCTGGATATGTCGATACCAAGACCACAGCCGGTCACTTTGAGGCCATGGAAGTTCCAAATCCAGTTCCAGAACATGGAAATAGCGGTCTTGCAGTTGTTGAACTGGAGGTTGCGCGCGGTGAACTGCTGCGAGCCAAAGGCAGCGCCGATGCCTCCACCATGGAAGATTAGGTCCGTCATGAAGCCGCCAGATCCGTTCTCCATGAAGATACCTTGCTGCCGGTTATCTTCAGAGTCAGACTGCACCATGAAAAACTCAATGTTCTGCAGGGAGGTAGCCTGTGCTACCTGCCAATGGATGCCTGTGCCGGTGTTCATGGGCTGAGCGGTGAGGTCAATCTTGAAGTTGCGGATCTGGCGGAAGAAGTTGTTCTGATTGGTGAACCAGTTGAAGCCGTTGCTGTCATACGGATTGGCATCAATCACAGCAAAACCGGTGAAGCCGGCGGCTGCCTTGAGAGTGGGAACATCGAGAAGATCGCCGACCATGTGCGTGTAGTAGAACTGGTTGAGTGGTCGGGATACAAGATAGGTTCCAGGTGGGAAGAAGACGAGGGCAGGCGTGTTCGTGCTCGAGTCACAGCCACGACCACAGCGGCCACCAGAAGTGATGGCTGCGTTGATGGCGTCGGTATCGTCTGTATTGCCATCACCGACAGCACCATAGTCCTTGACATTGCGGAAGACGGGGTAGCTAGCGCTGCTTCCAAATGGGACTTTGCCGGTGCGCTCGACATTACCGAACCACCAATTGGTGGCGCTGGCATCCAAGCTGGCATCCGCGCTGGTGTTGCGAGCGAGGAGGGGGCTTGACACGGAGGTCGAGACAAAGAGCCCTACAGCGAGCAGAGTCGCTTTCAGGGAAGATAAAGGACCCATTGCAAAAAGTTTAGCAATGGATAAGAACGTTACCAGGGTAGTCTATTGACTTCCTCCTGAGACGATGATGCGAGGTGGTTGGAGATCTAGGACTCAGTCGGGTGATGGTTTAAGAGACCTTAAATACACCATCGCCAATTTCCCCCGTCGAGATTCTTGGCTGGTTATGACGATGAAGAGAAACCCCAAAGTTGCTCTCAACACCAGAGTCGCTGTGGGAGCGATGCCCTCGTGGCCAACTCGGCGAGTCTCTCGGTAATATAATTGTCATTTAGGAAGGCTTCGACAGGCCAGAATACGGCGTTAGCATCACGCTAATGATGCGGAAATCCTCTAGTTTCTTACTTTGTATCGCGGAAAGAGACAGACTACTTTCTTGGAAGATAGATCACATTCGTCACCAAGAGTTCGGCTTCGACCGAAAGTCCCGCCGGTGCAATCTGGAGTTGTGGGGAACTCCCCTAAGGCACAAGGACGGTTCCTGTCATATACTCGTGACCTCATTACAAGACACTCTATCCAGGTTTGTTCCGGCACATGCTCTCATTCAATGTGGCTCAACTCCGATGTAGAAGATGCGGGGAAGGAGGAGATTACGGGATGCTTGTGGCTAATGAAGTGAGCGGGGAGAGCGATACTCCCCGCGGGACGTCGAATGGAATATGCCTGATGGTGGTTTCCTTTGGTACAAGAACAACTAGTCAACCGACCCTTCAGTGCGGGTATATGAGGAGAAAGTCGCTTCACAGTTCGGACCGATTTATGCTTCACAGGCCACACACTGGTGCCACGTCTGTACGGCGATTTCGGACGGTGGCCTGCATCGTATGGCCGAAAGCGACAACAGGAGGAATCATGGCGAGGCCTTCGTTCTTTGAATGCGAAGGGCCGTTGACAATCCGTCACCCATAGGCGTAGTCTCTGGACCACAGTCATCGGGAGCTTGTGGTTACGACTAGACAGGGATTCTACGTTGCATACTCGTCCAAATCATTCCTGTGATGGTGAATGTGGATCGAGGAAATGCTTATTCCATAGGCGTCGGAGGTCATCTCCTCGAACTAACTTGAGTTTGAGACAATCGTTAGTGCGAAGTGGTCGAGCAGGAGCGGCGACCTTGATCAATTTCGCCTCTTGTCCACGTGGCAAAGCAAGTGTGCTTGTTATCATGGCATTGTCCCCGACGGAATCATGGTGAGGGACAGGATGTATTATGTGGAACTGACGTAGCAAGAGGCCGACTAGCGAAAGGAGAAAAGGGTCCTCCATAGATCACGAGCTTCTACAGGCCACCAAGAGAACATCTCATCAGGGAATATTCCAATCCATCCCCTAGCTATTAATCACAGCCTGCACACAACAATATTAGGATTGGAGAGCGAATAATGTTTCTTCGGTGAAATAGCATTTCCAACAATGGACAATCACTTCTGAACACTACAGCTTTGGCCATCAAGGGCAGCTAGCTATAGGGCCAGTCAGGCATTCAGTCATGTAGAGTAGTAACCTAAACGAAAGAGAACCCTGTACCGTCTGCCTCACTGACCGCACTGTTCACCAATCGACCATCGCTACCACGTACCACATACCGACCGTTGCTCGCTGCTTTGATCGTGTACACCCCTGACCCAGCGCCGGCCTTGGGACGGATGGTAAACCGCTCCCAAGTGGACGCTACTGCGGCCCCAGCCGTCAGAGGGCCGCTGGCCGACTGATCAGCGGTGACGTATCGCCCTGTGCTAGTCAGTTGAAGGGTGCCCGAGTTAGGAACGTAGGCACTGTCGAAGACGGCAGCGTTGCCCTCTGCGCCGGTCTTGAGGATGTTGTCACTTTCGACGACAACGAAGTCATTAGTGCCCGCGACTCGAACTCTCAAGTTGCCCATGGGATTCTGTGCCAAGTTGCCGCAGATGGGCTGGCCGCTTGGGTTAGGACGGGTGCCGATAAAGTGAAGCTGATTCGTGAAGGTATTGCCACTTCCTGTCCAGGAGGTTAGGGCACACTGGTCCTTCGCGCCTTGCACGTTCAATCAATATCTTGGACTTACCCCAGTTCGTGATGTTTGAGCTCCAAGCCGCCGCGATCTGAGGCTCAGCGTTTGCATAAGCTGCCACAATGAGATTTTTCCTGTTGAATGTTAGCCAATAGCGCAAACGACGTCAAGACCAGGGTGATGCACCATTCATCTCCGTAAGCCGGGTCAACGAGCTCGGGCATTGTATAAGACCACATGTTTCGAACCCAGGCTTCATCATACAAAGCCTAATAATGTATCTGTTAGCAGTTGCCCAGGAAAACATTATAGCCAATGCAACCTTACCTCGTTAATCGGGATGAGAGGTAGAATTTGAATGGCGGCAATCTGCACCTTCTGGTTTCCCCACCAAAGAAAGGCACCGCTCTGCCAGTCCAACACGTTTCCAATCGTGGCAAGATTTCTCAGACCATCTTCGGGGTAAGGGTTGCTAAGATCTTGCGAGCTTTTTTGGGGGTATAAATGCCAGTAGACCCGAGTTGCTTGCTGTTCCGAAGCGACAAGAAGCTTAGCGAAGTTGGCATAGTCCTGGTTGATGGCAACGGATGCCCACAACATAGCTCCGTAGTATCCGTTGACCGCCTCGGTTGAGGACTCTTGGTTGCGACTGCCAGCTCCGTTCAGGATCCCAGATGCCCAGGAGTGGCCAGCAAACCAATCTCGGCAGCGAGTATGAGGGAACTGAGGGTCTGAAGGCGACGCGTTTATGATGTCTCTAGCAAACCAGTTGATAAACGTCTTATGCTGATTCAACCAGCCCTGGTCATATTTTGCAATGGTGGCGGCAATGGCGAGAACGTATCCGTAGTGAAAGTGATGGTCATTATAGTATCCGTTGCCAAAATCGACGAATTCATTAGTTGCTCCGGCTTTGTTGATGATGCCTCCCCATGCTGTCTCGTATGCGGCTTGGGTCGTGTGAGAGTACTCGAACCAGGGTTGAAATGACGTTTTCAGGTAACCAATAACAGGAGCAATCAGATCTTGTCGACCAAGGTCATCCCTATACCTCTATCAGCAAGAGGTGACACAGGTCAAGTTCAGCCATGGGGAGGACGAAGGTGCACTTACGCAATCAATGCCAGTCGAGATTTTGCTGCCAGCGTCCCTCCCCAGTAATAAAAGTCGTTTGGCACTGGAGCATCGGAGGTTTTAAGCTGGCTAACCTCATATTCCAAGCCTTTGATGACAGCATCGGAGCATGAAGAATCGAGCTTTCGGGTTGGGTTCCAGACAACGTCGCTGAGTTTATACGTCAGGCGCCATTGCTTTCCAAGAGCCGGGTACATCCACCCCTACCAGTTTGTGTAAGCAACTATTTGACGTTGGCCAGTATGAAGGTAGTTCAATGGCGAAACCTACTTTGGTAGTCAAGTAGCCAAGCGCAGAGGTAGGAGGAAAGTTGCCATTCTGCATGACCCCGCGATGATGTGGCCACGTCAACATGAGCAACTCGCCAGATCCTACAGTCTCCCAGCTAAACACAATGGCACCTTCGGTGTTGCCAAGCTCATACTCAAGCTTAGCTGCGGTCGGATACGCACTGTGGTACTGGTCCAATAACACCCGATGCGACTCTTGGCTGACTTTGGCTAGGCGAATGACATTATTGTAGGCGACATCAGCTGTGATGGCATCGGGTGATGCTCTAAGGGTGACAGTTTCCAGAGCGTAAATGACATAGGTGGCGTCTTCAGTGTCTGTGACGATGAAGACTGTGCCGGATTCGGTGACTGGATAGATGATGTTAGCTTGGCAACTATCGAGAGTTGGCAGATTGGGGCTCACCAGCACTGCCTTCGCCCACGGATTTTCCGTTGAACGACTTTATGGAAGCATTTTGCGGCTCCAGCTTAGGTGTGGCTCCCTCGTACTCGAATGTCATATAGGGAGATCCTGGCACGAGGAATGCGTTCATTCGCGCGTTTCCCTGGAAATACTGAACCGTCACAGTTTGCTCATCAAACTTTGTGGCTTTGTGTCCACTAAAAGACCCTTGGTGCTCGGTGAACCCAACCAGCCAGTCAATCCGCACTGGCTGTTGGATGGAAGTGCCGTCAAAATGTCTGTCGGTACTGACGCCAAATTTCACACCAGAGCCACCGAGCGATGACTGGTAGGGGAAAGGGCCGGCTGCATTTTGGTCGCCTGGTTGAGCGAGGTACGGCGCCCACCAGGTGTTAGTCGGAAACTAGTGCTTTGTGTCAGCCCAATTGCTTATTCAAATGAGCCTTTTATTAACTTACTGGAGGCTTCAGGTCCACAATGAAAGAGTCCAGAGGTGGTAGGCTATTGGCAACCCGTCCACCGGTAATTCCATCAGCAGGACTGGTGTCAATGGGAGCCAGAGTTGCGGCTCTCTCGTGCAAGTTGCTGCCAGTGATAGTGGTATCATGTTGAGACTGAGCACCGCGTCTGACGTATAACGCTGTGCCAACGGCAGAGAAAATGAGGAGATGAACAAGCCTTGGCAACATTTTGCAGGTATTATAATGTCTTGGAACAAAACGGTGCTCAACCTAAAGAGCCCCTGGGAAACGCCTGGCAATAAATAACAGCCTTCAGGAGATCGACTAAGTCGACTTTAGATCTTCAAGATCATCCGCAATGATACCATTCTTCAGAACAGTCAACAGTAATGCTAGGTCCACCACACATCAACTCATCACGCTTCTAAGCTGCTATCCATTTCCTCAGGATTGCGCATCATCGCATGTGGATGCTCGACCTCTCAAACGGTCTGATGTCAGTATCGAGAAGCCTAATTCTATACTACTCGGTCGATTAGTAGATGACGATGAGGTTCAGGGTCCTCTTTCCAAGACGGGCTATACCCGTAGTCCATATTCCCCGTGCAACGGGGGCAATTTCGGCGGCCGCTTCAGCATGGGGGCAACCGTAATTGCTTGTTGCATGGGTAAGGGAACATCTCGGCTCTTTTTCGAGCAGGTGATGATAGAACCAGGTGCACGGTTGTTGTTTCCCCGCCAAAAGGAAGCACGCTTCGCAAAGATGTGATCACATCGTGATGTTACCGAAACTTTTGAGAATCCCATTCAGGCTATTTCAATCCAAGTTGAGGAACTTTCTGGCACTGTGACATCGATCGGTAATGGGTGGTGGAGGGGTAACAAGCGTTCTTTCAGGTTAGTGTGATCAGGGTTCACGTCCGTTATTTAACTCCCCCTGAAATGAGCGACGTTCCCCGATGCACCTGAGATGCCGTTCAGGGCTTAGTATAGAATCATTCGTCTTCTTTGGCAGCAACTTCGGTATGGCCAGACGAGCTCACGGGGTGTTTCTGTTACCCTCCGATGAGCTTCGTCTGACCTGTCTGCCATGGGACTTCTCTCGGCAGAATTGAGGACCGGGCCGAATACAGAGGTTCTTTGAGAGCTATCATGTGGTGTTCTAGTACGGCGACAAAGAGCCTTGAGTTACAGCTTGTCAACATCATTGAGATATGCCAAGATCTTTATCTTGACAACGAATAGGCTACAGAATAGTCAGGTCGATATTGTGATCAATTGTGAGAACTCGTGTGTGAGGACACCAAGGGCGGTTGAAGAACATATATATATGTCTATTGTGTAGCCTCGTTGAACGAGAATATGACCCAAATTCGAAGTTAGAGGTTTCAAGAACCATTCAAAATCAACTTCAAACTCTCGTCTCGTATCTGCACAATGGCTGCTTCCCATTTTGTTCAGGCCCTTGCCGGTCTTGCCCTGCTGCAGGGTGTCACGGCCGAGTTCACCGTCAACTGCCAGCCGCTCACCATTCAACGCGGTGATCCCATTGTATTCCCAGGCCAGATCTCCCCTCACGTTCATGTCGTCACTGGCGGCACGGCCTTCCAGCTCAACCAACCCAATGAGGTTGCCGTTGGCGCCAAGGCGACAACATGTGACAAGATTCTTGACAAAAGCAACTACTGGCAGCCCCAGCTCTACCATCAGCGTAGAGATGGAAAATTTGAGTTGGTTCACATGCAAGGCAATGTAAGATCCCTCAAACGTCTCTAGTTGAGTTACGAATGACAAAGAGTGTATCACTACTAACAGCTCCTAGGCCGCGTACTACTTGCCGCGAACGTGCGACTACAAGCCAGGACGACAGAACTGCAACGGTGCTCCGGGCCCTGTTGCACCCCCAGCAGGTCTGAGAATGGTCACCGGAGATCCATTCCGCCAGACCTTGGACACGAACAACTTCGAGCATCGCGCCATCTATCACAAGTGCCTAACAGCCACGGGTTCCAACGATGGGTACGAGTTGCCTCGTCAGAAGTGCCTGCGCATGCGCGCTGAAACTTTCTTCCCGTCTTGTTGGGACGGCAAGAATCTTGACAGCTCCGACCACAAGAGCCACGTACGTAATGATTTCCTTCCTTTAGACTCATGCACCTTGCGCCTAGCAGCTAACAGGAGTATAATAGGTCGCATTCCCGGCTATCGGTGACTACAACACTGGAGTCTGCCCTCCGTCCCACCCGGTAGCCATCTTCTCGGTTTTCTTTGAGTTCTTCTACGATATCAATGCCATTCAAGACTTCAACAGACTTGTCTGGGCTCAGGGAGACGCCAAGGGTTACGGTCTGCACGGTGATTTCTTGAACGGATGGGCCGATCAGCGCCGTTTTGAGCGAGCCATGGATACATGCACTGGGCCAAATGGTGTCAATGATGTGAATTGCAGTCTCAATGTTGGACCCAACGGACCAGGACAGGCTGGCCCCCAGGAGCTGGAGGTTCCTGCTCCCAACGAAGAGGTCGGAGAGAATGGTCCTCTTGACCGCCTTCCCGGGAACAACCCTGTTTGGGGTATCTAGGAAGAAGACACGATTGAGTGGGAGGCAACAAGGAGGAATGTAGGGCTTGGCCGTTCAGAAGCATATGCATAGTTTCATTTCAATTCACACTTTTGTGCAGAAGTAGTCTTCTGCAAGCGATCTCGTCTTGTGGACTCTGCCCCAGCAGCTTGTGGCAGGATTAGTAAAGACCGAAGACTGCGCTGAGTACATGTTGCCGTAACTGTGGATAGTAGCAACATGGAATAAACGAGAATTGGTTCACGTTTGCGAGTTGCAGCTTGTTTGATTACGCGAAACGGCCAGGGCGTCGTCCCGCTTGGGAACCTGCATATGATGCGGGGACACGAACCACAGTAAAGGCAGCCCTAGTCAGAAGAGGAAGTTGCTTGTGATCCTCACAATATCAGGCAAAGAAAGTTGACCTGACAGAGGCCCCCCTGTTGCCCCTCCTCGCCTGGGGCAGGCGGGGATACTCGGTCGAAGTGTTACAACTCCATCTTAAGGTGTGCACTCACTTAATTGGCAAGGACTTATTGGTGGCTGCATGTGATCACCATGAGATGGGTGAGTTACTATGCCTGATCAAAGGGGACAAACGCAGGGAACATTGCGCACGAGGCTAGCTAGCAACGCTTGGTGCGGAGGTCCAGGTCAAGCCAACATTCCGTATCTACGTATGCGAACTAGAAAGCGCAGCAATTAAACTGTCTATTATACTCAGGGTTAAAGAGTGTATTTATCTCACGGCAAGATTCTCACCGTCTACTGATTCCGGATCATAGCTCTTTCACCAGACGCTGCTCTCATCTCGTGACCTTCAAAGAACCCAAATATCATGGCTTGCATAAACGTCGAAGACATCCTCTCGAATCTCACATCTTTCGAAAAGGTAGAGCTTCTCACAGGTAGGCAGCCGATTGTGCTCTGAACCTGCGAACTTTCCCCATCTGCTGGGTTTGGCGTTCAATTCTGTACCCGCTTACTGATATCCTCTTGTTTGAAGGAATCGACTTTTGGCACACAAAAGCCCTTCCGAAATACGGAATCCCTTCTCTGCGACTGTCTGACGGCCCCAATGGCGTGAGAGGGACAAAGTTCTTCAACGGAACGCTGTCGGCATGTTTCCCATGTGGCACTGCCTTGGGCTCGACATTCAATCAGGGTCTCCTTGAGCAAGCCGGTAGGCTCATGGGAGAGGAGGCCAAGGCCAAGAGCGCACACGTGCTCCTCGGGCCGACCGTTAACATCCAGCGATCACCTTTGGGTGGACGTGGGTTTGAATCAATTAGCGAGGATCCTGTTCTTGCTGGTCTCGGAGCAGCAGCCTTGATCAAGGGCATTCAGAGCTTAGGAATACAAGCTACAATCAAGCACTTTCTCTGTAACGACCAAGAAGACAGACGCATGGGCTCTCAATGCATCCTTACTGAGCGAGCGCTTCGGGAAATCTATGCAATGCCCTTCCAACTTGCCGTACGACATGCACCACCAGGGGGCTTCATGACTGCTTACAATGGAATTAATGGCGTATTTTGCAGCGAGAATCCGAGATATCTCGAAGGTTTGCTGAGAAAGGAGTGGAACTGGGACGGTATCATCATGAGCGATTGGTACGGGACGTATACGACAACTGAAGCTGTGAAGGCTGGTCTCGACTTGGAAATGCCGGGTCCTTCAAGGTTCCGCGGCGATCTACTCCAATTCAACGCTTCCTTTGGGAAACCTGCGCCACATATCATCGATGATAGAGCCCGTGCAGTATTGAATCTCGTCAATCGGTGTGCAGCATCTGGCATTCCGGAATTCGGACCGGAAACCACGAGAGATACACCAGAAACAGCTGCGCTGCTTCGCCAGATCGGAAATGAGAGCATTGTGCTATTGAAGAACGACAACGCCGTCTTGCCATTCAAGACAAAGAGATCAACTCTCGTTATCGGCCCGAATGCTAAAGTAGCGACATATCATGGTGGCGGCTCGGCAGCTTTGCCAGCATACTACGCTGTAGCTCCGTATGACGGGATCTGCCAGAAGCTCGAAACGAAACCGACTTTTACCGTTGGTGCTTACGCACATCGCTTTCTTCCTCTGCTCGGTCATCAGTGCACAGCACCTAACGGAAACCCTGGCATGCGCTGGACTGTGTACAATGAGCCCCCCGGGAGTTCAGACGAAAGCCCACGAAAGGTTATCGATCAGATGTTCTTCAGCAAGACAGAGATGCATCTAGTGGACTACTCAAATCCGGACGTTGGCGATATATGGTACGCTGACTTGGAGGGCTCTCTATACGCCGATGAGGACTGCGAGTATGAGCTCGGTTGCGTTGTGTCCGGCACGGCTAGAGTTTACGTTGACGGTGAACTTGTTATCGACAATGCGACCAAGCAGGTTGCAGGTGATGCTTTTTATGGGGCGGCAACTTGTGAAGAAAGAGGAGTTGTCCGTCTTGAAAAGGGACGTACGTACAACATCAAAGTTGAGTTCGGTTCTGCCCCAACCTTTACTTTGAAGAGCGACGCCTTTGTACCAGGCCATGGTTCCCTCCGCGTTGGCGGCTGTAAGGTCATTGACGGACAGCAAGAAATCCAGAAGGCCGTTCGACTCGCTGGAGAACATGAGCAAGTGATCATCTGTGCTGGACTCAACTCGGACTGGGAAACGGAAGGCGCAGACCGCGCGAGTATGAAGCTTCCGGGCTTGCTTGATCAGCTCATTGCAGAAGTAACAGGGGCAAACCGCAACACGGTTGTGGTCATGCAAACCGGAACCCCTGAGGAGATGCCATGGTTATCGACAGCGTCAGCTGTGCTTCAGGCCTGGTACGGCGGCAACGAGACAGGAAACTGCATCGCAGATATCATTTTTGGAGATGCAAATCCGTCCGGTAAGCTATCATTGAGCTTCCCCCGACGTCTCCAGGATGTACCCTCGTACCTGAACATGCGAACCGAGTCTGGACGGATCCTTTACGGCGAGGACGTCTATGTTGGATATCGATATTATGAGTTCGCTGACAAGGAGGTCAACTTTCCTTTCGGGCACGGCCTGTCATACACCACCTTTGAGCTTTCGAATCTCCGGGTCTCTCACACGGCGCAGGGAGGTGAGGTGATCGCGACCCTCGTCGTTGAGAACACAGGCCAGGTCGCCGGTGCTGAAGTCGTCCAAATGTACATCAAGCCGCGGCAGTCAAAGATCAATCGGCCAGTCAAGGAACTGAAGGGATTCACCAAGGTTCACTTGAACCCCGGTGAGTCTAAGGAAATCAGTGTCAAGGAACTTGAGAAGTATGCTGCATCATATTTCGATGAGGAGAGAGAACAATGGTGTGTCGAGAATGGTGAGTACGAGGTTATCGTCAGTAACACGAGCGATCTCAATAGCACCATTTGTATCACAGGAAGCTTCACAGTAGACAAGTCTTATTGGTGGTCTGGTATTTAAGAGTCGAGAACCATAGATTGTCAAGGCCGTAGCTCAGGTTCCAAATCAGTGAGGATACAACTGTGCTTTGGGCTGTAAGTAGCCCATGTGTATGATGCGGTTGCGCGGTCGTGCCAAAAAAGAAAATAGTTCATAAGGTACTTTTCTGATTTAAAGATACTTTCCCTATCAACGCGACATAGCAGATAGCTCCCGCTCAATAAGACATCTCCATGTTCTCGCCTCTACGTCTTCCTCCTCCCAGTACGACTGCATCCTGGCCACCTTTAGCACTTGCAAATCCCAATCCATGGGCACCACAGCTCCCACTTTGGAAGCGGCCAGCAAGACGAGGGCACTCCTGGTGCAAGACCTAATCATGAAGAAACAGCCATGATGCCTGTACATGAAGCCCGTCTCGTTGATGCGTATCTGCATCAATTGTGTGTCTAGCCCGCGAGTGACTATATCGTGGAAGTCGGGAGGTACCGGAATGCTCGCAAACAAGCGGCTAAGACTCCCGACCACAAAAGGCCAGTAGATGATCTCGAAAAAGTTCAACATCTTGCCGCGGAGGACAAATTGGTTGATGTTGTCTGTCTCAATAGACCCAGCAAGAGATAGCTCCTCGGGAAGGTTATCCCGCCACTGACGTGCTTGAAATTCGTAGTCGGGGATCATCTTGAGCAGAGCCATCAAGAACTCCGTGTTTGAAGGCGCAGCTCTCTCTAGATCGAGCATGGCGCTGCACATACGACTAGTCAGACGCCGCAAAGAAATGTCCGCAAGGTAGAATAGCCATGCTTCGCGGGCTCTTGATGCCTCCGCCTCAGACTTGTCAAAGGCATCCTCGTTTGAGATTGGCGGTGTAGGAAAGAATGGCGGATATAACGTGATGCCCAAATCACGGCTCTCAAAGTCGGGCAAGGAGAGCTCAACGCGTAGCTCTCGCTCCGACTTCCACGAAGACCAGTAGACAGCCTGTTCCTGCGTGTACCTATTGCCCAGCTCATGCGAAGCTGGCGGCGTCGCAGGCGTAGAGCCTAGTCGTCGGGCCTCGACGATGGACGGTAACGTCTGGCAGATTGCCAATGCCTGCAGGAAAAACCTCCAGCTGTAGACGGGCTCGAACATGTACATCATGTAGACGCCCGAAAGGAATAGACATTGCGCCGTAGTGAGATCATTCTTGACCAGCAAAGAGCCGATTCGCTTTTGAGATGCCTCAAAGAGCACTTGGGAGTCGGTGTGAGCCGTTGGCCTCATCACCCCGCTGGGGCCAAAGGGCGTCGCTATACAGCCCAGGGCACAGATGATCAAGGTCAAACAAGAGGACGAGGACCAATCTAGCCCGTCTCCTATTGTCTCTTTGACCAGTCGGCGTGTGCTAGGCTCGTCGAGAATCGGATTACTGCCGTGAACGTATGCGAAGAAGTTGTCTAGCAGTCGGTTTATCTGCCCAGCGTCCGATTCCAGAAGACTTAGAAGAGATGGTGTCCCCCCTGACCACGACTTGAACCCGCGATTGGCGACGGCATTAACCCCCTCTCCGTCTAAGCCTTCCATCTCCGTCCTGAACATGGGCCATGAGAGGATGTGGTCGACGCGTTGAGGCAGCACGTTACAGATGCGCAAGCCCACATCACCTGGACCCGTGGCGGTGGAGGTGGACGCTTGTTGCGCAGGCCGAAAGGCGCGACCATGGTTCGCGTGAGACCATGCGCAGAGCGGTTCGGGATCCGGGTATGTGGTAGCAGAGATGGGGGTCGCAGAGGTCGCACTCAACGATTGCTGCTCTGAAGCAGAGGCTCGTGGTGACGATTCATTCTCCTTGACAGCCGCCGGCAGGTCTTTGAGGATTCGTTCCAGATCATCGAGTCGCCCGAGGATCTTGATGCTCGCGGGATCAAAGCTAGAAAGGTCTACCGGCGACTGGATGCAGGTCGCACCAACGCTGACGCAGTAGGAACACGATGGGATGGCGCTGTCGCACTTGGTCTTGCGGGCCCTGCACACCTGACATGCCGTGTTGGCTCGCTTTCGCGGGTAGAAGGCAGTTCCCCGAGCCGCAGGGCGCTTCCCGGTTTTGGTACCGCGACTGCCGGTTGTACTGACATCGTCTGCCGATGGAAGGGTACTGCTGGCTCCAAAGGTCATCCAGGTCGCCTGCTCCTGGATGGGAACAGCATCTTCAGCTTGTGGGGGAGACTGTGGGGGCTGCGAAGCGACATGCGAGAACGTGCTCTGCATAGTGTCTTAACACTATTGATGATGACGATAAGGCTGGGAATCGCGCACAGACTAGACGCGTTGAGTCTGGTTTAGGTTCCGCGGTATATCGGACATCTCATATTATCTTTGCTGCCAGTAACGTGGTAGTCTCGTTGGTGACGTGGAGGTAAGAGTTAAACCATGGACTCGGCATCTCAACCGACGCAAGCAGGATTCGTGTCGTATCCAGCTCTTTGCCGCTGGGGTATGGAAAGAAGAGAGACAGTGTGGGGAAGAGAGAGACTGGTTGAACATCATGTAAATGGGGATCATATCGGGGAACATCGCTGTCCACCCCTGATCGCGTTTTTACACTTACCCCAGCTTTGCGACCACGTGCATGGACTACATACGTGGAGCAGGTCACCATGGACATCGGGCCGATTACTATGTTCACGAGGATGTGGAATGAGCAGGACTTGAAGAGGATGTATGCTGGGGTCTGTGAGGAGCCGAATGTGGAAGCTTGGCGGGACGGGGGGCCAGGGTCTTCGTGTTCTGAATTCTTCTACTAGCTGAAATCCTACGCGGCTATTGTCGTGGAAGCCGAAGTTGATGCTTCACGGGCGATTCTTGAGGTCTTCTTAGAAGTTAGTCCCGTACGTGAGCTGGGTTTAGACCGTCGTGAGACAGGTTAGTTTTACCCTACTGATGACCTCGCCGCAATGGTAATTGAGCTTAGTACGAGAGGAACCGCTCATTCACCATTCTCGTAACCCAACATCCGAAAACCTGGAGCCGAGCTGCATGCGGGGTACGAGCTGGGAGATCATATAACGAGCTGCATGTACGTTCCGTCCATCACATATCTAGTGGTCTCGGCGAAAATCCAAGAGGCCGACGAGGTGAGGACCGCCAATAGCTCCTCATTACGAAACCCACTCCACCGCTGACCTCCTGCAGCCGCTGTCTTTGTAGAGGAGTCCCACACTATGTAATGGGCTACTTCCTGGTCTCGAACGTGAATATACTCGTAGAACGGAATGTCGGCGTTGTGACACCCCTGATGTAGTGCAAGGTCGAGGAACACTGTAAATGGCGGCTGTTGCGGACCGAGTGTCTGGTTATAGGCCGGCTGATGTACGTGTAGTAACCTTCCGATACTGTATATGTTGCATCAACCTCACCCGACGGATGTTTGGCATACGGAGGCCAATATGCTGGCCATTGCCGCCGCCTTAAATTTCACCACGAGGCGAAAGGTTCTCGTCTTTAGCGGTATTTAACACGGAGGGACATTGATCTTTCCCATGGACTTGATGAAGGATCGGTGTAATGTAAGCCTGCCTCACGACCTTGTTTTTGCACCTTTCAATAATATTGAAGAGACAAAGGCTATCGTTCAAGCTCTGCCTGCTGAAAGCCTTGCTGCCAACCTTGTTGAACCGGTTCAAGGCTCTGCCGGCTGCCGTCTGGCCACAAAGGAGTTTCTTCATTACTTGCTACTATCTGCGGATAACCAAAAATGCCTGCTGATCATAGATGAGGTCATGACATCGAGGCTTGATCCCAATGGTTGCAGTGCCGCCACGGGAATCAAGGCCGATCTCATGTCGCTGGGCAAGTATGTTGGAGATGGCATGACTTTTGGGGCATTTGGAGGAAGGCGGGATATCATGGAGGTGTTTGACCCAGAGATATCAGGTCTTCAATCAACATCCTAGAACCTACAACAATAGCATGGTCACTATGTCTGCTGGCGCTGCTTCCCTGGAGATATTTAATGCCGCGCAAGTTAAGAGGCTGAATGCTCTCGGGATCAGATTCAAGACAAGGCTCCAGGAAATTCTCATTAGACATGGCGTATATGCGCCGCATCCTACAGGTGCTTCACGTTCCATCGTCGAGATCGACAGCTTCAAGCTTCAGAATAATCTATCCAGATTACCAGTCATCTCTTGCTTACGAGCGCCTCCCTATCATATTTGTCACCGGACAAGGTAGTATGATCAATGTGCGCTTTAGTGGATTATATGCTAAAGAGCTGCAGACTCTTTATTATTTCCATATGCTTGAACATAAGATATAAGGTTATACTGCATCGCACTTGGAACTTCAAGATGCTGATATTAACAAATATGCTACCACTTCTAAAGGTTTTGTTATCACATATGAATCTTTCCTACAACAGGTATTACGTGTGCATTCAGGTTCGTGGGCTAAGTAAGAGAGTAACTCTCTGGTATGTGCGGTCTTATTATCACGCATGTACTGACGAATTTGCATTTGATAACATGTGCGTGTTTTCAGATGACACAGAAGAAGACCTGTGGCATGGATAATTATTTTTGTTGTGTTTCTATTTAACAAACATCAGGCAGGGGTGACAATGTTAGTCAATGGCAGCAGTTGAAACAAGTCACATCATCTTTGTAATAGCTATGAAATACAACCACCCGAACAGAGATTCACACTGTTACTGGTTTGCATGAGACTAGGCTTATGTAGCGTTGGTGGAAGGAATTTCGACCAATCTTCAATGTCGTTTGCTCATATGTTGTTTCCTTGACCACATTACACTCACGGTTGAACAGGGAATGATACATACGTGTAAGTACCTATGGTCAGTAATGAAGCTAATGCCACCAATTCGAGACCGTTGTAGCTGGTCCACGCTCTAACATAAGCAGACCATGGCTTCGGTTAATCGCGTTCGCCCCGCTGGTTCTACTCAACTTTTGGGCCTTGCTCTGGACAAATCCCTCTGGCGTGGCGCGTGACGAGCCATCTTTGTAGATCTATCCCAGCTGTGAGCTTCGCACCTGGGCTTCTCAAATGCCGAAACGAGTGAAGCGCACTCTTACCGCATGCTGGACATGTCGAAAACGGCACGTTCGCTGTGACGGGAAGATGCTAACTTGCGCTAGACAGAGCCTCGACTGTGAGGGGTACGGGATCCAACTCTCTTGGGTTGATACTGAGACTGGCCGATATACCGCTCGTTTACGGCGAATACTAAGTCCGGAGCTTACCTGGCTTAATCATCAGACCTACTCAGCAGGGCAGTTGGAGCATCTGCTTGAGGAAGACCTGAAGGCTTGCGACTATGAACTCCGCACGTCTCCAAATAACCCGTTTGGGTTGATGCTTACCGGGCCTCGTTACTCTACGAGCTGTTTACGACAAGCGAGGCCAAACGTTCATCACTTAGCTGGCCGCCACACACAAGAACAGGTTCTGTTCTCCCATTATGTGCGCCACGTGGCGTTCCTCATGACACCTATCGACAATGGTAGGAATCCCTGGAAGTCGGTTTATCCAGAAATGGCACTGGGCAGCCAATCTGCCGCGTGTAAGAGTCTATAACACGACCCCCTTTCCCAAGTAGCTTTTAATCTCGCAAACTTACGACGCGGAGATTATGATTCCTTTGCTCGGCACCGACATGAGGGACTCAAGCATTATGGCATATCGCTAAACATGCTCCGAGAGAGTCTTGATACGCCTGATTCCGAGTTTGTTTGCCAAGTTGCCACTTTCCAGACAATTTTGATGATTGAGGTACGCAACGCATGATATGCCTTTTCAACCGATGATGATAGTAACCAAAGTCGTAGGGGGTGTATTCTACAGAAGTATACAGCTGGCGCTCTCATTTCAAAGGAGCCGCTGCGCTAGTGAGTAAAATGTTGCATGGCCGAGACTGGACCCAATCGTCGGATGCATGGGTAATATCCCAAAGCCTTGCGCTGTCTCTGGCAATTGCGCAAACGGGCCATATTGATTCAGCACGAGACGCTGGTCCTACTGGGATGCTTCTGGATGCTCTTTCCATGAGGAGCGACTTCGCATATACCATTGGGAGCCCTCGAGCAGCGCTTAAAGCACTCTCGCAACTACAGAGAGTTGATAAGGAACCGAATAGTCAAACTAACCTCGAGGCTGAAATATGTGATGAATTGCGGAGTTTGAACTCGGTGCAGGGGGAAGACACAGGGCATGGATCAAGACTTCACAAAGAGCGTTCACAGACGGATGGGCGGCTGGACCACCTCGCCCAACTCCATTCACGGATGTTTCTCAACGCAGCAATTATATGTCTGAAGCGACTCGGACCCGGTGTGACGCCTTCACAGGTCAGCACATACACATCATCCGTACTGAATGACATGTCAACATTTCTTGACATGGATGGCGGGAGCATATCATTATGGCCGGTGTTCGTCGCAGCAGTGGAAGCGTGTGTGCCAAGCGAGCGGGATATGGTTCGGAGGTGGTTTGAGTTTTCTTCACGCCTGGGGATTGAGAATAGAACCCAGGCTCGCCAGATCATCGAAATGGCTTGACAAACAAGGGACTCAGTCGCCTATGAGACGGGATGCTCAGTGGCGGAAACTACTGTTGATTGGACCACTGTACAGCAAGTCATGGGGATTGATATATTGTTATTGTAGTATACTCTAATCGTCGTCAAGCGACCTTTCGTCTGCTAGAATACATGATGACAAACAGCTATGCACACTCAAGTTGTGGTTGACTTGGATAGCTTCTTATAGCCAATGCTAATATCACTTATAATGATTCATGGCGGAAAAATAATGAAATAAAGCGAGACTATATTAGTTCAGAGGTTGGGGCACATGGCCAAGGTTATGATATGCGACTAGCAGCGAGTTTATTGATTATTCCGATAGGCCTAGTTATGCGTATTGTAGTAGGTGGAGGGGTGCTCGGTGCGGTCAAACCGAGGTTTCATTCCTGGTGAGTGGCGGCGAGGTTTTGTTTTTTCGTCTGCGGAACCAAGAGCCAACTTACTGATGTAGCCACCCAAAGTGCAATTAACATAGGCTGTAGGACTGCCACACCGGCCGAATATGCCACGCCCCCTGTAATCATTGGGAACAATGAACCCCCAACCTGTGCCATTACGAATACGAAGGCTAGTGCCGTTGGCTTTACATCTGGTTCGAAGAGTTTCGCCGCAAGAGAAACACCCTAAACATGCAAGTGTAAATAACTGGACTATGCAGAAGTAGTGATCGAAGTGATACGTACTGTGGCGAATAATGGGCCCGCAAAGAACCCAACAATGCTCACCGCGATAGACGCAGCGATAATACTTGGCACACTGCACAAGTTTGGTAAATTTCTCTTCCAGGTTGTACACAGAGCCCAGGGGGTACCTACAGCCAAAAAATCAGCTGGAAGCCGATGCACAAGATACCAAACGCAAAGACCATATAGCGAGGACCAAAGCGGTGGATAGGTTCTGCTAATAGTAAACGCCCTAGGAGAGTACCACCGTTATAACCTGCCGCCACGAAGCCCATCTGCGAAATGTCACCTTTGCGCACATCGATGAGGTACTCCACTAGCCATCCGCTTGCAGTGAGCGAAGAGCCTAGATAGAAGAAGAAGAAGATGCTGAGATACCATAGAGATGGGCTACGGAAAGTGAGTGCCATCAACTTGGAGGCATCCTTGTGGCGCGATTCCGAGGATATCTCCCCCTTGTGCCTGAATTTGACGGTGTCACGGAAGGCGAGGGCAATAAAAGCCGTATTTGCGACACACAGTCCCAAGGTCACGGCGTAAAAATAGTACCAAACAGAAGGCGTTGCTGCAGCCGCAACCGCCGTACTCACAAATGGTCCGACGAGACAGCCAGCAGAGTACGAAGCGTGGATAAGGGGAAGCCAGCGGTGGGAGCTTCGAGCGTCTGCAACAAAGGAGTTTGCGTGGGTGTCATTCAAGGCTTGACCAAGGCTGACAAAGGTGAAGCTGATGGCGAAAAGGGGAAACGGCGGGTTCCAGATCCTCAGTGCATGCGCTAGGACCTGTAACGCTGCGCCCAGCATCATTATAGAACCCAGATCGAAGAACTGGGTTAGGTGGGTGTTAATTATGGCGGAGATAAACCACCCCGCAAAGTTGGTGGCGTATCTTGCCATGTGGTTAGTATGTTTGGATCTAGATTTGAGGCAGATCTGGGACTTGACATACAAGGCAGATGTTTGAGCAGTATTTATGTGATATTGGCGAATGACATAGGGAATGAGCGCACCGACGCTGCCATCATTCACACCGGCGACAAAGAACGAGAAGCTGGCGGTGAGGAACTTGAGAATGGTATGGTTGGGTAATTGTTCTAGAGGAGCTGAAGGCGGATCTCCCTCAATTTCAGCGATACCTGGTGCATTTGTATTCTCTGGGACTGAGCGGAGCTCGTGGCCTTGTTGGCCCTTGGAATTGGCCATGATACTGAGACCTTTGGGTTATCGCGTTGCCAAACTCTGGAGATTGCTGATTTCTAGAAGAACATTTGATCGTTGCCTATTCGCAATCTTTCATTCTCAGATTGATGAGTATATATAGGCTTGAATAGGGATGGCCAGGGTGAACTCGGCAATACCTTGGGTTATTTAGAGAATAAGATGCCGGCATTTATCCTGAGGCATTGTATCAATACGGGCACCTAGAAGCCCAATATTACATGTACAGAGCATGGCGTCATGGGCCATCTAGGCGAACCGCGGAGAATCGGAGTGCCTCCGAACATGGCTAGGCGAGTTTAGGAAGTAAGCTACAGAGCGCCAAGGGGCTATCTGGGGCGTGGATTGTCGTGCCTCACTCCCCTAATTCCTCCCTAGGTAATTCTTCTCGTTGTTCGTTGTTCACGGCCGGCTTGTCGCTGCGACTTGCCGGTACTACCCCACAAGGAAACTCCGCCTCTCCGCATAATCGAGGCAGTCCCGAAGTTCTACCGGCCTGCCTAAGTGAGCTCTGCCTGATTGAGGTGAGACTTGAGATCATCCCTACCTTAAAAGTGTACTACACTGGACGGCTTGCACAAACCACCTGGAAAGTGGTATCACATCGAAAATAACCACCCCGTCAAATACCCTCTTTGACAGGATGGCAGAGTCATCGCCATCGCAACTTCGGCAGCCTCTTCTCGGATCGCGGGACGACCAATCTCCTGCCGAAGATGGATCTCACAACGCCGCCAAAGGCTCTTCTCTGACGACGACGCTCCTCATGCCTGGGGCTGCCATGTACTCGTTTGCGTTGCTCGGACTGTTCGTATCAACCACTGGAGTAATGCTACCCCGTATGGAAGCATTCTATCACCTCAATGACGTCCAAGTTTCCCTCTGTTTTCTAGCTGGGCCAGTTGGATATGTAATTTCTGCGCAACTCAACCATTCTATTCACTTGCACTTCGGGAGACGGGGAATTGCTGTTGTGGGACCCATCTTTCAGATCCTCTCGGCTGCTCTTACGGCCATGCATCCTCCATTCCCCATAGTACTCGCCTCGGCTGCGTTGGGTGCATTCGGAGCTGGTCTTCTAGATGGATCGTGGTGCGCTTGGGCGGGACGCATGGACAATGCAAACCTGATATCAGGTCTGCTGCATGGATCATTCTCTCTTGGGGCTGGCTGCGGCCCCGTCCTTGCCGAGCTCGTGCTCTCTGGGAACAGGCCTTGGTATTCCTGGTTCTATGCTTTGGTGAGATGATCATTTGCTGTCCTTCGATGTCTACGTCCTTTTTTTGGAATCGTTTTGTTTTAACGTTAATTTTCACGCAGACCGCCTTTAGCATTCTCGAGTTAACTATCCTGCCGTTCGCGTTCAGACATGAGAACGCTAAGATGTACCGCAACCGCCGATATGACGAAATAGCAGAGGAAAGCCACCAAAAGCTTTCCAAAATCTTTCACTACAAGTCGACATGGCTCTGTGCTCTATATCTCCTTATTTACGTTGGCACCGAATCAGGAATTTCGGGCTGGATCGTGTCTTTCATGCTTCGAGTCCGTCACTCTTCGACACAACATGCGAGTACTTGCTCCTCTAGCTTCTGGATTGGCATGGCCGCCGGGCGACTTATACTCGGACTGCTCACCGACAGGATCGGAGTCAAGCGCGCCACAAACGGCTATATTGTCTGTGCTCTAGTGTTTCAGATTCTCTTTGTCACAGTGGAAGGCCAAGTAACCTCTGCGATTTTAATCGCCCTTGTTGGGTTCTTCTGTGGCCCTCTTTTCCCGTCTTGCATTATTCTTCTCACCAGGCTCTTACCCCGTGATCTCAACGTCGCTGCGGTTTCTTTCGTTGCATCAGTTGGTCAAATTGGCGGCGCTTTCTTGCCCTTCGGCTTGGGAGCCCTGAGTCAGCTCATCGGTCTTGGAGTGTTTGGTGTTGTCATCGTTATTCAGCTGTTTTGCTGTCTCGTGTTGTGGATATTGTTTTCTGGACTACGACCAGTGGAGGTTGATGAGATTACAGAGGACGAGAACACTACTTAGACATTGAAAGTTAGAAGGCCAAGACCTCACGTCTGTTACATGACTTGACTGTTAGATTAACTCGAGTGTTCAACAGAAGCATCTATCTATCAGAATCAGCTTCAAGAGGCTTCTTGTAGCAAAGCTAACCTGGTCTATCATTGGTTATACATCTTCTGTAACCTTTAGTTGTGAATAGAAGGGACCAATCAGAAATTCAAAGCTAGATTATAAACCATCTTCACCATTGCCGCCTTGAGCACTTTGCAGCTTTTGTAGAATTCTGCAGAAGCGCGTAGTTGCGATCTTGAAATGGTGAAGCTGGCTCTGGTTGAGAGACATCACCACAGGCCCGGCCTTGGCTAAAAACCATGCGCTATTCTTTCTCGCCGCAGCAGCTCCACTAAAGCATAGAAACACGTAAAGCTCGTTTTCAATGTCGCATTTGCTGCCTTGAGGAAGCGAGGAAAGGTAGAGACGGAGCTTTTCCACCTTGTCTTGATTATCATCAACGGAGAACCTAGTCCGACGTTGAAGCGAGTAAAGATGAATCCCTGCCGCAACCACGATGGCCGTCGAGAAATTGCTCTCCGTCTCAGGCTCGTTAATCACAACTCGTTCTTCTATGGGTTTCGCTAAAGGCTCATACTCGAAATCCAAAGTCACATTGTGGACTCTCCTAAGTAGGGATATCAATGGCTCAGTAATACCGCTTTCGCGTAATGCTCTCTCAGATTGACATATAAGGGTAGAAACGAGAGATATGGGCGTATTGGGATGCTGCGGTGGTCCTTCGACGTAGAATACTGGGTTGGAAGCATTAAGAATAGAATCCCCAATATCGATACTAGCTTCATGGTTAGTCGTTAATCACAAGACCGATAAAGTATACCCACAGCATGATCAAATTAGACAGCCGATCACCGCATAGATGTATTGCCCCTAGTCCACCATGCCCTTTCACCATCTGTTGAAGGCCTTTCTTATGAATTTTCCCTTCAATTATGTTGGAACTCATGACCTTTGCCAAGTTAGTTTCGTTCCTAAGTTGGACAAAGATCCGTACCTCGTAGTGCCAGAGATAGGTGGCCGTAGCAATTGCGGTGATAGATGCCTGCTCTGAGGACGAAATGTGATCCAGAAGAAGTGTTACTGCATGTCGTCGGTGATATTCAGTGACAGGGTTGCCAACCTCGCCATGGAGTACATCAAGATGGGATGATGCGGCAAACAAAATAGTATGGAAAATGCATGGATCAGATAGTGTTGCCTGAATCCATTCCTTCCTGGACACTTCATCGTTATCAAGGTCTCCCTTTCGAGTAAAGCTCGGGAACTGCATCTCATGGTCTGTATATAAATCAGCACTCGTGGTCAGCAGTAGGATTGCCGGCAAGACTTACAATGATTTACCAAAAAGGGCATGTACCATCGAGACGGAATTGGGTATGCCGCAATTGGTTCAAGTGATAATTGATTAGGTGAGACCTGATGTGAAGATATGCGGTTCCGATTTGAAATATGTTCTAGTTGGGACCGAAGCGCGCGGATTTCGAGTTGAGTTCTGTTCTCGTCATAGCTGCACTTGAGGAGTTTTCTAATTTTGTTAGTTATGTTATCACGTTCCTCAACTAGTGCGACTGCAGATCAAGATCATGATACTCACTTCTTGCAAGTCGTACAGCGAGGGAACAGTCTGTCGCATTTCTTCTTGTTTAACCTGCAACGGTCACACGCCTTTAGCGCAACACCACCGACTTCGCTGTGGCTAGAGGTTTCCATCGTCGTCTTGACTGAGAGGGCGAAGATACATCAGTACATGCTCGTCCACGACTTACTTGATTAACCAGGCGGAGAGCATGTCTTTCGAATGAAGAATATTCTGCACTGCCACGGAGCGGAAATAATTCCTAGGGCTGAAGGCGTCAAGGACTACGTAGTTGGCCATAGCCACACGAGTGGGTCAATATAAGCAGGCACAAGCGAACACAGATTCTGGGACTCGGTAATTTAGAGGCTAAAATCTCACGTAAATTAACTACATGACATTAGATTACTACATACTACCTAGACTCCAGCTCGAATCTCTTCTCGGTAATCAATGACTAAAGACACTCGAAACTAGAGGCGGAAGCGTTTCCGCCTCCAATATACCTCGACGTCAGAGGGTAAGGGCAGATAATTCGATCAGCTCCCGAGACTTGGGCGGACAGATGGACCGGTGCTATCTTCTCCTCCACCCAGCTTACCAACGCCCCAAAAGGATCGGTCGGGACGGCACCAAGGGATGGTGTCCCGGCGCAATGGTCGACGCCCGGGGCAAGGAATAGGCGGAAGAACCTGTCTACCTTGGATGGGCCGCCCAGTAACTGCTCGACTTGATCGCGATAGTTGACGCTTCCATTGGGGAAAATGATCTGATCCGACAAGCCATGCCAGACGAGTAGCTTGCCACCTGCGTGTTCGAATGCTGAAAGATTGGGGTTGTCTGAACCAATAATGGCATTGTATTCCTTGGCCGACTGAGTAAATAGATTCTTGAGCGTCGTGTAATCAATCTGATCAAGGTCATATTTGGGCTTTTTGGTAACCCAATACCGAATCCAAGCATCGTTAACGAAGAATGACGACCCTTTGCGCGTCCCGTTAACCACAACTGTGTTGGCCAAAATGTCCAAAGCAGCACCGAAATTCAAGCCATACCAAAGTCGCTGCCCGTCCTGATCAAAAGGCCCTTGGTGCAGCTTTTGAACCACTTTGGCAATAGACTCGGTGATTGTGATGTTTGTTCCATCGCATTCAATCCCATGCCCAATCAGCTTGTACGGGTCGAAATGGCAGGCGTTGGGATCGTTGATGACTCCATCCGTAAGTCCATCAAGGGTATCGCATTCGGCAACTGCAGCATCAGTAAACGCCTTGAGCTCACATGGCGAAGGAAATGTGTTTTCCTCGTGCATGACAACTTGCGGCCACTGTTCCGCCACCACATACGTTGGCCAGGAGATTGCGGGTGCGCCGGCCAGAATTCCGTCAAACAGATCTGGGTATCTCTGTGCGGCAACCAGTCCTTGCCTCCCGCCAGTTGAGCACCCGTTCCAGTACGAGTATTGAGGTTTCTTCCCATAGAACTGCTTAGTTATAGCCTTTCCAACCAGACCGACATCCTGTACAGACCGATACGCAAAGTTGGCCAGTGCCTCTTGATTCACGGACCCATCCGCCAGCAATGCCCATTCTGCAGGCGATTGCGGGTCGAATCCAACACCTGCGTCTGTTGATGCTGCCGCGTAGCCCAACTTGGCGGTAGGGCCGAGAGTCAGATCCAGAGCACCAGCTGCGAAGCCTGATCCGCCGTTGGCCTGGAACCGTCCGTTCCAACCTTTAAGTGGCAGCCAGACTTTGACAAGAACTTGGTCATGTGCACCTTGGTGCCTCAAAGCCACGTCGACTGCGCAGATGTCAAGGCCGGTAACTGGCTCTGGGAGGAGGCCTGGGAATGCGGGAACGGTGTGGTTGAGAAGCTGTGTTCCATTGATGGATATGACCTCCGCGCCAGGAATGTCAGGCTTTTTGAGTGTCGCACACGCGCATCTCGAGGTTCTGTCGAGTCCTTTGTCCGCCGCCACGGAGGCGAGGAGAGTCGTAAAGAAGAAGATTGAGCGAAATGATATCATAATTGGTAGTAGAGTGTAGAGATCTTGATGATGTAGGTGTAATGGCCCAAATTCACGTATGTTAAAGAGGGGATAGAGGCCAATTTATACTTGCTTCACGGACGATTCTTGAGGCCTTCTTAGAAGTTAGTTGCAAGAATATCTCCCCTGGCACAATGAAGCTTCTGCCTGGAGACTTGATGTATTCATGGCGGCATATTTCCGACCCCTGCTGTTGGTGGCTTATATGGAGATAATATAAACCTCACACATAGTGCTCGTCGTAGTAGTATAACCAGGTGAACACGGTAATTAGTTGGCATGTGTCAGATTCGGTCATCTACAGGGTTCGGCCCCACCCCGCGTCTGACACGGTGGACGCTCAGCCACGGCTACGAAGCAATATGGTGCTTTCAAAGCTGTTAAAGCCTTGGTTGTCAAATGATTCCCATGGGATGATTACAAATTTCCAACAAGGCCGCCGAATTGAACAACGTAACACTGATCGACTCGCATGACGTTGCCCAAGTTTGGAGCCGTGTCAAATGTTGAGCCATTGCCTTTGATAGAGTAGCCTCCAATGTGGCAGCCTGAGAGACTAAACCTGTTGATATCACTTATCGGCTTATCGATCTATCAATAAGCTGTCGCCTACTGAGATGAGGTACTCTGATAGTTCGCCGAGGATGGGAGCACCGGGTCGGCAGCAGGGCCGCTGTCCGTATTCTGATATACGGCGTTCCTGTATACAGTATTCGTACTAGCTCTATGGATATAGAACAATTTGAAGATACCAGAGATAATATCTTATAGGAAAATAAACCGTTTATCCTAAATATAGGAATTAAATATATCGAATAGCTTATAAAGATATTTATAATAAAGAGTACCTCCTCTGTTATTATAGAGTTTACGAGGCCTTAAGATACTAATAAGATTATTAATAAAGGCCTGATCTGGTAAGGAGAAGTCTTTCAGTATAAGCTATACAATAGGTTATACTATCTGAGGTAATACTTCAGCTGCTAAGGATACAGCTACAAAGGAACCCAGTATAAGGTAATAAAAAAATATAGCTACTGTATTTAAGACTATAGGTCCTGCGAATATCCCGTAAAGTCTGAAAGGAGTATACCCCAGAAGTGCACCAACTATTAAGGCCGGCATGAGGTATAGAGCTACCAGTACGCAAACAAGAAGGAGGAGATGGCCAAAGTTAAGGCTGCATATACTGCTCGCCCTAGATACCACCTAGCGCCGTAAAATAACATGGTTGCCAACCAGGCAAACCCAATGGTGAGAACCCATGAGGAACCGACTGGACGAGCGATACGAGAGGGAGCACCATCTCTCCTACCCGGCCGCACATAACAGAGTCGGCAAGGAAGGATTAGGTCACCAACGAAGAGGGGACAAAAGAGGGTCAACCCCGAAAGCAATACAGTCCACTCCAACGGGGTAGAAAACGAGACAATAGTCAACAGGGGCAGCCAACGGCCCCAGAGGATCATAATACCATCCAGAAGGGCCTTGGAAGCCCTCGGCGCAACCTCGGCACAACTATATAGCACCTTTCAAGCGGACAATAGAGATGTCGACAACCGTGGATGAGCTACAGGAAATCACTCTCAATACTATAGTATAATAATAGGAAATCAAAAGATATCATTATGGCTACCCTACTACGGGATATTAAGATCATAGATTTTAATATCCTCGCCATCTAAGAACCGTAGGCAAACCCCTTTATGGATATTATACACCATCCGGCGAAAGACCGGTTTCACCTATATTATCCCCAGAGCAACAGAGAGAGTATAGATCAGGTCTGCCTGTTCATCAACAAACGACTGGATTATTCCAAATAGCGATTTGAGTCGTACAACCGGTATCTCTGCACGGTAACCCTAGTCCTGGACAGGGCGATATAACTAGAGAGATCAAGCTACACAATATCTATAATCCCGACCAAAGAGTGGAGAACAGACAGAGCATGCTGCCTCATCTGCGGAAAGCACTTGACTCGGACAGACAAATAGAGCAGATCGTTGTTGGAGACTTCAACCTGCACCATGAGATGTGGGGAGGTCCGTATATCTCTAGAGGAGAGGCAGAAACAGAAGACCTCGTTGAACTCATGGAAGAGTATAACCTCACAAATCCTAGCAAAAGAGAGACTTGAAGCCAACATTTTACAACATATCCCTGGCTAAGAACGTTCAAACACTTATCACACAACGATATATCAACTCACGTCGCATCCATATTATAGCCTTTTCATCCCTAGCTAGCGTATCGTCTATGCCACAGCTCCTATATTTTCATGGCGAAAACAAGCCACCCTTCACATTCCGGGTTTCAAGTTACTTTTAATCCAGTCGAGATAAGGTTGATGATATGTGTGGCAAGTGAACTCGCCTGAAATCACGCCAAATAATCGGTCTATCTTACAATATTGAAGATTTTCGACTATTCAAAATATAAGAAATGAACTTCACACTCTGCTGTCGTCATTGGACTTATGATTCTAGCAATTCTAGAAAATATTATTTAATAAACTCCTGTTGGCGTGTCGAATCGGTACTACAGCTAAATCAACACCCATAAATTCCATCTATATACATCAACTCAAATTCTGACGTGGGAAAGTCTGTGGGCAAACTAGGAAACAAGGCAAGTCTACCGGAACAATCACCACATCCATTCTTTGTGAAAGTTACACGCAAAAAAGAGATACTAAGGCCCAGTCTGTTTAGATCTGAAGAGACTGCACAATTGCATCATAAGCAGGCTTGGGGTTGTAATTGTTGTCGTACAAGAGAGGAGATTCACCGCTCCTCCACGAGTCCTAGATGGTAATAGTTGGCGATTGAAGTAGCCTAGATAGCGAAGGGATAACTTACCTTGTCAGAAATTCCCCAAACGGTGATGCCGACACATTTTGAGACAGCTCTGCAAGCGTTGACGACAGCAGTGTAATCAGATGTTGGAGCATTCTTGATATCAAGCTCGGTGATCGCAACCTCGCGCACATTGGTAGAAGCAAGTTGCTCAAGGGCGCCCCGGACGTTGTTTCCCATTCCGGGGCTGATGTGAGTCTGCGAGCCTGTCGTCATTTGTAAGTTCAGTGATTCAAGGTAACTCGTAGCCCAGCAAGGGCCCCGCGAAGACTGGACCAAAATGCTTACCAATACCATCAATAGGAACACCCTGAGAGATCCATTTGTTGACTAGGTTGCGCATTCCATTGACCTTTCCGTAGTTGGCTTGATCGAGGTTGTAGTCATTGATGTAGAGCTTGCACTTAGGATCGGCAGCGCGGGCAGCCTCAAAGGCAATCTTGACGAACTCCTCGCCCAGCACGTTGGAAAATACAGAAGATCGGAGAGTGCCGTCTTCGTTTAGGATTTCGTTGACGACATCCTACGGCATTGTTAGTTTCGAACGCTGGAGAGGAACTAATGCTTTGCAGGTGATTTGTTAGGGAAATTGAGACGCAGGCCAAACATACCCAATGCTGGATGCGGCCACGATAACGGGACACAATGGTGGTGACGTGATTTCGGAGGACTGAGCGCAGCTGGTTCGCGTCACCGATGTTTTTGACCCACTGTGGAAGCTGTGAATGCCAGACGAGGGTATGACCGCGGACCATTTTGTTGTTCTGGGTAGCAAAGTTGACCAGATTGTCGGCTCCGGCCCAGTTAAACTGGCCCTGATTTGGCTCCAAAGCATCCCACTTCATCGAATTTTCCGGGGTAACCTGACCCATGTTACGCTGGATAATGGCAGCATTTTTACCCTGATTGAGGAGCCCTTGGTCAGTAGCAACGCCAAAGTAGGTCTTTCCACGCTGACGGAAGAGATCGTGAACGCTGGCGCTCGCCTGGCGCGGTTCAAATGTTAGCTCAGGCTCGGTCACATTGATGCGAGCACCTGCAAGCTCTGCGTCGAGCTCGGGGTAATCCACAGGCACGGCAGCAGCCAGCGGAACCAGCAGTAGGGCAGTGCTCAGCTTCATGACTTATGATGTTATAGCGGCGTAATTTAGGAGGGCAAATCCTGATGTGTTACAGGCGAGGTGAATCTCAGGAACTGGGTTGTACTGTAAGGGAGAGTATTGGGATGATTTAAAGCCCAAGAGACCTTGGGCTTAAATATCATCGCTTTTGTGAATGCTGAAAGATGTATCAAGTAATTCGGCACGACCAAGCCGAGAATTTAGTATGTAACGCTACAAGGGCCGAATCCTAGTCCTCATGACATTCAGGAGTTCTAAGAGTCAGCCTCATTTGGAATTCGGGAGGTTTCGTCGATCGAGCCTAGACTGGAATATACGGAACATGCTGTACGAAGTGTTTGCTCAAATTCTCTTAATCTGGCCTGGAACCTTGTGGAGTCCATTTGGATCCCTCGTAGTACGAACAGGCTGAAACGGTAGTTGCATTAAAACCTTCCTGCTACGGATCGTCCCTGTCGGTACTGATTCAAAGAAGTGTGGGGCACTCGGCTCTTCCTCTCCAAGTTAAGGATTACGCATTATTAATAAGCATCAGGCTGTCTTTAGCCAACCTTTCAGCCGGGAGAATAATACGTACTAGGCAACCTTAGGAACGGAGGCGCTTGAGATTAACCGAGCTAGTATCAGGAGAGAGACCTCATAATCATCTGATTTTACTATTCAAGTAGTGATCTTATAATATATTAACCATATAGCCGTAATTCATAAGAGCTATATTTTCATTATCGGGCGAAAAGCAATAACAGCAGCGGGGAAACGTCGCCAACGAATTGCGGCTTGGCAATCTCGTGCGTCTTTCAGTCCGCCAAGTACTTCCCATAGTATTGTTACTTGTTTACCGTATTGAGTCAAGCTACTAGATTTATTAAAATAGTTCTTGTACTACATTCCCTCCGCTCTTCCAAAACTACTACTAATATTAACAAGTAATCACCACAGCTAAGAGCGTAAGCCAAGCGGCTGAAGCATATGAAGCAGGTGAACAAGATACGCATTGAAGGGCTTGCCTCGGTATTCGCTTCTTCTAATATCCATGGTTGCAAGAGCTATTAACGAACGAATGGGAGGACGGCTGCTAGTCTGAATGGATTTAGTTACTTAACATTAAGTCAAGCAAAAGTACAAATAAAAGCAACTTTGTTAGGAGCAACACAAGACTGAATATTTGCATCACTGCCGGCCTCTCCTTGCCGTGCCTCTGAGGTAGAGGGAGCATATTGAACTGAGAACAGTTAAATGGAGACACTACATCGCTTTTTTAAGTATACATAATTGCCTCCCTTCCACGATATTAACATTATCAACTATTAGTTGACATGTTGGGTTGGCAAATTAGTGCCCAAATCAGATGAAGAAGAAATGAGTGGAAACTGCGACTCTCCTGGCTTTACGCATAAACAAGATGCTACAGTTTCCCTCCTTACAGGCTTGGCCTCGTGTTGTTCTGATGCAACACCCCCTCCTTTGAGCTGGATCTGCCCACTATTCTCCACAATAAGCGCTGCAGGGCAACTCTAAGACGAATTCCCATTGATAAGATGGCAGGGGTAATAATCTCTTGAGCCGATACGGCAATTCTTCACAGGCTTATTGTTATACGCGTTACATCTCCTCCCCTAGGCCCACGTCAATAACCGCCCGAATGATTCTGGTCCAAGACGAGACCCAGCCTGTTTCAGTCGTTACATTCGGAAGGGAAGACGCCTTTTGGCCACGGATTTTGCCTTCCGAGCCTCATTGATTTGTGAGTCTGAAGGCGAGCCCTCAGTGATCGGCATGCACCCAAATTATATTAGCTGCTCGTAGCCCGCGGCTTGGAACGCCTACTGTACTCTTCATGAGAATTTCATTCACAACCCTTCAATAGCTACGACTCGAGTTAAATTGTGGATCTTCATCGCCATGCTTCCTCCTTCCTCCATTATCCTCGGCCTGGCCGCAATGGCCGGCCTAGTTGATGCTCAGACGGCCGGTTGTGGAAAACAAGGTCTTCAAAGTGGTGTTTACAATGTTCAGGTCAATGGACGTAATCGCCAGTACACCCTAAAGGTCCCGAACGGCTACAATAACCAGAGAGCCCATAACCTTGTGTTTGGTTACCACTGGCTGGGTGGAAGTATGCAAAACGTGGCTGATGCAGGCTATTACGGCCTTGACCCACTTTCCCAGGGTTCTACCATCTTTGTTGCTCCTAACGGCCTCAATGCTGGTTGGGCAAACAATGGTGGTGAGGATATTACTTTCACTGATGCCATCCTCGCCAATATCAACAACAATCTCTGCGTTGATGAAAAGAAAATCTTTGCTACTGGCTTCAGTTATGGAGGCGCCATGTCCTTCTCTGTAGCATGTGCCCGTCCCAGTAAGTCCTTACATGCTATCATGGCATTGATTCAACGCCTGCGTTCAGGAACCTAACTATAACTCATAAGATGTCTTCCGCGCCGTTGCTCCGATTGCTGGTGCAGAACTGAGCGGTTGCAACGGCGGCAACACTCCCGTTGCTTATCTTGGCATTCATGGAGTAGCCGATTCTGTACTTCCTGTTGATCGTGGAAGGGCTTTGCGAGACCGCTTCCTCAACGTGAACGGATGTGCATCGAAAAATGCTCCCGAACCCAACAGAGGTAGTGGAACCCATATTAAGACGGAGTACTCATGCAGCAAACGCCCTGTCTGGTGGATTGCCCATGGTGGTGACCATGTCGGTGACCCTCGCGATAGTAATGGAAGCCTCTGGGCTCCAGGAGAGACATGGAATTTTTTCAATAACGTTGCTTAAATGATAACCGAGACAATGTCCTGGGCCACGTGGCTACTATATATTGTTGCAATTCCATAGCTCCAAGTTTAGGGACATGGACGATTTTTAAGTACCGGTTAGCTGCAGAGTAGAACTTAACGCACACAGTCGAGAAATTGATAAAGTTGAGCTTTTGTTTATCCTTCCGCTCGTGATATCCGCGTTTTGGGTGTCTATATACAGTGTTTAAGAGGAGCTTGAGAAATTACTAAAAAAAAAAAAAAAATAAGTAGGAAACTTTTTCTTAAATATTATTAATTTCTTATATTATATATTCTGTTATATCTGTAAGCTAAGATGAAGACTAAAAGGCCTTAATTATTATATAAAATAACTCGACAGTCTGAAAAGCCTTCATAAATCCTTTACTATGCCTCAAAGAGCCAGGATTGAAACAGGGTAGTGCCCGCAATTCTCTAACAAGAGATAAAAGCTACCTAATGGCTGAGAGTGTATTAGTAACTATTCTCGAAAGTATCTGCTTATGGAAGCCTGAGGTAATACACGTGGTCTCAGGGATGGTCACAAATAGCGGTCTTGGCAATCATGTCGGCCCGGTTACTAGCTCGGTAGGGGTTAGGCCAGTCGGGGAATGGAGGCGGTAAGCGGTCTCCCGGGATGTTTGTCACTACTTATTAAAGCCGAATATATATACTAGGGATGTACTCTTTACCATTGTATAAACTGGTCCATTGGCGTCTTGGAAAAGCTAATGGTCTTGTAATCCTCTATGGTGGTGCGAGAAATAAAAATATACGTGATGACTCGACCCAGGGTGCCAACAAGCGACCTAAAAAGCAGCAAGCACTTGAGCAGGCTAACTTCTCGAACAGCTGATTGTTTAAAATAACATATCACCGAGTCGAGTAATGATTCATTGATGTTATCAAGGTTGTGAAACATGTTGGCAATATCTCATAGAAATGATTACACAAAAAATTGTAAGTCAAAGGGGGAGCAACGGACCCCCCCGGTCAACGGACTCCCCAAGGTGGGGGGATCTGATGGCCGGGCGGGTCCGTTGTCCCCCCTTTTGACTTAGGTCTGTAGCGTTAAAATGGAGAAACATGGCTGGGCGGCGTTGCGAGGGCACAGAGGGAGTGGTATCATTTTCAGGCCAACGGGGGCTCCCGGTATCACCTTAAGATACTTATTGAATCGGCCCGTATCTGGTGAAGGCTCCCACCACGTGGGTTAGAGGGGAAATCCCAAGTCACATGGTGGACAATCGAATTATCATATATTCTACCATTCGTCTTTTTTCATCTTTGTCACACCAACTATTGGTGTTTTCCTGCTTTGGCATATTTATCAATTGTTATGTAGATTCAATTCTAATGCATTAAATGAAATGCCGGGACTTCGGACCCTGATGCTTTACCCGGTTGTCATCTCACGAGAGAATCCTAGCATATCTTGGATGCTCTTATCGCTTGGCTGTAATAGGGGTAGAACGGAAGGAGGGGAAAGTGGAGGAGTCTTTCGTTCTTGATTGTTACTCCTTATCTGAAGATAGCCTCTGGATCTAGTAGCCACCCATTAAGATCCTAGGGCCCATCCCATATAGCTTAAAAAGTTGCCACTATGTCTATCTGGATGAAAATTCTCTCGACCCTGGGGTACCCCAGCTCAATAAGATTAGCATTTATTCATAGAGAGGAAGTGAGCGCCACCTAGAGCTACCAAGACCACCTACTGCATAAAATTATCAAAATAAAGTAAGAAGTTACTAGAAATTCACACGGGCTCTCCTTTTTATTACAAGCATATACTCTAATCTGATTAAGTCGATCCGAGAAAACAGCGTGGGCATTTAGTCAATCTGCCGTGTGGGAGAACGGAGTTCTAGCGAGTACATCTTTTCCAAAGCCGAACTCCGGCGTTACATATTCTATCTCCTATCAGCAACATGGAACATGGAGTACTCTGGTCGTTTCAGCCTGTTCCGACATGAGTCATGTCGAGGGGGTAAGCACTTTCCCGGCTAAAACCGAGTAGGAATACAACCAACCAATCGTCCCAAGTTGCGCGTTGTGATGCCCATAATATGTGCTTAACGACGAGTCTAGAAACTCTTCGTCGTTCTTCGCGATGTCCGGCTGTGAATCAAATAGGTATAATTGGACTTCTTATCCTATCTCCCACAATTTAGCTCTACACTGACACCTTGCCAGTGACTATCACAATCATCTGATTCCGCATAAAGCGCCGCTCAAGTTACGCGATGTTTATTTGTTAGGGGAAAGTAATGGAGGCTATAGAAGAGTGTTTGAGGAAGAGCTCCGTTTGGATCAATGAGATGAGTATTTCCTACGAGTCTACTCTGAACAAAATCACGACTGTAATTACAGTAACACCGGAAATCTTTTGCATTGATAGTAACTAATGAGAGTCTGCTTCAAATTATTATTTGCGTAGAGCCTTCTTAACTCTCTCTTGGCTTATAAGCACAAATGGTGGTCATTTAGAAGAAAAAAAAACCTCGTAAGAGGCAAGTATAACCAGGTCAATGATCCTGAACTGCTGGAAGTGAAATTCTCACCCAGGCGCTCAGAAATGCGGATTGTTTAGATGCACTGGGAGTACCACTCGTTGACACCCTTGCATGTACCTGTAGCGCAGCACTTGGAACCGTCAAAGGCCTTACCACCGCACTGTCCGAACCTGGCGGCACAGCCTTCACCGGAGCTCGGGTTAGTGGTCGGGTTGGTGGTGTCAGCATCATCGTTGGTGGAGTTGCCAGAGCCAACTTTGCCGCCGCCGCTCCAGACCGCGGGTCCGGGCATTGGGAAGGCTTTGTGGCCGCCGTAGATGCTGAAGTTGGCATATTCATCGGTCGATTTGTAGGCGCCGGGGAACTTCACTGTCGGGCTGGGGCTACCGCTGCCGCCTCCAGTAACCTTGACTTGGACGCAGGAGACGTAGTGCTCAGGCTGGTTCACGTGGGAGCGATGAATACCAATGTGCTCAACACGAACAAGGTACTCGCCACTGGGGGTGTCTGCCGGAATAGTCGCGGCTATCCAGTTCCTGTCCCAAGTGCACCAGGCATTCTTGGTGAAGTCGGCGCTCTGGCTGCAGACGCCTTCCTCGAAGATCTTGAACCAATCGCCAGAGCCATCGTAAGCTTGGACGTTATCACCGGGGGCACGAGACATGTAGACCAGACCGGGGCCAGGGTGCTGCATGGTGGCACCAACACCCAGCTGAACGCGGACCTCGCTGCCTGCGGCAACAGTCATGACCTCGGTGCTACCGGCGTTTTTGAAAGCGCCCTGGTTGCAGCGGGCATCGGGCCCATCGATGGTAGAGCCGTCTCGAATATCCGCAGCCGGGTTGGAGGAAAACTTGATGGGATTGTACGCCGTGGGTCGAGTCGACTTTCGGACATACTTGTCGGTTGCGGCACCGCCAGAGACGGTCTTGTCGAAGAAGTAGTGGGCAGACGCCACATGGGCAAGACCGCTGAGAACGATTGCGACCTTCATGTTTCTTGATTGAAATGCACAGCACGTCAGACAATATTGCTTTGATTCTTGCAGAGAGGGAAAGAGATTCAAGTCGTCCTGGACTTGGTAAGAAACGAATGAACAAAAGCTAAATGAAAGTCAAGTGTCGAAGAATACGACTGAACGAAGTACAGACTTGCTGATACTGCAATGGTGTTGAGAAATCCAGTGTGATTGGGCAGTCAATTCTCCCAAGGGGAATCTTCTCAACTTTTATCATTTTCTGGTAGCGCATCCCCTTCCTTCATCATACAGCTCATTGGATTTTATTTGAGCCAAGCTGGAAGTTTCCCGAGGTCACCAGGGTAGGTTTCGGATGAGGTTTGACTAGTATGTATCTGGCCATGTAGTGAATATTCCACAATTGTTTCAGATTTTTAGCGAACCTCTTATTAACAAATAGAGCGCTTGTTTTCTTGTGCAGACCGACCTGGAAAGACGTTCGCGGAGTGTGGTGTCTCCTCTCCCCACAAACCTGAAACAAGACAAGCAAGGCTCCGGCATAAGCTGCACAGCAGTATGCCAATTTGCAGCATTGTCTAGCAAAGGATTTATATAAAGCCGGCGACTGATGAAACAATTGACCCAATGGACGAATCAGGCTGCCTGCACTACTCGTCATGGGCTTGGCGTATCAATTTTTGTGGTTCCACGTAATCATCAGTAAAGCTGACATGGGAGATGATTCCGGGCTTGGTCCTGGAAGCAGTAGAATAGTGGAGAGCTCAAGCCATTCCATGTATCAGGACGAAAGACTGATAAGGATTGTATATCTTTGGGCTTGTTGTCAGTGAGGAGAGACCACTCTCCAGTGGAATCAACAAATGTTCATAGGTGTTAGTTCATACTTGATCGAATACCATCATCCACCTGTCAATTAGACCTGCATTTGTTCAGTGATACCAACCTAACCAGGGCATCTACCATCATTTCTATAATCCATAGTCACAGCGATCAACTGCTCCAGGAAAACAAAAAGTCAGTCGTAGATTAGTCTGCTGCCTTGGTGTTGTGAACACATGTGACAAGGATAAAGTCTCCTTTCTTTCCGAAGACATGCCCACAACCGGTTTACCATGTCGAAGCCCCACTAAAGTGTAGGCCTTTCGCATCGGCTGTGGTTCCAGAGTGCGCGTTTTGAAAAAAATCTTTTCACTAACCGAATGGGACAATCTTGCGAGAATATCAAGGAGGAAGGCTGGTAGTGTGGATGCGAATGACCACAAGAATCGTGTTGGTATTGCCAACGTTCTAGACCGAAGGGAACAGCCAGCTGGCTAGGATCCTACAAGTATGGCTCAGTGGTGCAGTCGACGAGGTGGTGGACAATAAACGGGCTTTGATTCCCCTGAGAGGCACTTTCAAGTGGTCTGCACTCGCCAGAGTTGACGGTGACCGCGCTGAGTTGCTTCGGATAATTGGGATTGAATCCTCTCTGTTGGATATGCCAATCGGCGGCTACTGTGGAGAATTCCTGAGTCGCCGATCCTTGGCAGATTCCGTTAATGAGGTGAAAGTATATGCCTTGGTAATGCGGTGAGTAGGGACGGCTTATTTTACAGCCCTCCGTGGCTCCTCCATCAAGGATTCTGTTCCAGTTATTGTCAAGGATCTTGATGAGGCTATGCGCATCACCAACGACCACGTACCGGAGCACCTTGTCCTTCATTATTTTACGGTACAATACACATAGAAAATGTAAGGAGCAACATTCTCATTTACAAAATTTAGGATGAGCGAACGATGGAAATTGGCGATGCTAATGAAGCTGGGAGGCAGCCCTACCCCTATGCCACTTGATTCAAGTTATCTCATATTCCCAATGGTACCATGTATGGCTTCTTTAACCCAGAGTATCCTGTTAACTGAAGGCATTAACTGAATCAATCAAGTTTTGTTCTGACCGTAGGGTAAGGAAAGGGAAGGTCCCAACTGCGGCAGCACCTAAAAAGCGATTTCTGAGTTGGAGCCTGAGATGCTGATGTCTCATCTTTCCACGTACTTCAATGGTAGGAGATAATCTAATGGTTCGAATGCATCTAATTCCGGAATACTCGTTCCGAATCAACTCGGTTGGGAAAATCTTGTTGAATTTGAATGGTTTCGTTGGCCCGCAGCTCGGTTTGCTCCGGATGACCTTTTGTTATTGGCTCAAAGAAAGTCTCGTTACCAACCGTATAAACTCCCGTTACCTCGGATCAACTCCTATCCTGGAAGAAAGCCTGTATCATCCAATACTACTTGTGCCCCGCTCCTATGGGAATCAGGAAGTATACTTTCTTGAACCCTGCTAGTTTTTGGATACCCCTTACTGTTCGGCAATACAATTTATGCAACGAGACTGCCCTTCAGTTTGTATCGGGACCATGACATGTTGCTCAGCGAAAAGTGAGATGAGAGGCTTTCCAACCTCATGGTTCAACATGCACCCGGTAGCCGTTAGTCTAGACATGAGTCTTGGAGGTGTGATGTTCAACGTGGTTATAACTGAACCAATCTAACCAACGTTAAGGGCTTCGGTCGTGTTGCCGCCTCAGTCCGTCTAAAGGACCTGCATCTACTTGCTGGTACATAAACCCCTGCGCTGGGAGGGGCCCCATAGCAATGAGGTGGTCCAATCAGTATTCTCCTGCACGGCCCAATCAAAAAGATCATTGAAGGCAAAGAAAAAATTGGCCTAAGCGCTAAGGCAATCCAAGGGCTCGTGTAAATCTTATGCCTTAGGGTAAAGGAGTTCCTTTGGTCACTGTCACTCATATAGGCTATTTCTCAGTAGAAGAGGGTAATGATCAACAGCAAACCACATTCGATTTGCAGAACAGGCGAGCGTGTTTCAAAATGAAGGGCTGGTAAGCAACCCAATTAGGCAAATCAGAGCTGCGATACGTACCCCTTAAAGGACTTTAGGCTATTGTTTCCGCGCCGGCTGAAGGGTTGTAGTACTACTAAATAACACGAGGTTTCAGACACTTCAGTTGTCGTGGGTTCACCATTTCGTATGTCTTGGCTCGTCTTCTCTTTTCTCTCTACAATTGTAGTAGTTGTGAATAATGTGAACTGCTTATTGAGGCAAGGAGGGATACTTGCTGATAACAGAGGGGAATGGTCCATTGCTCAAACTGGCCCCGTTGTGTGGCCGTGAAGCCATCTGCCCGTGATGCTTGGAGGACGTCAACCGCTAGCCCGCGCTAGCCACTCTTCAATTGGATGCACTTTAGCCGTGGTGCTACAAAACTGCCTGTTTAACTTGGTAATTCGAAAGAACAAAGCCAGCGGAGCTTGCATTGCCGAGTGGCCCCGTCAGGACCGGACTGCCTGAGCCCGAATTGTCATAAGCGGTACCCTATGATTATCCCCAGTGCATATCAAAGCATTGAACATCCCACTTCGATACCTTATTGGTGCGGTAAGAAGACCTTACAGAACCAGTCGAGGTCAATCATCTGAGAGACGAGGCCTCGTGCCACTACGATAGTGGTTCTGATACCACGAACTCGTTCGACATGTGGAAAACGATTCGACTGTTTCGCAGTATAAATTTGGGATATTCCCTTGCCCCAAAACATCTCAAGAAATAAGAACCACTTTGACTCTACTGGAGCATTAGAAAACAACCAACGTCTGCACACAACCATGAAGTTCTCCGGTATTACGGCATTGTTGCTCGCGTCGCCGGTAGCCGTCCTTGCCCAATGCTCTCTACCGTCGACATACCGCTGGTCATCATCTGGTTCACTAGCTGAGCCAAAGTCCGGGTATGTCTCGCTCAAGGACTTCACCCATGTCACTTACAATGGCCAAAATCTTGTATATGCGACCAACCACGACTCCGGCACGAAATGGGGCTCTATGAATTTCGGCCTCTTCTCCGACTGGAGCCAGATGGGCTCAGTTAGCCAAAACACTATGACCGCGGCCACTGTCGCCCCAAGCCTCTTCTACTTTCGCCCAAAAAATATTTGGGTCCTTGCCTACCAGTGGGGACCAACTGCGTTCTCCTATAAAACGTCTAGCAACCCAACCAATGCTAATGGATGGTCGTCTGCACAGCCGCTATTCTCTGGATCTATATCCAACTCGCCAACCGGACCCATCGACCAGGCTATCATTGGTGACTCGCAGAATATGTATCTCTTCTTCTGCGGTGATAATGGCAAGATCTACCGCAGCAGTATGGCAATCGGTAATTTCCCTGGTAACTTTGGCTCCTCATCTACCATCGTGCTGAGTGACACCACCAACAACTTATTTGAGGCTGTTCAAGTCTACACGGTCTCCAGTGGTGGATACCTCATGATTGTTGAAGCTATCGGGGCACAGGGTCGCTATTTCCGCTCTTTCACGGCGGCCAGTCTCGGTGGATCGTGGACTGCTCAGGCCGCGAGCGAGGCCCATCCCTTTGCTGGCAAGGCCAACAGCGGAGCTACCTGGACCAACGATATTAGCCACGGCGAGCTGATCCGGAGCAACCCTGATCAAACCATGACTATTGACCCTTGCAACTTGAAATTCCTCTACCAGGGGCGATCTCCTAGCTCCAGTGGCGACTATGGTCTTTTGCCTTACCGCCCCGGTCTGCTAACTTTGCAAAGATAAAGGAGTCACTGACGGCTGGTGCTACCCAAACTTTTGTTAACGCTGGGCCTGCGTGTTTGGGTCTGAGAGGCTGAGCTACTTTCGATTGGTGTAGTTTCATATCAAACAGGCTTAAACGGTTCGTTGACCTTGAGCCAACATTCTTCGGGTTGTCTCATAGCGTCGATGGCTTCGTAGATAGCTTTTAGCTTACAGGCCCGGATCTGGTGGAGCATGAAAGGCAACAAAGGAGCTAACAGTCATCTATAATAGGAACTGTTTGATATTCGTCTCGCAATCATTGTGACCACTCGCGTCAATTTTCTGTTTACCAAATCTGAATGTGAAGCTTCGTTTAAGATGGCTCCAAAGGGAGCGACCCTTTTGCGTTGCAGCAATATCGGTTTTGGGCAGCGTCGATTTCCAATAGAATATTGTGCACCCGTCAATTCCTTCTGGCTTCCTCTCCAGTTGAAAATCTTTCCATTTAGACAACAAGTAGATATCTTTAAGGCGCTGTATATACCTCTTAGTCTTCCACTGTTTGATCCATAGCATAAGAGGGCCCTTGGTAGGAACGAGATGTGGTCAAGATATCACATCAAATATTGGTAGAATATCTAAAAATTTAAGACCCCTGGCTAGAGTACATGACCAAATCAGGACTTGATGTCTTGGTCCCTGTTTAATCAGCTTAAGAAGCCAAGGCCAGACAAGAGCCGTGTTTCCAACAACAAAGTGATATCAAATTTGGCCGGATCTCAGGTCATATTGGGCCTGACTCCAAATATATTATCCTACATAGGGTCCAGTATAGCCAAGCTGGCGGTCCTGGCCATATAGCGACTGTTTCTCATAATCCTTGTGTTCATCAGTATGCTGACACCACAGGTTGCGCTAAGTCTTTTCATCGGTGGATATCTCCAAGATTATAAATAAGTCGCTATCTAGAGCTGCCCACTGTTGCTGCTTGAGCTTGAGGTCATTCACATCAGACTACAAGATAGCTAGATTTATAGATAATTATACAGGATTCTGATAATACGGGAAAATAGCCTGTTATTTTCTATTTCTAATAAAGAAAGACAATACCTAATAGAAAATTTCATACTTTTAGTATCTATCAAATAAGTTAAGCGTTGCCTGCCCATGATAATGGATATTCCAGTCTCTATAACGTCTTGATTGGGCGCCATCTCTGCAAGTCAGAGTTTCACTCACATCCTAATTAATATCATGAACTACCTCATCTGCCCACTTACAGCTAGGGACATACTGTGCATCCTTGAAGGCCGAAGAGCTTATGGCAAATGTGGTTTCCACAAGCAAATTAAGTTTAGGGGAAAATCATCCTCCTACATTGATCAGCTGCTACAACCTAGCGTTGATTCATGTGGGACAGGGTGAGTGGCAGGTGGCCCAGGAGATATGGCATCAAATCTGAGGAGGATGATGATGGTTTTAGGGGAGAAGCACCTAATTACCCTTCGATGCTCGAGCTACCTCGCTTTGCTCAATAAGATGCTTAACTATAATGAGGAAGAAACGAATCTAGAAACGGAGTAAGAGTAGCCCGGTGCGTATCTTCGGGTCTCGCTTATGAAGAGAGTTTCTAACACCTCATCGAAATATTCTACCCTTTCACCTTGAACAGAACTACTCTCAATGAACTGACTTCTACTACCTAAGTGGGCCCCTCACGGTTAGCGTGATAAGATACCTCTCTTGGTAAACGCAAATTAGAGTGGTTATGGTTAAGTGCGATCTTTCAGTATTGAAAGTTACAGTGATATATAACTATAAGCTAGCTATACATCCAGCCCATATATAAGCATAAGGAATAAATTCCCGAGGAAGATAGTTAGGTAAGTAATAGTATATTATTTTATAGTAAGCCCTATATTTATTAGTCTGGAGAGCTCAAATATACCTCTAGAATAGAATTAATCTAATTACTATCTATATTTCTCTGCTAGTATATAATAATCTGAGTATAGTTCTACTGTAATATTAATAAGCTTTTATTATTTAATAGTATCTCGCTTTATATAGCTACCTCTGTTCTACCTGATTTAATATCTGTAGAGTAATACTATACTACTTCTATATATAACTTCTGAAGTAGTCTAAATATTAAAAGTTAATATCTCTATACTTTAGGTACTTATACTTAATTACTTATCTCTATTTCTTAGCTTACTCCTATCTAGCTTGATAATAATTATTAAAATAATTATTTATAATAATTAGATAGTAATATATAAAGATATACTCTTTATAAGAGAGTTACTTATTACTAATATAATTATAATACTATATAGTATCTAGGAGAAAGGAGAATAGATTAAGACTAGATATAACTTTACTATATACCCTGGGTAAATAACTAAGCTTTAATAGGTAGTTTAGAGCTAATCTTTTACTAAATATAATCTTATTTAATTATCTATCTCTTATTATAGAGTACTACTCTTAAATTAATAGTTTTAATTCTAAACTAAAGAATTTAATCTTTATTTAGGTTATTAGGCTAGTAGTAGAAAATCTCTACTAGCTAAGCCTATATTAGTATAATAATATTAATAACTAGCTCTATATATTTTTTTCTCTTCTCTCTATACTTATATTTTAATATTCTAAATAAGCTGGTAATAAAAGTAATATTTATAGTATATTTTAATAACTTTTTTTTAATATTATATATATTTTAAATAGATTTTATTTATAAGCTTATAGATCTATTTTTTATCCTAATAGTTCTTAATCTAATAGTTTCTCTAAGTATAGTATATTATTATTTAAGCTTTTAGATATTTATCTAGTATTAAGTTTATTTATACTTCCTTAGGTACTATATTAGAAATTACTTCAGAGTTATATATAAGGGTAATATATATAAATAGCTAGAATAGCTAAGTTTTCTTTTCTTTCTTAAGGAAAATATTCTAGATATTAAAGTTAGTAATCTTATATACTTTTAAATACCTATTATAATTATAGAATATACTATACTAGTTATAAAATACTTAAATCTATTTCTATTTTATACTCTATACTAATATATAAAATAGCTCTATCTATCTAAGATATATAGAATAAAAGATTAAACTACTTAATACTTTAGTTTATAAACTAGAATAATATAATTTCTAAAAGTACTTCTTATAGAGGAAGCTATAATTTCCTATTAGCTATTTAATACTATCTAGCCTTATATAACTATTTATATTTTACCTATTTAGATAATTAGAGTATAACTCTATAAATTCTTTAAATATAATTTTAAAAGAAGTTTAAATACTTAAACTTCTTATCCCTATATCTAGAATATTTATATCTAATTAGTTCTCTATAACTCTCTATATACTTCTACTTTAGTAAGTAATACTTATTAAAGTAATTATTCTAAATAGTAGAATAATAATATAGAAATATTTACTCCTTAAGCTAATAGTCTAGATTTTATATTATTTCTATAAGAAAAGAAAAATAATTAGAACTTAAGTAGAGGACTTTTAAATTATATAATTTAAACTTAATAGAAGGATTAGTTCTAATTCTCTATTAGAGATATTCTTATTTAGTTTAATTATTAAACTATTTATAGAGTAGTTTAGCTAGATTAGTATATTTAGAAATAGAAATATTAATCCTTAGCTTTATATACTCCTTCTCTTTTTCTCTTTATAACTATCTCTTAATATTCTAGATTAGTATATTATAGAAGAAGAATTTATAATACTATTTAGTAATATATAGATTATATTTTATAATCTATTATTCCTAAGATTAATAAGTAGTTAAATTTCCTTCTTATACTTATAACCTTTAATTTAATACCTATTCCCTCTAAGTTCTATAAACTATTTCTTAAGTTTAATAATCTCTAGATCTAAAGGAGTATTTACTTATACTTCTAAAAGGATTGTATTTATAGTTATATAGGGATTATAAGTAAGACTAATATAGATAAATATTTAAAAGAGTTAGATTTCCTTCTTCTCTTCTAAAAGATATTCTAAATATTAAAATTAATAATCTAATTAAAATAAATACTTATAAAAGATTATAAATTAAGAATTATAATATATTATTTAATTATAAATAGGGTTAGATATATTTCCTAAAGTTAAATTATATTAGTTATAAACCTTTAGTAATATCTATTTTATATCCTTTAATAAGCTATAGGGAAATATACTATTAGTAATATTTCTATAATCTCTCCTATTAAATCTTAATATCTCTTTTCTTTTATTATCTAAATTAAAACTCTACTAGTTTATATTATCTCTAAGCTTAGAATATAATATAATCTTATTCTTAGAGAGAATATTACTATAATAGTAATAGAAGATTAGGATTTTTAATATTAAATCTTTCTATTAGAATAAAATATAAAGCTTAAATTATAATAGAGTTTTAGAAAAAATACTAGATATATTAATTAAGCTTAGTATATTAAATACCTAATTATAGAGAGTAATAGTAAAAATTATTAAAATTATATAAAATAGAAGCTTTTTAGTAAATATAAAGAAAAAGATAGTTTTAGAGGAATAGTTAATATATATATAATATCTAGAGCTAGAAGGTAAAAACTAAAAGTAAGATATATATAGCTTTAGTTTATAATTAGTACTCTTATAGTAAATAAACTTAATTACTATAGCTGTTGAATTGAGAGACTATAGCCACTATAAGTTAGTGACCGTATCGCTATAAGTTAGCGGTTGCAACCACTAACCTTTAGCGGTCGCAACCACTAACTGTTAGCGATCGCAGCCACTAACTGCTAGCGATCGCTATCCCCTGTAACAGCTAGCCAATAGCGATTGAGACCGCTATCCGATAGCGACTACGATCACTAGCCAATAGCGGTTGCAGCCACTGTGGGTCAGTAGCTACAGGCCGCTATGACCGCTACGGCTTAGCGGGCTCCAGTTCCTCTTTAGGGCTAGGAGCGTCAGCAGCGTTATTTATAGGTTATTAGGCTATATTAGCCTAAATAAGGGTCTATAACTTCTAGTAGCCTAACCTATACCCAAGCTACCCTATAACCAACCTACCCTAGACTAGATCTTAGATCTTAGATATCTCCTTCAGCTTTAAAGATAAGTATAATAGTTAGATAACTTATACTGGACAGGGGTCTAGGGTAGGTCGGGATTAAACTAATTAGAGTATTATTCTGAGTAGTATAATCAGGTTATCTTAGGCTATATAATATAAATTACTATTAATATATAAGTATTATAGAGCTAGTAATAATAGATATATAGATAATATTATTAATAACTATCTAAAAGAGTATTCTTATCTAGTAAAATAAATATATATATATACTAGGGGCTTATAATAGCTTATTAGTAATTCAGAGTAAGTTTAGCTGAGAATTATTTAGACTTACTAATAATCTAAAATAATTTATTTCTTATTAGTAAAAAAGATAGAGTTTACTATATAATATAGTAGGTATATACTTTATTTATAATATATTACTCCCTCCCTATTAGTTTTATCCTTAAGACTAGTTTTTATAGCTAATAACTAGTATATAATTTCTTTATCCTTAATTATTCTATATATTACTAACTGTTGGTATACTAAATACTACTGACTAGCAGTTACTAGCTGGAAGCTAGAAGCAGAGTAGTTCGCTTAGTTAGGATTACTCTGGAGCTATATTTATAACTGGTTTACTTCTGTAGCTAGGATAGTAACTCAATCAATTACTTTTAACCTATCTACTCTATAGTATATACTTTAGAAAAGCCTTCTAATACTGATTAGTAGTTATATAGTAGCTATAGATTAGTAAAGAAGAAGAGATAGGATTTCTTAAGTACTTAGGGAAGTATAGTTCTCCTATAAGTACTAGTCCTATACTATAGAACTATATATAATATATAATATAATAATACTATTATCTTTTATATATTCTAAATAGTTACTTTAGAGATTACTTATTCCTCTAATAATATTATTAGTACTAGAAATACCTCTAAAGAGTATTATATTATATATATCTCCCTGTTAATATAGATAGGAGTAATTAATAAGATTACTTTTTTCCCTAATTACTTAATCTTAAGAGTTTGCCCTTATAGGATACTCTCCCTTTCCTAACTCCAGAAGGAAATAAGATAATCCCTTATACTTTTCCCTTACTACTGTTGAATTGAGAGACTATAGCTACTATAAGTTAGTGACCGTATCGCTATAAGTTAGCGGTTGCAACCACTAACTGTTAGCGATTGTAGCTACTGACTGTTAGTGATCGCGGCTACTAACTGTTAGCGATTGCTATCCCCTGTAACAACTAGCTAATAGCGGTTGCAGCTACTGTGGGTCAGTGGCTACAGGCCGCTATAACCGCTACGGCTTAGCGGGCTCCAGTTCCTCTTTAGGGCTAGGAGCGTCAGCAGCGTTATTTATAGGTTATTAGGCTATATTAGCCTAAATAAGGGTCTAGAAAATTCAGGAAAAATCTGAGTAACTTCTGTTGAGATTTACCCTATAGACTATAGGGTAGATCAAGATTACCCTATATTAATTGATCAAATGATATATAATTAGTATAGGGTAAGGGGGAATGAAATAACTAACTTAGGGCTCTCTAAAGCTGGGAGCCCTCTGAAGCCACTGGCCTAACCTACTGTGGCTGCCCGTTGGGGCAATTGCGTTAGCGGTCACAACCGCTGTAACGGCCGCTGTGGCGTCCGTGCTAGCGATCCCGTATTGCACTGAAGCAGCTGCATTAGCGGACTTCGTGTCCGCTGCAGCGCTTGCATTAGCGGACCTCGTATCCGCCGTACGAGAACCTTAGCACTTAGTTTAGTGAACCTCGTAACCACTATAGCAGCTGTATTAAGCGGACTTCGTGTCCGCTGTAGCATCTGCATTAGCGGTCTCGTATCCCTCTGTACGAGAACCTTATAGCGGTTACGAGCCCGTATTACAGAAGGCAACGTGTTATCTTCAGGGCCCTTACGGCCTGGAAATACCTATAAGTACAGGGCTTCCTCCCTGCTAGATAGAGATTCTATAAGTCACTAATACACTCTTTATCTACCCTACAGTCTATCTTTCTTAGCTACCCTGTAGCTGATAGAGCTTTATTTTCTCTTATAGAGCCTGCACCTTCTACTACGTCTTTTCAAACGATCCTTCTCTAGTATTTCAGAGCCTACCCTATAGGCTTTATCCACCCTAGACCTAGCTTACCCTACAGCTGGTCTACCCTATACTGGAGACCTTAACCTTTCAAAAACTTCTAGTAGCCTAACCTATACCTAAGCTACCCTATAACCAACCTACCCTAGATTAGATCTTAGATCTTAGATATCTCCTTCAGCTTTAAAGATAAGATATCTAATATCTATACTTAACTAATCAGCTTAACTAGCTCTTTCAGATAAAAGTAGGTCTTAAAAAGGTTATATATATCCGTCTTATGGTTTGGTGGTTATGAGTTGATTTTTTAGATTTCCTATAGTAATAAATTTTGCGGAAAATCAAAAGTAGCCCGGGAAGCTGCTATAGCGGGTTTTAGAGTAGTTTTTAGTCAGTAGGCCTATAAGAGAAATTAGTATATTTTTCCGGTTCCTCTCACCAAAATAAGATTCTTTTGCGCTATAAAATACACTATAAACCGACTTTCTAGTATAAAATTTAACTAAGTTATAGAGGAGTGTTCACTATAAGTTAGAAGCTAAATTTTCCGCTGCTGCTAGTTATAGCGGTCTCAAGGCCTAATACACCTTATAGGCCACTGTAATTTCAATAACTACTACTCTATTTCCTATAACCTATTAGAATCCTCCTAAACAGAGACCCTAGTCCTTTAAATAAGAGTAAAACCCTATACTCCCCTATTATAAAAATATATATATACTTTAGAACCTACCTCCTAAGTAAGTATAATAGTACTACTAGTATAAACTATACCTATACTAACCCCCTTTAATTATAATAAAGTAGAAAAGATTTTTAATATAATTAGACTAATAAAAGTCTATATAAATAATATTAACTAGATAAACTATCTAATCTTAGTAGTCTAGATAACTACCTAAGAACTTACTAATATATATATAGTATATTATATATACTACTATAAATATACTAGGCTATATAGTAATAACTTACTAAGTAAGTTTATATATAACTTCAGGGACTAATTAATAGAAAAGTTTATACTTCTAAATAATAGTATTACTAAGGAGTTAAAATATATTCTATAATATAGTAGTATATATATTAGCTCTATAAATAATATATCTGAAGTAGCTCTTAATAATATATAGAAATTAGAGAACTTACTAGAATAGCTAAATAATTAATAGTTCCTTATAAATACCTTTAATCTAAACTTCTAAGTATTCTAATTATAGGAGTAATATAGGAAGTCTTAAGGATATATAGTACTAATACTATAAATACCCTAAGAAAGAAGTATAACTTATATAATTAAGATAGATAAGATAGAAATACCTAAGAGGAATAAGAAGTTAATCTAATAAGTACTTATATCTCCTAGGAATCTAGTTCTAAGATAAGAACCAGAAAGCTATATATATAAGTTATATAACCTATACTATAACCTCCTACCTAAGTAAAGCCTCAGAATAGGTATAGTAGCTATATAAGAACTTATAGCCTTCCAGAAGCTATATAATATAAAAGAGTACTTATTCAGCAGGGAACTATATAATATACTTAATACTAAAATCAGGATAATACTAAATACTTATAAATCCTATAATATATAGCTAAATAGATTTAAAATTATTCTCTTTTAAATCCTTAAAGAGAATATATAGGATTTCTAGTTCTAATATATTAAAAAAGAATATACCTTTAGAGAGGTATATCTTAAACTAAAGTAATACTTTAATAATACTATTAATAAATAGTAGTATTATTATAACTAGACTTAAACTAGTATTATTTTAATATAGGTAAATAGAGAATATAAGGACCTTATAATATACTAGATACTATAAAAGGTTTTTACTACTCTAATAAGAGTATAGAAAGTACTTAGAGATACTTATACAGGGAATAATAATCTATAAGCTATAGTAGTAAAAGTATATAGAGGTTTAAAGGAACTAGAAATAGTACTCTAAAGAAAGTATATAAATACTAAAGCCTTAATATAATATCTTATATTAGTATTAGAAATAAACCTATTAAGATAGCTAGAATAAAGCCTAATAATCTTAGTAGCCTAGAATATAATAAGAAATATATATTTTATTAATTAGTAATATTAATATATCTAGAAGCTACTAAATAGAATATAATAATAGTTCTATTATACTTAAAATATATAGGATAGACTATTTAATAGAAGCTTTACTAGCTAGAACTAAGAACTATAGAGGAATAGCTAGAGAGAGTACTACTTTATTTATAATAAGCCTAGTTATTAATCTATAAACTATCTGTAGAAGAGATCTGAACTATACTACTAATTTATAATTAAGTTCTTTAAAACAGAAGAGAAAATAGAAGAAGATAATATACTAGAAGAATTCAAATAGTAGATTTAAGATTAAGAAGGGGTTAATAACTAGTCTAAAATAGCAGACTATAGAGACCCTAATAACTATAATAACCTAGATAAGGAAGACTAATATATAAGTAGTAATAAATAACTAATAATATAATATCTGCTTAATAAGATATTCTAGTACTTACTCTCTGGAGAGAAGATTAAGAGAAAGCTATAAAACCCCTTATAATTTATTATTAAGGAAAGATATATAATATAATTCCAGGGGATTATACTAGATATAGATACCTTATTAATTTTAACTATAAGTAAACTATAATTTAAAGTACTTAAATAAATTAATTTATTAATTAAACTAAATACTATAGCTAATATAAAGAGTATTAAGTTTAAAAAAGAGCTTATAGAGTTACTTAGTATAATAAAGTTATAAACTTTATTTAGATCTATTATATTTTATATAATAAACTTAGAGACCTCTTTCCTAATATATCTTTAAGATATAGACTATCTGAATATTAAGTTTAGGAATATAATTAATAAAGTAGTTAGAACTATAGATAGTCTTTCTACTCTAACTATAAAGAAATAGAGCTATATATAGTTCTTTTCTAAATATATACTAATAGTTAATATAGCCTATTTAATAAAACTAGAGCTAAGATAATTCTATTACTATTTTAATTACCTATTAGTAGAAAGGCTATATAGGCTCTTAGAAAGAGTAAGCTATAAGAATATAAATAGAGAAGTAATAAAAAAGATTAAATACTTTTATTACTAATACTAGGCTTATAGCCTAGCTCTGAAATACTTTAAATTCAGATTATAAGATAATCTTAACTTTAACTATAAGATTATAATTAATATTATATATCTGCTAGATTAAGAACTAGTTTTATATATTATCTATATAGTAACTATATTTTAAAATATAATCTTTCTTATAGATATTTTAGTAGATACTATATAGGAAGTATTAAAGAGAATCTAGCTAGATATATATCTAGAACTACTAGACTATATTATATATAATATAGGAACTTAATTTATAAGTAACTAATTTTATATAAATATAAGAATTATTAGTTCTAAGTATAAGTAAATACTAATTAAGATCTATTAGTTAATTAGTAAGATTAAGAGATATTATAGACTACTATAATATATATTTAATATCTTATATAAAGAACTTAAGGAGATAATCTTAAAGGAATTAATATTATAGATAGTAGTTAAAGCAGTTAATAATATAGTAGGGCCTAATAGCCTTATACTAATACTCCTTATATTTAGAGTATATCTAAGAGTTATTATATCCTCTCCCCTATTATAATCTATAGTTTAAAGAGTATAAATAGTTAACCTTATAATAAAAGCCTTAAAGGAACTATATATTAAAGAGAGAACTATACTTATACTAGCTATATATAATAGCCCTAATCTAATAGAACTTCTTAAACTCCTACTCCTAAGTAAGATTATAGTATAAAGAGAGAATAAGGGGTAGTTTAAACTATATAGACTTTTATTAAATAACTCCTATAATATTATAATTAAAATACAGAATAAACTAAAGATCTTTTAGTCTATATATATAAAGCTATACTATAGAGATAAATAGACTAAAAATCCAGCTTAAGAGAGTACTAGCCTAGTAATATATTTAAAAGACCTTTTACTACTTATAATAAGTAAACTACTATAAAGAAGGGGATAACTAATAGGCTTAAAGAATAAACTAAAAGTATATATATAATATATAGTATAACTAGTTAAACTATATACTAACTATATAATATATAAGGAGTAAGATACTCTTAAGCTAGCTAAAAAACTTTAAAAGGAAGGAGTTATTATAACCCTAGGTATTCTATTTAAAGCCTCTATAATAGCTAAAATTAACTAACTTATTAAAGTAGGTATATTTAAGTTTATATAGTTTAATTATAATATTAAAAGCAGTTAATTATTTAAAGTATATATTATTAATAAGGTAAAAGGATAGAATATATATCTATATAAGAAATCCTATCTAGTTATATAAGGATATAATAATACTAGTAAGGAGATAATTCTTATATAGTTACTAATAATCTAATACTATAGCTAATAGCTTATCCTTATACTAATACTATTACTACTAGTAGTAGGAACTTATATTCTAATAGGTAGAGATATTATATAAGCTTACCTATAGTCTAAGTTAATACTATAATATATAATTTATATAATACTCCTAAAAGACCTTAAATAAAGCTACTTATAAGGAATAGTTATAAAAATTATAAAGCTACTATATAGAATTACTAAGTCTAGTATATATTAATATACTATATACTATAAATACTTTATAATATATATAAAGATAGTAACCTCTAGCTTTAATTTATACCTTCTAATTATAGGAAATAATATACTTAGTTTTAGAATTATTAGAATATAAACTAATAATATACTTAGATTATTTAATAAGATACTTACTATAGAAGAAGAATATTAGTTAAAAGAGGCTAAGTTTAAGGTAAAAGCTAGAGTTAAGCTTTCTAAGGAAATAGACCTTAAATTTAATAGAGGAAAGATATCCCTCTATAGTATAATAATTAAGTTCCTTTAAAAGGGCTAAGCTAATATACTCCAGAAAGCTATAGATATAGAGAGTTATAAAGCCTAAAGAGTATATAGTATATAGATTATAAATATTATATAACCAGAAGCTTTATATAATTTATCTATAATAGTATAATTATAATAGAACTTATTAAAAAATAATATTAAGAAGTTAAATAAAAGGCTTATATAGTAAATTAAGAACTATAACTATAGACTGAAATTTATACTACTTAATCTATATAATCTAAAACTATATATCTTTATAGATAGATCTCTTATTAATAATAAAGATATAAGCTCCTAAATTAGCTTTATAATTATACTTAGAATAAAGATAAGAATTAAGAGCTAGAAGCCTATATTCTAACTAACTAGGAATATTATATACTAGTTATTAATAAAGTATAAATATATTATAAGAAGCAGCTTTATATTAGAAGTCTATAGTATAATAGCTAGATTTAATATAGGTATTATAATTATAAGTACCCTTTAAATAATTATTTTAAAAATAATACTACTAGAAATACTACTAGTAATTTATATAAATTCTCTCTTACTATATAAATATCTTATTAAGCTTAGTATAACTATAGAGAAAAGACTAATAATTAATATAATAGCCTTATAGTAATTATATAAATACTATAAAATTACTAAGATAAGATAAATTAATAGAGAGGATAACTTAATAGATATCTTAATAAAAGGGAAGCCTAATTTAGTACTCTTAAAACTTATAGAAATAAATAAGTTAAGAATTTAAATTAAGGGAGATATTAAGAGGCTGCCTAAACTAGATATAGCCTAGTAAATATAGATAGACTGAACCTATATAATAAACTACTTTAAATTAAGAATTTAAATATATTATAAATAATTAGAATATATAGAGGGGGGCCTCCTATAAGAGGCTATTCTATTTCTCTATCTATCTAAGCTATTTACTAATAATTAGATCTATCTACCTATCTGAACTAACTAAGCTATCTAATTTTTTTTTTTTTTTTTTTTTTTTTATTCTTCTCTTTTACTTAGATTTAGAGTATATAGGAAAATAGTATCTAGGGGGTTAGAATTAGATATTAGAGGAATTATCCTTAAGTTTATTATTACTATATATTAGAATTAGATATTAGAGGAACTACCTTTAGATTTATTATTATTATTAGATCTATTAGTACTTCTATAGATAGTACTATTATTATTATTAGGCCTTATAGACTAATAATAAATAGTATAGTACTTTAAAAGAGGTTTAACCTCCTTAGAGATAGTATTCTTAAAAATATAGCTAGAGCTAGGTTCTAATCTATATTACTAATAGATAGTTAAACTATTAAAAGTACTATCTATAGTAAGATTATAAGCTATCTTCTAGATAGTACTAGTATATATAATTAGAAGGTATATCTTAGTATACTTATAGAAAGGTTTCCTAGTAGGTTTACTAAGCTTAATAAGAGCTTTATAAGTAGTAACTAAGTTATATATAAAAGGTATTAGGACTTTAGATATAGTAATATAAATATTACTACTCTTATTATAATATATATACTATATCCTATTACTATTATAATTAAAGTAATAACTATTACTTTTCTCTAAGATAAGTAATTTAATATATACTATATATTTATTAGAATACTTACTACTAATAAATATATTAGCTAAGAAAGTAAGAAAAAGAAAGATTACTAATACTTATACCTAGTTAGAGTACTTTTTAACTATATAATATTTCTATCTCTTAAGCTTCCTAAGCTCTTTTTATATCCTTCTAATCTTAGCTTACTATTAGGCTAATATACTTAATATTCTTTAGACTATTATATAAGCCTGTTAGTAAGAGTTCCTAAAACTAAGTACTTAAGTATATATAATTAATAGCTATTTCCCTGGTTATATTATAGCAGGGTAGTATTATAAGCTTAGAGGAAAAGCTCTAAGAAGTAAATAAAAGGGGGAGGAGGAAGGTATTATATCTCTATATTTAGTTAGCTCTAAAATATATAAGGAGAGAGTAACTACTTATAGAGAAGAAAATAGTAAGTTAAAAGTTTAACTATATACTACTAAGATTAACTATAAAACTATATCCTAGAGTATATATATCTCTATATATAAAAAGAGGATTAGAATATAACTATTCTATAAAATAGTTAACTATAAAACTCTAATCTAAAGTAGTAAGGATTATTATAGAGGGTATATATATAATACTAGGGCAGCTATATAGAAAAGAAAAAGAGGAATATTATAATAGTATAGAATAGGGTTTAATATAAGTAGGGTATATACTTATAATTACTTATTACTAGGGGTAATTATAATAATAAGTAGGGAAACCTAATAATAAAATATATATATATCTAGACTAATATATATAGTATATCTTTTTAATAAAGATATAAGGAATTAGAATTATATATATTTATTTCTTATATTTATAGAGATTATAAAGGGTTTATAATTATAAAATTTATATAGAATAAGAAAATAAAAGACTACCTATATTAGTATACTAAATACTACTAACTAGCAGTTACTAGCTAGAAGCTAGAAGCAGAGTAATTTACTTAATTAAAACTGCTCTGGAACTATATTTATAACTAGTTTACTTCTATAGCTAGGATAGTAACTTAATTAATTACTTTTAACCTATCTACTCTATAGTATATACTTTAGAAAAGCCTTCTAATACTAACTATATTATAATCTTTATCTAAGAAATTATAATAGTATAAGTATTTTATATCTCTAATTAAAGAAATAGATATTAAAACTATATCTTACTTAAATTATTTTAAGTATAAAAAGATATATTATATAATTAAGGCTTCTTCTTACTATAAAGAGTATATAAAACTAGATTAATCTTATAATAGTATTAAGGTAGTATCTTAATATATATAATTTTTATTTCTTATCTTTCTAATTCTTACTGATTTTATATATAGTAAAATATTTAGTTACTAAAGAGTAGTATTTAGAAAATAAATTAGCTTTATCTAAGCTAGCTCTTTAGGAGGTTTTAGTAAAGATTTCTTATCTTTATTACTAGTATTAGATAGCTCGGGAGAAATCCTAGTATTTATTTTATTATAGGATATATAATTTAAATAAATAGAATAGTATTTATACTTAGGAAGAGGTAATTTTAGAGAAATAGTAAGCTATTAGTATAGTATAGTTCTTTAGTACTATAGGAATTATTAATTAGACTTTAATCCTTCCTGATTTTTCTAATCCTGTTTTTTTTTCTTAATATTACTAATAGAACTATTAGATAAACTTCTAATAGTTCTTTAGATACTTAGTAGGTTCCTAGATATTATTATTATTAGTATATTCTTTCTATTAGATAAAGTAGAATATTTATCTATTTCTAACTTCTTTCTTTAGTATTTTTTCTAGTTTATATTCTTCTTTATAGACTTTAATATAACGGTTGGTTAACTTACACTGGACGGGGTCTAGGGTAGGTCAGGGTTAGACTAATCAGAGTATTATTCTAAGTAGCACGATCAGGTTATCTTAGGCTGTATAATATAAGTTACTATTAATATATAAGTATTATAGAGCTAGTAATAATAGATATATAGATAATATTATTAATAACTATCTAAAAGAGTATTCTATCTAGTAAAATAAATATATATATATACTAGGGGATTATTAATACTTAGTAATAATCTGGATTCGAGGATTATAAGGATTATTATAAGATCTAAATAATCCAGGTATAATTAGTAAGAAAAAGTAGGGTCTATATATAATAGTATATATTAGTTAAATTTATAATATAATATCCCCTCTCCGTTAGTTATATCCTTAAGACCAGATTCAGCAGCCTAGTTAGTAGGTATACTAACTTCCTCCTGTTTATTCCTTTATACTTCTTAGAATAATATCTAACTATATATAGAAATCTCTTTATAAGAAGACTATTTAGTATAATTCTTTAATTAATACTATCTTACTTAATCCTTTTATAATAAAGACAGAGTACAGCTATTATAAAGTATATAGCTATAAATATTTCAGGTTCAAGGGTTCTTTATTAAAGTATTTCTATTATATTAAAAATAATCAAGCCTATTATAATACTCAGGGTCTAACTCCCAGCTAGCTGTATCAGATTACCAATCAGTATAGAAAGCTTAAGTCTGAGCTCGAGGCTATAGAGGAGCAGTATCAGCTTATAGATATAAAAATTTAATATCTTTATTAACAAAAGAAATTATAGCTCGACAAAATAATACAAGCGGTATCTTATAGTATTAATAGTATTAAGGAGCTTGAGTATATTAAGAAGAAGGAGGCAGAAGAGGTAGCTTATAAGGCAGCTTCTTCCTTAGAAGTTACTCCTTTATCTGAGCCTGTTTTCTTAGAGATCGAGATTAATTCAGTATTTCTTCAAGAGGGTATAGAGCTTTCCCCTTCTTAGTTTATTAGAATAGGTATTTCTAGGCCTAGTAATACTATTAGATAAGCTTTTAGTAATTCTTCAGGTACCTAGCAGGTTCCTAGGTATTATTATTATTAGTATATCCCTTCTATTTAATAAAGTAGAGTATTTATCTATTTCTAACTTCTTTTTTTAGTATTTTTTCTAGCTTATATTCTTCTTTATAGACCTTAATTAAATAGTCTTAATCTGAAGTATTTTCTAGTACTTTTTTAAGTAATAAGATATAAAAAACTGGGTAGATATATATTATATCTAGTAGTAATAGTTCATAGTTAGTATCTGATTTTTTATTCTTAATTTTAAATAGTCTAAGTTTTTTATAATCTAATTTATTACTTAGTTATATTATTATAATATTTTTATAAAGTAGATAGACTTTATCTCCCTCTTTTAAGATTAGTCCCTTTAATCTTATTTTATTATAGTATTTTTTTATTTTTTCTTAGATAAATTCTAATTCTGTTTTTATTTCTATATATAATAAGTATAATATTTCTTTTATAAGTATAGCAGTAGGTATATCTGGTCTATTGAGTATTTATTAGTTCTGGAATTCCAATTTATAACTATAGTTTATATATATAGGTATAAGCTAGATAGATTCTTATACTGAACTATTATATATAATCTAAGCTATAGGTAATAGTTATACCTAATTATCTTATTTATAATTAATATATACCTATAAGTATTATTCTAATATTTAGTTTAAATATTCTATTTATCTATTACTCTAAAGGTAGTAAGCTATTAAAAGCTTATACTTAGTACTTATTTATACTATAAGTAATTACTAAAATTTAAAAGTAAAAGTTATTCCTCTATCTAAGATTATCTCCTCAGGTAATCTATAGTAACTAACTATATATTATAGGAATTAGTATATAAGATCTTCTGTAGAACTTACTTCCTTATATAGAATAAAATATCTATACTTTATAAGTCTATTAATAATAACTAAGATACTATTATACTATACTCCTATTATAGGTTCTATTAATAATAGTAGCTTAATAATATAGTTAAAGGATATTAATTACTATAGTTATTCTAATACTAAAACTAATTTAAGTTCTCTATATAGTTTATATCTTACGGATTTAATTTATATATAAGTATTATATTCTAAAACTATAGTTTATATATCCTTTTATAGATCAGGGTAATTATAATATTATCTTATCCTATTGAATATTTTCTTAACTTCTTAATATCCTAAGAGTAGGTACTTATAGATTTCTTTAATAAGTACTATTCTTATATTTTACTATAGTATCTTTATATCTAGTATAGTATCTATCTGGATTTTAGTATATACTATTTCTTTTAGTATAGTACCTAAAGTTTATTATACTAAATATCCCTTATTATTTATTAAAAACAGTTATCTATTAGTTTTCAGGATTATTTATTTATACTCAGGTTTCCAGCTAAGAGTATTAGCTCATCTGTTTTCTAATCCTTTTTAATATATAATTTTATAGTTAAACTTAGATAAGTATTCAGTATAGTATATTTATTATCTATTAAGTTATTAAGTTATAGTAAAGTACTGAATATTCTTATAGTCTATATATACCTTAACCTTATATTATATTCCCAGGTAGTAGTATTCGAACTCTTCGAATATATATATAATAGCTATAAATTCTTTATTATAGATAGGGTAATTAAGTTCTATACTATATAGCTTTTTCAAGTAGAATACTACAGGGTATAGTCTCCCTTTATTATCCTTTTAGCTAACTTATATACTAATTACAAAATCTAAAGTATTAGTTTTAAGTTCTACTTCCTTATTTAGATTAAATATCTATAGTACAGGTTTATAGGTTATATAGTTCTTAATATTATTAAATATATCTTAATATTTTAAATTCTACTAAAACTCTTTTTCTTTCTTTATTAGATTATATAGTAGTATAGTAATCTTCCTATAATCCTTAATAAATTATTAGTAGTAATTAGTAAATCCAAGGAAGGCTTATACTTCTTTAATATTTATTAGTTCTTCCTATTTAGAAACTATAGTAATTTTACTTTTTTCTATTTATATTTTATTAGATTAAATAGTATATCCTAGGAAGTTAACTTCCTTAATATAAAACTAACTTTTCTCAGGTTCTACTAGGAGATTTATATCTTCTAGTTTCTTTAGGACCTTATATATATATTCCTTATATATATCCAGATTATCTAAGAATATTAAAATATTATTAAGGTATATAACTATAAAGATATTAAAGTACTCCTAGAGTACTTAATTAATTATTTATTAGAATATTATAAGTATATTTATTAGTCCGAAGGGTATAATAAGGTACTTATATAAGCTAAACTTTATTCTAAATACTATTTTCTATTTATCTCCTTCTTTTATTTATATTAAGTTATAAGCTCCCTTCAGATCTAGTATAGTAAACTACTATTTACCCTATAACTAGTCTCTAAGTTCTATAATTAGCAGTAAGGGTATCCTATCTTTATATATAATCTTATTTAGTTAGTAATAGTTAATAACTAAACAGAGTTTACTATTCTTTTTAGATATAAATATTACAGGGTATCCTATAGATAAAGTTAATAACTATATATAGCCTTTTACTAATATATTATTAATATATTTATAGAGTATTTATAACTGAAGTTCTATAAGGTTATAGAGTTTATAGAAAGCTAGTTCTCCTCTATTAATAATAGAGATTTTATAGTCCTATTAGCTATATTATAATAATCCAGTTTCTAAGGTTTCCTTAAATAGCTTATTATATTTCCAGTATTCCTTTAAGATATAATTTAGTCTTCCTCTTTTAAGGTATTCTTCTTTATCTTTTTATAGTTATTCTTTTCTAGCTTACTTATACTATAGATTAAACTTAATATTATAATTATATTTTTATTAATTTATTATATATATCTAATTAATAAAGTCTATTTCTAGAGGTTATTCTAGTTTTTATATCTAGCCTAAGATTTATTTTATTTATTATAATTCTTAGTAGAATAGATTCTTTAGTATACCAGGTTATAGTACTATTAAAACTATAACTACTATATCTACTTATTATTATAAGTTATTATTTTAGTTTTTTATAGTAGTACTTCTAGTTATTAAGGAATTATTATATTCTTCTAATATCTAATAAAATTTTAATTTTTATTAATCCTAATATAGATTTATAAGAGTATCCCTCTACTCTATACAGCTAGTAAACTAGTCTATCAGTAGGTTTATATCTTATAGCTATAGTAATCCTAATATAATATTATAGGAATTTAATAGTACTAGATTATATATAATATTAAATTCTTTCCCTTAGATTTTAATTATAAGGTAATCAGTCTCAGAGTTAATAATTCTATTATTATACTTAAATAATATTCTATCTGGAGTTATAATATTATAGGACTTTTTCTTTATTCTCTATAGTAAGTAGAGTTAGTTAATTACTACTAGTAAAATATAATTATATAATACTCTATAGTCTATTTATACTATAAGCTAGTATCCCTCAATCTTAATATCTATAATAATATTAATTAAATTTCCTCCCTTAATAGCTCCTAGGATCTTCTAATTTAATATTATTCTACTGTACTATAGCCCTATTATAGATAGTTTATATTATTTTTTACCTAATTAACTTATTATTTAAGCTATTCTTACTTTTCTTTATTCTTAAATACCTATTTCAGGATATCTATAAGGGTTCTTAGCTTATCTATATAGCTAGGGATAAATTATTTATATTTCCTTTTCTAATTATTTAGTTTATTAATAATTATAGGTATTCTATTATTAGAGTAGGCTTTATCTTATTCCTTTTTATTAGTAGAGGTAATTTCTTATTCCTCTGTATTACTACTTTCTTTACTATCTATTAGAGATAATATACCTTATTTATAGTATTATCTTATTTCTTCTTCTTACTATTAGTACTACTAAAGGTATAATTTAGCAGGGTTTATATTATTATTACTATACTTAGCTAGTTCTAGTACTATTATTTTAGCTTCCAGATAGTTTCTATACTTCTAATTATAATATTATTTAATTTAACTATTATATTTAGCTATTACTTAATCTTTGAAGTCCTTATTTTTATACTATAGTTCAATCTTGGCTTTCTTATAAACCTTATACCTTAGTTCTAGGTATAATTCAGCTAGTAGTTTACTATAGGTATATTCTTCAGGGTATTTTTCTAAATCTTCCTCAAAGGTAGTATATTATTTTATACTATATTATTAGTATATAAATTATTATATTTATTCTATAGTATACTTATTAGGTATCCTTCTATTAGGGTATAAAAAGAAATTATTCTTTACCTTTTCTATCTAATACTTCGGGTAATAGTTATTATAGTAAGTTATCCAGGATTCTAAAGAGTAATTATATATCTATATAGTTTCTATATAGATTAGTATTTTATATATACTATTACTGTATTATAAGGTACTAATAGTATTATTCCTAAAAATAACTAGTTCTTCTAATATATCTAGATACTATTTCTATATCTTCTTTTAATAATATATATAGAGTTTATTATATTCAGCTTTAATTTCTATCTTTATCTACTAGTATTATTCTTTTTCTATAGAATTTTATAGAATAACTCTATTAGTATAACAGAATATATACTTATATTTAGTAAGTAGTTTAAATCCTAGGATTTATTCCCCTTATTTAAGCTTTTCTTTAAGCTTTTAAAAGATCTATTAGATTTCTTCTTATTATTTCCTAGCTATACTAAGTTCTATATACTTCTCAGATTCTAGTACTTCTCTAAAGATAAGTATACTCCTTAAGGGAAATTTAGGAATTATAATATTTATAGAGGTTCCTTCCTAATCGATCTTATATATTATTCCTAAAACCTTAGTATTAGTTTTCCTAATTACTCTTAATTATTTCTTATTATCCTTAGCAGATTTCTAATCTTTCTTCTTATCTTTCTTAGGTTCTAGATATTAGAGTAAAATATATCTAACCTTATTATAGTTATAGTATTTATATTTCTCTATAGCTCCTAGCTCTATAGGTTCTATATATATTCCAGAGACTACAGTATACTATTATTATAGTTTCCCAGTATTAGTAAAATAGATTATTTACTATTTATAAGTTTACTATTAATACTATTAGTTATTAATTCTTATAGCTATAGTTATATACTTATAAATACTTACTAGCCTATTTTCCTTATAGAGTTTATCCTAAACTTCTCTTTTAAGTTAGTTAAAGTAGTAAGATATAGTATATTCCTTATCCTATTCAGTCTTAGCTAGTAGCTAAAGGTAGTAAGTACTAAAGGTTAAATATAATCCTTTCTAAGTAAGTATATTAATTTTATATTCCACCTTATACTTCTTATCTTAAATACTAAAAGTTTATTTAAGAACTTCTATAAAGTAATTAAAACTTATTATAATATTAATAGTTTATTAGCTTCCCTATCCGCTAAGGTATTCCCTTATAATAGGTTTAAACTAGTTAAGTATAACTTCTTTAAGTTATAAGTAGGTATATATAACCTTCCTCTTACTAGTATTAAGTATAATAGGAAAATAATTAAAATATACTTAGAGTTAAGTTATAAATCCTTAGAGTTTATCTTAGATTCTATTAAATATCTCAGGTAGTAGTAGCTTAAGCAGTTATCCTAGTTCCTATCCTTAAACAGTAGTTACAGCCTGAGTATAGATATTAGTATTTATAGCAGCTTACTATACTATAAGGGCTATTATATTAGCTAATTCCTAGCAGGTATCTGTAAGATATACATTAAGCTGGTTAACTTAGTCTTACAAGAGCTGGATTTCTTTAGTATAATTATTATTATCCTTACTACTATTATTACTATCTTTATCTATAGTATTATCCTTAATAGTTAGAGCAGGTAGGTTATTATTAGTAGCAGGAGTATACTATTACTAGGCTTAAGGTACTACAGCAGCTATAATATCTTCTTTATTATTATACAGTAATTAAGATAAAATAATCAGCTGAATAAGAGTTATTAATATATAACAGTTAGTTAACTTATACTAGATAGGGTCTAGGGTAGATCGGGGTTAGACTAATTAGAGTATTATTCTGAGTAGTATAATTAGGTTATCTTAGGCTGTATAATATAAGTTACTATTAATATATAAGTATTACAGAGCTAGTAATAATAGATATATAGATAATATTATTAATAACTATCTAAAAGAGTATTCTATCTAGTAAAATAAATATATATATATACTAGAGGATTATTAATACTTAGTAATAATCTGGATTCGAGGATTATAAGGATTATTATAAGATCTGAATAATCCAGGTGCGATTAGTGAGAAAAAGTAGGGTCCATACGTGATGGTGTATGTTGGTCAAATTCGTAATATTTAATTAGATAATCTTAATCTAGAGTATTTTCTAATACTTTTTTAAATAATAAGATATAAAAAACTAGGTAGATATATATTATATCTAGTAGTAAAAGTTTATAATTAATATCTAATTTTTTATTTTTAATTTTAAATAGTTTAAGTTTTTTATACTCTAATTTATTATTTAGTTATAATATTATAATATTTTTATAGAGTAAATAGACTTTATCTTCTTTTTTTAAGATTAGTCTTTTTAATTTTATTTTATTATAATATTTCTTTATTTTTTCTTAAATAAATTCTAATTCTGTTTTTATTTCTATATATAATAAATATAATATTTCTTTTATAAGTATAATAATAGATATATTTAGTCTATTAAGTATTTATTAGTTCTGGAATTCTAGTTTATAACTATAGTTTATATATATAGATATAAGCTAGATAGATTTTTATACTAAACTATTATATATAATCTATACTATAAGTAATAGTTATACCTAATTATCTTATTTATAATTAATATATACTTATAAGTACTATTCTAATATTTAGTTTAAATATTCTATTTATCTATTACTCTAGGGGTAATAAGCTATTAAAAGCTTATACTTAGTACTTATTTATATTATAAGTTTTAAAAGGTTAAGGTCTTTAGTATAGGGTAGACTAGCTGTAGGGTAAGCTAGATCTAGAGTAGATAAAGCCTATAGGGTAGGCTCTAAAATACTAGAGAAGGATTATTTAAAAGGGTATAGTAGAAGGTATAGGCTCTATAAGAGAAAATAAAGCTCTATTAGCTATAGGGTAGCTAAAAAAGATAGACTATAGGGTAGATAAAAGAGTATATTAGTAACTTATAGAATCTCTATTTAATAGGAAGGAAGCTCTATACTTATAGATATTTCTAGACTATAAGGGTTCTAAAAATAATATATTACCTTCTGTAATACAGGTTTATAACTACTATAAGGTTCTTATATAGAGAGATATAAAACTACTAATATAGATACTATAGTAGATATAAAGTCTACTAATATAACTACTATAATAGTTATAAGGTTTACTAAACTAAGTACTAAGGTTCCTATATAGTAGATATAAGGTCTATTAATTTAGCTGCTTTAGTATAATATAGGATTACTAGTATAGATACTATAGTAGCTATTATAGTAGTTATAACTACTAATATAATTACTCTAACAGGTAGTTACAGTAGGTTAGACTAGTAGCTTTAGAGGGCTTCTAGCTTTAGAAAGCCCTAAGTTAGTTATTTTATTCCCTCTTACTCTATACTAATCTAAGATTATTTAATTAACTAATATAGGATAATCTAGATCTACCCTATAGTCTATAGGGTAAATCTTAATAATAAGTAATTACTAAAACTTAGAGATAAATATTATTTCTCTATCTAAGATTATTTCTTTAGGTAATCTATAGTAATTAACTATATATTATAAAAATTAGTATATAAAGTCTTCTATAGAGCTTATTTCCTTATATAGAATAAAATATCTATATTTTATAAGTTTATTAATAATAACTAAAATACTATTATACTATACTTCTATTATAGATTCTATTAATAATAATAGCTTAATAATATAATTAAAGAATATTAATTACTATAATTATTCTAATATTTATACTAGTTTAAGTTCTCTATAGGGTTTATATTATATAAATTTAATTTATATATAAGTATTATATTCTAAAACTATAGTTTATATATCTTTTTATAGACTAGAGTAATTATAATATTATTTTATCCTATTAAATATTTTCTTAACTCCTTAATATCCTAAGAGTAAGTATTTATAAATTTCCTTAATAAATATTATTTTTATATCTTACTATAGTATTTTTATATTTAGTATAATATCTATTTAAACTTTAGTATATACTATTTCTTTTAGTATAATACCTAAGATTTATTATATTAAATATCCTTTACTATTTATTAAAAATAGTTATCTATTAGTTTTCAGAATTATTTATTTATATTTAGATTTCCAGCTAAGAATATTAGTTCTTCTGTTTTCTAATCCTTTTTAGTATATAATTTTATAGTTAAACTTAGATAAATATTTAGTATAGTATATTTATCTTCTATTAAGTTATTAAATTATAGTAAAATACTAAATATTCTTATAATCTATATATATCTTAATCTTATATTATATTCCTAGATAGTAGTATTTAAATTCTTTAAATATATATATAATAGCTATAAATTCTTTATTATAAATAGGATAGTTAAGTTATATACTATATAGTTTCTTTAAATAGAATACTATAGGATATAGTCTCTCTTTATTATTTCTTTAACTAATTTATATACTAATTATAAAATCTAAAGTATTAGTTTTAAATTCTATTTCCTTATTTAGATTAAATATCTATAGTATAGGTTTATTAGTTATATAATTCTTAATATTATTAAATATATTTTAATATTTTAAATTCTATTAAAATTCCTTTTCTTTCTTTATTAAATTATATAGTAGTATAATAATCTTTTTATAATTTTTAATAAATTATTAGTAGTAATTAGTAAATCTAAGAAAAGCTTATATTTTCTTAATATTAATTAGTTCTTCCTATTTAGAAACTATAGTAATTTTACTTTTCTCTATTTATATCTTATTAGATTAAATAATATATCTTAAGAAGTTAACTTTCTTAATATAAAACTAACTTTTTTTAGATTCTACTAGAAGATTTATATCTTCTAGTTTCTTTAAGACCTTATATATATATTCCTTATATATATTTAGATTATTAGAAAATATTAAAATATTATTAAAATATATAACTATAAAGATATTAAGATATTTATATAGTACTTAGTTAATTATTTATTAGAATATTATAGATATATTTATTAGTCTAAAGAGTATAATAAAGTACTTATATAAACTAAACTTTATTCTAAATACTATTTTCTATTTATTTCCTTCTTTTATTTATATTAAGTTATAAGCTCTCTTTAAATCTAATATAGTAAATTATTATTTACCCTATAACTAATCTCTGAATTTTATAATTAGTAGTAAGAGTATTCTATCTTTATATATAATCTTATTTAGCTATTAGTAGTTAATAACTAAATAGAGTTTACTATTCTTTTTAAATATAAATATTATAGAATATCCTATAAATAAAGTTAATAACTATATATAGCCTTTTACTAATATATTATTAATATATTTATAGAGTATTTATAACTAAAGTTCTATAAGGTTATAAAGTTTATAGAAAGCAGGTTCTCCTCTATTAATAATAGAGATTTTATAATCCTATTAGCTATATTATAGTAATCCAGTTTTTAGGGTTTTCTTAAATAGCTTATTATATTTCTAGTATTTCTTTAGAATATAATTTAGTCTTTCTTTTTAAAATATTCCTCTTTATCTTTTTATTTTTATTCCTTTCTAGTTTATTTATATTATAAATTAAATTTAATATTATAATTATATTTTTATTAATTTATTATTTATATCTAATTAATAAAGTCTATTTC